>CM019042.1:7391161-8591161 GCA_009664405.1 Drosophila bifasciata
AAATTAAAATCTACTATTAAGAAAATATGAGGCTAAGACTTTTGCTTGCTGAACTTTTGTTCTCGTGCTTTGCTGGTTCGCTGGCATTTAGGCCGCTGGTGATACTCCATGGCATCCTTTCTGGGGCGGATTCAATGGATTTTTTGGTGCGGGAAATCGAAGAGGTTCGTAATTTGACTTCCTCCTTTTGTTATTGTTTAAACGCAATGACAAGTTCAAAGTCGAAACAAACAACGTAATAGAGTGCATTATCTCTTATATGCAGCTGCATCGGGGCACAATAGTCTACAACTGCGACAAATTCAGCGGCTGGTACAGTCTGGAGAACGCCTGGCGTCAGGTCGAGCAGATTCGGGACTATTTGAGCGATATTGGGAAACAGCATCCGGAAGGAATCAATGTGTTGGGTGGGTTCGGTTTGAACTGCACGTCTAGAGAGGGTTACTCAATCGATATATATGCCCATATATTGCAGGCTACTCACAAGGCGGCCTCTTGGCCCGTGCGGCCATCCAAAGTCTGCCCGATCACAATGTAAAAACCTTCATATCCCTTTCATCGCCACAAGCGGGCCAATACGGAAGTGAGTTTCCACTGGAATTAAAGTTAAATGTTATTTATCTTAATAATACACTTTCCAGCCAGCTTTCTGCATCTGATATTCCCAGATCTGGCGGCAAAGAGCGCCTTTGAGCTATTCTACTCGACGGTGGGGCAGCACACATCTGTGGGCGGCTACTGGAACGACCCGCTTAAGCAGTCACTGTACATGAAATTCAGTGAATTTCTGCCGCTAATCAACAACGAGAAGCACACCTCCAATTCCACATCCTTCAAAATGGGCATGGTGCGGCTGAGCAAGCTGGTCATGATCGGCGGCCCCAACGACGATGTGATAACGCCCTGGCAGTCCAGGTAAGCCCACCAACCAGAGGCAAGAATATATTTTTTTAAAATCTCTTAAACATTCCATGCTCCAGCCACTTTGGCTACTATGACGAGGACATGGACGTGGTGCCGTTCAACAAGCGAAAGATCTTCACCGACGACTCCATCGGCCTTAAGACGCTACAGGAGGCCGGCAGACTTTTAATCATAATTAAACCTCATGTCCATCATTTGGGCTGGCACACGAACAGAGCGGTAATACATCAAGTTATCTTGCCATATCTGGACTGAGGAACTGGACAACCTGAATTGAAGCGACCAAAGGGCTGTGATCGGAATGACAGCGCAATCATTCATCATTGATAAATTATAACGCAATTATACTCTACTCTGGCATACACAGGGCACACAATGATCTTTCATAGACAATTTAGCAATAGAATATTTACAAAGATTTACGATCAAACGTGGGGAGATTTATACAAATTTATTATTAAATATATATATGTACGTGGTTACATAATGTATCAATTAAAATGCTGATTTATGGCTTTACATATCTTGCTTGATTATTTGGTAAGGGGTTAAACACACAGGGACTCATATATTTTAAAAGTAATTCATAAAATCTGAAAATCTAACGAATTTCGGCTAACAAAATACATTTCATCATACTATGAAATGTAATTTTTTAAAGTAGAGTAAAGCACATAGGTTAATTTCAAATCGTCCGCCAAATCTTTCCAATTAAAGCTACGAAGAGCATGGGAAAATAGATTCATCAATCTGATTAAATTATATGCTTAGTAGTAGGAGTCCGAACTAGCCTCAAATATTAAATCGAATATTAAAATGAAGGAATTTAACTTGCTTCGGTATATTTAATGCCATTATGAGACGGTATATTTCGGTATAAGGTATCGGTAAGGTTATCGATAAGTCCCGCGGTCACACTGCGACTCAGTCTTAAAAGATTTAAACTTTTGTTTGTGTAGTTTTTTGTATATTTATATATATTTTTTTAGTGGCCATGGCAGACAACAACGCCCCGGACCTGGATGAGGAAAATGTCATCCGCATTATGGTGGCCACCGACAACCACTTGGGCTACGGCGAGAAGGATGCAGTACGCGGCGAGGACAGTTTCACCGCCTTCGAGGAGATTCTGGAGCTGGCCGTGGCCGAGGAAGTGGACATGATACTGCTGGGTGGCGACTTGTTCCACGACGCTGTGCCCAGCCAAAATGCCATGCACAAGTGAGTAAATCCCACCCACTGACGATGAACAAGTAAAAGTAGTTTGTGGCTTCCACAGGTGCATCGAACTATTGCGTCGCTATACATTCGGCGATAGTTTGGTGTCCCTGCGCATAGACAGCGACCAGTCAGAGAGCTTCTACAATGCCGTCAACCAGTCGGTGAACTTCGAGGATCCCAATCTCAATATTTCCATTCCAGTCTTCTCCATTCACGGCAACCACGATGATCCGAGCGGCTTTGGGCGACTCAGCTCGCTGGATCTGCTGAGCACATCCGGGCTGGTGAACTACTTTGGCCGGTGGACGGACCTCACCAAGCTCGAGATCCGCCCGATTCTAATAAGCAAGGGCGTGACCAAGATGGCGTTGTATGGCCTCAGCCACATCCATGACGGTCGCCTGGTGCGTCTCTTCAATGATTTCAAGGTGGACATCAACTGGCCCGGCAAACACTTCAATGGCGGTGGCTCTGACGCTGACGCTAACGGTGATGGAGATGCCGCGCAAGATGATTGGTTCCACCTGATGGTCGTGCACCAGAATCGCGCAGATCGGGGACCCAAGAACTATCTGCCAGAGGAAGTGCTGCCGGACTTTCTGCACTTGGTCATCTGGGGACACGAGCATGACTGCCGCATTGATCCAGAGCCGAATGCGAAGAGGGGCTTCTACGTGTCCCAGCCCGGCTCATCCGTGCCCACCTCCCTGTCGGATGGCGAGGCCAAGAAGAAGCACGTTCGGTCTGCTGGAGATCTACAAGAGCAAGTTCCAACTGAAGAAGGTCCCCCTGCAGTCGGTGCGTCCGTTTGTCTACGATTCAGTTGTGCTGCAAGACATGGCCGAAGAGTTGGGCCTGAACGAGGGCGATGCTTCCACAAAGGTCTGCAAATTTGCCCGCGAGCGTGTGGAGTCGATGATCGAGAAGGCCAAGACACAGCTCACGGGTCACCCAAAGCAGCCGCATCTACCCTTGATACGGCTGCGTCTGCTCTACACCGATGAGTCGTGCATGTTCAACACGATTCGTTTCAGTCAGATGTTCGGCACGCGGGTGGCAAACGCCCAGGATGTCGTGCAGTTCAGCAAGCTGGTGACGCGCACCAAGTGCGAAAACGTCAAGATGGACAAGGAGGCCATGAGGCGAGCGCTGGTGGGTCTACTCAAGTCCATTTAGATCTCGAATATAACCATTTTGTGTGGCTTTTAGGAAGCGGAAAATGCAACACGCGTCGAGGAGCTGGTGGATCGCTATTTCGAAGAGGCTAAAACCAAAAAACCATTGAAGCTACTCCACTCAAAGGCGCTGGCACAGACGACCTATCACCTGGTGGAGCGTCAGGACACCAGTGCGGCCGAAAATATTTTCAAGTTAGTAGGGAATCAATAGCAAAGTCTTTTCCCACTGTCAAATGCTCACTATTGATTGATTTGCATCAGATTCTATACGGAAAAGGCATTGGAACATTTGATGGAATCGTTGCCCAACGATGAGAACATCGATGAAGAGCTCCAGAGCTTCAGAGAACGCCACAAGCCCGAGGATCTGCTCAAAATGCTAGATGCACTTGGCGTCAAAACGAAGGTTGAGAAAGATGATGCCAACACAGCCACAGCCACTGGCCGGGGACGTGCAGCACGAGGTCGCGGTGCGGCTCGTGGTCGTGCCACACGAGCCAAGCCACAGCTGGATGTGTCCATGAATAATACGGTGAGGCAACACTTTTGTGCTCAAAGATGGAATTTTACTTGATTAAAAATCTTCCCTTTTTCACACCCCGAACAGCGCTCCTCGGGCAGGCAGCAGACGCTACTAAGCAGCGTTCGAGCGGCTGCCAAAGGACCAAGCTACGTTGTATCGGATTCGGATTCAGATTGAGTTGATTCATATAAAGGATTCATACAGCCCGTGCCATTAATTCATTCCTCAGCGCTTTGAGCTTTCACAGCTGAATAAAGTTCAACCGCTACCGTATTATATCCAACAAAAGACGTCTCCTAATGATAAATACTGCCAGAATGTACATAGAGACAAAAAGAGTTTAAACATCAAAGAATAGAAAGAGTCTAAACTTCTTGTTAATGAAAGGATCCATCTTTGAATTAGTCCACTCAATATTTGTTCATTTCTAACTGTGATCATTGAGGAACAGAATTAAGTACTCGTTGCTGTAAACATCTTCCCATGAGTCCAACTATATAATATAAGATTTGTCTGTTCATTTTTGTAGTCACAGCAGTTAGTCTGATGAAAGATACAAAGAGGCGTGCTCTTATGGTTCAACTCAATATTTGTTTATTATATAAGATCAATCGGTCCAGGGCCCCTCCGCTGTGGGCATGTGGCTGCTCCAACTGTAACTGTTAAATAGATTATCCTACAACTTAAGATCTACAATAAGGTTAGGGCCTGCTTTGCGCAGGCTCTTCTGCCAGGCGCTGTACGGTTCTTTGGTAGTTTAGCTGCTTCAGGACTCCGCTGCCAAAGGGCGAAGATTTCTCCAAAAAACATCAGCGAGAGCGAGGACTCGTTACTGCATCTGCGACTCGTAGTAGTAGCGATATGGATCCACCGAAGAGCTGCCACCGGCTGCGGTCACACCCACGCCGGCATTTGTCTTGGACACGGGTCGAATGACATAGGTGTTGCGCCTGTAAGCGGGAGAGAGAGATGCTCGGACTGGAAGTGGCAGCTTCGCCAAAATACAATCTATTGACTTACCTATTGTGCTCGCCTGCGTGCACCTGGAAGCTCGTCTCCTCGCTGTGGTCGTGCGAGAAGAGCTTCTTGAGGGCTATGATGCCGGCTATGGTCAGGGCCACCTTGCTGATGACCAGTGCCTTGCCAGCGATCGCTGCCAGTGCCTTGAGACCGAGCGGACCGGCAATGCCCATGGCCGTTAGCAGGGCGGCAATCACATACTTGATGTGGCCACCCTCCTTGTGTTTCTTTTTCTTGCCATGCTCGCCGCGTCCCACCGACATGCCCGACTCCATGCCCCTGCCCGTGTCCATGTCCAGCTTCAGCGTGTGGGTGCGCAGCAGCTTGTCGGCTTTGGCCAGCAGGGCGCGGTCAATGGGCGAGAGGTTGCCAAATTGCCGGGCATCCGTGAGGGAGCTCAGCACGCTCTCAGTCTCGGTCTGGTTCTGCTTCTCGAGCACCAGGCCATCCATGATCTTAATGGAGTCCCGATCGAGGGCGCGCGACAAGGCTTGCAGCGCCTTCTGCTTGAGGCAACCAATGAAGTCGTTCTTGTCCTGGCAATCATCATACAGGCGCCGCACCAGACTCATCTCCGGACCGAGACCCAGTCCCAGACCCATGCTCCAATCGCTGCTGCTGCTGCTGCTGCTCGAGGTTGTAGCCGCTGCTGCTGCCTCCACGATGCTGTGGCGCCGTCGCCGTTGCGTAGCAGCCGCCGCCGTGGAGGTTGCAATGCAGGCTACGATTAGCAGCCACTCGAACTGCTTCATGATGTGTGTGTATCCAGATGCTAGTCCTGCGGAACGATGCTTATCAACAGAGCAGAGTGCTGCCAGTCGTTAGCTATCTTGGGATGCTACTGCAGCGAAATCGCTGGGCCGGTGATGCTTTTATAAATTGCGATCATGCCACAACACCACAGTCTGCCACGGCGGGCGAGGCACTCAAACGGAAACAATTGGCGTGCCCCATCTTGCTTGGACCTGCAACAAGATCTGCAACTGCTGCTGGGAGGGAGCAATTAACATTATCCATATCCATATTTTGTTATGCGTTCGACTTTGGGCTGGGGTCTGTGCTGTGTCCAATCATCTCCACTGGCGCTGACATGTTTTCGTTACTCACCCACGGATGGATGCCCATTCATGTTCAGATCTCTCGCGATCGACGGGGCCCATCCAGAAAGTGTATACTTTTCGATTTCTATATGCTGGCTCGTATCTGGCATTCAGTATGATGATTACTTATTCGATTAGGGAATCTCTCCATGTCTCTTTAGGAGTATGGCTTTGAAGTGAAGGAGGGAAAAGAGATTTTGTAGTTTATTGCCAAATATTGTCATTAGAGATTACTGGAATCAAAGGATCTTTAGTTCATATATGAGTCGACTCCAATGAGTCTGAACTGAGAGTCTGATTTAAGGCGGTTTTTAATCTACTTCAATTACGATTAATTATTCAAATTCAATGCTTAAAATCATTGGTTACTAATCAAGAAGAACTTGAATATATAGCAGCTGAAATCTTTTACAGTCTATAACTATTTTAATTTCCATTTTGAATCAGTAGATCAGTAGAACAGTAGAGCAACCCCCAAACCACATCCATTGCATTATTCGTAAACCTATTCCATTTGATACTCCAAAAGAGAATGAATAGTTTGCACTATAGTATGAATGAGTTATTATTGGCTGTACTGTATGTGCAGCAAATCTTTTGGTAGTGAGTGTTATGGCAATACAGCAGCCCCCCTCTGGGGTGGCAACAACCGCGCTCCGAATAACTAATGCATCTTTATGATGCGTGCAGCAAAGTAATTAAGAGCAAAGACGACTCTGGCCACTGCCACTGCTACTGCTACTGTTGCTGCCACTGCCACAGCTACTCCTACTCCTACTGCCACTCCTCCTCCTCCTCCTCCTCCTACTGCCATTCCTCCTCCTACTCCTACTACTGCTGGTTGGTGCCCCCTTGGACGTGGGCCTGTTTTGGTGTCCATTGGTGCTGGCATAATAGAGCTCTCTGTGCTCGTGTGAGAATGGATGTTGCTGCGCAAATTGGTTATCATAAATTGCATCTGCCATGCCCACTAGGGAGAAGGAGTTGGGGGATGGGAGACGGAGATGGTGCCTTGTGGCTGGGGGGATTTTTTCATGTCGATGCCGTCAGGTGATCGCTGCACATTTGGCTCACTGGCCCAGTGGGTGAAATTGAGTTTTGGATACAGTTAAGAAATTTTCTTTTCGCTCACCGCCTGCGCACCGACTGTGAAAATCAACGCCACCCCGACCATCCGTCCTGCGATTCGCTTTTGAAAGCGCACCACCACCATACCACCCCAGAGCCATCAGCTGGCGACAGTTGGGATCACAGTAGAAACACAGTGAAAAGTGTTTGAGGAGACACTTTCCTATGTCCCATGTCTGGGATGGCTGCCATTTATGGCTGCTTATCCACAGTGCATCATTATGCCTGCTTTTTTGCACTCTGCATTCGAACTATTTGTATCTGAAGTTGCGGCGAAAGTATCTCAGAAATCTGTTGCATTTTTGTAGAGTGAAAAATATGGATCCACAAAAGCAATGGCTAAATGCCTCGCGACTATTTATAGTTCAAAGTAAGTTACTATAGTAGTTAAGATTCGATTTTAGAGATTAAAGATTAGTCTCGAAACCCCCCGAAAGTCAGAAGGATTGGCTGGTTGTTACTGTCAGTTATCAAGGAAAAGATAAGACCGGGATCCACGATCCAAGAATTATTTCACCAAATTTGATGTACTTATTACTCAAACTTCCATGGCATATAAGTCGATATATATAGTAAGTATATAACTGCACGTGTGTATAAATATGTAACCATATAGTAGATGAGATATACACACACACACACACATATGAGTGGCACGCACACACACACACACACAGTAAAACCTCTGCTCAAGAGGGCGTAAATAATTTAATACATCAAGAAAATTGGAAATGAAAGTTTCTTTGTTTTGGTTTCAGCCTGGCCGCAGATAACTTTTAGTTTCGATGCCTCTTCACAGATAGCAGAGACCTTCCCCACAATCCCGGACAGGACACACACACACACACAGACAGATAGATAGCAATTGTGCGATTTATTTGCACATTTTGCCAGCAGCAGCAGCCCAAAAAGTCCCGGAGTTCGGAGAGTTCTGAGTGTCCAGTTCGGTTGGATTCCTCATGTACTATGTGGGACCTGGGACCTCTTATCGTCCAATAATCATCATATGCTCAAATTTTTGGTCGCTTAATTGGAAAATTGTTGTTGTTTTTGTGAGATATACGCCTGAGCGATTGGGTGATTGGGGATGGCCGAATGATTGGTTTAGCTGGAGAGTGCCGGCCGTTTGATTGATGACCTCTGCATGGATGGCTGTCTGCCTGACCTCTGCTGAGTACGTCTCCACATTGTTCTGCGGCATTGTAGTGATAATATTTACACAGCACAGCCCAATCCAAAAAGCTTGATTGGCATGCCATCGAAGTGGTCTGTGTGGTCAAGCCCCAGGGCCATCTACTCGTGCTCGTAAGGGGCGTAAGGGCGAGGACGGTGGCTCAAGCGCGATTGCGCAAAAGCAGCACCTCCCCCAAACCATGAGGGTGGAATATCAGTTCATATTTCATCATATTTCATAACCCTCACTACTGCTCCACATCCACATCCACTTCCAGTGCCTCCTGTGCTTTTGTGGGCGTGGGTAGAGCTCAGCCAAAATGGCGATTCGGGTTACGTGACCGGGGGATGGACTGGGGGGATGCACTGGCAGGCAGCTCTTTGAAGTTTTAGTTGAATTGGCAAATGACAGCACGGGATTGGGATTTGGGTTTGGGCAGGGTGCTCGAAATGCCTTAACTTGGCATCACTCCTTCTGCTGCTGCTCCTGCTGCTGCTTGGCCCTTGAGTGTGTGTGTGCACAATGTTGGAAAATGTTATATCAAAAGAAGTCGAAAACCACAAAGAAAATCTCAGCGGCAAATTTTGCAGCTATGTACATCAAATCATTGAGTTCTCCATGTGCCCGTATCTGTATCTGTATCTGCGCCCCTGTGTGCACCTGCAACCTGCACCCGGCACCCTGCTTGATTCTGCTGCTCCTGAGGGTGTAGACAAAGAAAGTCCCGTACCGTACCGCCGCAGACGACTATGTCTACCTCCTGTCCCAGTCCCATCTTTAGTCCCAGTTCCACCCCCAACCCTCAGCCCCATCTCTGTCTATGGCGGCTGCGGTTCGTTCCGCTTGCTGCCAACTTTCAACTACTTTCAAAGTTTTCACATTTTAAATTTGTTGGCTTGTTGCTGGTGCTCATTTTTTTTTTTTTTTTTGTTCGCCTGTCATCTCGGTTCTTTCTGCTCTTCTCTTGGGGAAAATTCTTTGTTTTTCTTTGCTGCTGCTGCTGCTGCTGCTCTGTTCTTGAGTGCAGGTCAGAGTTTTACAGGGAAAACTGCCAGGCAAGGAACCCATCGAACAGTCCTTTGATGGGGGTAAGAACTTCACTGTAACTCGTTTGCTAGAGGTACACTAGCAGATACTATCTGAAATATATTTACAATTATCATATTAATAATATTTTTAATTATTTAATTATTATTATTATTTTTAATTATTAATTAAATATTAATTATTAATAATGCCATATGAAGGTTTTTTTTTAGATTTTTTTCAAGTAAATGTTAAAGTTTAAATTTAAAAATTTTTTCAATAAGTTTGAGGCTTTATTTTTGTTAGTTTTTTTTAAATTGTAAACAAATGTAAATAACAAATTTAATTAGTTAATAATAATATAACAAAAATAATAGAAAAAAATGTAATTTTAATGTGAATATTTTTGAATTTTTTAAATTTATTTTTTTATATTTATTTTTTTTAAAATTTTTTAATTTTTATTTATTTATATTTAACATTTTTTATTTCCAATTATGCAACATTTTTTTATTTATTTATTTATTTTTTATTTCGAGTCAATTTATTTGTGTTTAAAACACTCACACCCATGTTTTTTGAGTGTATTAAATATTGCAAAAATCGAATGAATTTACAAACTGTTTTGAGTGTTCATCTATGTACATACTATGTCACATTCATATGTAAATATATATACATATATATACTTTGTGCCTGATGTACATATTTGTATGAAAAGACAGATTTTTTTGGGTGCAAATTGTTGGTGCAAATCACCCTGTTGGGTGTCGTTTGCCTGCACCTTGGATGCCACTCAAATTGTTGGCCAAATATGGGCTAGCATTTACAGGTTCATCCACATGCAACGTCTCCAGGCAACTCATTGCCACAAGCTGCGGTTGCTGCACAAATTTACTTGCACTACATAAAGTATTTTTTTTTTTTAGAGTTTGCCTTTAGTTGGTTTTTTTTTTTGTACATATAAAATACAAAAAACTTTAAACTTAGAGCATGGCCAGGGGGCGGTTACATATCTGTAACTGCTGTCCATAAACATCCACTTTTATATATATATATATAATATATATATATACATATATGTACATGTACTATTTACTATTTATATGTATAACTATTTATTATTGGAGTGTACTGTGAGCTCCGCCTTAGCTTTGAGATTCGATTAAAGCAAAAAATACTGTATCCAAAATTTGAGCTACACCTTCAGTGGATGGATGGATGGATGGTACATTGGTGCTTTCTTGCCTCAGGCATCTCTACCTATGAGTAGCACATCTAATAAGCTCCCCTCTCCCCCACCCCAACTCTAGCAAAAATCTCCACCTTGTTGGGGTGTCTGGATTCTCGATGTCGATGTCTCCTTTGTTCGTGCAGTCGTTCTCGTCGCTTCATCGCTTATCGATTCCAAAGCGAGTTGAGCTGGAAAAATGTTTTCGTTTTAGCTGCTGTTTATCCCCCCACATGCTCCACACCACCCCCTCTACGTATTTCTTTCTTATGGTTTTGCTGGGCATGCCAATGTGGGCGTGGGTTGTGGGCGTGGGGTTGCGGGAAAGAAAAATAAATTGTTGCAAATACAAACAGAAATATAATTTTTGTTGCTTTGGAATACATAGAGCCACATATTTATGGCATGCCAGCACGTACGCGATATATTGCAACCCAATCGCCTGGATGCCAGGATGTGGCAGGATGGGGCAGGAATTGTGGGATCTCCTGGTGGAGCGCTTTTATTTATTTGGTAAACTTCGTTTATATCGCCCACAAGCGACCAAAGGGGGGAGTGTTGGAAAGCGACGCCATGTTGAATGCGTTGAATGGTGGGTGGATGGGTGGATGGATGGATGGATGGATGGGCTAGGGTGGACTGCTTGGGGTGGTCTTCACCGAGGGGGACCGTCACCATCAGCGTCACCATCATAAAAGCAAAAGACCCCAAACCAGACCAAGGCAGGAACTGTGAACAGGGTGCAGGGGTAGAGGATGCAGGGGAAGAGGGGAACACTGCTGCTGCTGCTGCTCCATGTACTTTGGGTTTGTTATGCTTGTCAAGCATTTTGTGCACGCGGGGCTGTCTAACGATATTTCGATTTTGATATCTTTTGCTGTTATCGTTAAATGTCTGTCTCGCTGTCTGTCTAACGGTTCACAGGGTGAGGATGGGCTGGGAGGGTTAGAGGACACAGGACAGAGTACACTTGTATACAATGTGCCATGTTGATTATGGTCTCATTTTTGGTATTTACTTTTCATTTCATTTATCCCACCAAACAGGGAGGGGGTAGCTGTACTGATATTACTCCCCGCTCTTACCCTTAAACTAACTTTCGTCATAATCATTGCAGCAGTATCCCTGGATCCCTGGACATGTGCGAGACTTTTTAAAATTAGCACTCAAATGTGTCAAGAGCATCGGCATCATCATTATTCCACGATCCCCAAAAAGCTAAAGCTGTAGACGACCCTCGTCCGAACGTCTCCGAAACGAGACCAAATTATGCTCTTCTTTTTTGACATGGGTACCGGCATCCACATCCACATCCCCCTGCCAACATATGTCATAATTATATGTAGCTGGGCTCCCAATTCAAAGATCAATGTCTGTCTGTCTGTCTGTCTGTCTGTGTGCCTTGGGTTTTGTAGCCGATGATCCACTTGCTCTCCATATTGATAATTGGCCGTAAAAGTATGAACCAACCAACTGTGCCCCACGGCTGACCAAGTCTAGACGGAAAAGTGTCGGCAGGTTCTGATATGCACATTTTGACAGTTGGCACTTGTTGATCTGGATCATGATAATGATGATGATCCGAACTTTTAGAGTATAACCCCCAACCGGACATAGATTAAATAATTCTTAGCCTTAAGGCTTAATACTATAATTATGTATTATGAAAACAGAGTTTTTGGAGAGTTTTGACAGTGTCCAAAAGGCGAAAGTTTTGAGTAGGGATATGTGGAAGATTATGTATGTAGATGCATGCACAGAGATACCTTTGATCCGTCTGTATGAAGAACAGACCTAGAGAAAGCTGAAAGCTAAAGTGATTGCACCTGTAAGGGACTATCCTCATAAATGGACATTCTTACATTCGAGAGAGTAGCAAAAAATCTGAATAAGTTGGCCAGGGCATAGGCAGTGGAACAGGAAGAGGCAGTGGCATAGGCAGAGGCACAGGAGGAGGCTCAGGCAGAGGTACAGGCAAAGTCACAGGCAGTGGCACAGGCAGAGTCACTGGTACAGGAACAGGCAGAGGCACAGGCAGAGGCACAGGCAGATGCAGAGGCACTGGCAGTGGCACAGATATAGGCACGAGCACTGCCAGAGTCACAGGCAGAGGCACAGTCAAAAGCACAGATGAGGGGGGGTCACAGTGAACCCATTAAGCAGCAGCCGCTGAGATAAACTCCTCTTGAGCCGCAGTCCCAGCAGCAGCAGCACACCAGAGGCACACCAAGAGGCACGCGATGGCAATGGCAATGGCAATGGCTGGGTGTGATTTATGGGGCTTTTAGGATATTTTATTAAAATGCATATTCGTTGCTCGAATGTCACTCGGCACCGGGCGAGTCTGTCGTTGAATGTTTATGATTTTCATAAGCTCAGCGGCCATTGGCTGGCTACCACATCTCCCGGCCATGTACGCGGAGGATGGAGCGGAACATGGAGGAGAATGGAAGAGAATGGAGGATCTGGATCCAAGCAGAAGTTGTTTCGTTCTTGTACGGCGGCATACGGCAATGTTGTATGTCATAAATTGTCACAACACTCCGTCGATGCCACAGACTGTGCTGCAAGCAGATCGGGGCAAGGCAGCCGCCAGTGTCAGGTGAAGATATTGTATCTGATCGCTGCAACGGTTGCGGGTCATAAACAAGTGAGGAGTTTCCCTCGTTTTGTGGGCTCTGCCAACCATTGGATCCTTGCCTCCTTGACTTTGTTTTTTTGGGTTTAATTAAAGCAGTTTGCTTGTCTTCATTTTTGTATCTTTTGCTTGGCAGAGAGAGAGAGAGAGAGAGAGAGAGAGGAGAGGGAAACATCATCAGTGGGGTGACTGACGTTGGTTGGGGCTTAGTGCGGGGGATTCTCGTTTATCAGTTTATTTAAATTTTCTTTTTCTTTTCTTTCTGCATGTGAGAGAGAGGACAGGGACCGGGACCGGGACCGAACGAGATTGCTCGTATTTATGCCCATAATCAGGGGGCGCATGGAATCCCGTTAAGTCGCGTCATAAGGCGGTACGCCATTTTCGCTTATCTACGACACAGATTCGGTTACAGCTTACAGTAACAGCCCCGCCCACAATAACACTGAGAGGCTGAAAGATGCTGAGTTTTATTGTTGCTGCTGAGAAATTGGATTCGTATCGGAATTACATACACACACACACACACATATATATATATATACCAGAGTGTACACAGTTTATGGCAACTCATATCTGTGAGATACAAACCCCCACACACCCCACACCTAGAGCCGCCATTTTGCGTAGCAAGGCAGAACCGAACACGAACGAGAAGAACGAAGAAGAAAAATGATAATAAAATAAACACAAATATGGCAGAGGGAAAATGCTCGTTATGTGAGGATTTCCAACGGCTTTTCTCGCTCTCCACTCTCTCTCTCCTCTCTCCTTTCGCCTTTACTTTTCTCTCTGCTGGCTTTTATTTTTTATTTTTATGTATTTTGCCACATAAGCAGCTTAAGTGGCAAACACCACAGTAAGAGAAAAGAGAGAGAGAGATGAAACACATTTACATATATACATAAAGATTTACATATACAGATGTACATATATATACATATGTACATATGTATGCACTTTCTATGGCATATCAAAAGCAAAAAGGATCAGGGGCATAATGCCGTCGTCGCCGCATGTGCCATAATTTGCAGAAAAGTGCCAGTACAGCCACCCACACAACCACAAACACACACACACACACACAGACACACACTACCAAAAACACACAACTGAAACCCCAATTTGAAGCGCCCCCAATGCCAGACCCGCCACCAAAAGCTGGCATTAAAATGCCTTTCGAACAAGGATAACATTTTGCTTTCTTTTCTGCCAGGCTTTGGGCTTTGCCTTTGCCTCTGCCTCGTTTCGTTTTCCATTCCCCCGATTTCCATGTGGCAAATGGAGAACAGGCAGAGAACAGTAGATGGATGGAGGCAAGGACCGAAATGGGTGCATGCCATAAAAACAATAGCGCACATAAATTTTGCACAAATATATAAAGTATGTATGCAAAAAGGCATAAAACGTACACAAAAAAGGGGACAAAAAGGGAGCAGGGCAGGGCGGATAGGGTAGGGTAAATGAGCCAAGGGGAATCCCCAAGCCAACACACACACACAAGCACACACATATCAACATATACATATGCATATATCGTATATCGTAAAACATAAAGAAAGAAGCAGTAGAAACGGAATGAAATATTTGCGATTTTCGTTTGTTTTATTTTTTTTCTTTTCCTTTTTTTCCTTTCTTTTTTCTTTTCAGTTGTGTTCTCATTTCATTTCGCTGTGATTTGGTCGGAATTTTAACGAGGCTCGATATGGGTGCGAACTTGTTAAGGGGGCGTCCACTGGGCAGAGGGTATTTTGGGGATCGTTAGAGAGTCCTTTGGCTTTATAGGCCATCCGGAGGATATGCGTTTTGCGGCATGCAATGCGATTTGTGAGCAGTAGTCAGGCATGCAACGGGTTTAGGTTTCCTAAGAGAAGTAAACAAGATCTTGTTTAATTATATTATATTAAGAATTAACCGTTTAGTTGCTGCCATATTATTCGATTTCATTTCCATATGTTAAGGCTGCAAAAATTCTTATCAATTTTGTTCCCTCACTCACTTCAATGTCTGCCATTCAGTGGGCTAATGGGCAGGCAGTTGAAGTTCTCTACGGGTCATCTGCACTCATGTGATATCAATCTTCTATGGTACACTTGAACTGCGGAGCTCGGAACAAATGCCAGTGCCAGAGGGCAGTCACGCATCTTTGGCGGGGTCACAGATGTTTGCATTTGCTTCCATCATCATCATCGATAGCCGTAATTGGACATTGAACTGGCAACCCTGGTCCAGGCATCCCTGTCCACTGTCCCCTCCACCTTTCAACCGTGAGCTCAATATGTGCGCAAGTAATTGTGATTTTCCGTGTTTTCCATTTGATTTTCCATTCAGCTGCTGCTGCGACCCTCCCTCGCCCAACTCAACACCGAGCTATACTACATGTATTTGTCGTTTTCAGAAATTTATGCTTTTGCTTTTTAGTTGATTTGCCAATGGAAGAAGCAGCAGCAGAGGGGTGTGTCTGCATAGTTTTATGAGAGAGGTCCTCGGGTGTGCCTGGTCGTCTGATGTCCAGCGCCGGGACCAGCCAAGTCGTTGTGTAATTGGGAATTTATTAGTCGCTGGAGACTCATTTACATTTCTCCCACTTGCAGGGAATGTGTGTGTGTGTGTGTGGGCGTCATCCCCCAACCCCAGCCCCCATCCGTACGGAACTGCTGTAATTATTAGCCATTCTTTTATTTATGGCAAGACAAGTTTTGATTTATTAAGGATATGGCGAATGCCAAAGACAAATGCGCCGAGTTGGGTAAATAAATTCCCCGAAATTGTCTATCGGTTCTGATTTATTGCTAATTGACAGACATAAAGAACTTGAGGCGCACCTGGCCATGGCCAGTGCGAGTGGAAGGTAAGACTCGGATCGGGGTCACCATATCAAATATATCGTGGGGCTTGTATCGATAACATTTACGGGCAGTTAATTAAATTCTCGTAGATACATTTTAGATTTGTTCCAATGGAGCTTTTTATTAAAGCTTAGCATCGAGCGTAAGCTCTTTGCGAGCTTTAGCTGTTCTGTATTCGTAAAACTTTTTTGTTTGTTGTGAGATTAGCTCCGAGAGATAGAGAGTTATGACGTACTCAGACCATATTACGTACAATCCACTCCCTGTACGGGTAGATGCGTATAAATACGCCCGGGACGGTTTCGGTTTTTATCGATGCTCCTATATTGACCATCGCAATCAGATAGTAGCTGGCAGGATTCCCGTAGACGACATTGACGCCCACCATCGGCGATCCAGACATGAGAATATCGTTGCCAGAGATTAGGCCACAGATATGGTTTGAGGTAAGGCCGAATGTGTCGTAGCCTGATTGCGACTTGCAGTACTCCGAGCCGAGGGTGTGTACCTGGTGCTTCGAGCGCCATCTGCCCGCCGAGCGCCCATCGCGAGCAAAGGCCACCATCTCCAGGCGCTGCCCAATGTGATTGCCCTCGATCTCGTGGTCCGGCGGCAGGCATATTGGCTGCACATAATCACCGAATCGAACGTTTCGATCCAGTTTGGCCAGGGCGATGTCGTTGTCATATCGCATCCCATCGTACTGCGGATGAACGGCCAGCTCCATGATCGCGTAGGACTCCGGCGGTGGTGCGCATTTGTCTGACATAAGACAGTCCCTCCGGTGAGTGTCCTCGTTGGACTTCCAGTCTCCGAAAAGTATAATTGTCGCCTCCAGAGAACTTTGCAGCAGTATGCAATGAGCCGGGAGAATCGCGTGGCGCTCGCTGAGCAGTACAGAGATGCAGAGGTACGAATATTCCTCGGGGTCCGACTCATTCGCTTTGCTGTAGCCTACACGTCCCAGCCACGGGTGCTCATCCGGATCGGTAATTTCCCTCTGGTTATACAGCTGCGACTGCCTGAGTCTGCCACATTGTTGCTGCTGCTGCGCCTGGATTGTTGTCACTGTGCGGCACAAAAATATCAACGGAGCTGCAGTTTGGGCCAGGGTTTTTCCCTGACACTTCCATTACTTACGTGATAAGAGAATGGGCAATACCCATACCCAAATGAGAACCACGCAGGTGCCTGCCAGCATATTTAAAGTGCAGCTTAATCCGAACAGATTCACGTTTGCCGACTGACTGAACTGTATAGCATTAGGTGTTAAAGCGATAAGATAAGTCGCCACTGCACTGGCAAAGCTTTCGCCCAGTCAAACACTCAAACTAAAAGCATCGCTGCGAAAAGCTACAATCTCAATCTGATCTGCTCATCTCAATCGAAAACGGGTTATATGTGTCGAGCGTATATCCGGTAAATAAATTCTATTAGTTATTATATTCTTAGCAAATAAAAGAGTGATCTGTGTAGTTATACTTCTTAACAAGGGAATAATTAGCTTAACATTTGTGATAAAACATTTAAACATGCTAAAATATTTATTCGTGGATGACTTAACTTGACCCTGGTGTTGTTGGTAATTCAAAATTGACCTACAAATTATTCCGAAGTAATTAATATTCCGATATTTACTGTGTTCTTTCATGCGTGACATCCAAATTGCGAGTGAAGCTTGCTTGCTCTTTACCTGCAGCATGCATTGCCGATTCGATCGCTGAGCGCAGCTTCGGCAAAAAAGATAACAAAGAACGAAGAGCGAACTGGAAGAGAGCTTACAGAGAGCAAGACCGCTTATGTTGATTCTGTACAGAGAACATTTAGCTCTTCCAACTAAAAACGAACAAGTACAAGAAAAGCTGAAAATGTACAGAATCAACATAAGAATTTATAACGGTAAAAAGGTAAGAAATTGGAGGAATTCTGTTTGCCAATATAATATGTTTAATATGTTTTATTTGGTTGTTGTTTCACACAGGACCAAATTCAATTAAATATTTAACAAAATTTGTTTGTATTTTTTTCTATTGCACTTGGGATTATTATTTTTTACTTAATGCAATAATTAACTAATAAATATTAACATTAAAAAGTTCGTGAAAATAGTAATTTTTTAGATTATTTTGTTAATTTTCACATGACATTTTCTTCATACAGTGAAAAAGATAAAATTTATGGCATTTTAATTGAAAGAACGCTTCAAATGCCATCTGCCTTTGAAGATTAAAATAATAGATTTATTAATGATAAGCAACACAACAAAAATAGATTTCAAATACTAGAACATTCAATCATGAAATTTGAGTTTTTCGTTAGCTCTCGGCAATTCAACATCCTCGATAGTATAGTGGTCAGTATCCCCGCCTGTCACGCGGGAGACCGGGGTTCAATTCCCCGTCGGGGAGAGATGTAAGAATTCTTTTTTTTTTTTTCTTCTATTTATACTTGGTAAAATAAATTGCTTTATATATATTATAATTAAATACTCGGAGTTTAGAGTACTGTTTAGTGGAGGATATTTGAATACGCTACTTATTCTATGATCACGCTACTAGCTCCCTGATACCCATACTGCCCCCCAAACCGTAGCTCAAACTGTCCATCATATGTTTAATTTAAGCCTAGCAATTGTGTTTATTGTACATTTTAAAAGTCCTTGCCAATGTAAGCCATGCCCATCAGGTCACGCATAATCTTATTACGCACGTCAGAGTCGATTTGGGCAGACCTATGTAGGAATTTAACTTCGAATCGGATGGAAAAAAAAGAGAGGAAAATTTCAACAACGTCACCAATTTCCGGCAATTATTTCAACTGTCGGTCGATTTAATTTATTCGTTGTTCAAAATTAAAACCAAACCAAACCAAAACACACAGAAATCCCCTTGTCCAAGTGAAGCGACATTGTAAACAGGCCACATCCCCCAGTCCCAATCCCAATCCCAGTTCCCTGTCCAAGATCCTGCTACGTCTCTCCATCTCATGCTGTGTTTGTTGGCGCGATTTTTCATTCCAGGCGCAATTGGTTTTCAATTCATGGCCATGTAATCCACTTTCCTTTCCCCCCTCCGACAGGCTCCATGGGATATTTCTGGGGGATTTATGTTTTTTTTTTTTTGTTCGACCAAGTCAAGATCTGGGGGTTCTTGTGGGGTCTGTGCATATTATTAGCGTACGCCGCGTGACTTCTCGAGTTGAGCTTTTAATCGAATGCACATAATTGCCAAAATAAATCAATCAATTCGGCCCGACTTGCCTCTAATGAGAACTGACAGTCGCCCAGTCATCTCTCCATAGACAGATACACTCTCTCTCTCTCTCTCTTCAGTGCCCTTTTCAGTAGGAACTGGGCATAAATTGCCAGGATTTAAGATATTCTCAAATGATGTTTAATAAGCGAACGGAACGGGGGCAGACCCTTAACGACTTGGTTTACGTGTCATTTGACTTTGGTAGGTTGGGGCCCGGCCCACTGGCTAATACCTAGTCTTAGGTGTACATAAATATCCATGTTCCGAGTGATAGCGATCTCTTTGTTTGCCCCTTAGACACGTGACCCCATCGTCGCGCCTTCGTTTCGTTTTGTAATCCGTGAGATATGGCAACGATGACACGCTCCGCACTGACTCTTTGCGTCCATTATGAATTTGACAAATGGAGCGCAACTGTCCTGGGGTCCCCCACCCCTTCATTCCCATCTCTCTATGGTACACGAGGCTGAAAGAAGGGGGTAAGGCTGGATGGAGGTGATCCCGGAGTGCGTGCGGGATTACGTGTCAAAGGATTAGCGACTAGACGAGCTCGTGGCACTGTCATGCAGCCCGCTTTGCTTTGGGATTTTTCTATGATAAGAACTGATTTTATTTGTTGAGAGTTTGCTAGAGGATTGTGAATTTTATAAGGTAATTTTGGAGTTGTATAGTAGATACAGAATCTTATATTTCTAGAATAATATTGATTGAGTTTGAAAACGGAAACTATTCAAATGTTAGGGGACTTGTATCGAATGCGGTTTAGAAATTTCGAACACTTAACAAGTCCTATATGGAAGCATTTAAGCCAGTTATAGAGTTAATAAATATAATTTAAATATTTCTATTGAATTTCCTTAGCTGATAATCATCTAAAAATATACCCAAAATATTCACAAATATCGATGAAATATTATTTCCAATTGTCCCTAATTGCTAGCCACCTGATGAGGGGATGACTTCCCGCTGTGTTAAAAATCATCGCAAACAAATTTGCGTTTAAAATTTTCAACCATAATTTGGTGTCGACACCAAAAAGCACAAGCGAAGGTCGTCTAAGGCAGTGGCAGGGCTGAGATCTGCCGGAACTGACGAGGAACATTATTAGCCGCAGGGGGAGTGCCAATGGATGAGGCTGTAGTAGGTTTGTGTTGAGAGGGCGCTTCGAAGGGTTGGTTTGGTCCACGGGCTGCGGCAGTCCACAATTGAATTTAAAATAAAAAAAAGTAAACTGCAAAACGCATTTTTCAAAATGACAAACAAACGAAAAGTGAAACGGAAATGAAAACAAACAATGGAAGGCCAAGGAAAACAAAGTAACCCGAGACTCGAGGCAAGGGATACGGAATGGTACTGAGAGTTCAAACGAAACGCAGAATACTACGATGATGATGATGATGATGATGAGGTCCTGTAGAGGGGAGTGTGAAAATGGATTGGAAAGTGTGAACAAATAGAGGAAGCGCACAGTAGGACTCTCAGTTTTTGGTTGAAGTCAAATGGTAAGGCGACAAGGGGTTGGCCCTCAGCCGGGGGTTGCTACAGTCCACCGTTTTGGCAATTATGTTTCCTCAAGTCCCAGCGAAATGTATACATCCCAATACTAGTAGACGTGGAATTAAGCAAACACCAAAAACAGTTATCAATCTGTTTTACATATGCATCAGTGAGAAAAATACCCTAAGAGATTTTTGCAGATTTTTGATTTGCGATATGGATAAAAGAGAGAGCTATGAGGTGTCATTGTAGGTAGTATCCAAGTAGAGTGGTCTTTTCAGATCTCAACTGCATATACCATAATGCTTTCAGATTGTATTCGACTCGATGGTTCAGACATTTCAGTCAGTTGACAGTCTGTTTCGTGTAGCAATTTGCCTTCTGCCGGTTTCCGGCCGGTTGTGCCTTATTTCCTTTATGCCCTTCGATTGCTTTTTTTTTTGTGTACATTGTTCACGGCAGTTGGTCGGCGGCAGTTGATGATCGTTTAAACACAAAGTGTCAGCCCAGTGGAGCGACCAGAACCGCAGATGTCCTTCGCCTGTCTTGCAACGAATCGCTGTCCCGGCGTGAGCCCCAGAAAGCGAGCGGGGCGCGACCTCATTAAGGCGGCAAAGTGCAGGCCAATTGCAGTGCGTCCCGGCTGCACTTGCCTCCGGGGCATAAATCACACCATTTAATAACTAATAAACGCCATCGTCGTCGTCGTCCTGGTCGTTGTTGTCGTCGTTGGCCTCCACTCAAGTGGCAGCTGTCAGCTTGTCAGCGGCGAGCGAAGAGCGTGAAATAATCGCCAGACGCGACATTTGGACGGAATGGAATGGGAAAGGACAGGGCACAGGGCCCAGAGTTCGTGTCAAGTAAAAAGCACCCCAGAGGAATCCATCAGTTTTGTGATTTTCGTGTATATTAAGTCATCATTTTTAGTCCATGTTCCTTGCCCCCCCATTCCCCACTGCTGCAACTCCCACGGGACTCCGTGCTCTGGTGTCCGCCTGGTCTGGGGTCAGCCAGGGGGAAACTTTAAATTGAAGCTGCGACCGGCCACAGCGCACAAGGGTTTAAGGAGTGGTTGAATGTATCTATGTATCTGTTCTTGCCTTTTGTGCCCCACGATTACTGATTACAACGAAAGTTAAGTGCTAAAGCAGGGGAAGTAAAGCTCGGGGGGATCTCGCTCATGTTCGTGTTTCATTAGTGGTTAATGTCGGACATGTTGGGCCCCCTCAATGGAATTGATAGTACTCTATATAATATTGAAGAAATTGGGGGAAGGTTCAAAGTTATGATATAGAATGGAAGTTATTGGATGTGAGAGTAAGGTATAAGGGAGTAAAGTGGATAAAATACGTAACTTATTTCTATAGAACTATTTGGTATAACTTTTGTCAACTTAACTTCATATGCTATCAACTTGGATCTAGTTTGCATTTATGAGTATTTTTCTATAATTGAATTTATTATTTACCCAAAAGTATGCTACAAAATGTATTTACAAAATGTTCTCTAGGAATGCCTTAGATATTTGTTTATGTACCAGTAGATTAGCGAAAAGGAACTAAAAGATAACTATTATCGAGCATGCATTACTTGTTTCAATATTCTCGGGGCAATATCTTGGCTCAGTTTTCTGAGGTACACTCTAGGCACACTATTCAAAATCCTCGAAAATTAAGCAAATTTCTTCTATGGGAATACAATAGAAAGTCAATGCCAAGTTCTTGTCAAACTTCCCACCCACATGGACTGCACTCATTTGGCTGCAGGGAGGCAGGGAGTCGCCCCTGCAAGTCAGCTCGTTGGCCCTCGTTTTCCCCTGGGGGGCGTCAAAATCCTTCAACTTTTCGCAGCATTTGCGCACAATGCGGTGGAGGAGGCGTGGTGCCTGCTGGAGAGCCCTCTTCACCGAGAGAACAGAAACAAAAAAAAAAAGCAGAATAGCAGCCAGAAAAAAGCAAACGAGACAGACAAAAGTATTTGAATTTGAATTTGAATTGACAAGTGCCATCAAAATAGAAGCGGAATTAAATTTATCATGCCAAGTGGGTGGGTGGTGGGTGGTGGCTCTGCGAGGTGAGGAGGCAAGGGATGCGCTCGAGGGATGAACAGCAAACCAACCAGCAAGAGCAGGGAAGGGGAGTACCACGTAACCAAACTCCGGCGTCATCGATCAACTCGAGCGTGAGACAGTTCCGGCCGGAAGGAAGTGAAACTTTTAAATATTGAATAATATGTTTTCTTTATTTTGTTACCCCTGCGCAAAAACTTCAGCCAAAACGTCGCATAATGATGGGGCGGAATGATCTGAGCGAAATCTCAACGATTCTGCACAGTGTGTCAACAGCAAAATAAAAATGTTTTGAAAAAATTAAAAGCATATTTAATTGTCTTAAACTATAGATTTTATCAGATTTTTTTTTTTTGGATTTTGGCATTTGTTTTTATGGATTTATTTCATCGCCTAAACAGTAAAGTAAGCAGGTTCTATTTTTAGAGCAGAATGTCGGGGATTTTATAGCTTCAAAAAACCTTACCTCCAATATTACTAAGTGAAATAAATTTATGGCCATTATTCATTCAACTATTCTGCTTTATTGGTCGTTACTCATCCAACTATTCTGCATTATTCTTACCTGCATAATTTTATGCTTTATGCCTTGACAAATAGATAAGCCCACTCATGATAACGAAACGCTTTAAGATTATGCAAACAAATCAAAAGGATCCAAAACAAGCCTGGGAATGTACTCCGACATGTTAGGAGAAAACTAAAGAGAACAAAACTAAATCTTTGTTATAAAAAACTTTCAGGATCTACAAAAATATATACTATATAGTTAAACAAATAAACAAAACAAACTTTAAGCAAACCCGAATAACAAACGAAATTGTGAATAAACTAGACAAAATACATGGGGTTTCGGCTTGTCAGATTTGGGCTAATCAGTCGCTTCTTGTACTCCAGTTGTGGTGCAGCAAAGGTCGTGGTGCCAGTCAAATATACGCGTCCCCGGGAGGCAGCCAAGTGTGCGAGGTACGCCGGAGTTGGATAGGACACGGCGCGATTACAACGTGGAAACATATGGCACAGATTGTGGGTCATCTGCTGCAGCACATCGATATCCAGATTGCCGGTATTCTCGATGACATTGTAACGCGTGGGCCGGGCCGTGCCCTGAATGGACTGATGGCTGACCATGAACCATTGCACTTCATTCGGATGCACAATGGTGCGATCCACCACGGTGCCTGGTTCCACATTATTGTATTTGTTGCTCGGCGTCGGGGAGCCCTTGGGAAAGAAGCGAGTGTGATGACGCTTCACCACAATAATGCAACAGATTTTCGGCTCAATGCCCAGCTATACATATAGGAAAGGTTGGGGGGTATTAGCAATGCAATTGGATGGCCAGCTACAAGTGACAGACCTTGGCACAGGCCACTGTGATGCCACGTAGCTCCTCGCTTTTGATTTTCGGAAACTGCCCATCGCTGACCCCATCGCGATAGTACATAATGTGCTCGGGGTAGCACTTCCGATAGTGATGGTAAGTGTGGAGAATCGCCGTGGTTATCGATTCCATATCCTCGATCTCCTCCAGCGTAGAGCGCTGCAGGCGATACTGCATGTTGTAGGATGCACCAAAGGGATCGTGTGACCCAGCCACACCCACCACGCTGGGTATCTCGCGCTGATCCGGCGACGGATGCGTCACATCTGCACCCAGATACATGACATTCCGCAGGCACGAGTCCATCTTCAGCGTATGATTGATGCCATTCAGCTTGGAGTTGATCTTTAGCAGCAAATTGCCAATCACCTTTGGATTGCAATTCCGCTCCAGAGTCACCCGCTTGATGCACTGCGTCAGCAGACCGTACTGCAGTTCGGCCTTCTGCTTCAGCTGATCGTAGAAGTGGCCCGAATTGGGTATAACGATAATAACCAAATCGTAGTCATTCGATTTGAACTCCTTCAAAGTGTGGATCGAGACTCGTGATGTCCTTGTACGCACGTATATCTGACTTGGCAGCCAGCGATAAGCTAACACTGCGACTTTGTGTTAGGATCTGGGAAAAGGAAAAGGTAATGGAGAGATCCATCCGTTATGCAATCTATAATAAGTATAATTACCATTTGCTCAAAGTCTTTCATCTTATTGTAGTTCAGATTGCCGTGTAGTATCGCCCATTTGTGCTGCTTTGGCTTGGAATCGAAAAAGCCCGAACGATCCATGCCCCACGAGCCATTTTGCACCGTAGCCGTGGCCTTGTTGCGATACTGTATCATTGGGGCACTCAATGTGCGCATTTGGACCATAATGAAGTCCGTTTCCAGGCGAAATCCAAACCGCGATATGGTCGGATCAGCGTTGTGATTGAACAGTTGCAGCATCTCCATGATCTTGGCCTTGCGTGTGTTTGTCGATGTGGCAGCAACCTTAATCATAGCCGCTGCCTGTACTGCGGAATCCTTGCGCTGCAATGAAAAGAGTCAAATGGGTAGTAAGAGGAAAAGAGTTGCAGCTTAGGGGTACTCACATGCACCGACTGTTTGCCCTCTATGGAACAGAGTTCAATGGGCAGATAAATGGTTTTCTGTAGCGATCCGACATGCAGGCAAAGTAGATTGGGAAACTTCAGATTATATCCACGTGACTTGAAGTACTCCGCCACAGTCATCTTGCCCTTTTCCGCCTCGAAGATTTGCTTGCTGGCCGGATGCTTGGTCAGCGCATTCACCTTGTACACACGCGTGAAACTCTGGAAGCAAACGGGCGGCTCATAGGCTATGGACAGGCCCTTAAAGTAGGCGTCTATATCGCTGCGTTTGCTCTCGAGACTGGTTTGGCTGCTGATCTTCTGGGCCAACTGATAGCGCTCCAGATACTCCATGACGGGCATAGATAGCTGAAAGCATTTATGGGTGATATCCACATTCACGTACGGCCGATCGCCCAGCACGAATGCCTGAAAGAGGCCCAACAGAATCTCCTCGCCATTGCCCAGAGCCTGTGACTGGCCCGCCTCGGATTTCTGATAGAAGCAGCGACCCGAACGTATCGCCTTGCTGTGGCACGGGGCAGCCAGCACCACCTCGAGGCACTGCAGCGCCCGCATGGGCTTCTCGTGTATCCGATCCTGCATGTAGGTGCGCAGGGAGTTCAGATCGATCTCGGGGTCAGCCGTTGCCATTATCTCCACCGTGTACTTTAGCTCGCGGCCATACGCATCGAATACACTGACTTGCTCGCCCTGCGTGCGGCAGTTCAACCTTGCCACCGAGTAGCAGGAGGCACGCCCGTCGAAGGCCGCCACCGCATTGTCCAAATACTGTACGCGATGCTGCTCGAAGGCTGCCCGATAGAACTTCTTGGGCAGTTCCGGTATAAACTTGACATCATAGTGGTATGCCACCGCCGGCATTCTGTCCATATTCACTTGCAGATAATTCACAGCCACCTCACCCACCTTGCCCAGTGTGCCCCGCTTAATGGTGGGCTTCACCACCGGGCGGGGCGGTGTCACCTTCGTCGCAGGACGCAGGAGATCGCCTTGTCCCAGTTCGGGAATGCATTCCAAAGCCTCGGCCATGGCCGTGAAATCGGCTTTTTTCTTTTTGTAATTTTTATTTTTTGTAATTTTTTTTTGGCTAAAGTTTGCTTGAATATATAAATATAATTTAAGAAAGTTTTCGACTAGTTACGACTAGTCGAGATCTATGAATATGAATGGAAGTTATGTTGTTTTAAAATGTAAACTATACTACTTGTGTGGCATGTGTATGCTGTCCGGTTGCTATATGCTAAAGATTTTACAGATAGAACTGAGCTGATGGGAGGGATATTTTTTTTTTTTTTTTTTTATTGAACAATGCCTTTATATGGACTGTGAAAATATGCCATAAAATGTGATGGTAAAAAATGAAATTAAATATAATGGAATGAGCGTGTGAGGCTGTCTTGCAGGAGAGGAGCAAGTGAAAGTTTTTTTTTTTTTTTATGTATTGAATTAGCAATTAGCTGTGAATGTGCAACATTAGCTTCGGGTTTTTAGTTACAAAAACGTTTTGCTCGGGCTTTTTATTAATTTGTGGAATTATTTATTTAATTTTCTAATTAGATCTGAGCCGTGGCACGTTTCCTGCAGCTCGGATTACACAGTGCACGGGGGGGACACGTGACTCCAAGGGTTTGCACAGTCGAGGCATCATCGGCATCGTGTTAACTATAATCCGCTTAGCGTTCATAATTTCTGCTAATAGGCAGACAGACAGACAGACACCCATGACATGCAATGTCGCACCGAGATTTGCGTGACTCTCTCAGCGGATTCCAATTATTCCCATACATACGTACTATAGAGACTGGTGTAAGGTGACTGCCAAATCGATTTGAAATATGGCCCTGGGTGGGGAGGGGTGTGGGAGGCCTTTTGCAATGTAAACATCGCGCGAAAAGTGAACAAATTGTTCAACTAAAAACGGACAGCAATCAAACAAAATTGAATATCAGCGGAAACGGAAGCGCCAAAAAAAGCGACAATGGGAGCGACACTGAAATGGGAATGGCGGGCACTGGAGACTCCACTATCCAACAGCAAACTTCGCCATGTCAGCGTGAATTGTGTTGGGGGGACGGACTCTACATGGGACTACAATTGTTACGTGTCAATAACTGCAATAAAAAATCCTACCGATCCGATCTATCTCTCGCTCTCGTTGCTGGTGTAGCCCGGCCACTCCACTTCCCGGCTGCGCCTCAATAACTCTGCAACTCAAATCAAAATCAACGTTGCATTTCAATTGCGAAATTGCCAACTGCCAAGCGTACGTACATCAATCGCCCCAGGCACCCACACTGTCCACACACAGTCCACAAAGTGCATCCTTCCATTCATCCATTCCATTCCATCCATCCGAGAGAGTCATTCCTGTAGTCATTCAGATTTGCAATTTCCAGGACTTTTGTGCCCGTGCGAATATTAAAATAAATGTCCTTCAGTTAGTTATTTCGCCAAAAAGTTATTTGTTACTCGATGCCCGAGATTAAATTAAACTAGGCCGGGGAATTGGCTACCAAAAAATAAGAGCAAGTCAGGCAGGTTCTGTATATCGCTTTTGGGGTTTAATCTATTTCAGTGGTTGGGATATTCAATAGGAAATGTTTTCAATATATTTTGGTACACACTTTAACTGCCAAAACTACTTCAGATGGGAGCATCATATGTGTCTCAGTCTAGTGCCATATGTTAACGAATGCTTATCCAGTGAGTGGAATAATTGTACTACGAGTATGCATTATCTAACATGCAGATCTTGCCAGTTAACTGCTCGCTTCTATAACATTATTTCGAGCATAGTTTAATAGCCATTTGAGCTAATCTGAAGGGACGCATCTGTCAGTGATCTATTGAGATGTCATCTTTTAGCAGTCAGCCTTCATTGGGCTTGGGCTCTGACAATAGCAAATTGCAAATGTATATTTCGGGTACATCTTTTTTTTCCTTGGGGTGATTTTGTTGTGTTCCTGTGTTGCAGCAGTTATTAACACGCTTGTAACGATTTGTCACAAAATGAATGAAATGCTCCTCGGTATGACATGTGTGCAAACAAGACCAGATAAAAATGGAAAAAATGGAACAATGGATGGAGGGAGGGTTGCTCCGCGTTGCTCATCCTCACACGGCTCAGCGAAAGGGTGTACCTACCACCCTGTCGTTTGCGCGTTTAATGTATATTTTGTTTACTTTTAATTTGACACAAAAAAAAACTTACATTTTAAACTACAGATTTATATCGTTTTTCATCACTCAAGCGTTGAATAATGCAGAACGATGCTTTCCCAAGTGCCTGCCCCTTGCTGTATTGTCTGTGCATTTATGCATATCATTGAAAATTTTAATTAAAAGTATATCAAACAGCACAGACACACAGAAATCAATCACAATTACCCAACACTGTCGTAGAAATATGCTGAAAAAAAGCCTAAAATGAAAGGGAATGATGGAAATGGAACAATTCATTGACGGAACTAAAAGAAAAATGCAAAAAACAGGCAAATTGAAGGACTGCTTCAGGAGTTCTTGTAAATTTTTATAATACATTTTCAATGAAAAGTGAAAGCAAATCTGAAGTATTGTTTTAATAGCTAAACCATTAATCCATTAAAAAATATACAATATTAAAGTAAATAAATATTAAATGATATTGTACTTTAATTTACTTTTAAAATTGATTCAGTTACCTCAAATATTAGTCACATATTAATATATGTAAATAACCTCAAAGCATTCTGCTATTTTCTTCAACTGAATTCCCAAAACTTCCACGAACATTCGCACCTCCCTTCTTCATATCTGTGTAAGTAACCCTTTCTGTAACTCCAAGTAGAATTTTTCTTCCACTCGGCTGGCCTCATTAAGTGGCTGCCACAGCAGTGGCAGTGGCAGCGGCAGCGGCAGCAAAACAAAAGTCGACCACAACATTTCAAATCAAATATAAAAGTCAAAAATCCATCGAAGCCGAAACGAGGTCCCCTCTCTGTTCGTGGCCCTAGGATCTGCATGCAAATGGGTCGATGTGGGTGGGGGTGTTCGGGCGGCAGGAGGAGAAGTGCGAGTTGGAATGGGGGCTAACCGCAGGGCAAGGCGGCACCAAGACGCCGGGGCAATGAATGGAGAATTTGCTTTTGCGGAAAAACTTAAAACCGGAAACAATTAATTCCACTTGAATTAACATATGCACAGATTGGCCTTACAGTCCAGGGTGGGTTCTAGGAGGTCCTTCAATCAAGCACCTTTGAAAGTGTTGACTGGGCCACTGACTGGAAGTGGGTTGGGGGCCCTCTGTGCTGATTGATCGTCCCCCCCACTGGATGAGCACTCTGGCAAAACTTTTGCCATAATCGGTCGCGTATACCCCATTCGTGTTTATGAGCCAAAACTTTCGGATGGGTCCACCCTAAAACTACACATAAACATAGTCAAGGAAGGGGTGCTGTGTGATGAGGGGGTGGTATGTGTTGGTTGTGTTCCAGGTGCTGTTTAGGGTATACCGCAGTGCGAGCAAACACAATTTCAGAAATGAGTTAAAAAGTTAATTGCCGGCGGACAGGTAATTTCTGGCACACTTCAAGTGCAAATGCCATTAAGTAATATGCAAACAAGGGTGGATAGCCCCCACCCCCCTGCGCACACTCTATGCCGATTCCCGCCCCTTGGCATGGCCAAGTCAATCAAGGAGCTTGACAGACAGACCTCGACAGCCGCGACACGTAAGCCATAAAGTCACGAATGGCTAACAAAACTCCTGTCCATGCAACGGTGGGTAATCGGCGGGGAATTGTGGAATCGGGGAGGGGGAATGGTGGAATCGGGCCTCTGCCCGTTGCGTGCCCATTGTGGTTAGTTCTGGAGCAAAGTTTCACGTGGATATTGGATGGGTTTTGTGGGTGGGAAGATTAGGGGACGCAGTGACCGCAGCAGCAGGGAGCGCGCGTGCTCACGTTTAGGCGTAACAAATTACCATTAAACTGTAAACGCCCCAGTCCAAAGTCTATACTCCTGTTCTAGTCGGACTCTACTGACTCTCCTGACTGTTCTGACTGTTCTGACTCTCCTGACTGTCCTGACTGACTGATTATTATTTAATGATGAACCCTGGCAGATTGGCCCAATAAACAAAAGTCTGACTGCCTGGCTGCCTGGGTACCCCCTGTTCATAGTCGAGTTACTCGCCTAATTATACGTTATATGATATACATACTATATATATATATTTCTATATATATATTAGCTATCCAGTTAGCGTGGAACCGTTGGCTACCTATGCCGTGGCACAGACAATGACGTTTCATCCACTTGCAACCCAGTGCTCAAAAGTTTACCTTGCAACTTCGTTTTGGAGTCGTCGTAGCTGACGCAGTTCGTGTTGCATATCTGCGATTTAAACTTGAATTGAAAAGATTTGGATAATCAAGCGGATATAGCAGGGGAATATACATATATAGACATGTACTGGTTACTTTACAATGGGTGGAAGGTTTATTTTCATGTCAAATTTATATTAAGTTTAAGGGTATTTCCGTTTGATTTGGATATGGTTAGGGGAAGTGCTCTTAAAAAGGGCGAGTCTATAGCTTGATTCCTTATGCCTGGAACTTTAGCGTCATAAATATGCGAATAAGATAGCTAGCTAAATATAATAGATTCAACTTTCGAAGATTTCTATAAATATTTTATATGAAATAATTAGCATTTTATGTTTAGGTTTGCGGCTTGCGACATGTCTACAGTTTAGTTATAATATTACCTTGGTTTTAATCTCTAGTTTTTCAGATATTGATTGCTATCTCCAACAATTTCATGGCATGTACTATGAATGCGGAAGTTTGATTCAAAATTGTGTGGCACGATTCTCAGTTAAAGTCTACAAATCATTCATAAAAGTGCCCATATTTTGAGGCTATTTTTTTCACAGTACTAATTCTTATTATGAAGAAAATTACCTTTAAAAAACATTTGTATATATATTTATAAAATTTCTATAACTTCCATTTCGTATAGTATAAGAATATTTGTACCCCACATGTAATTATATAAATCACCCTCCTGCTCCTCCTCCGCTCTCTCCCTCTCTCTCTCTATCTGTGCGTTTGTTTTTCTGAATCCTGAATCCCGGGGACCGGTGACTAATATCATCGAAGGAATGCAATTATTCAAGTGCTGCCAGCCAATTCTTAAAATGCCAAAAACAGCCAAACGAATTTTCCGCATCGTCAGCAAAGGATGTGGCAGGAGGCAGGAGGCAAGAGGCAGGCAGCAGGGCAATTTTTTAATTTCTTAATTTTTGCGAGCTCATGAGAATTAGCCACGTTGCCACTTTGCCACGTAGCAGCAGGAAAGATGTGTCGCTGGCCAGCATTTCCCTTTGCCTGTCCCTCCCTCCCTGGTCTGGGGGGTGGGTGGTAATATTTCTCTCTAGAAGAAGAAGATGTCGCTGACAATGAGCCGAGTCAGGGTCCACAAATGGAGTCCAAGATGATGCTGGGTTGTTGGTTGTTGGTCTTTGTCTTTATACCCAGGAACTAAGGGTATATTGAGTACTTTTAGTTATAGATTTTAGATATTATATAGATTTATAGAAAGTACAACCAATGGGAATATTTCGAATTAAAGTGGGATTTTTTTAGAATTTAATTTCTGAGGTTTACATTTTTTTTTTTACTCATTAGCTTTTTTTGCCTAGTTTTTTTTATTTCATTAAATAATAAATTAAATAAAAATCTACAAAATCTAAAAAATATAAAGCAAAAAAAGTATAAGGTATCCCTTAGTTCAAACACCCCACAATACACCCCTTACTCTGCTTTCTTCTCTCGATTTTCTTTTGTTTTTTTCCTTCTGCTCCTGGCCAAAGTTTATTCATTTAGAAAATTTGCTCATTTTCACTGTGTGTGCGAGGGGGGTGGGGTGGGGAGTGGGGGCGTTCGAGTTATTGTTGCTGGCCAGAATCGAGATCCGGCATTCAGTATCCAGTGTCCAAGGGGGTTAATCTGGTATGTATGTACGTGTGCACAGTTTTCATATAAATTGCGGCCAATAACATTTTTCAGTTGGCAGGACAGGAAAAACGCGCGCACAAAGGCAGAACCAGAGAGGGATAGCAATAGCAGAAGAAAAACCCAAAAAAAAAAAGAAAAGATGAACAAAAGCTGCTGATGATGGCTTCTTTTTGGTTGGTCCACGGTCCATGGCCCTGTCTCTGGGTCTCCGTGGCCCCGAATCTGGCTCATTAAGCTCGAGTCCGGTGGTCAGCGCGGGTGTTTGACTCTGCGGCTGTGCGGAGGGCGGAGGGAGAACGAAATCTGGACACTTGGGCTGGGAGTTTTTCCTTTTTTCCTTTCTTGTACGGCCATTAGCCAGGCCATGGAGTGGGAGTGGAATGGGCAGTGCCAGAGGGAGATGCGATAGATGAGCAAATTATTCCCCAAATACCCTGAGGTAATTATAAATGTCATTCCACGCTCGGCTTACGAATGGACAGGGATGAGCAGCGAGGGAGGAATGGGGAGGGAGGGACTGTGACTGCCACTGGCATAGCGTTAGTGGAGCTGCCCCGTCAGTTGGACGCCGTGTTTTGTCCATCATAATGAGTGGCAGTCGGACATTTGGACATAATTGTTCAATTATTTTGTTACTTATTGCTGGCTCCATAGCCCCACAAACCACCACCGCACTACACACTATCCCCCCTCCCGACGAACCACGCCCTCCTCCCCGTTTTCTTAATTTTGTTGCCTGTCTTTTGTGTTTCATTTGGGATATTTGTCAATTAGATATTCGCCAAATCTTTGGGCTTCATAAGGAGTTCATGTAGGGCAGGCAGGCCTACGCCCACTGCCGCACCACATGAGACGACGCCCCACCCCACCGAATTGCCACCCACCCAGTGGCACAACACGACACCCACCAAATGGAACACGCGACAGTCGAATGTCAAATTCAATTACAAAAGCCAACTCTGGAAGGGGGGAGAGAGACAGAGTGCTGAGAGGGAGGGGAGACGCTGACTGCTGCATTGAGGGGTAATGGTTGAAAGGAGGCGCGGCCTCAGGTGTGTTTTTCCATTCAATTATAAAATTTTCAATAAAAATTTGTGCCACTTTCGACTCCCTCCCATCCGCCCATCGAGTGGCAGGCGAGCGAGCGAATGCCTGACGCCTTTATTGTTTTTGACATTCGCCCACAAAAAGCCAAAAAGAGGGCGCCGTGGATTCCAACTCCAGAGAATATTGCATAATGGAAACCCCATGACGTAGAGTACTTAAAAGTTTTGTCTCTGACTGACTCTAAGCAGGAGAGAGTCTGTCGATGTGTCTGCCTTTGGGCTGTGACTTAGAGTGGGCTGAGTGCGGGCCCCAGGCGAAGCAAGAGCCGCTCTGCAAGTGACAGTTCCAGCCGAGAAAGTCAATCGCATCGAATGGGAACACGCCAATGTACACGCTTTGATTTGTACATACATATGTACATATAAATGTATGTATATATAGTACTGTGCAGAAGTACTTACTGTTCACTAAGACTAAACAGAAGTCAAATACATATATGTAAATATGTACATACTAATAGGGCTTAACAGTGCTCACTAAATGGCAAATTAGTTCAAGCAAATGGAAAGGGAAATCCATTTGGGGATAGGGTATACACCAGGAATTACATACAGCAAGTGCTGATTGTTTTAGAATAATTTTAAAACAATTTTTACTAGATAAAAGTTACTCCAAAAGGTTCTCCTTCTACTTAAACAAGCTCTCAAATATAGGTAGAATATTAAACCCTTAAAGGAGATACAAAATGGTAAGTTTTGGTTGGGAATCGAATCAGATGCCTTTTATTTTGTAGGTTTTAATAATGATTAATAAAGATGATCAAATATTTTAAAATATTAACAGAGAGTAGAAAATTCTTCCATAATGCTTATACAATCAATTTGAATTGATCATTATATAGATATATAATTTATTTGATTTTATTTTGTATATTCATATATTTTATTTATTTGATATTTACCTAAATAGTTTTAATACACATCCCAGAGCTTACTATAATTTTCCATATTTTTTAAGTTATTTTAGCAGTAGATCCATCACATACATACATGGCAGATATATTCTAAATCTATGATAAAAATAATAATTATTTTAAAAATATTTCACAAATAACAGAGCGTTTATTTCCTAATGCTTATACAATTAAGTTTAATTGAGTATGATATATTTATTTATTATTTATTTGACTTTTATTTTGTATATAATTTTACAGCATTTAATTAGTTTTAATACACATTCAGTGATTACAATAATTTTCTAGAATTTTGCAATTTTTTGGCAGTATTTCGACTTGCAGTAGATCAATCGCATACAGGGCAGATACATATATTCCAAATTATATTCCAATTAAATACTCAACTATATTGTACCCATAATAAACCACAGTTTATTTTACAATAACTTCACCTTGCTTCCAAAAAAAATATATATAACAAATACAAAACACCACAAGAATAGATTCAAATTCGGTTTCAAATATTAAATTGGTTTGCAGAATCGAAATCTATGCACAAAATGTATATTAGTGCGATTCGCGATTCGAATAAAAGGTGAATGTACGGTAGCCGCCGATTCGCAGATCTCATAACATGACAGCCATGTGTAGCGATACAAATTCTGGGAATGGAAGGAAGGCTGCGGCTAGTGACACTCCAAACAATAAGCATGCAGATTTATGCATCATCTGGTGGCTGGTGCCTGGTGCCTCATGCCGCCTTTTATGCCCAGTCTCTCCGTATGAGAATCATTCAAATCCAAGGGTGACAATTCTGTGCAGCGGAGGATTGGATCGGATTGGATTGGATTGGATTCGAGCTGTTTGCCGTTTGCTTGTGCAGAATGCGTGTGAATCGCATTGAATCGCGCAATGACATATCGGTAAATCAGTGCCACAGAGGGGGCAGTGGGGCAGTGCAGGGGGGGAGCCACATTCCATGGCACATAAAGCAAAAGTTCGAGGTCCAGTCCACGGGTCCAGTGCCCGCGCTGACAGATGGAGGGAAACAACAAAAAAAAACAGAAAAAATATCGCAATGATCATAAATATTATTCCATTTTGATGTTACCCATTCCCCCTGCCATAACAACCAACAAGAAGAGGAGGCCGCGGGGCCCAGTGTAAGTGGAAATATTTTCTCTCTCTGCAGCGAGCCGCCTCATCATCTGTTTTGTCTGTCGCGCGAAAACAGGCGACAAGAATTGCCAAAAAGGGCTTTCCATTTTTCACACAGATGCAGATACCGGAATGCCCATACCGACTGAGACTGAGACTGCGACTCCGATCCCCGATGCAGATCCCAAGTTCGGACTACGGACTGCTCGTCAAGTGGCGGCGGCAGCAAAAAAGGTGTCGAAGAAATTGTTCGACAACAAAGCCAAAGCCAAGAAGAAGAGAGACTGGAGACTGCTCACGGCTGACTGGGGAGACTGGGTCTGCTCTGAGGAGGCTGCTGCATAAATGAGGCAGCCACAGACACGCTGTCTGGCAATGCGCGACTGTCTCGGCCTCGGCCTCAGTCGGAGTCGCAGTCTCAGTCCCTGCCCCAATCTGTGGGCAAGACAAAAGCCGCCCGTCACTGGGGAGCTGTGGAATCCGAATTCGTATCCGAATCCACACACAGGCGTCGCATTGTCTTCGCCTTTAGCCTGGCCATTATTAGCTGAGATGTTTGTTAAAACAGCCGAAACGATTTGAATTTCCAACAGATTCCCGGCATACGGGGTGGGAAGTATGCTGAAATATTAAAATAGTTCACTCAACGATCTACCATCTCTCCCATTGACGATGGGCAGATATGGATGCAACGATCAGCGATTCTAACAGAGTGTGAAAAGTTTCTTCAATTTCGAGCATTCTATGCAAAATATGATAGAAATCTCTCAGTGTGTGTCTCTCTGTCTCTGTCTGTCTGCCCATCGACTTGTTTGCTCCTTCGATTTCGATCCTCCACAGCTGCTCTGCTCCAGCGACGACCGACGACGAGCGACTGCTTGGCATTCAGCGCGAAAAAGATTCAAAATCATATGCATTTCTTGTTCTTGTTCTTGTTCTCTTCTGCTTTATCCATATATAAGTGCTGTCTGTGGGGAACAGTGGGACAAATATGAATGATAACTGAATGCATAGCAGATGAAAAATAGAGAGCTGAACCTTTCACAATTGCCGAAACTTTTACGAATAATTAAGGAATACAAAAAGTTTTCCAGTATTAAAATTCATTTTTAAAATTTATAATAAACAAATATGTTTTAAAAAATATAAAAAAAATGTAGAATATTATTTTAATTTATTAGTTAAATATTACACCCTTTAGATATAATTGTACAATTTTTATCCATACCAAATATTAGTTTAATAGTTTAAAATTTATAGAAATTTTGTTAAAAGTATATTATTTTTGTATATTTTTTTCAGGAAATAAATTAAAATGTTTTAAAATAAAAGTTTGAAATTTTTTAATTGTTTAAAGTTTTTTTTTATTTTTTTTTATAATTTTTTATAATTTAATACATATGTACATAAAGGCAATGTATACATTCCCTGTTTTTTTATTTCCAAAAACATGCACTCTCATTCCACTGTGCCCTTCTGGTCTTGGGAATGGATCGTCGCTTCGATCTAGTCGCGTCGGGCAAAATATGATTACTGTTTGGCAGGGACAAAACTCTGCGGACTGCGGACTGGTGGGACAGGAACAGTGGACAGGGGAACGGGGAACCGACAAGGCGATACAAGGAACAAGGAATGTCAACATCGATGTGGACTCGGCCTGACTCGGGCTCAGGGCTCCTTCAGACTGAGGCACTGTGGCTTCTGCTGATCTTGTTACCGATTTCGATTTTGATGGCGATTTTGACTGCTACGCGAAGCCCTGACAATTCCCTTGAACTGCTTTTGCTTCTGAGTGGTAGGAGAGAGAGACAGAGGGGAAGAGATCTTGCAACAGACATACATAAATCCCCCGGATGGGCAGCAGCAGAAGGCGGCGGCATGAGATGAGGCAGCATTGAGGCAGCAGCACTGTGGCAGCATCAGCATCACAGAATGTGTCGAAGCCATTGTCACTGCATGCCCCGCGATCCATGATACTTTATTCATTTATTCCAATAATAATAATGCAATGCAAACATTGATTGTCATCGATTGTCAGGCGAAGGCTGCGCACGCGCAGACCGCTTTAACCGGATCCGCAAGGAGATCGTGGAAAGGTGATCACGGAGGGGGGAGCACAGACTTATGCCCTTTTAGGGCATTTTTGATAGGTGACAGATTTTGTGCGCTCGCCGCGCGCGATTTGTGGGACAAAATTTATGAGTTGTTGTCAGTTTGCGATGTCCATGTCGGCACTGAGATTTCCTCTGGCCATATTTACATTTAATTTCGGTATATTATTTATGCCCCTTTGAGCGTACTCCACCGTTTCTGCCAGCCAGCCAGCGTACCGACCTCCTCCTCCTCCTGCTTTATCCATCATCTGTTTTACATAAAAAATTGTTTCAATTTTTATTTCATGGACCCTTTGAATGGCCTCAGAGGCGGCAGCTGAATGCTGTAGCCTGATGCTGTATAGTCAGAGGATGGACGGGACAGAGTGTCGTGTAATTGCTTTTTGCGTTGCTGAATTTAAATGAAAATGAATTCAATATTGCATTTTCACGCCAAAATGCTTCCAAAAACAGATTTTTCATTTACACTTTTCTGAATGGGCGCAATCCGGATTACGTATCCCACGGGCCCAAAGCATTGATTCTGCTCCTGCGCAATGGCACAGCATCCCCCCTCCTCCATCAATCGCTCAAAGGATCCGCCATCATCCTCGACTTCATCCCAATCGGAGTGTCTACCTCGCTCCATTGAGATGGTCCGGATGGAGCCATGGCCTGGACATTGCTGCAAACTCGTCGTACATTTTGCTGTAAAGGCTCTCTTCGTATTCTGAATGCCCTTTGTGGGACAAAGGCATTCGCTTTTGCACACTTTTTCAGTGCACTGCCCTGCCCCTGCCCTGCCCCTGCCCTGCCCCTGTCCTGTACTGTACGTGAAAATTAATCAACAACGTGCGAGAAATTAAAGGAAAATCAATTTGCCAGCTCAAAGCTCGTCACGAAACTCAGTTTGGCTGGACAGTGGAAACGCCCCAAAGATGTTTGGGATTTATTTAATTATTTTAATTATTATATGCAGGTTTATATGCAGGATTATATAGTTTATAACAGATACAAAAATCATGATAAAAATTGCATATTATATGACAGCTATTAATAGATTCGATTGACAAAACGATAAGCTTTTCGATGTTTTTTCATATCTGAGTAATACAAAATTTATTTGGAGAATAGTCCACAGATTTTCAGATTTAAATTGTAACTCAAAAAGGAAATTTTAAAACTCAAACTATGAAGTAGAAAAAGACAGCTTAGCATTCAAAGAAAATATCATAGAAAAACAAATCCATATATATAGGCCTCAAATTGAATTAATATATTTCCATTTCCGTTTGGGGTACACGCTTCCTCAACATATGTACATAGTACCTATACATAAATACATAGTTATGTACGCTGCATAATTGTGGGTCTAAACTTTAGATCCGGGTCCGGATACGGGCCTGTACTCGTACGGGTATGGACAGAGCTCCCTTCTTTCGTTTTGTGCCGCATTATGCATACAGTGGCGTGTTAAATTTATTTATTGCCATCAATATTATGGGGTTTTGTACCCTCCTCCAATGACGAATGATCTACATTTTGATGGGCTGTCGACTTTTTGTCGATTTGATTTCAGCCCCCGTTGACCATTTTGTCAGATATATTCCAGCGACCGACGGCATGACTTTTTAATGTACTCCAACTCAGATACACACACAGATACAGATACAGACAGAGGCTCAGATACAGCTATAGCTACAGATTCTTTTGGTTGTTATTTCGATTCGTTTTTGTCATTTTAATGTGCATTGAATTTTAATTCACAAAATCAAAAACACTTTCAAAAGTCAGCAGCGAGAGGTAGGTAGGATAGGGACGTACCCGTACCCAGACGGCGACACACGGAGGTAGCACGATCTAGATATACGATATATACAGAAACGATTACGGGGCACCAAAAATGTTTGTCAAAATTTTTAAAAAAAGTCGACCCTGCCTGCCTTTCAAAATTTATGCCAATTTCAGACTCCTCATCCTCAACCATCCTCTGCCTCGATTAAGCTCGTAAAAACAAAAATACTTTTGGTAGGTTTTCTATACACTTGCAGAAGGTATAATGATTGAAGAGACTATAATTGAACAGAGTATATGGTGTACTTAAGATAATAATTTATAATTAATTAATCCTACTTAGTTATATTTATTTGTATATTTTTTGAATGGTTAGTTTCCTGAAGTGGGCTTCGAAAACACAAAAAAAATATTTTTTAAAGTATTTTAAATTTGTTATTTAATCAAGAATTGTTGCCAAAATAAATTGTGGAAAAATAATCTTATTCTACAGTTTATTTTTATGTGTAAAAATATGTTCTACAGAACGTCATATTTTGTACATCATTTTGGTAAATTATTATTATTATTGTAAATGTTAAACCCTCAAAAGAAAGTTCCTTTCTTTGTTTCCAGACAGCCAAATAATTCCCAAAATATTTTCAAATATTTGTTCCTATTTCAATGGTAAAGCTAAGTCTAAAATAATTTAATTCACTGATCCAAAAAGGGTATTTAAAACATCACCTATCCTTTTTTTTTTTTTCCTTTTTGTACCCTTTTTTATTTGTTTTTATTTTGGGTTTTTTGCTGTTCATGCGTAAAAAATGATCTGATTTATATTTGACACAATGGTCTGACTGAATGGCTGACTGCGTGTAACAATATATATGATGGGCACGACATACCCATGCGATACAGGTACTACGTATCTGGATCTACCCATAGAGGTGGCTATACATACATACATACATATATATTTATACATACATAACTCAGTCGCTTGCTCTGATACATAAAACATAAGCTACAGCCCACAGCCAGAGCTCACTCTGGTGTATACGTGGGTGGAAAGGGAACAGATTGTTGGTGGATTGTAGTGGGATGGGGAAGGGGGGGAGACGTAAAGTGTTCACCGTAACCGTAAATCGCTGCCAGACGACATATGGCGGCCATTATGATGCGCAATAACTCGAAATCCGAAATGAATGAAAACCACACAGACAAAGCTCTGAAGCTCCAAAAAAAAAAAAAAAAGCAAAACAAAAAAAACAAAAGCTCCGCTTATACGCCAGTTGAGGGGCCCAATTATATCGCAATGAGTGCTCGTAAAATATTGGGGTGTTGACAAATTATGGCAACGCCTTTGCCCGATCACGACCTGCACGTTAATCAGCTCTGCCGCTGCCGCTCGCGTCGCGTCGCAGCTGCCCCATGGGCCCACTGTCCATCGTTCCTCGTCCTCCGCTGGGTACTGTGCTTTGTACTCATATTGGGTATCTGGATCAGTTTCTGTTTTGGTTTCTGGTTTTGGCGTAAATGGAATAATTTCTGCTAGATTTAAGTGGCGATAAGCTGATCGTTTCCCCATTGGAATTTTTAAGTAGAAATAGATCTATGTAGATCTATGCGGAATGGATGAATGGATAGTTTCCAGGTGAAAGAATTCTAAAACAATTTGGTTTATTTGGGTATGTTTGATGGACTATAAAAACTTGATTTGCAATTAAATTGCTAATTTGCAAAACTGACAGAGAGGTGGATATGTTTACAGTTGGGAGGTATAAACATATATACATACTATATTTATGATCCGTAGATATGTAGAATGGAGTTAGAAAGTTATTAAACTTTACATTGTTCTAGGGGTACATTCTTCAAAGGGCTTTATTTAATATTTATGATTGAAATTACCATCTATTTCGATAGTATTTTATTAACCCATTTTTTTATTTATTCAATATTTAATTATTCAATTATCCTATGCTCAAATTGTTCCATATAATGCTCCTATTGTTACTATTTTAAACAAGAACCCAAACAAGTGATAAACCCAAAAAAAGGCTCAAAATATAATCATTAATATAACAACCCCATACCGTTATACCCTTTCCGCACACCTTCCGCTTTCACTTAACAAAAATAGAGCAGACCCCATACAATAACTATAGAATGTCCGTGTGTTTGTATAATGACATTAGGCTTATCTCTTGTTTTGGGGCTGGGGTTCAATGTTCCACATGTTCCGTTCTCCATTCTGCATTCCCGTGGCTGGGGTCACAGCAGGAGGCGGCAGGCATCCAGGCAGGCTCCTCGGAACTGTCGTGTGCGCGCGGGTTCGTTGCGCTTCTAATTAATGTGCGCACCTTAAAAGGTGTTAAAATGACAAACAAACCATAAAACTCTGATAACAGAATTGACGCGGCTTAAGTCGCTCCATTGCCATATACATAATATATTATAATGTATTGTGCTCTCTCTTATAAAGTATTCCCCAAAAAAAAAAAAACTGAAACAGCAGGCTACACGAATGAAGTGACACAATGTGCAGAGAGAGCGCAAAACCCTCTGGAAATGAAATACGACTTGGGGTCGGTGTTAGGGTCGGGGGTTCCACGTATGCGACGCAGCGATCTCACCCACGAGCAATGCGGAACAGGTGCTTGATATCAAAGGATCATGAATGTTTTGGGGTTGGAGTTGGAGTTGGGTTTCTGTTTCGCTGTTGCGACTGCGCAATGTGCGTTGATGTGCGCTTATCGAGTTGTCATTGCAGGACCCTCTCGCCACGGCGTCGTGCCAATTAATTCCGAAAGGATAACACTGCGACCGCGTACCAGTACCTTTGAGGACTACTTAAGACTGCATGAGAAATGCACAAAACATGGGCATTAATTAATTTGAGCCTGTGGCGCAACCACCATCGCATCGACTTCTGGCCAAGTCCTGCCGCTGTGTACAGCTCGCAATTTCCGCTGCAGCCTAGAAGCTGCGGGCTGTGATCCTTATCGATGTGAGCATTTGGCATTTGGCTGTGTTCTCGCGCTTGTTCCGCATTGCAGGACGCACTCGAACATGGCTACTGGCGTTTAAGCCGTTTAACAGCAAACAGCTGATTTATGGCAGGAGTCAAGCAGGAGTTCAAGTTAGCAGAGAGGGCAGGTGTTTTTACTGACTACAGGAAGCACACGAGCCCACGCCAACAAAACTACATACTACATTACTCCTCCACTGACTCTAAATCGCGGCTCATATCTAAGAGCCTATGCCAAATTACACTCAGAAAGCGAAGATCAGCAACATATACCGCATAAGGAAAAGTGATCCCAAGTCTTGCTCTTTTGCTCTCAGTGCACTGGCCCGCCTAGCTCAAAGTCCTATCGGAATCAGCGAATTCATAAATCAAGTGCCTAATTAATGGCCACGCGGCATTGCAGTGATAAAGCGCCAGAATTAGAACTCGCTCGTGTTTATCAATTATATTTTCTTCACTTAATTTAACCGCCTTTCATGCACCGGCCTGCAGTCGGCCAGTCGGGTACTGCGACTAGTGCCGGCCACTGACTAATCTGCATGAGTTATTCTCGCGAATATCTCCATATCATTCGCACCCAAGTTCCATGGCCTTTGTGTGGTGCTGACCAGGATGAATATGGAGTCTGTGGTGTTGGTCATATCGTTGGCTAAGGAAATTCCACAGTCAATCAACGATTAGGGCGCCACATTCAAATGGAAGATATTCGCTTCATTACAGATAATGTTTGAGAAGAAATGGGCTCGAGGGGAACTATTAGAGAATTTCTGAACCTAAAATATTTGAAAAATATTTTAAAAATACTATTAGATTAATATGCAAGAAAATATATAATGAACTTTGCTCTGTAAGCTGCAAAATATAAGAAAAAGATGGAAAAATAATTATTTAAAAATCTTTAGTTGCTCTCAGAGCGTTCCAATTAAATCGTAATATTCCTTAAACCATGTTGATGTTCATTAAAAAACATATTTGCTGACACAATACAGAAATGTATGTGCTAATTTACATTTTCAGCGTAAATATGCGAGGGATACATTCTGAAATTCTAATTCGAGTTAATTAAACACGCGGGATGTGGAGCCCGACGCAGCGACGATCAGATACAAGGCACGAACGGAACGGAATGAAACGAAACGGTACGGTAAGAGCTGCAAATATCCAAGGAGCAGTCTCGGGGACGCGGACTGGTTCCTCGCTATCGCAGCCATCGATTTTGAGTATGTCGTATGTCCTTTGCTTCGCAGCAAAACAACCAGACTCAAAAATTAAAACACAAAAACCGAATTAAGATGAATTAATGAGGAATTAAAAAATACACTATAAAGATTTAAGAATGTAAATAAAATTTTAAAAATTAGTTAAAACTGTAAGAAAATTAAATACTATTATTCAACGTTTTCCCATAATATATCTTATAATTTGCAGCAGCATTTCCTCTGCCTTTCATTAGCCAAAGTGAATGAATACCACTCTGCAGAGTATTTTGTACAAAACTCTTTGAATACCCATGACCGATCTTAATATTTATTAGCCGAAAACGAAATTTTAATGAACCGCCGAAAAGGTTTCAATAAAATAAAATCGATATAAAAATACAACAAAAATGTAAGAGAAACGAATAAAATAATGAAGAGCAGAAGGAATGAAGCTAAAATTATCGAAACTCAGGGTTCGTGCCCGTGCTGGAGTCCGTCCCATCATCTGCTGGTTCGATCTCTCTCGGACTACGCACATGCGTTTCCAGTTCAAGTCTGATTCAGTCGATTCAGTTCTTCTCCTTCGAGTGGTGCCCGGCCCCGATCAAGTTTCTTTTTGGTTTTTGTGATTTTCTTATTTATTGATTTTCTACAATAAATTTCGCATGTTTGCATCCAATTTAAATAAAATTCGACAATTCTAAATCACCTCGTTTTGACGTGGGGCTACTGTGTATATCTGCTCCAGTCTCTCAGTCCCTCAGTCGCTGCTGATTCAGTCTCAGTTTCAGCTTGGCTTACCTGTTTTCTCTTCAGTTTTCGACTTGCGTGTGGGGCTGTGACTGGAACTGGAACTGGGGCTGGGCCCTGGTACTGAGGATCCAGAGGATGGTATGGTATGACTGCGTTTTTGGTCTCTGTTAGCGGAAATGCAAAACAAGGCCAAAGCGGCAGATTTATTGACATCTTCGTTGCTACGTCTCCGATGCTGCTGCTGCTGCTGTGACTCTGCTGCTGTTGTGCTGCTGCTGTTGCTCCTGGACTGCTGCTGCTGCTGTTCTACTGCTGCTGCTGCTGTGACTCTGCTGCTGCTGCTTTGCATATGAAATGCCGGTCTGCAGTCTGGCCAGAGACAGTTGCAGATTTCCCATACTAACACAGACACACATAAATAAGTAATCCCCAGCCCATGGATAGATCTGAATTATCGGCACGCTCGCTCGCCACCGATCCAATGACATTTTGCTGCCTGCCTGACTGCCGTTCGTGATGGAACGGACCAGAATCGAGACAGCAATTTCTAGCGCCGAACCAGTTCGATGACTCACCATGCAGATCGGAACGTATAGAATCGAATCAGATTGTATCGATTCCACTTGATTTTCGTTTTCTAAATCACAGCGTAATCGTAATCACAGAAATGTCACCCGAACTAGAAATTATGAATACGCAATGAGAGAATCCGAGCTGAAATTATCGCATGCGAATTTGTTTGTGGTTTTAGATTTAAATTTGGATTTTGGAATATCTCGGATACAGCTACGAGTTGGAAACACACATATGTATATACAGATACTACCCCGAGATATTGTCACAGTCGTGGGAAGCCGTTTATTCAAATCGAACTCTTAACTTTTTTTTTTTGTTTCGCTATGCATAACTCTTTTGTTATCGGTTCGCCTTTTGTTTATAAACTTTTGGACTTGCTTTTGTGTTTGTGGCCATTATTAATTAAATGTAGTTATTTGTATGTTAAAATATCAATAAATGAATTGATGGCGTGTTCCATCTTTGAAGTCCATGTTTCCCATGTCATTCAGCGAATTTATCGTTTTCAATTAGGTTGCCGGTGCCATTCGGCGGGGCGTATATATATTTATGGGAAGCACTTTTGCCGCGCTATGAATTTCGCAAAATTTCCATGCGAATTAGTTTTGGCCAATTTGATGGGTTCAATGGGTGACCTACTACTGTGTGGGTTAAATGTGAGAAAAGAATTTAGAGATCAGGAAACTTAGAGGTTGTTCTATGGCAGAATTGGAGTTCGATTTATGGGTAGAAACTTAGAGGGATCGGTTTATAGGGGAGAGCAAAGAAAAGCTACTTGATTGCCTATTTTACTGAGCCTTTTGAGATCGCAGCACTTTAGCTAATTCTCCACTATGCGATCCTGTTAAAAAATAATCTATATTATTTTTAACATTAATTATTTAAAAAATTATTTATGGTTTAGTAGATTAGGGTTTTTTAGCTAAAAAAATTCTGTAATACTTTTACCTCGATTAAATATTAAAACTAAGTACATCTAAGGCTCCAATAATTTTATCATAAATTAAATCTTTAAAAATTTTAAATGCGCTTAAATATATTCCACAAAGAACAGTTTTACAAACAAATCTCTTTATGGTTTGGCTCTGGCTGTTTTAATTAGTATTCGGTTTGACCAACAACAACAACACAAACCTACTGCCCAGCCCAAACCCCAATACAATCCCAACTGGAATCTCTTCCTCTGCCATTTCCTGTCTAGCTCCTACCCTTGAGTGAATCCATTAATTAAAATCGCTGTTAATGCGAATAACGGATTATGACATCGCCATCGAGTGTGTTTGTGGGTGTGTTGTGCACTACTCGTATTCTCGTATTCGTATTCCTATCAATCTGTTTGTAAATCACAATCAACCCATACTCCCTACGCCGTACTCCATAGTCCGGTCCAATGGGCTTTCCCTCTGCTTTCCCTTCTTCTGCTCTGTCCCTACTGTCAGCTGGTGCTTTATTACGGCATATTATGCGGTCGTCATTTGTATTAAAATTGTTAATTGGTTTTGTTTTTAATCTGTCAATCAATTAAAAAAACAACTGCGATTTAATTAATTAAATCAACAAAGACCGCAATAATCCAACGCCAGCAGAGGCAGTGGCAGCAGGAGGCAGAGGCAGCCAACAAATATTCATCTGAATGAGTGATAATAAATAATAATACACATATACAGTGCGTGTCATAAGTATAGCACACACAGTATACAATAAAGCCTCATGTTTACCAAATGGCACTTAAGTTTTGTTTGTTTTTTAATCCATTTGATTAACTTTTCTGAATGCATTCGCTGACAAGTTGCATCTCAATTAGTGATTCACATCTAATTGAGTGACTTCAATGGATAATCACACCAATTCAATAATGCAATACAATCAATAACTGAAATCATTCGACAAATATGACTTTTTTTTAAATCATTCGACAAATAGGTATTTTTGCAAAAACAGATTCGCGGATTGTAGAGGTAGTAATAATTGCTATAATTAAAAATAAATGTAAAACATATGCATTAGTTTTTTATTAAGAAATATATAGCTAGCAAAAATATATTTTATTTAATAATATATACTTTTACAGATTTATTAAAAGTAGAAAAAATCTTACTAATTAGATTATAAGGCTTTGGAAAAATTTACATTAAAACTGAACTTTAAATAGTCTTAAAACATTTATTTTTAAGATTATTAGATGAGCCTTTTTAATGGGTGATCCTATGGGAATATTCAGAATAATCGATGGCTAAATCATTGTCAATAATTTCACTTGAATAAAGGGAGAATTAATTAAATTTATTTAAGAGAAAAAGATGGAGCTCTACCGATCATTGGAAAATATATGTATCACATTATCGTTAGTTATCAATCGAATTTATTTAAGGTTATAAGATAGATTACTATTAAATATACAGCACTCGTAGATATTTTCCATTATTATTAGTTATCGGCGTAAAATCCCTTCTTGAATCAGTTTTTTTAATCAAATTAAAAATCTTTTCCATTAAAAAAAAAGCCCATCGATCGCTAAAATTCGAACTTCCATGTGTACTAAAGTTCTGTTACGCACAGTAAATATTTATATGTCTATTAATTTATACATATGTACGAATATGTACACATATCTATCAGATATGTAAAACTGTAGTCAAGTGACGTCAATGGAGGGCGTGACTCGACCATCCTCCAGTTGCCTCAAGTGGCCCTGGACAGGCGTATGGAAGTGGAGCTCCAAGTGGCACAGAAGTGAGAGAGGGAGAGAGAGAAAGAGAGAGGCAGACAGAGAGTGAGAGAGAGGGACAGACAGAGTGTGGGAGTTGCCTAACGGGGCTCGCACCTCCACCTATTCAGTGGTGGCATGGAAAGAGAGAGACAGGGTGGTGGGGCAGAGGTAGTGGGGGGCAACGCCATTTGAAATTCGGAAATTCGTATGCAAATTTTCCATACATTTATTTTCCACACTTTGGCCAAAACAGCAACGCCGCCGGCTAAAAATGATAAAGCGACTTCATTTTTGTTTTTCTCTCCTTTTTTTTTCTGTTCTTTTTTCTGGTTTCGTTTCGTGCAACACCAACACCCACCCCCTGTCCAGAGGTGGGCATTGGCTGACTGCACCACGACCCAAGCACCTCTGCACCACCTCCCACCCCCTGGTACCTGAACGGGGACCCACTCCAACGTAATTATGCAAATTAACTCTTTTTTTCGGTGCCTCTGCTCAGCGGGTCGGCGGCATCCCGTACCCCCCCGTGTACCCCCCTTCGTTACTTGTACATAGTATATAATTCTTCTTTATGTAAAATGTCAGTTCAAGTTTAGCCCCACATCGTGAGTGGGTGTGCGAGAGTGTGGCTCTGTCTCCCTCCCTCTCTCTCCGTGTCTCGTCTCTGTGTGTGTGCAATTTGTTGTTGCTTAGGCGGCAACAAATTTTCATCCAATGCTCTTTGTTCGTGTGCACTCAATATGACAGACAGACAGACACACTTCCTATGCCCCGCAGTGCCCCCACGGATTGTGGGAGTTACGCATCCAGGCACTTAATAACCTCAGCTCTGGCGGCGGCAAGTTAAGGTTTTAGTGGCAAGTTCCGGCAGCGGTTCAACGCAGTACACAGAAAGAGGGCAAAAAACCCAGCCATAACTAGCAGTAGAGAGGAGAGGGTGCGAATGGAAGAAAGAGTCTGCTGATGAATGTTTGAAGCATTGGATTTGGTACTAAAAATTTAGAAATATTTCTATAAAGATTGTTTCCTTCTCTGCGTTACACACCATTATCTATTAAAGCTCTGCTTTTCTCTCTCTTTAAAACCTCTTCGATTCCTACCCAATTGCAATCCCAGTCGAATCGCAGTCCCATCTCAGTCCAATCCCAGTCCAATCCCAGCTCCAATCGATTCGAATGAGTTTATTCATCCGTCCAAACCCGACCATCAGCAGACTTCGATGATCACTTTGGCTTCGATGTTCTTCAATCATAATGATCTCTTCTCTATTTTCTCTCATAAATATTTATACGGAATGTAAATGCAGCAGCCCGTGCAACTTGTGGGGCCGCCGCAGCAAATTACGTATTCCGCCGGGGCAGCAACAAAAACACGGCCTGCGGACTCCTCATTTGGTAAGCCACCACCAACTAGGAGGTGCACCAGCAGCAGCACCACCAGCAGCACCGCTGGGTGCAGCACAAATCACAAATCACAGTGGGTACAAGGGTAGGATGTCATGGGGGCAGGAGGGGCTGTGGGCAGACCGACTGTTGCTGGCGTTATGACGGCTTCAGCGCTTCAAACGGCAGCCGAATGTCGCAAAACGCGTCGCATAAATTGTGCGGCAGCTTTAATAATTCACCAACGGAATGGCCAATATGGGCAACCGGCCACCGGCAATGGCCACCACAACAGAGTCATACAAATCACAGTTATGATTATTGCCACGATTAAAAACTGTCGCCCGCGTTGTCTGTTGTCGGTCCGGTCGATGTCGTTGTCATCGATGACCACATGCGGAATCGAGAGCGAGATCGATGCCACAACAGACTTGCAACGCCGCCGATGGTGGTCAGTGCGCGTGCGGCACTCAATCCCAGCCAGAGACAGAGACAGAGCCAGAGCCAGTGGGACATTCAATGAGAACGAGTCTATCTCTCAGTGCGGTTCGTTTCTCTCTCTGTCAAAGTTGCCATAAATATCATCTTTTTCAAAAATCTCCAGCTGAGCGGTGCGGCGCATTGCAGAGTTGCAGTGGCAGTCTGCTGTCTGCTCTGCAGTTGTTGCAACGCTTTTTGTTGCATCGACCGCTGTGTGCCCCAGCGGTGATTAATTAAACCGACTGCAGTCTCCCAACTCATGATTTATAATGACGAATTTATTTAAGCCTTGACTCTCTGCTCAAAAGCAAAGCAACTCGACTCAAATCGATTCCGATTACGAGTATGGCCTCCATACGGCGGCGCCTTTCAATGGACTTTTTTAGCATTGGCTCAATCAGCGGAGTTAGCGAGTTGCCCCATAGCCAACTAGATCGCTCTTTCTGCCGTTGTGCCGTAGGATGGAGAGTATAGACCAAAGTGGAGGCGACACCACCACCACTCCATTTGAAACTATGTGCTTGTGCAACACTTTTAATTCAGGAATAAAAGAGAAACCAGAGATAATAGAGCTGCAGATCTGACTAAAAGATCTCATTTAAATTGTGATACAATGCAGGATATATCAGGTGGGAATAACAACAAATATATATATATTTTTTGGGGTTGGAAACGTTTCCTTCTCTGCGTTACACACATTCATTCACTTGTACAAAATACCCTTTTGGGTACGGGTATTAAAAAAGTAGTTTGTGTGGGTTTTGATTATGAAAATCTGTTGGAAAGTTATCATTGAATAAGTTGAAGTTTTGATTGAATCTGTAGTTTGTAAAAATATATAGTTTAGCATTTGTGTTTCTGGCTTTCTCATAACCTTCTTTATAAAACTCTAACTTTTTGTTGAAAAACCCGAAAGACAATACAAAACCCTTGGCCTTGGCTTGGGTCGCTCTTCTAATGCCGCTGATCCCACGAGCAAAAACACAGACCAACCAAATGTTCGTCGCATATCCCTCTCCACCCCCGCCATAATCGGTTGCAGCCTGGGACACAATCTTATGTGGACAAAGCAAAGCTTGCCATGGCCATGGCCCTGGCTCTATGCTCCACATGTTCTCACTCCACATTCATTCCACTCCCGTATGCAAAGCATCTCTCAAAGGAGTACAAAACGATTCTCCCCCGCCACGGCTAGCCGATGCCTAGCCACTGCCTTCTGCCTCCTGCCTCCTGCCTCTGACTGTGGTTTAGTTAGAGCTAAAATACATTTGTTTATGCTAAAATCGGCCAATTAGTAAGATTGTTATTTCTTGCAGAGTCCACTGATGCTTCATCGCTGATACGAGTGGAGTCCCGGCAGACTCGAACCTCGGAGAGGAGGCATCGACTGGCGGACTGGCATGCCCATTTGTTTGTATTTATGCATCCGAACAATATCAATTGTAATGAATTTTGAATATCGTTAAGCGTGAGTCCCAGTTCAAGCCAAAGCCCAGGTCCAGCTACAGCTTCAGCCCTCGATCCTTCGTTCCTTTTGCAACAAAATGTCGCAAAATGGAATGTTTTGGTTGTAGATGAGGCGCGATATGAATATGGTTCCCATGGCTGCTGCTGCTGCTTTCACGTTCAACAGTTGCCCGGTGGAATGCCCCACAGCTGGAGCGAGAGAAACCCTTTCACAGGAATTCCATGGTTCTGTTTCCTCTGTCTCTCTTTTGTTGTATGTACATATATAAATTATAAATAATTATTTGGCCAACAATCAAACAACTGATAGCGGGCAGTCCCTGTTCAGTGGTGGAAATGCTTTTCGCAACAAATGTTGCACTTCCTTGTAGGAAATGTGCTGCTCCCTTCTTGCAACCACATCATCAACGCCAACGCCAACGTCATGACTCTTGTCTCTCAGTCTGAGTCTGACTCTGAGGCTATCCATCCAACCGACTGTGCCAATCATCTGCTCAGTGCAGCTCCACCGGATCACCCGACAATTTTCCAACACGATCGTCGTTTTGTGTGTCATCGTTTGATTTGTCATTATCATCGCGCGCACATTTCGTGTCCGACTGCTGACTCTCTGCATTCATCTCCATCTCTCTCTCTTCACATTCATTCTCATTCGTTTCCCCCTGCACCCCTTACCAGCCCTGCCATGCAGCAGTTACAGAAACACGAAAATTACAATGGGATACGAGCCGATCCGAACCGAAACCGTTCGCGAATATCACTAATAACCGACTTGTACTCGTCGTCGTCGTTTCTGTTGTTGTTGTTGTCGTTTCTGTTTTTTGTTTCTGTTGTTGTTGTTGTTGTCGTTTCTGTTGTTGTTGTTGTTGTCGTTTCTGTGTGTGGGACCCTCTACCTGACAGGGTGCCGGAGGATGAAGGGGAAGCCAGTGGAACGATCCGTGTAGTTTGCCTGGGGTACCTTCAGTTGTTATGCAATTTCAAAGAGAAGTCTACTCAGAGGGTCTCCATTGTTAGAGAGCAAAAAGTACGATTACTCGTAATAATGTTGTCAGATTTTTGGGGGTTTTGTTTAGGGAAATAAAAGTACCAAGCCAACTATGAGCTTTAGGCCAAAGAATTCTTTTAATTTTTGTTATATTTGAGTGCTTTTTTCTTCTTTTCAAAGTTCAAAAAACATTTTGAGACATAAAACTAAAGCATTTTGTTAATAATAAATCCCCCCAAATCCGCTGTGCCACCTCTCATACGCTTTTGCTAAATTATACACCCAGCTTTGAATCAACCTCTAGAGTATATTTACGATAATTCAGCGAAAATATTCCTGTCAAATGAAATGAGTCCAATCTTCTTCTCATGCCAAAAGCGCAACAGCCAAAAGCAGGCCAGAACAGGCCAGGCCAATGCTGGGAATCAGAGATTTGGGAATGGAATGGGAAATGGAAATGAAAAATGGTCTAAGACAAGTGTCAGACAGACAGTCAGTCGTTGTCCATCAGTGAGTGGGGCAGACAATGGCAGAATCAAACAGAGCTTCGGTTTCGGTTTTGTGCAGAGAATTTTTAATATAGACAAAACTTGACATTTAAATTATGGGAACAAAAGATCACAGCAGATTTGTGCGAATCCCAGAAAGCCAAGAAACCAAGAACCCAAGAAGAGGAAACTGCAAAAATAATTTGAGGCCACTGCCACCTGCAAGCGCTGGTGTGCGCAAAGGGATTTTAGTTTAGGACACTAAGCAACAAAAATTAAGTGGAAATAATGCAAAAATTTGGAATTGAATTCAAATAAAACCTGGAAAAATTCCAAATAAAAATTGGAATAATTTTAATGATATTAAAAAAACATAAATCATAACAGCGATATTTAAAATATATGTACGATGATTACAATTTTTTAATAATTTATTAATGCATATTTAGCACGTTTTCAGGCAGCACGTTTCATTCCATTCATTCCATGAATATTGTATGCCATATATGTATTTTATAATACCCTAAATCTCCGCCTTGTTGGCTAGTGTAATGAGCGGAAGATCTGCATCTTCGGACTACACTTAACTCCTCTGCCTCCGCCTCTGCCTCTGCCACGGTTGAATGCTCTTTTCAAAACTGTATTTGTATCTTTATCTGTATCTGTTTCTGTTGCTGTTGTTGTTCTTTTTGGGGTTTCACTTGGATCTGCTTATTGTTTAATTGGAAATTGGTAATTTCTTCTCCAGAGCTTCCTTCATTTCCTTCTTCAGTTTTCCTTTGGGACCCATTAATTTTCGATTCAAATGGGCAACAGCAACACCTCATCGAGGAGCAATAAATATGCTGCTCATAATAATTCTAATTGCTTTTCAAATAAACAATAGCAAAATGGGCAACATCCACGGGAACAATAAACAATTATCCGATTGTGAATGGTGCATTTGGCGGCCGCAGAAATAATATTTACAGCAATTAGGCGCCCTATCAAAATAATATTAAAGAGATTTATAATCGCTGCTGCCCAGCCCCCCACCCCCACCCACGGCACTGAGTGAATTATGAAATTATCGGTGTCTGGGCCCCCGAGACCCCCTGGGGAGGGGCGTGAAACCAAAAAGGTGTAAATGCCCAGAAGCGCCAGTCCGAGTGTGTCGAGTGCTACCAGAATCGGGGAGTTCGAAGAGCAGGAGCCGTGTAACGCCAGAGCAGCTCTCCATCTCTGCCACTAGTTGGAGGCAGACAGACTCCAATGCCGGACGACTCCTCCCCAGCGGGATTCCAGCGGTTCGGCGCTGCACCGCCCGCTGCGATAATCGCCCGCTTAAAGATGTTTTAATCGCTTATTACATTCGCTGCGCCTGTCGTCGGTCGTCGGTTCAGCCTCTGGGAGAAGGAGGAGGAGCTGAAGCTGGAGCAGCTGGAGGTGGAGGAGCTGGAGATGGAGTCGCTGAAGGTGGAGTCGCCAGTCAGTGGGTAACAGCAGCTACTGGTTACAGATTGGAGGCCTCTTCGCAGACAGAAGACTGTGTTTTGACAGGGGAATGTTAAAGCTTGTTAAGAATAAATTGGAATTAGTCAAAGATGTTGGATGTTAAATATGATTTTAATGTTTGCTTAGCTGCATGTTGTTATCAGTTTTATTGTTATAAATGACAGACAGCATTAAATATAATTTATTACCTAAAAAAATAAAGAATTTCATTTATTTATTGTTTATGGAATGATGTCTGATTTTTTATGTCTTTCTTAGGAGGAATTCAATAAAATTTTTTCTGCCTCTCTTAGAAAGCCCATCTACGATCTTCATTTTGTTTGCCACCTTTTAGAACAATTTCAAACCAATTTCCGTTCCCCACACATTGCTCATATGACTCTGAGATCTCAGCTATGATCTCATGCAAATTTCGGCTTACTCTTCTGGCAAATCAAATGCAGTCAAAACCAGCCAACTGCCCGTCTCGCTTTGGGCCAACAAATTGCAGCTAAGTCTGTGAGTTTCCTTGTGGCAGCATCTGCATCCGGTTTGCAAGATTCACGCGTGGGTAGAGGCTCTGGGATTCATGGTTGGGTTTGGACTTGGAATACCTCCAACTCCATCGTATAACGACCATCGGCGACCATCGGTTGAATGCAAAGTTGTACATTTATTTGTTGCATGAATTATGATCATATTCCGGGCGACAAATTCGCGTCTGCCCTGCCAGCATACTCCTCTCTGCCGCCTCTGACTCTGTCCCTGGCTGGAGCACTAAATGGTCTTCAGAGCCAAGCACCTCTCTCGTGCCTGCCTGGAACTGCCATATTTTTATGCCACTTCTCTCACATGTTTGTCGCGCATGCAAAAGTGTCGAAATATTTATGTTCCGCAGCTTACAGACACACAACTCGTTGTCGTTGTTGTCGTCGTGCATTGAACATTGCTCAAAAGAGACCCAAAGGTGCAGAAGGAGAGGAGGGGACTCCTCGTGTTTTATTGAATGAAATGGCGCGCCTGGCGTTGATTCATAAATGTGGCCAAGTCCCACCAAAGCCAGACTTTGGGCTTGTTTGTGTTTGTTTGGTCTTGTATGGAGTCTGCATACATACAGATACATATATGCAAATGTGGAGTCTCGACCTACGCATGGGGCACTTTGAATAAAATAAGATTTGTGGCCTGGGCACAAAAGCGAGGTGCAAATGATTGCCGCAAAATAGCACAGAATCGCACAGCATCCAGGCAAAAAAAGGGGTCCCCAGCTTCAGCTCCAAGCTTCAAGTCCAAGTCCAGCTTCAGGTTTAGGCTTCAGGCCGGTGGCTATCAGATTTCACATGTAAAATTTATGCTGCGCCTGAGAATTACAAATCAATGAGAGATGCGCTCTGCTGGGCTGAGTTTTGCATTCGCCAGTAGAGCCCCCAACCCCCTCTGGAAGACTGGAGCCCCCTCTCATACGCGCAGAAAGATGGCCGAGCCGACTGCTTAAAGTAGACAACATTTAGAGCTAATTTGAATATGTTTGTGCAGACTACCAGAGAACAGATGTGACATACAATATCTCAGCATAGATTGGGCTATGTGCAGCTCTAAATATCAATCAGTTTTCCCTATACCCAGCACTTACTTTGATCCCAAGATCATCTCGTTAAAGATCTACCCCTGACTAGAGTGAATTTTGAATCATTTTGTTGTGGATTTTCAACGCTCGATGCAGGCGATTGATTTCGAAATAACTCGTTAATAGAAACCAGCCACAGATTGGAAATTATTTTTTGGGGTTCTTTCTTATTTATGTTGCGGCTTTGAAGGAATGCGCTGCCGTACCATCCCACAGTACCATCCCACAGTCCCCACAGTCAAATTTCTGTGTACGATATATTTTTATTGATTTTTTTGTTTTTGGTCTCATAATGAGCCGCAGCATTGGTATGGTGTCTGTGGGTCTGGCCCGGGCAAGAGACAGAGACAAAAGGAAGCCATAAATTAGATCTATGAATCAAACAGATATCTGATTTCTGGACACTGATAAAAATATTTATATACTCATTTCATTCAAGGCATAACTCTTTCATTCTTTCACTCTCCCAATCTTCTACACTTTGCTGGTTTTTTGGGTTCGTTCTCACTCTCTCTTACCCATTTTAATGGCCAATATTTCGTAACGATTCTCTGGCAGACATTTGGTCTCTGGCCCGGTTCCCAGTCTCAGACCTAGACCACAGGCCCAGAGTCTCAGAGTTGCCCAGAGCCCGAGTGGAGCCCCTAGATGATATCATGTCATAAATATCAGTGCCGGGCTCTTATTAGTTTCGTTTCTGTTTTGTTTCATTTTGGTTTCGTTTCATTTTGGTTTCGTTTCATTGATACGAATTGGAATTATGGAAATCATTCTGATCATCACTGCAGATAGCAGGCAAATCATTCCGTTTGGATTATCCATATCTACGAGTGTATTAACGGTATAAACAGCTCTGTTAGTAGGTAGAAGCACAACATAACTCTACATGGAACGTTTTATCTTTAATATTAAAAATACCACCCAAGTCTGAGAGTAGTTTGAACTATCTTTTCAATGCATATTTTCCAATGTTTCTATTCTTGCAATATTTTTAATTTTTAAACATGTTTTGCTATCAGAATTCCTCTCTTTTATGCCTGTTAAATTTAACTAGATATAATTTTAAATGTACTTTTAGAAATTTAAGTAGATTTAAAAAGAATTCCATAGCTCCTCCTTTGTTACTAAAACATAAGAAACGCTTCTGCCCAGCACCCACTTTAATTCCAGCTAGTATCTATCTATCTAATATATATCCATTTCAGTTGATGGCTCATGTGTGCTCAGACTAACAATTCCGGGAACACAGGAAGCAGATACACCCACACCCACACCCACTGGCAACTGCAATTAGAGCTGAGAGAGAGAGCAAAAAAAAAAAATGCCGAGCAACTTGGAAAACATAAGCTATAATCCATTTCTACACATAAATCCAATTAGGATTTGGGCAAAAGACTTGCCACTTTCGGGGCAGCAATGCCCGCCGAATGCCTGACCGAACGATGATAACATTTCCCAGCTGCCACTTTGCCGCATCCACAAACCTCCACCTCCTCCTGCCCCTGCCCATCCCATTCCTGCACTGACATGTGAGCGAAATCAAAGCCAATACTCCTCTCGATGGGTGTCCGCTGGAGTAAGACAAAAGTAAAAGTAAATCACTCGACGCGATTTTCGCTAATAACAAAAATGATTTGGCCAAGTGCTGGGGATTCCACCCAGCCTTAGTCTGTGTGAGTCCTAGAATGCTCCTGGGAGACATAACCGTATGTGTATGTGTGTGTGTACTCGTATGTGATGCCACATGGCGATAATATACCCCCCCAACCCCAACCCACTCTCAGGGATAGCTCCTGTTGCGGCATTTCGACTTGGCCTCTAATGAACTCAATCAAAAATCGATTTGTAGAACTGGATAAGTTCTCGTCGGCTCAGGGGGGTTGTATTGGGACCAGGCTATAGATTGCACTGATACAATATACATACATACATCAAATGGAATTTATGAGATAAATTGGCTAACAGATTGACCCCAAAAAGTTCGCAGCAGCAGAAACCCCAGCTTCTTTATGAAAGGGAATTATTAATATCCCCATAAGCTGAAAGTTTTTATGTTGCACTCGATCTTTGGGTTCCCCCGTGCCCCTTGAACGAACATGTCAACTGTCAGCGGTCGATGCCGGGCCATTAAGTAAGAGAGAAGAGTCCCCCATATAAGTGTCTTCCTGTCGGGGCAGCAAACAAGGGACGGAGGTCTTGAAAAAATATTGTCATCATAAAGCGAGGCAAAGAAGCCGTTAAATATTATTAAGGAGACCATTTAAATTCATTAATGAGCCAAACTCTCCTCCCAACTCCTCCATCTACCAAACGAGCTGGGATTTACATACTGTGGCCAAAGAGAACCCGGGGCTCTTACCTGAGAGGGTCCCAGTCACGAAAATGAAAGACGAGCGGACCCAGACACAGACTCTGTCCCAGTCACAGTCCCCAGTCTGTGGGACCCATTCCCCCAAGTTCGTTCGTTGTCCGATGCGGCACATCCTCGTTAAAACAAATGAGAGATGCGACAAAATACAAGAAAAAAAAAAACGAAATTAAATTAACCAAATGAAAGCCCACATTGACAATTTTCATATCTCTGGGAGTTCGGAGTTCTGAGCTCTGGGGCTCTCTGCCTTTGGGTTGCCAGTCCCTGATTCTGTTTCTGTTTGCTGGCCAACAGAATATTGGCGAATATTGCTTAAAAACGTCAATAATTCATTTGTTATGCCTGCACATTGAATGTCCCCACCGACATGGCCAGCGATATCGTTTGTCCGCAGTCCAGTTCCAATCCCAAACCCAATCCCATATCCATTCGCTGTTCGACCTCGGCTTTGGGTCGCGTGTTGAATGTGGAGCGCGGATTTGTGCGGCGGCGCTTATGCAAATTAAGATGAAACAGAAGGCAAGATCCTTGCGAGAGAGAGCCCAAAATTGAGAACCTGTTAATTGTTTATCCAAAAGTTTGAATGTTCAGGTTCGACAGGTTTATCATTTAGTATAGATTATTCAGGTTCTAGGGGAAGGTTAAAAAATTTAAGAAAAATTCTTGATCTACATTTAACTCTTTTTAGTATGTATTATTTAAGTATATTTCTAGCTTATTAGTTTTTGTAATATTTGATGGCTCTTCTATGTATTTTGAAACCATAAATATTATTATTTAATTGAAAAAAAAGTGTATAATTTTCTATACTCTCACCTCGTATAATTCCTCCACCGATTGCTACTCCTTTTCTTTTTGTTCTTTACATCTCCCCCCTCTTTTATTAGCCTTACAAACATTTTAGTAGAATTAAAAAATTGCCTGTCGCCGGCGTGTAATCGAAACCATTTATCATTTTTGAACTTTTCGTCGCGTCAGCGATTCCGATTTCGATTCCAAACTGCGATTGCGTCAACGAATTCAGCCGTCAGTTAGTCAACAAATTCATCATTAATTTTCCACATTATGTAAACACGGGATGCAGAGCGGAAACAGAAACTGAAAACAGTTTGAGAGTCCGACAGAGAGAGAGAGCGCTGAAAGGGCAGGCTGAAACCGTAATAAAGTAATTAATGATCGCGTTGGTACGGGGAGAGCCGAAATCGGATCAGTGTCGCGTCAGACATGCCGCAACCAACCCCCCTCCAGACCACTCAGCAGTCCCAGGAGCGGCGCCACTAATGATGACATTCAAATGAGGGAGGGAGACTCCGCTCCAGAGCGAGAGCGAGACTTTGCACATGTAATTAAGTTGCTACTGGGACAGTCAGTCACAGATCCCTTTGCCATATCCTCGAGCAAGGGTTTCGAGTGCACCCTGGAGGCGACTCATTTATCATTTGAGCGGTGGTGGCTTGGTGGCGTGATTATTTTGACATAATTTTTATTAATGAATCGCCCCACGATCGGCACGCAAATAACGGAGATCGCAAAGGCCTCCGACTCGGCCGTACCCACTGACCGACTATGCAGAATTTTCCACCTCCTACCTACCTCTTTTGCGGCAATGCCATTTTTTTTTTGCAGCGACATTTTTTGTATTGCAATAATTGTATTCAAAATTCATATTATGGCCGCGACTGTGCGTAGAATAATTTAAGACCAGAGAGAGAGAGGCTCAAGGCCTCGAGGGAGCCGACATCTAAGCGTCGACGTGAAAAACTCTCGACCAAAATGACATTTATGGGACAAATGCTCCACTCCTTCATACTTGAATACAGTGTGGTTCAGAGGTGTAAGACTTTGTTGTGAAACTAATTAAAGTTTGAAGAATTTTAATTTGATTTTTGTTTAATTTTCTGTGGATTCGAAGATTGTCTTACGTGGATGATCACAATTTTCCACCTTCAACAATGTGTAAGTACAGCTATGAAACGCATATTATTGTTATACGTATGGGTATGGCTATGCGAATGACGTTTACTGTTTGCCATTGGCCGTTCCCAGGCGGACTGCCACTGGGGCCCCCGTCAGACCAGACCAGAACACAGTCCGAGCCGACCGCAGAGCTTCTTGAATTTTGGCGCCATCAATTTGGCTGCGGAATCCAGCGGAATGTGCACGAACGGCTAACAAAAAAAAAACAGAGAGAGAGGGCCGAAAGTAACTTTTCACATTGTTGGACGGACGTTAAGTAGGCGCCACCAAAGCAATTTCCAAAATGCACAACAACAAAAAATGAGGCAGGTCGATGGGAAGTGGAGTGGATGGAAAGGGAAGCACTCAAAGCAATTCGTCAATGGAATTCCGGCCTCAAATTAAAGATGCGACATTTCAAATATGATTTACGTTCGGGTCCAGCAACAGTCTCCAGCAGCGAAATGGAACTCGACTAATTTAATTCGAGAAGAGAAGAGCAGAAGAGAGCCCGTATGAATGAATGAATATGTATGAATAACAGGCTCGAAAAAGCAGTGCACTGCCTCGAATTAATATACCCTTGGGGCAGTTCTTTGAAGGCTCTAATTTAGTTTAAATCATGATCGAGTACCAGTGAGGAAAATAATGATGAAAACAATTACTGATGGAAAATCATCTGTGGAAGGGGAAGTATATTTTAGTTCCTCATTGGAAACTTTTTTTAAATTTTGTATTATTAAAACCAGTGAAAATTTATTGTTTTAACGCATTTGTCAAATCTCGGCACATAATGATATTCGTTGAGTTAACAGCTTACACCAATGGACACTTATTCAGAGGCCTCCACCTTCATAATATCATATGCAGCTTCAAACAAAAACAAGGTAGAGGTAGATAAATATGTACCTATGCTATGTGTATGTTTGTAAATGTAACCAGAACGCCCATAAGTACATAATTGTGTGAGAGTGTCTAGGCCATCGCCACGCCAACATCCCCAAGAGCTAAGCTGCGACAAATTAAGCTACGAATCAATGCAGAGCATATTGAATATAAGGTACGTTTTTAAACTGTTTTCATGAATTTTTATATCGAAAGAGTGTGAAGGAAACCACAAATAAATGATGATGCACACATGCACATGTGTATGTATGCTAGACAGCCTAACCTTCGTGACAAATCTACCTTTTTGTCTGAGGCTGAGCGAATGATCGAACTCGAACCGAGATATCGCATGACAGCAGCCGCACCAACAACAACAAAATGTTCGTGTGGGCTGTTGTGTGTATGCGTGTGTGTGTGTGTTTGTGTGCTTGAGTGTGTCGGTAGCTTTTACAGCGTTTACTTCTAGTCTTTGATCATTGATAAGAAAGAGTTAAAGGAAGGAGGGAGGGATAGCAGCAGCGGCAGCAGCAACAATAACAACATTTGCATTTTGCATTTGTTTAATAATTTAGTTTATTATATTCAGTTATTACATTGACATGCTTTATTCGTGCCCGCTGCCTGCATTCGCGTTTGCATTGCATATTTATGCATATTTTATATTCATAACTTGTCGCTCTTTTCGCCGCCGTTGCTGCTTGTCGGGTTGCCTAGCTTCGGGTTCGGGTTCGATGCATGCTCGGTCGCAGCTGCAGTCGTCGTCGCAGACGAAGTCGCAAACGCAAACGCAGGCGCAGGCAACCGTTGTAACCGTTTATCGAGCAGCGATCGATGCAGCTTGTTGTTATTACCCTCTACTACAGAGGGTTGGGGTATATTGATTCCCAGAGAAGGTAGTACAGAAGGTGGAAGATTTTATTGCAAATACGAATAACGGGGTATCTTTTAGTCGCATTGCTTTACTCTTACCATTTATTGTTGCTTTATGAGTGTCCAATAAATTGGCAAGGCACAGCAGAGACAAAGTCATGCCGGACACCTTGACACCGTCCACGTCACTAGCCCACTAGCCCAATCCCCCCCACAACGCTGCCCCCGTCGATCGGCGGTGAGTTATGCGCCAACATCGAGAGTTATGACAATTCTCGACGACAATTCGAGTTCGAATGCGAATGAATGTAGCCTGAGAGTCCGACTTCGAGACCGATTCCAAGTCCGAGATGCATGAATATGAATGCCAAGTGCTCTGTAATAATTTCAATATCTAATTGGCAGAGGAAAAATCATGGCACAGCGGTGCTCTGACCGGGTTTTCGTAAATTACGAGCCAGCATGGATGGAAATCGGTTTTCTCGTTGGCAATAGCTGGTCACGTTAGTGGCCATGAATAGTACAGAAAAGTTGTACAATTTTATAGCATTTATTCTGTAACTAAAATATATATTCCGCGATATAAATGTTTTGTTCTTCTTTGATATTTTTCCTCATGGCAAATATCCATATTGATACATTCAGCTAAACCCGCATGCATTCAAAATATTCACATATTCAAACCGTTGTTTATGTCTCTGAATATCCATATGCAATCCATTTAATGTCGAGAAAAGTGTTACAGGCAAATAGGGCGTTATGATGTCGGGGGGTACCCCCACTCACATAAAAACAAGTAAAAGCTCTTACAGAACCGCTCAAGACAATTCTGTCTGTCTGTCTGCCCGCAAGGCATAAACGGTGCACATCCATTTACATGTATGGTACAGTGCGTTACATAAATAAAAGATAGTTGCACTAAAAAGAATGAGAAAGTTGGCTGGCTAAAGAAACTGAAGGTAGACTGAGAATTTAAGAGATGAATGGAGAAATGTTTTCCTTTATTTGGATTAGGATTTAATCTAATCTCTTCTCTTGGGAATGATAATCACAACTGTAATCATGTCATATACTTATCCAAATCGTATAACAATAATTCTATTCGAGACCCAACATTCTTATAGTTTTGCAACCCACGGTACGTATTATTCACACAAATAAAATATCTCCTACAATTGTCGCTTCTTGCTTATAGTATACATAAGTCAAAACTACGAGCAGACCACTCCACCAGGGCTTGGCTCTGTCTCTGGGTAATTAGTTCCAAATCAGCAACTTTCCATAATCGAAATAAATCGCATTCACAACGCTGCTCGTGAAGAGTTCCTCAACACTGGCCCTGGGCTATGCCGCTCGCTCCTTGGTAGTCCAGCTGTACGTACGTACTGGCCAGTCATAAAGGCGTCCAAACATATTTAAAAATCGGTTAATTGCCTTCCCAGCCCTGCCCATTCGGTTGGGCAGTTTTAAGTGCACACCTGGACATGGGGCTGGCTTTGCCACTACCTCTGGCTCTTCCTCTGACTCTGACAGTGCCTTTACCCCTATCCATACCTCTCCCTCTGCCACTGACTCTTTCTTTACTCCATTCGTTGCACCTCGCAGCAGCGGTAATGAAGACTACTGACAAATAGGGGCTCCTCTTGTCTCACAGCTCTGCCCTGCAGTTGCCTTTTGCAGTTTTTTCCCCCTATTCTGCAATAACCACCCACTAAAGCTTTAGTTTCGCTGCGATCTGAACTGTACTAAAAGCGGTCTGGGGTCAGTTTTACGAGGGTGTCAGCAGTTACGCCTAGTTATGAGTTATCAAATCGGTTTGCACCGACCAGGGATGGAAAGCTCACCAGTCTCTTCCTTCGCGGTATGATGGAATGAAACTACCGATCTTAACTGTACCTTTGCAGCCCTGCTGCCACCGCAGTAGCCTTCGGACCTTCGGCCCTTCGACCAACCGATTTTTATGTTCCTCTCGCGATGATTTATATGCAATGTCAGTTTCTCTTGGATTTTTTATATCGCATGACGAATCGAGCGACGGCAATTAGATCTTCCCGAGCGGATCTGCCAGCCCAGAGCGGAAATTGCACATCGCGCGACGCTCGGGGAGTTTCAATTTCAGTTTCAGTTTTCAGTCTTACAAAAGAAAGTCAAAATAAAAGCAGGAACTGTGGGAACTTTTTTACTTCGATTCGAAGCTTTTAAAGTGTTTTGCCTTCGTTTGCTGACATTTTCACACGATATTTCAGCCAAGATACCACAGCCAGTTAATTCAATTTTCGTCAAATAATTTTGATAGCAGATGGGGGAGAGATTAGAGAGAGCAAATGCGAGAGAGACGGCATTTATGGCTGGGACGTGTGCGCGAATTCGAGTAGCTAATCGGCCCAGTTAGTGAGTGCTACACACCATTTCCATGTTCATGTCCATTCACTCAGCCATTCCCATGAGTCTTTTACATGTACCCCTACCCCTACAGATACCCCCTACCGATAACCATAGCATACCCAGCGACCATTTCGATGTCCCTCACATTTCATTTATGAACTTTTTTTTTTTTTTACATATTTGTTGCCACTGCCACTGCTGCCCGCACGAAATTGGGGTAATTTGAACGTGTGACTGCGGCATGTCTGGGTCGACATTAGAATTATGGCGGGGAACTGGTGGTGGAGGGGGGTGCCGGAGTGGGGGATAGTACTGGGTATGGGTATGGGCATATGGGTATGGGTATGTTGAGTGCCGTTTCATTATTATGCATGGCGCGACTCCGCTGATTATTGCCAACTAAAATGAAATAAAGAAACCAAATTAAAATATATACATATGTAACAGAGGCACACACACACACACAAACACACACGTTCGGTGGCAACTTAGTAGTTCAACTATGGGCCAAAATGAAATGCTAAATGCCTTTTACAAACACTCACGCACTATGCCCCCCTCACCACCAGACACACATGCTAAAGAGCCCCCTTCTGCGGAGTACCCCACATGCTAAAGAGCCCCTTCTGCAGGGTACCCCCCCCTACACATATGCAACCAAGCTTATGCTAATTTCCCACAGGTTTCGTGTGGAATTTCCAGTCGAGTTAATAAAACATAATGAGTGCATAATAAAAACTCACTTGCATTTGTCATTAAATCCAAAAGAAAAGTAAGCTACAATCTACACGAAGAAAGAGGTTTGTTAGCCACTTAAACTTAAATACAAAAATATATATTTTAAGTAGCTATATATAGTACATATATGTTATATGTACATATATGTTTATCACATGCCAATAATGTCAACTGTAGAATTCTCAATCAAGTGAGTGTGCCCTGTGGAAATTGTTCAGTTCAATGAGAATGAAAACCTTCCCAAAATAACACACACAAAATTTGCAGCATAATGTCAATCGTATAAAACAATAAAAGCAACAAGGTTTGATTTGATTTCAACAAAAACAAAAAAACTAAAAAGAAAAAATCGAACACAAATTGGTATAAAGATATTTTCTCTCGCGCAATGACAACTCGAAAAGAAAGAAAGAATCAAAGAACACAGACTAGATACAAATGAAGGAAATCTATAGAGAGAGAAAAAAAAATAGAATTCACTGATCGAAATAATTGCACGATAATTGCAGTTTGGCATTTAATCGAGCGGGATGGCACTTAGCACTGGCCTATAAATAAAATACAAATTGAAAGGTGGTTCAGAAATGCAACGACGTTGGCAATACACTGATGGAAATACCTGAAAATATATAGACAGACATTAAAAGATTTGTTACTATTTTGGATGCTATTAAAAGGATTAAATTTGGTGGGATATTAATGAGAATTAATCGAGAAAATATTTTTAAAATTTTTAAAAATCCATAAGCCTCTTCCTCATGCCTCCTCTGCTGCTGCTTCAGTCTCGTATGTATAAAGCCCGAGTTAATCTTTATGTTAAGTACAAAATACCCATAATACCCTAACCAAGAGTATATAAAAAATGCAACATTGTTCAGATAAAAATACACACAAAGAGATGGAGGTACCAAAAGACATCGTCAGACTCTTAAGCCAATTGTCTAAGGATATATACTCGTTCTAGCTGTGGCTGGCACATTTTTTAAGTGATTTATGCGGCCAGAAATTTGCCTGTTTAATCATCGAGGAATGTCGAATGCATCCGCTGAAGCTGTAAGGGAGGGGGATGCAGAAACGTACAAGGAGAGGGATCCCGAGTATCTTCGAAATCCCTACGAATCGGGCTCTGAGCTGCTGACAGACGAGCGCTGATGGGAGGAGCCTACTTGGTGCCTACTTGCTTGAAATTGCAATAATTATATTTTTATCTCTTAATTGCCGCATCAGTCGACTGACTGTCCACCGCCAGTGCACCTCCTCCTCCCTGCCTCCTCTGGCAGTGTTCAAAGAAAACCAATGAGCTGTCATTACAATTAAAAATAAAGTAAAAATGCAACAGAAAAAGATACAAAAGAATGAAATGAAACAAGAACAACTGTCGAGCAGGCCCATCAATCCGAATCGATGATGCCGCCGCAGAGATACAGATACAAAATGAGCAAAAAGCAACTACAAAAAGGAGAAAATTGCATTGTAAATGCAAATGAAAATGCCTCGAATCGACCCGTACCCATAGCCCATAGTCTGGCTGCATATTTTGGCCAATATCCAAGGAATGTTTTTTAATCAGCACATAAAAAATATTGCACGTCTACAATTTTGTGTGCATTCGTATACCCCTCTCTCGTACTCACTCTTTTCCCGATCCCATTCGATCCCATCCGATTCATTTCAATTCGATTGGACTTGCCTCGCCCTGACTCGCCCCCGACTTGAATCGCGGCGAGCTGCTCGTTCGTTCGTTCGATTTATTTAATTGCATTTTAATTTATTTGAATTATTTTCGTTGGCATTAATCGCCGCGCGGGAATTTCAATTATAATAAAACTTGAAAAAGAGCTGAAGCATTTTTCAATACTAGTGCAAGTGCAATCGAAAAGCAATTATAAGAAAGCATTTTATAGTCGGTTTCGAGCATTACATGCAGCACCCTGTCCCGCCCCGCCACAGCGGTGGCAACAATGAAACGGACATCCTCCTCCCCACCCAATCAGACGGGCAATCAAATGAAGCAAAAATAAAATAAAAAATACGTATATCTATGATATAATATAAGATATTGAATGAGCAATCAATGAAGGTACCTTCGAGCCCCAAAAAGGAGAGGAATGGTGGGGATTCATAACTGCTGGCATGGAAAGAGAAAGTGGATATATAGTACTATATGATTATATGAATTCTATGCTGAAATATGTATCCTTAACCTTATCTCACCTTTATTCCGTAACCTTCCTTTGAATCGCTGAAACTTTCCCCTAAAACATTCCACGACTCTTGCAATTCCCTTTAAACATTTTTGCAGGCACTTTTCAGTGCTCCTTCGTGGCGGCAACAAATTGTGCAAAACTCTTCAGTTTAAAAACCTTAAGCCATAAATAACAAATTTTTATCTGAAACAGCGCCAAAAGTTTCGGACATTTGCTCGACCGACCAAGCGGATACTCCGGTACTGAAAATGAAGAGAAAAAATATAAAAAAAATATATGTATGGTACGTACAAAATAAAAATGATGGAAATAAAATACGAAAAGTACGAGAAACGGAATCTATATAGTACTATACCTCTGAAGAGTATAGTAGAGAGAGCTCTGGCTGGCTGGCTGGCAGCAATGGAAAGCAAAGGAAACTTTTCAGTCACGAATCGAGAGCTCATGTCCTTGTTTGTATTAGAGGCGGACGTGTGCCAATGAATTCAGCTGCTTCAGTTGGGGAAAACTTGGCGCTGTCCATCAGCTCGGGGCTTATTGCTTACTTATCTGGTGCAGCCATCCTTGGAGCCCCATCCCCTCACTCACCCCACACCCCTCTCGTACTTGTAGTGCTCTTTTCTTTTCTGGCCAGGCGGCGACTTATGAAATACTTACTAACGGCTTTATTTGACCAGCTCTGGACTGGACTGCTGATGAGCAATGTCTGCTCGGGGGCAGACCAGTAGACACCTTGCTGCAACCAGCCACCAGTTGAACTCTCCTCAAACTGAGAGGAAATGTAGCTGGAAAAATATTTGCACAGCCCAAAGCTTCGTCCCCCCACCACCCACCAGCACCCATCATCATCATCATCGTTTGGTGGCGTCCAGTCGAGTGAGTCGAAACGAAGTTCATATTTTATTTATGTTTACGTAGCAAAAATCAATTCCAATTCCAAATCGAAATGGCCAGAGATGAAGGGAAAATATATCCTTTTATGCTGCTGCGCCAGATGAAAATCAATTTTTAAACTTTTTCGCAATAATCCTAGCCCCAACCACCCCCCAATCATCAACCCCTACCCCAGTCATTGCTGGTTTGCCTTTGCACACACATTTATTTGCCATAATATGCGTTGTACGTGCCATGCCATGCCGTTCCATTCCCATTCCATTCCATTTCCCCCATTTGATTCCATATTGAATTGCATTTGAGTTTTTCTTTTTTTTGGCAGAATTTTTGGTTCTTCTTAAAAATGATTCCATATGAATTATAAATTGTGCGATTTATGCACAGTTTCCGGGCCAACTGGCAGTGGCAGTGGCAGGGGTTTGAGGCTTTTAGCTTAAGTGGTTTTATGGCCACGAATGGCTAACAAATCTAAGGGCCAAATAGGTGAGAGTAGTGTGGGAAATTTCATTTCATTGAAGGGTGGAGTTATTTCTGCCATATTTCAGTTTAATATTTATAGTGAGTAGTGACTTGAAGCGGCTTACAGTTGATTGTTTTATTAATAATATTTGATAAGAATTTAATTTATTATTTATTGCTGTAGTTTTGGTTGTGTTCTGCCCAGAAATGGAAGGTTTTTCCCCTTAAAATAGGTTCCCTGTTCTGCTAAATAAGTATGGAAAGCATTTTCAACTCTAACTTCAAAGTTTCCCTAATCAAACCTTAGTATTCTTTCCGCAATCTGCTAAAATGGAATGCCTTCCAATCTTTGATTTTTTCGGCTCTTTTATCTTTCTCAAAAACATTCCCAAAATATATGTCGAAATCTTTGCATGTAATTTCCGAACCTTTTTTTTGGGGCGGTGTCAAAGAGCTGAGGCTACAATGAATTTGCCGTGGAAAGCAAATCAAATTCTAAATTCAAATTAAAACGTCTGGGGATTAATTGCGCACAATTAAAAGCAACGCCTAGTCAAAGGCAGAGACAGAGACTAAGGCAGAGACAGCGGCAGAGAGACTCTGAGTCTGAGTGAGATTTCTGGTCTCATTAAAACACGAGTTCAACCAACTTTTGTGTAACCATAAAAAAAAAATAAGAGAAATAGAAACCGAACAAAAAGGCGGAAAATCAGGGACGAAAGGCAGCTCCCCCCTCCGCCTATTGCAGCTCCAGGCTGGCTACAGGCCGGGCTAAAATCAAACCATCAAAGTGTCGGTAATAGTTTCGGGTTGTAAAACTCACACGAACAATAAGTTAATCAATCTCAAATTTTAATTACAAAGTAACAACTTCCTTTAGCAATTTCAGGCGCGATGAACTCGACTCTGTCTTCTGGTATAGCCCCCTTTACCCTCTCCCCTTTGCCACTCTCTATCATCCTCCATAATGTGGCTCTGACTCTGACTCTTCTGTTGCTGTCTCTGTTCGAGTCTTTTGGTTAATGGGCATTCGGCTGTCTCTGGTCTCTGCTGGCGGCGCAATTTACATAAAAAACGCAGCCACAGCCGCAGCCAGAGCCGCGTCTCAAGGTGTGGGCCGACGTATCCAGCAGATACACTCGCACTCGCAGTTGCACACATGAAGAGATACAGATACTCGCAGCAAGCACCAGGCGAACTGGCGAACATATTTTATGTAATTTGTCTTTGTTTCGTGTAATAAAATGAAAATAAAATTTGTGAATCGCTCAACGAACCCTTTGGGGGACCCCCACCCCCTTGAAGAAGAGGAAGCAGCTAGCAGCCGTCGGGTAGGAACGTGAATGGGAAAGATAATGCCAGGGGTAAAGTTAATGCTCGGCTCGGCTCGGCTCTCACCCCCATTGATCATGAAAAATGGAACTCGCACAATGGCCCAAGCGAACGAGCTGGAAATTTATTTGAATTTTATGCGAGACGACTCTGCGCAAGCGTGCAGAGAGGTCTAGGCCCTAGTCCCTGCCACTGCACCCCTCTCCCCTGTCCCCTGTCCATTCTCATAAGCAGATGCACCTACAGGATCAGGGTACACAGTGCTACACTCCATGTAATCCTTTGTTTCCCCATTCAGCAGGTGTCGGGGTGTACTCTGGTGCAGGGGTCGATTAATCGATTATTAGTCGGCAAGGTGCAAAGAGATCTTCGCCCCGCAAAACCTTTTTGGACAAGTTTATTTACTTTTACACCAACAACAGAACTTAAAGCCCCAGGGCTGTTCGGAAAACAAACCCCCAATGAGCCGCCTTGGGGTTACAAGTATTTATGAATAAGGTAGGGGAAGGGTAGGGTAGGGTAGGGCAAACCACCGAGTGCTCCTTGGGGGCGTGTTGCCGCTGTGTCGCGCTGTCTGGGGGCTCTGCATATTTCTGGTCAAAGTTTCGTCGCGATTTTCGCCCAAAACCGAAAGTCAAAAGCTTTTGTCAACATGAACAACCCCCCCACACCCACACACAAACACAACCCCAACCCCCACCCTAGTTGTAACCCCCACCCCTAGCCAAGGTGCGGTCGCAACCCTTTCGCTGCTGAAAATTCCCCTGGGGGGCCTTCGGTACGTGAGCAGTCCGCGGAGTTTTGTGGCCAGAATTTTGATGGGTTTGAGGGGGTGAGGGAGATTTTCCCCGTTTTTGGCTTCTCTTTGCGGACAAAATCTGCGTAAACTTTGTCTTCAGGGATCTCTGTGCGTGTGTGTGTGAGTGTGTGTGGGATGAGAGGGTTCATTTTCGAGTTTACTTTATATCTTATTTGCTTATGAAATAAGATATTCCAGCAGCAGCAGCAGCCACAGCCACAACCCAATCCCCACAGAGGTCTCACGATTTATGCTTAGGTATGGCCATGGAACAGTCTCCATCCTCCCGCCCCCTGCTCCCCTGCTGCCTCCTTTCCCCCTACTCCTGCCTGTCTGGTTACTTTCGGTTTTATGTCCTGTTTATGAGATTGCCTGACATTTTTATGCAGTTCTCTGCTTTACGGCCAACCCTTTGGTTAAACCCCTGCCAAAAACCATCATCAGAGTCTCTGGTCTCCCCATTCAAATCGAATGAGTTATTGGATGGATTCGATTGTGGCAGCATAGATGCGGTATGGAGGAGGGCAGGATAAGACTGATTAAATAGGTATGGGTAGAAATTGAATATGAGATCTTTAACTTGAAATATGTACGCCGCTAGTAAGGAGAATTTTTGAAATATTTTATGTTGAATATGGAATATTGTGACGTGTTTTATTATTCATAATATAAAGTGAAATTCAGGAGTAATAGGAAACGTCAAAATAGTCTTGAGAAATAAATTATACTAAACGTATTCTTTTCCGTTTATGGAGCACTAAAAAGACTATTCTAGAAATTATAATAAAAATATTTAAAATATTTTTTTAACACTCAAAAATTTACATTAAATTTCAGATTAATTTCTATGGAATGCAAATTCAAGTTCCTCAAAATAAAATAATGAAAATAATATTTCTTGATATATCAACACCTTTTGTTTAGTACTCTTTGCCAATGGAATATTCCTTCTAGATTGTATCAAACAATGAAGGAGAGGGAGTTCCCCTGAACTACTACTGTTTTTCTATTGCTTTTCCATGCTGGCGATGAAAAATCGTTGGAAACCCCAATGAAGGACAAAACTCAATCAGCAGCAATTAAAGCAAAATCACAATGAAAGGACACTCAAAAGGCGAGAAGACAATAAAGAATTTGTGCACACACAAATAAATGTGTGTCCAGGGCGTTGTCCAGCTTAGGTCACGGGTCCAGAGGCCCAGTCTGGATCCCTTTCTATGGCGTAGGTGCCAAGGGCCAGAGAGCACCTGGCTGGCTGGCTGACTGGCGTCTGGCTATGGGATTTTGGGCGTCAAAGCCGCCACCAATAAAAGTGGCTAACAAAAGCGGAAAAATTGGGAAAAAGATTCGAATGTGGCGCGTGTCCTAGGGAAGAGGGGTAGAACCCTTCGCTGACTGACCGCCTGCTGTGGTGCCTCGAACGAGGTGCCCTCGACTCCGAGTCGGGGACTATATACAAATCATAGGAATCGAGGATTTTTGGCACACGCATTCGGGCCGGGGCCCATTGTCTCTGGGCCATTACAAATTGTTGTGGGCGTTCCAAATCCGCTTACGATTGCTCGACCACGACTCGCCTTTCTCTCTGGACTCTCTGCACTCTACACTCTCTCACTCTTTCTCTCTCTCTCTGTCTCTCTGTCTCGTTGTTTCTGCCCTTCCCTTGGCTGGAATTTAATTTTGTGTGAGTTTTGATTCCATTCGAGAGTCACATTTCATTTCTTGTGCTGCTGCTTCTGGCTGCTGGGGTTTTTGAGCGTTAAATCGCCAAATCCTTCGTTAATTTTGACGTTTGTCTTTGTTCGCATGGAAGAACGAAGGTGATGGAGGGGGAGGGAGAGGGTAATGGTGAGGGTGCGGGACTGCTGATGACCAGCGGTCAGCGTATGGAATGACCCGCACAGTTAGGGTGAACGTGAAGCCCGGAAGGAGTCGAGCAGCCAGCCACATGTGGGTGGAATAGATGGATGGATTGTTGGATCGTTGGACTGCTGGACAGACTGCAATTGTCCGTTTGGTTGAGATTAAAAATTTAATTCGAAATTAGCGCAATTGTTGGCATTGCTATTGCTATTGCTCCCTTTTTTCCCTCTTTTTTTGTTTGTCTCTCCCCCGATCGATTCGAGTGGAAAGACAAATAAAATCGATGTGTGTCTGTCTGTCTCACAGGGCAGCTGGCCAGCACTGCCCTCTCACTGTACAGTGCCCTGAATGATGGCAACAATTTCCTGATTACTTTTGAGCCCAGCACTCCCCCACTCCATACACGAATGCATTTTATGGTCATCAAAGAATGTTGCTTTTTCATACTCCATCGATTTGATTTGGTCAGTCAAAAGTAAGGGTTTTCCCATCTACAGATAGTACTGTGTGAAGAGAAAAGGTGGAGAAAATAATTAGAGTTGGGGAAGAAGTGGGACTACAAAAAGGTATACAGTTGGGAGTGCCTTTACTATATATAATATATATAGAAAATATATGAACATAACGTAGAAGAATAGCAAAATTTTGATTGGTGACCCCGACACGAAAAAGAAATGATAGTTTTCTTTTAAGGGGAATCTCGAGATTCAAAGTCTTAAAATATATATAAAAATATAAAATGAGGTTACAACGAGAGTTATGAATCTTTTACAAAGAGAAATCGAACCAAAGTTTTTCTTTCAGAGAATTTTTAAACTAAAATTAAGCACTTAGAAAAATCCAAAACATATATTTTACCATTAGCATCAGAGATTACTTCCCCGAATCCATGAGTCTGTCTCTTATTTCTTCAGTTGGACAGGCTGGACATATCAATCAACTGCTAAGAAATTAGATCGGCTATAGCATTTCTTTTGGTCTGAGCATACAAATAGAAATAGGGATGGATACCACGATGCATGTACGGGTATGGGTATGGGTACGTGGGGGTGTGTGGAAAAATGACCATAAAAACCAAACAATGGCGTGTTAATGGCAACTTTAAACTGACACCACTCCACGCGAAGGTTAATCGCTTCCATGCCGGACGGCACCCGGACAACCGGCACCACCCGCTGATATCTAGGTTAGGGGTTTGGATTCGGCGTTTTTGGGCTAGGCTGGGCCAATGGCACTGGACTGGGCACTGGCAGTGGACTGGGCACTGGGACTGGACTGGGCACTGGTCTAGGGAATGGACTCGGGACTGGGAACTGCGACTCGCCCCCGGGGCAGCGTTGTATGTCGCGTGATAAATGCAGCAAACGCAGCGGGTGGACAGTGAATAGAGTTGTCAACTGGCGGCACTATTTCAGAGTTGACACGTCCCCTAGTTTGGTGCGATTGCAGCTGAACATTCCACACACGAAAACATGATGAACGAGAGAGAACGTACGGAGTCGCTTCGAACGCGACTCTACTTTTATACCCGTACTCAGTGATTTATGTGGAATTTTTAAAATGTTTTATCAGTTTTACATTTTACATTTTTTGCTACATCTGTCATCGACATCTACATCTACATCATCTACATCAGTTCTCACAACAACACACGTACCCTGCACGAGGCAGCATGTTTGAGCGTGAGTGTGTGTGTGAGAGAATCTGCTGCGACAATCAACCCCAATAAATGACTTAAGCAGCAATCGGACGAGGGGAAACACAGAACGGCGGGGAAACACTGAATGAACGAAAATTCATTTGATCATTGTGGCTACAATAATGATCCGATCTGAACCAAATTCGGGAATCTGGTAGATATGGTCATTTTCTACGATACTGCATTTTTTATTTTTTATCTATCCTCAAAATTGTGGATTTTCGTCTTTTGGGGGCGGGAGTGGGCGTGGCAAAATTTTGAAATAAACTTGCACTGAAGCGATATCACAGGAGTCTAGGCAAAAATTTGGTTGTTCTAGCTCTTATAGTCTCTGAGATCGAGGCGCTCATTTATACGAAAACCAAAATTACTCGATTTTGTGTGAGTGCGAAAGGGATGGAGCGAAGTTTTTGCGTATGTTTTTTGTCTATTGTGGCTATATTAATGATCCGATCCGATTCAGATTTGGGCCCCTGATAGATATGGTCTTTCTCTATGATTCTGCATTTTTAGTTTTCTGCTATCTTCAAAATTGTGGACGCCACAGATGTGCGCCCTTTGTGGGGGCGGAAGTGGGCGGGGCGGAATTTTTAAACTTTTTCTAGGAGTGAGAGAATACATCAGTCTGGAAAAAAATTTGGTTGCTCTATCTCTTTTAGCCTTCGAGCAATGGGCGACAAACAAGACGGACGGACGGACGGACGGACGGACGGACGGACGGACGGACAGACGGACGGACAGACAGGGCTATATCGACTCGGCTATTGATGCTGATCAAGAATATATATACTTTATATGGTCGGAAATTACTCCTTCTCTATGTTACACACATCCACTTTTAGCACAAATACAATATACCCTTTACTCTTCAAGTACGGGTATAATTTACTCTTCAAGTACGGGTATAAAAATGGCACCCATGGGAGGCGGAGGATTCTATGATTCAATTACAATCAATAGAAATGTCACTAAAAAGTTTTTGCATATTAATTGAAACGATATAGATTGGGGGAAGGAGTGGGGTTGGGCATGGCTGGAAGCACTTGAATTGTCAATTGATTTTGTGCGGTTTGTTTCAATAAAAATGTTGGAATTTTTTTTGTTTTTTTGCGCTCACTACTTGCCACGCCCTTATCAACACTCACTATATATAGTTCGGGGTGACTCCCCCAATCTCCTAGCCACGTTTTTTATTTGCAACACTGCCACTGCCACACTTCCACTGCCACTGACGCGCTGCCTATGTGCCGTCAGGTGTGGCTGGCTAGTTGTTGTCGACTCTTGTGTTTGCTTTTTGCATTAAACGGTTTGTTTTGCTAACCAAAGTGTTGATTTTATGGCCGACCACCGACGGCTGCCAATGCCAATGCCAAAACGACGTTTTTTGCCACGAAATTGGAGCTACTGAATCACACTCACACATCAGACACACAGTTCACTTCTAACTGATAAATGTATATGGCAGTGTATATATCATTTCAATCTGTGTAATTTGTAATTGTTTAAACGATAGCAGTACTAGAAATTTATGTGTACGTGTATTGTGGAGTTAGGGCAAGTCAGTTCCGGTTCTATTAAAATATTAGATAGCCTAGTTAAATGAAGTCATACAAAAGCCTTTGAGAGGTCAAAATTTTGAGAAAAGTTTATTCAAAATGATCAAGAATATACATATACACTTTATGGGGTCGCAAACGTTTCTTTCTCTGCGTTACACACAAACACTTTTACCACACATAAAATAGACCCTTTTACGAGTACGAGTACGGGTATAAATACACCTATCATAAAGCATCAATATATGCTCAAATTTCTATACAATTTGTAGACATTATTATGGTAATGACTAAGAAGATATCTTAATGGAAAAATATAATGAAAAATTCTATAAATTATTTAGAAATTAATACCAGCTAAAGATCCCTTAAGACATCGATCTCTTCCACGTATTCTCGTTACCAAATCAACTTTAGCTCTCCCTTTTCTATTTTTGAGACGCACCTTTGGTAATATCTGTAGAAATCTTTCTTGTATCTTTCTTTCTGTATCGTTTGTTTTGTAGATTGATTACCTCATCAAAGCACATCTTAACAGAAAACTATCGCTCAACTAAAAAGGTTTGAGGTTTATTAGAAGCCCAGACAATGCACTCTCCTTTTGGAAGTACTGGCCTTTACTTTGTAGAGCTCCCCCAACCTCTCACCACCCCATAAACCCTTCATTACACGGCACTAAAGCTAAAGTCGCGGCAGCTGTAAAAGCAACTACAACTAAAACCCCGAAAATAAAAAAAAAAAACTCAATTTGAATTCAGAAACCAACAGAAATGGTGCGTGCTTATCGCCCTTGCCTCAGCCCCCCCCAAACCTCTATATACCCCAAAGGGGGGACCAGGGTCCAAAAAAACGAAATTAAACCCCAAACTCGACGTACCCGATGAGCTCTCGATAAAGCGACAGAAAAGCGGCTCTAGAAAATAAATTAAAAATACATTTTTACGTAAATGTGGCACATTAAAAGGCAACTTGAAGGAAAGCACATAATAAATATAAAAACAACAAACAAAAAAAAAAAACACAATTAAATAAGTGCATACAAAACAAATTCGAAACAAACAACAAAAAAAAATACTCGTAATCGTAACAACAAAAGCAGAAAGCACGAGAAAATTAAATAGAAATAAAAATAAAAAGTAGACGAACTTTAAATAACACCAAAGAAATGTTTAGTAGTAGTGGACGTGGTGAAGGGGCGGGGTCAGCCAATGGAAATAATGGAAAGACGCTACGGTCTATGGGTTACCAGTAAGGAGGAGGGGCCTGTTATTATTTGGGTATGTTTAGCTACAATAGAAGGAATTTATGAGGTAAATCTATAAGATAAAGAAAATGTCTATATTGATGAATAGTTTTGGCTTTATATTGCCCGATATTTCCCTGATTTAAAGCAACAATATTTCTTTTGAAAAGTTATCAAAGATATATTTTAGAAATATTATTTAATTTATTTTAAAATGTTAAAGAACTTGTTTGAATATTTTTTGGGTATTATTTGGGTATGCTTTAAAAAAACAAAAGAATGAATAGGGAAAATCTTAAGCTAAAAAAGAAAATGTCTATAAACATAAGGATTCACTTTATAATTTTTTGCTTTATATTACCTTGATATTACCTTAATTTAAAGCCACAATAGTCCTTTTGAAAAGTTGCCAAAGAAATATTATTAAGATTTATTTTAAAATTTTCCTTCTTTAGATTTTTCCTTAGTTTTCATTTATAACTTCCAATACTCTACTACAAACATTCCCAAAAGCTTCTACTCATTCTGTAATGTATATATATATATATTTTCTATCTATTTCATGTATCTCCTTTCAGAAACCCTTCCAGAACCAGCTGACAAAAACCCAAAGAAAAAAGAGGTGCAAAGACATGCCTGCTGCCTGCTCGAATAATGTTAATGTAAATTTCAATTGTTTTAATTTATTTTGTGAACCCACGAACTAACTTACATACTCCTATATAAAGCATAGAAAAAAACCGAATTAAAATGAAAACACGAAAATGTAGAGCTATATATGTAGTAAACTCCCATTCTCTGGCCTATCTCTGGGCCACCCAAAGACGTGACTGGCATTCCCATGACTGGCAGCCATGGCAGCCAACTGCGGAACCAACTGTCCCCCCCGTATCTGGAGCACATAGAATGCTCCTCTCTCATAACCAGAATAGTTGACTGAACTTTGGGGCATATTCCCGAATTTCCCTGGTACAAATTTGTGTGTGTAAAAAATACAAAAAGCAGCAGGAAAAATGCATTCGATGCATCCGAATGCATTCGATGAAAAATGTGTTCGGTTTACCATTAATCCGGTGCCCCTGATCCGAGGCGACAGATCATTACACACGCGCGTGGACTCCCCCTTAAAAAAAAAAAAAGAGAGTGGATGGAGCAGGGAGGGGAATACATTTTGGCCCCCTAAACATTGTACATAAGTGTATGTAAATTTATTAATAAAAACTCCCCAAAAAACGGATGCACATCACTCCAGAGAGGGAGAGTGTGGTGGGGCACAAACTGGCAGGGGCACGTGATCGGTGGCAGGAGTAGGAGTAGGGGCGATGCAGTTGTTCTCTGTCTGTAATTTATAGGCACGTTCCCAAAATGACATGCTAACTAATAGTATCATCATAATTTATACATACAAAATACGTTTTGCTTATGTAATTTATGCCCTCACACCACACCCCACACCCCATTGTCCTCCTCCTGCATTGAACCCACCACCACCACCACTGATTTCCATAGCAGATCCCCTGCTGACAGAGGTCACGACACCCGCCAAATGCCAAAGGTCAGACCGTGTTAATGGCTCGACCCCGGGGCTGCCATTTGAATATCGATCACAATTAAACGGTCGGTCGATCGTTCGATCGGCTGCTAACGATAACGACACGTCACAATAATGCCAACACAAATACTTCAATTCTACATTTGCGTTTATTTTCTACAGCAAAGAGCGAAGTAATTTGGAACTTTCGTAGCCAGTGTTGTGTAATTTTGGAACTTTCGTAGCCAGTATTGTGTAATTTTCGAACTTTCGTAGCCAGTATGGTGTAATTTTCGAACTTTGTAGCCAGTATTAAGTAATTTTGGATCCTACATAACGCTTTGGGTTAATTTTGTCCAAGCAACTAGAAAACGAATACCCGAAGCAAAAGCCAAGAACAAGATATGCAAAATTGGATGAAAATGTGTCCAAAACCGCAATCAGCCCCAAAGAAACCTCAGGCTAAACCAAACCAAACCAAAGATTTTGAAATGCCGCTGAAGAACATGGAGGGGAGTCTACGGAGGAACCTCATTCCGCTGGTTCATCATTCATCCTAGGTGGCTTCGCTCTCGGTTCACGGTTTCGACGGTTTAGAACCAACTTGTGCCATTGTTTTGGCCACGTCCACCTGTGGGATCGCCCAGACCTGCATGGGAGTGTATAAGATGCTTTAGAGATACCAAAACAAATCGAGTAAAATGTCTTACCATTGTGAGAACCACCATTGAAGCCGCCACCACCACCGCCATACATGCGGGGCGAGACAGTCGCGCCACCGCCACCACCCAAGCCGTTGCTCATGTCCTGGCCCATTTCATGTCCGCCACCATGGACCATGGAACCACTATAGGAATGGATTCATTTTGTTACTCTATGTAGGTTTTAGATGGGTTCTAAACTTACAACATATCGGATTTGCCACTCGACGATGGATTATAGCTGCCATATTTGGACATCATGGAGTTATTGAAATCGGCAAAGGGATCTTGCGGCGAGGCAAATGCACCCTGACCTTGACCCGACATGCCCTGATGGTTGTAGTTGTTGTTCTGATTGGAGTGCAACCACTGGCGGCCACCCTGATTCATCTGACCCATCTGGCAGGAGAGTGTGAAATGTAGTAACCCCCACTCTAGGGTATTCAAGGGTATCTCACCTGAGAGTAGTTGCCTTGTCCCTGTCCGCCGTGACTGTACTCCCAGCCGAATTCGGGACCATTGTAGTTTCCGTTCTCCATTTCAAAATTTTGTTTTACCGAAAAATAAATATCCAAAAATTTGTTAAACCGAAAATAAAATTTCTAAAAATGTTGGTTTAACGAAAATAAAATTTCCAAAAATTTTGTTAAACCGAAAAAAAGGAATTGAAAATTTTTTATTTAAAAAAAATTTATAAAAAGTTTTTTTTTCTGTGCCGAGATGTTGCCTGACTGGGTTTAGGTGCAAGAATGAAAATTTTCTAGCTGGATTTTAAGGCATAGAGAAAGTGTATCAAATGGGGCAAGTCAATGATGACTAGATCTAAAAAAAAGGTTAAAAATTAATGTATAAAAAACGGGAATTTAGTTGGATCGGATTACCTTTTCTTTTAGTTTCAAATATGTTTTAAAATATCTTTTAAATAAAGCGCCAAAAACTGCTTGAGATTCGCTGCTGGCATTGTAAAACTTTGCATATTATTTGCATAATATTTAATCGTTAAATTAAGATTTTTTACATAATATTTAATCGTTAAACTAAGATTATTTCCATAATATTTCCTCGTTTAAAGACTATTTTTTTTCTGTAATATTTTCATTTAACCAGTATTTCCATAATATTTACTCTTCAATCAAAGACCCATTTAAATCATATTTCCCTATTCTATTTATATCAGCTAAAAACAATCTCCACTTCCCTGGAAAACCCTGACTTAATTGTTTATTTCTTTTGTCTTTAGGATTGTATAAAATATGAATATTATTAATGCAAAACCAGTTGTAAATTTTGTTTTGTACTCCATCAAATCTGTGTGGTTGAATCTTGCTGTGGTATTCGGATGCTTATCTTTCGATTTTCCCACATATAGTAGTCATAACAATATTCAAACTAAGAGTCAGCGAGTCATTATGTACATATTTTATGGGGGCCCGGGCGCTCATGGTTATGGCCAATAAACTGCCAACTTATTAATGGCATTTAAAAGCAGTTATTGGAAATTTATTGAATTAGTCAATTAGGTGTCTGGCTCTCGGCTCACTGATTTATGGAATTAATATTCTGATGTCAAATGGATGTATTTTATTTATTTATAAATATTTTATAATCGTTTTACTACTTATTGTACATTCAATAAATTTATTAGCACACAAAGAAGTCTATGACAGATTTATGTTATATATAAAAGGAGCAGAATATATATTCAATCCAAGTCTGAATACTAAGTCTGAATACTAAGTCTAATTAGAACTGATCTTTGCCTTTAGTTTGACCTGTATCTGGGTGCAACTTCCACCTGTTTTGTGTGCACCCTCTGCATGCCGCACTGCTGTGTATCTGTATCTGTGTATCTGAGTGTGGCACTGGCAAACCAGTTCCTCTCTATCGTTATTATTATTTATGTGTTTTGAAACAAAAGGCCAAAGACTGAACTACAAAGCAGCCAAAAGACAATGCAAGATGACCTCATAAATTGCATCGTTATGAGGTTCATAAACATATTAATACTATTGCTTCATATTCATAATGGCACAAAGGAACTGAGGCCATTGAGGCTAAGTAGGGATATGTCCTTGAAAGACAGGGATATCTACCTGTTCGTGACAAAAAAGTATCTCAAGAGGCTGAAAGATTTATGGGCATATATCATGAGCTGCTTTTGGGCTCTGACAATGTTTGGCTCTGCTTTTTAGCAGCAATTTAAAATCCATAAAATATTTGATTTTTTTTTTCCCAACTCAAAACAAGGCCCAATGGGACATCCCGTTTTATGGCATTCGTGCGGTTTCTTGTGTTGCCTTTTGGGACAGGGCCATCAAATTTTGTTTTGTCAACTGTTGAAAACATTTTTTTTACTTTTTACATTTTTTAATTGAAATAAATCTGTGTCTGCCTGTAAATGCCGGGGGAGCGCTCTAAAACAAAACAAAAACAACAACAAAAATTTCATAAATTCTACAGCTCTCTCGTGGCCTCAGAGAGAGGGGGTGGGGTGGGGAAATGTTTTTCTTTGCGCATTTTTCTCAGTGTTTATCTTTTTTTTTTGGAGTGGCTGTGACTATTTTTGGACTGCAGAGTTCTTTGGGTGGGGAAATATGGAATTTCAACCGCCGATTGTCCGATTCTAATTGCTCTCAATTAACACCTTTAGGTATGATGCCCCTCATGCCCCATGCACCATGCCCCATGCCACACAGTCTCAGCCTCAGACTGCGTTCATTTGTCAGTTCTTGGGGGCGTCCTAATGTGTTGTTGTGCCTCTCCCCCCCTCCCCCCGACAAACATTTTGATTTATCAACTCTTTTTACATTCCCCCCACACCCACACACACACGATGTGTGTGCATCTGTCAGAGGTGGAGGGACCCCGAAAATAGCCAGAAACTTCGACTCTACGAGGAGGAGTCATCGGAGTCATCTGCATTAAGATCCGGACAACGACAACGACACTCGAAACGATTTAACTCTTTGACCCCCCCACCCACTCGTCGAACATTGAGATCCCCAACCCCCGAACCCAATCCAGGAACATACAAAGCCATCTGTAGATGGGGGAGGCAGACATGCGAGGGGCCTATTAAAAAAATTGTTTATGAAAACAAACATTTTCGAGGCAATTAATCATCGGCCAGGGCGCGTGGGGGGAAACTGCAGCAGAAGCAGCAGCACCTTCCTTTACCCCTTCAACCCCATGCCACACAATAATGATGATGATGATGATGGGCTCCATCTACATCTCTCTCTTTCTCTCTCCCTCAGTAGCAGCAGCAATCTTTCAGTCTTTGAGGCGTTCTGAGTGCCTCCAATTTTCATTTGGAAATCGGTTTTATGGCCTCAACGAGGAGCAGAAGGAGGAGGAGCAGGTTTTCTAGGGGGGGAGTGTTAAATGTCTGCCAATTAGTGCTGCTTGTTGGCAATTAGTGCTGCTTGTTGCGATCGTTCCCCTAATTGGCTAAAATATGAAATGCCTTTGGGCTTAATCGCCCAAATAAATCGCTCTCAATCGAATCATCAGAGTATATAGAACGAGTAGTGGGAGGTGTGTAAATGTTGAGTGGGGCTATGGGTGGCATCAGTCTCTTATTGATGGACAAAACTTATTGTAAAGTTAAGTAAGAACTATGTCTAAATGGAATTTTTTAGTAGATTGGATGTAGATATAATTTAGAAAAATATTGCTAAACTATAAGGAAAGAATTTGAGAGAAAAAAGGGAAGTCGTAAAAAAATGAAGAGCAGACGATAAACTGAACTAAAGTATATTGAATGGTTTGACAGCCTTTAAAAAATGTTTAAATATTTCGGTTAATAGATAAAGAATGTTTGTATGATGTACTATGAAGTATGTACCATGATGAACACCTAAGGATCTTTATAGATCTTTTGAGCAACATCTGACATAAATAGTGATGCAATGGTGTCAGTTAAAAAGGCGAAATGCAAAAGGTTTCGATTGGAAAAAGAAGTTTGAAAAAGCTCAAAAACCTAAGAATAATCTCTGCTATATTTACACTATTTTCTATAAATTTAATGCCACAAGAGTAAGAGAAATCGGTAAATACTAAATATAAACCCTGTTATGCCTTTCCAACTGCAACTTCTACTTACCACAATGGAACTACATATGTATACATATTTTTTTAAATCGCTTATGCCAGGATTATGCCATCATATGATATCATATGATATCACTGTTGGTTTTTGCTCAGCTTCTAAGCTGTGGCGAGGGAGTAGTCGTAGAGCAATAGAAAAGTATCATCATTAGGATCACATTTATTGGGTACGGATGTGACAGCAGAACCCACTCATTGAAGACTATAGATGGGACATTAATTTTCGCTGGAAATACGATTGCTGACCGATTCAGCTTGGCCTGGTTTAATGTGCCGAAAACGAAATGAAAGACGGACCAGTCCAGGACAGTCCAGTCCGTATGGGGGTACGGGTCATCTGTCAAAGGTCGGCCCAAAAGGTCGATATTGATTTCACAGTTATTGCTGTGCTGACAAAGCGTCGCTTTTCGAATGAAATGTGTAATATTTCAATTTTTGAATCAAGGACAATAGGGAGCGAGAAGCTAGGGCAGGGCAGCCCCTTCCAGCGTGGAAAGAGATGTCACAGAAATGCGTACATGACAGAATTTAAACTGCCTGACCTCTGGTCAGTGTGCCGGTACCCCGGTTCCACCCCCCCACACATTTTCATTAGACCTGGGCCACCACAGGGCACCACCTCCATTGTGCTGTGTGTCCCATGGATCGGGTTTATTGTTATTGTTATTATTCGAAAGTGTTCCCTGCAACTGTCAAACGGAAGTATTTCGGCCTTTTGTTGGGCTGCACTTCTATGGGTACCGGGCAGCCGGGGACACCCATTGAACCCTTGGCACGCGCCAGTGAGGAGTAGGACGACGACGCCTCTGCCTCCGTCTCTGCCTCTGCCTGTGCCTCGAGCTAATGACGAGGCTCGACGGACGCGACGGAAGCCCGCTCAAGTGCCCCCTTAAAATTGTGCCATTCAGCATCCTGGGGACACAACCCTCCCCCCTCGAAAATTGTCAAAGGAGTCAACTATGTGTTCTGTCTGACTGTCCAGCTGTGGGTGGATGTATCTATGTAGCTGTAGCTGTAGTTGTATCTGTATCTGTGTATCATGTGTATCTGTGTGTATCATAAAGACGAGGCTAAATGATGCAAGGAATGTCCCCTTTGACAGGGCCAGTCCAAAAACCAATAAATGTTCGCAAATTTATTGCTTTTCATTCAAAAATTACTTTTGTTTGTTTCGCTTTGAGTCCACAAAAATCCTATCATCCCAGCCAACCCCTCGAGCATATTTGTGCCGGACAGGACATCAGTTTTTATATCGAAAATATAGTCAAAAACAGCAGCCATAAACAACGGAGGGGAAAACTACTAAAAGTGGCACTGAAATGTGGATACAAAATTGCAATCTTCGAGATACAAATACAGGGGTGGGTACTGCTCCATGGGAAATCTATGAGTTTAGTTGAGACAAAGTCAGATGAGAGAAAGATAACTTTTGACTTGCACTAGTCAAATGGGTTTTAAAACTCCTTTAAACTGGGAGGGGAGTAAAGTCATAGGAATACTACTTGAATTGGGTATCCTGCGGGTGGTTTCGAAATACTCATAGATGTTTTCTCCACTCTCCACTCCCTATTCCTATTTGCTACCCCCTACCCATTCCCTTCTATTCGTTTCCTCCAAAAACCCAACACCAGACCAACAACTGTCAACGCATTGTCAATTCTATTTTTATGTTTTATGTTTTTTGTTTTTTCTCTCTCCAATTTTCCCTTTGTTTTCATTTTCATTTATGTTTTCTTCTGTTGCTTGTTCTTGCTGTTCTTGCTGTTCTCCTTCTCCTACTCGTTTTGCGTGGCTTCCGCTGCGCTTCATTTCGTTTTCGTCTACTCAAGCGGCTGTCGTCTGTCCCCACGCCTGTCCTCGATACACTGAGCAAAAAATAAGGATATGAATCAATTGAAGAGGAGTTGGATGGTTAATCATATTATATTTCATTTTTATTTTTTTTTTACAGAATTTAATTATGTAGAATATTTTCAAAAATGTCCTATTTTTTGTAGAATAATTTTTTTTAATATTTTTTTATTTTTGTTATTTTATTTATTTTTTGTTAAATATTATTTATTTATTTTTGTTTTATTTTTTTTTTTTTTTATGATTTTTCATTTTATTATTTTTGTTTTAATTTAGTTAGATATTGCCTCCGCAGTGCAGAATGAATATTAGAATCTCCTATAAGTCATTCAATATTATTTCAATAATAATTTAAATTATCCATTGATTTTAAGCGGACTATTCATACCCATTAATTTATCGACTTTTAAATTTTTCACAACTTTCAAATGCATCTCTCTCATATTTTTCTCTTTGTGTACCCATCCATTCCGCCTACCTTCTGTCTTTTTGTTTTTTAATATTCGAGTGTAATATTTCAGTTTTTTTTGCTTTTCCTTTGCTCTCTCTCTCTTTTTTGTGCGCTCTGGTTCCTGCCCCAGTGGCAGCCGTTGGTTGTCGTTCCTGTTGTTGTTGTCGTTTGTTTGTCGAGTGTTGACAATTTGTTGTTGGTTGTTGTTGTTTTGGGAGAACCGCTAAATAGCTACAAATTTATGAGCGTAAATAGCCGGGCGTAAATCAATTTTTAATGCATTTCCATTTCCTTTTTTGTGGCTGACCCAAAATGTCAGCATTAAATTGATGGAAAGCCAGGCCCCCCTCCCCACAACAGTTATGTAAACTGAGGAAGTATGTTTATTGAGTGGAATTTTGTGCATGTTTTTCTTATATCAACAAGGACATAGAAATGTATGTATGTATCTTGGCAGATCCTTAAGTAATTTTGGGGCTAATTTTGGATTGATTTTTATTTAAATATGATTTTTCTATGATTTTTTCTTTATTTTCTTGCATATTATAGACTTAATGGGCATCCTTTTATTGGATAGGTTGCCTCAACCTCTGTCTGATTGAATTTCTATATAAGAAACTCAGCTAATAAAGCACTCAAATCTGTTGAGAGATGTCTCAGCCAAAGGATATTTAAATTCTCTGCCAAATGCTAAACCAATTATGAGGAACAAAATCAATTTCAGTTCAACATCTGCAAGTAATTTAGAAATTACTTTTGTCTTTGATTGCAACATATAGCAACAGCATAGATACATATGTATACATATGTCTATATGTACATATTGGCATGTAATAAATATATAAATTTACATTTCTACAGATAACCAACCATATAGCATATCTACATATCCCTCTTATACCCTTTCATGTTGTATTTGTGTGTGTGTGTGGCATTTGTCGCATGTTCGGGTTGCAGCTTTGCCATCCAAATCCAATTTAATACGCTTAAGTTCTTACTTTTTTGTTTTGTTTTTACTTCTTTCTCTTATGTGTACTATATGTACTACTACTATATGTGGCATGTGGCAACCCCTTTTCGCCCCCATCTACTCTCTCCTCTCGGCTCAATGTTTAATGTTATCGATTTTTAATTTTCCTTTTTTTTTGCTGCTGTTTTTCCTGCAGACTTTCGAGTATTTTTCGTGTTCTATGTGGTATTAATGTGAATTATAGGGTGTATCCCCTATACCATATACCCACCTGTATGTGTATATTGTGGGTCTCCCACTGCACCCCCTCCCCTACCCAGCAATGTTGCAATAAGATTAGTTAAGGCTTGTAATTTAATCGCATTTGGTACTGAGTATCGATGCTTTTTGTTTTTTCCCCATTTTCCCATTTTCATTTTCATTTCCTTTGTCTCGTTTCAATTTAGTAACTATTTTGTTGTTGTTGCTGCTGCTTTTGTTGTTGTTGTTTCCTTTTATGTTGCAAATTCGAATTAAATTCAAGGCGTGGAAAAATAGTCACACAAATGTTGGGGGGATCATTTACATACATACGATACCCCATATATAACATATACAAATGATATACATAAGCAAGCATTTATATGGGGGCTGCTCCCACCCACCCATGTGGGGGAAGCCATAGAGTTGATTCCCCGATGGTGGCCCCGAACTGAGTTGAATTTTCATTCGTTATCGATATTGTTTGTTATTGCCTCCGCCCTCTGGTTGCCCCACTGTTCACTGTAATTACTCGTAACACTGGAAAAGCTGCAAATATCAAATAAATGCCAAGTATTTCTAGAACTTTTTCGCTGACTAATTGGATTTGTGGTGGCTAAGACGCAAACCGCTCGATATTCGTTGAAAACTAAGCCAACTGGGGAATATGTAGAACGGGCATTAGTAAAGGTTACTAAGGTTGGGATATAAGAAAGTTTTTATTTAATGTTATTAGATGGTTTATAGAGCGATAATAGATTTTTTACATAAATAAATATATTTATTCATACTTTCAATAAACCAATTTTTAATATTTTTCTGCATTAAAAACAAGACAAAAACGCTTCATAACATCATGATTGAGAATGTAAAAAGCGGCACATATTTGTGTAAATAACTACATGCTCATGTACAACTACAATAAAATACTGTATTAAATACCCACAATTCTGGCTCATTCCCTAAGATTCATAGCTACCTATAGTATACCTATTTCAAACCATTTCTCTTTCCTCGACTAACGTAAAGAATTCATGGATCGCGGCTGACTGGCTGGCTGGCTCGTTGAGCAGTATTGCCGTCGCGTCGTTTAAATGACGTTGAAAAATATTTCACGCTTTAATTAAAAATCGAAATTGAACTGCCAATAAAATGTTTGTTAACCAACATAACCGCATCTGTTAATGTGCCGCGGAAAAGGGAGCGCCCCGATGCCAATGCCTGCGCCTCCTCCGCCACCGCCTTCACCTCCACCCCTGCCTCTGCCTCTGCTGACTGTGTGCAATGGAGAGTGTCCGTACTGTACGGAGTAACCGTTGTCCGTGACGGTGTACGTGTCTCTCTCTCTCTCTCTCTCTAGTGCTATATTCCTTTCCTCTTTTGCTCTCTTTATCAAATTTTTGATAAAAAGCCGCGCCAATAAATTAAATGTATAAATTCATTAAATGAAATTTCATTTTTATTGTTTCAGAACCAAACCCAAAGCCCAGAGCTCATTGAACCAGATGACGTATTTGTAACTATGTGTGTAGGTGTATCTGTGTGCATGTGTGTATATGTGTGGATATTAAAAAACCATCAGCGTGTCAATATGTAATTTGTGTCGTCAATGCAACTCTCTCTCAAATAGAACATAAATTAAATATCAATAAAAAGAGGCAACGAGCAACCCATCGAATGGGAATGAATGGAATGGAATCCCACAAAACAGCTGTTGCGATGAAACAGTTTTTCCGCCATACCGCACAACGATGAAAGAGCCCGAAATTGATTTGCTCTTTAGCCGGATCGGGGATGGGGAAAAACTTCTCAGCTTCGGGCCTCAGCCTCAACCTCAGTGTTGACAAATTTTCCCCTCTTACACAAGGCAAAACAATGGCAAGGAGATCGAAGGAGAAAGGAGAATCCCTACTCGATATAGGCTGGCTACTGTAGCCGGAGGGAGAGAGAGAAAGGCACAAAGACAATTGAGTCGCACACACTCGTGGAAAGTTAGTTAAAAGTGCCTCGGGCACAACTACGATCTGCGATCGGGGATCAGTCGGGCACTGTCTCTCTCTCTCCATCTCTCTCCTTCTCTCTGTGTGTGCAATCAACCGCAATTTGTTGAACAAAAGCCAAGACGTGGAGCGGATGACGCATGACGGATGAGTTGTTTGTGCAACCTAATGAAATATGTTTTGTGTGTGTGTGTGTGTGTGTGTGTGTGTGGAGGATCAGCAAGGATCGCACATAAGAAATTTGTCAACCGAGTTCATTAAGCCGGCATCCTCTGGATCCTCTCGATTCCCTGTCCCCTGTCTCAGGCCGCGACTCTCTCAGACTCCCGACCGACCATTAAATACCAATCTGTCGTCTGCCTTGTCGCCGCCGCTCTTTGATGCCTTGGAAATTATTAAGGATTTATTATGATTATTATATTAAGAGCACAGCATGTGAGCCCAGGCTACCGGTAGCTACCCAAAACAGAACAATGAATGAATGAATGGTAGGGATGGTAGACGGAGGAGTCTCAGTTCTGGGAACCTGTACCTGGAGCTATCATTATTAGGGATTTAGATTTGTCAGCGACCAAAATATTATTTTACATATCAATTATTTATTGTTCATTGTTCCCCTGCGTGCTGCTGCTTTGTCTTCCCTTTCCCCTGCCCTAATTGTATGCCAATGACAATTTTTGAAAATTGCTTACCGGAAAATCTACAGAAAATCTTAAGATTTTTCACTAATTGTTTTTGGTCTGGGAATTGTAGAAATTTGATATTTTCGTGTATTTAATTTATGGCTGAAATGCGGGAAATTTGTTTTCCACATTTGTCGCAGCTCTACCGGAGACAAAAAATATAACGAGAAAGAACGTACGGAGTCGCTTCGAACGCGACTCTACTTTTATACCCGTACTCAGTCAGTACACATATGATTTATGTGGAATTTTAAAATGTTTTATCAGTTTTTACATTTTACATTTTTGCTTCATCTGTCATCGACATCTACATCTACATCATCTACATCAGTTCTCACAACAACACACGTACACTGCACGAGGCAGCATGTTTGAGCGTGAGGTGTGTGTGTGAGAGAATCAGCAGCAGCCGCTTCTGCCATCAACCCTAATAAAAATGTATATTTTGTTTTGGTTGCAGGGGCAGGGGCAGCTCGCTGCCGAAAATTCATTTGATCATTGTGGCTACAATAATGATCCGATCTGAACCAAATTCGGGAATCTGGTAGATATGGTCATTCTCTACAATACTGCGTTTTTATTTTTTTCTATCTTCAAAATTGTGGATTTTTCGTCTTTTGAGGGGGCGGGAGTGGGCGTGGCAAAATTTTGAAATAAACTTGCACTGAAGCGATATCCCAGGAGTCTAGGCAAAAAATTTGGTTGTTCTAGCTCTTATAGTCTCTGAGATCGAGGCGCTCATTTATACGAAAAACCAAAATTACTCGATTTTTGTGTGAGTGCGAAAGGGATGGAGCGAAGTTTTTGCGTATGTTTTTGTCTATTGTGGCTATATTAATGATCAGATCCGATTCAGATTTGGGCCCCTGATAGATATGGTCTTTCTCTATGATTCTGCATTTTTCGTTTTCTGCTATCTTCAAAATTGTGGACGTCACAGATGTGCGCCCTTTGTGGGGGCGGAAGTGGGCGGGGCGAAATTTTGAAACTTTTTCTAGGAGTGAGATATCACATCAGACAGGATAAAAGTTTGGTTGCTCTAGCTCTTAGAGCCTTCGAGCAATGGGCGACAAACAAGACGGACGGACGGACGGACGGACGGACGGACGGACGGACGGACGGACGGACAGACGGACGGACAGACAGGGCTATATCGACTCGGCTATTGATGCTGATCAAGAATATATATACTTTATATGGTCGGAAATTACTCCTTCTCTATGTTACACACATCCACTTTTACCACAAATACAATATACCCTATTACTCTTCGAGTACGGGTATAAAAAGCGCAAATGGAGTTTGGAAACTCCGGTCTAGTCTCCGCGGTATCGATTACAGGGAATCCAATAAAATTGTACACAACATATAATTGGTTTACAATAAAACAATATGTCATTGAATTTTTTGCGGTATTGTGGGTGGCTAAAGTGATGGATTACACACTATTAGAGCGGAGTGGGGATTGGTATTAATTACCTAGGGAAATAGAGATGAATTCTGCTCCTCTAAATTAATTTATGGAAAATACTTTACTTTATTTAATTCACGTAGAAATCTTCTCATTTAAATCCCCGTCCACCGATTACCTCCATTACACTCCACATTCAAATCGTTCTGCCCAAGTTTTTCCGCTCTCATCAAAATCACATAATAAAATTGTTTTAATTTAAAGCAAATACAAAATGCAGGTAACGTTCTTGACTCGTTTAATGAGAGCATTAAAAAGATATCAGAAATGCGTCAAAACTCGTCTGGCTTTCATTTTGAAAACCCCCCATCGATAAACAGAAAAAACACCCACGAATTGCCCGAACTCTGGGAATGGAAAACTCATGGAAGAACCTGAGATTGAGACAGAGACTCAGAAGAGATTCATGAGGTTTTTTCTTGTCATACTCGTGCATTCATTAGGCATGCAAAGCGTGTGTCCAACTTTAATTTTCAATCAAAATCCAAATTATTTGAAAATCAAATAAAATTGTGGAAAAATTTGAGGCACTCGCTGGGCATTCTAAGCAGTGTGGTGTGCGGGAGTTTTAGGGGTAGGAGAGATGGATGTGTGTGAAGCGGTACATAAACTATTTCACATCTCTTTGGCGGTATGTGTCCGCCGACGGTTTTCTTTTGTAGTGGGCTGAGATATATGGCGGGAAATCTAGTCAGTTATTGTCCAAGCTATCTTCTTAACTCTTCGCTACTCTCAGGGAATTTTGAGTAGCTGTAGGCAGTGCCATATTAGACATAACAATGGCATATCATTGCTATAAAACCGATAGAACATATACTTAATTAAATATAGAAAAGATAGAATATAAATATATATACAAATATAGAAAAGATGGTAAAGAAATATATATAAAAATAGAAATAGGGAAAGATATAAATATGTAAGCAATTGCTTGAATTTCTATGAAGATTTTAGTTTAATTTAAATCCTAAATTTCATTGGCAATATTTGCAATATCTTTTCTCTATTCATTTAAAATAATCTACAATTTTACAGCATCATATTCAGCATGCTAAATCCTATTCATCAGAGTTATCAATCTTTTCCTTTATGGATGCCAATCCCCCAATCCACTAGCAGGTTTAATGAGGCAGTCACTGGCAATAGATTTCATCCCCAAAAAATGATTCAAAACAAGTGAATGAATGACAAGTGCGAGGAGTACGAGTACACAGGAGCACGACTATTCCACTCACATCTTTTATTCGTAAAAGCTTTTTTCTGCCAGGCATGCAAATTTTATTACGCCATCGTGCATACAGTAGCGAGGGGGGAGAGACTACTCTCCCACATCATCGGGTGAGTCCATAATTATGTATTTATGCAAATGTCGATTGGAGCGAGTCGCAGAAGGGAAGGCCCGCCATATTGTCGCATCATTTACCATTTACGAAATTGTTTAATTCAATTAAATAATTATGCATATGTTTTGCCGACACGCATGACACTCTGCAGCCAACACCCAACCAACACCCTCCCTCACAGGCAGCACCCTCATGGGTGTCACATTAAAAAACTGAACCACCCTCGCACAACACCACCGCTCCTCCTCCACCTCCACCACCTCGACACTCGCCAAATTACGAGCAACAATAAACTTTGGATGGGTTTTTCGGGGGGGTTGGAGCGGCAGGAGTGTGACAAAAGTCTTAAGCCTGCTCCAAGGAGCGTGGCCCGATGGCTAATTCATAAGCGACGGCAGGGGGGGGAGGAACGCACTCCTGTCTGGAGAGGCGCCCCGCCATTCATTTGCCTAATGCCAGCCAGGACTAAGACTCTGGAGAGATCTGTAGCGTATGCGGGTGGCAAGGAGCTGATTCCATCAGCGCTCGTATGCAACTTTATGAGCGGATTTAGTGAAAAAAACTTTTATCGTTGCCAATTGCATAGGCAGCAAAACCATATATACCCATGCCCATATTTACATATGGGAGGAAGGAGCATAAGCTAGGAGATGGATGTACCAGAGAGAGAGAGACAAATTTAAAGAGAATTATAAGCTAGGGAGAAAGTGATAGGACTTGAAAGATATGTATCTTTTGTAGCCAATAAGTGCTGATACTTTTCTCCATTTCTAGACATATGTTTGTAGATACATATCCAACCCAATAAGTGTTGAATCGTTTCTTCATTTCTTTCTTCAATTTTCCATACGTTAAATTTAGATATAGATACCTAGGCAATAAATGTTCAATCGTTTCTTCATTTCTTTCTTGAATGAATTCATCCTTCAATTTTCCATGCCACAAATCTTACTTACATCTCATATCTATATATCTACATACAACTGCAATGAATTATGAGCCAGACCCAAATGTAGACATTCATAATCTCCTTCTAAGCCGAAATGAGAAACCCATCCACAAGGGGGGGGGGAATTAAAGAATTTTTCATTTTCAAAATTGTCACAGCATCAAAACGGATCAAAAAAGGGAAGTAGTCTGGCTATGAAATGGAATCATAACAGGATCACTGCTGATGACACAATGGCTACGAGTATGTTGTTTGTGTGTATCCTTATGGTTGGTTGTAGCCTAAACAAATAGCTCGCTTGAGAGCGCAACAAAATGTCGAGATCGTCAGAGAGAGAGAGAAAGAGACAGAGAGAGAGAGTTAAGTTCTCTGGTCGGAATTAAACCATTTACCACCCCTCGATCTGCGACACAACTCTTTTTTTGTTGTTGTCAATCTATTGTCAATCTATTTTTTACTGTAATTTGTTACAGTTGAGTGGTTGAACGGGTTAGAGAGAGGTAGGGAGGGAGGGAGATAGGTATAGATCTGCCATGCCACAATATGTTGCCATTGTACAAAAAGCTAACAACAATTTGTTAAAGACCTTGTTCGACATCTGGAATACAACAAAAACTAAAGCTTTCGGCAGGAACTTGCCCCACTTGTGGCCCAATTTTTGGGGCATGGCCAGCAGCAAACGGAGCACTAGTATTGGTTGGGGGGTGGGGGTGTTTGGGCGGCTTCAGGCGTGCCATTGACCTGATTAACATAAAAATGCCCGCAGTTTTTGTTCCATTTGTTGCTCTCCATTTCAGTTGTATTTTCCACTGTCTCACACCCATTCCCTCCCTCTCACCCTCTCATTGATATGTATTTGAGTATATAGATGTACATAGATATATATATATATATGTATATAAGATAGCTACTTCCATACGCAATGGAAATTTGAACGCTTTTTTGTGGAGAGAATCGCTGGAGTTAGACGGGAGGGAGGGAGGCGGCAGCTGCTGCTGACAAAAAGTGAAACTGCGAGACGAGGGCGACAAAAAAGAAGCAGACAGACACAGACAGTGTCAGGGAGGGGCTGGGCTGGGCAGAGGAGACAGACATAGGGGGAGGGGAGGGGGGGTGTGTGGACGTACCAAGTTTTTGCTGGTAGCAGTAGATTTTTGGCCTGAAAGGCAATAGCAATTGGCAAGGACGGTTGCGACTCGCTTAGAGTCAAAGCGGAAATTGTCACAGACAGAAAGAGATGGAGCTGCTGGGTTAGAAAGAGACAGCTACACACAAAACGCACACACACACATGTTCAGGGCCTAGATATAGAAAGGGGTGGGTAGGGGGGAACACAGTCACCCATTGAGACCAGACCACGAGACAGACAGCAGCAGCAGCAACAAGAGCAACAAGAACGCCCATTGCCAGAGAGCAAGGACATCCTTTGGGTAACAGGATACAGAAAGGGAGAGAGGGGAATGGAGACAGTGGCAGGTTGCAACACTTTCGTCACTCTTCGACGCACCACAGACCGTTTTTGTCGGTAGGGAAAGTCCCCCAAAATGGACCCCGTACACTGTCCCATCCCTCCCCCCTGTGTTGGCCTCATAATGAAACCGGCTAATATATCTTGTTGACGTCGCCGTAGAGCGACGCGTCAGCCATTTGGGGCTGAGAAAAAAAACAGAGAAGAAACGACAATGGCAAAACCCGAAACTCGAACCCCGAACCAGTAGGAGAGTACCAGGAGCCAGAAGCCAGCAGCCAGAACCAGAACAGACATGTCTATTTTGGACCTTATCGATTTCCCCGTCGGGGGTCCCTGAACTTTTCGGTATGGTGGCGCACGCGGCATGGTGCGGGTGGTCTGAAGCTCGAAGGAGCTGGCTAAATGGGGCAACATTTAAATGCAACAATTGTCATTAAATTTTCAACGGACGCCAGTCCCAAAAGGGTACGCTTAAAGGCGCAGATAGAGCGACAGAAAGGAGACAAAATTCTCGATTAAATTTAAGTTAAAGTTTCCTTTAAATTCCATTTAGGAATGATGGAACTGAAACTATAAAGGAACTATTTACCATTTAGGAATGATGGAACTGGTATTAATAAACTATTTACCAAGAAAATGGAACTGGAACTATTGAGGAATATTCCATTAGGAATGATGGAACGGGAAACACTTTCCTCCCGAAATCATGCAGACAATTAAAACTAATTTACATATTTGCTAGACACACTCGAAAATATATGATTCATATTTGATTTATCATAGAAAAATTCCTCTAGCCGTGCGACAAGTTCTTTGAGGGAACATCTGTTTGTTCGCCCCTGCAGGGCGTAGTCGAACGCTTCCAATCGGTGGCACATGTGGCACTGCCACGAGCCAAGTATATCTATAGACTATCTGCAACGATCCCCAGCCTCCACCCTCCACCACTCTCATCCATAATGAATGAATGTTTTTATGTTGGTTTATTTTATGAATTCCATTTTCATTAGTAGAAAAATGCAACGCCACATAAATTTGCCATTAAAGCAGCATTCGAAATGTTGATGATTCAGTGGAGCTGAGAGCCGTGGGGAGGGGAGTGGAGTGGGCGTGTTAATTGCCAATGGCAGCCACAAAAGTTGAATTATGAATCAAAGAATAGCAGCGCCCCCGCCCAGATGGAAAAAATCGATGGAAAACACTTTAAAATGGTAGTGGAAATGGTTGGGCTTTGGGGCTTGGGGCTTTGGGGCTTCGGGTTGGGTGCCCAAGCAAGGACAACCCCTGGCATGCAAAGTGTATCCAACAGATACATGCCATGGCGTTCGTTCTCTCTCTCTCTCTCTTTGCAATACAATCAAACGGAATGTATATTTACCTACGCGACAAAAGTTGCCCCGAAGGGCGGTTGAAGGAGTCCAGGAAAGCAAAGCAAAGCCCCACCCTCTCTCTCACTCTCTCTCGCTGTCTCTCTTTGCACTACAATTTTCTTAGTTTTCTTTTCGATATAGATTTTATTCCCCCACCCCCCGCAAGGAAATTCTTTTGGCTCGTTTAAGTGTGTAAATGTTTTGCCGCTCGAGAAGCAAATTTTCTCCGGCTCCTTTCCCAGCCTGAATTCCGTTTGAATTTGTGTGTCTTGTTGTGTGTGGGTGTGTGTGTTGTGCTGTGTCTGTGTGTTTTGTGAGGCTGTTGACATTGGTTTCCAGTTTTACAAAGAAATCGATTAAACGCAATCGGGTAAATGGCCCAAAGAGCCAGAGAACCAGAACCAGAATCAGAGCCAACCCCCGAAAAGTCCCCAAAGCCAGACCGAGACAAGGTCAACTCTTAAATGTTTTTCTGCCAGCATTCATGCCACTTCTTGTGTCTCTGTTTTTCAGGCAAATTAAATGGCTCTGATGATGGGGAAATGTGTAAAAACATGGCCAACAAATGTATACTTTTGGGTTGTATATTTTCCAAAGTAAAAGAAAAATACAGAAAAAATAAGTGAAAATATGTCACAGATATATTTCATATATTTATCCAAGCAAAAGAAAAATATATAAAAATAAAGACATATATTTTCAATAAACTAAAACTAAAACTAAAGAAAACTACGACGCTTGGAAATACAAAACGAAGAACTGACCAGAAAGGGGTATTTAAATTTAAAGTAAACCTTAGAGCAAAGCGTCACCAAAGTATCGATTCCGCCCCAGGTGTCATCGTTAACATAAATCACTCCAAAACAAACCACAAAAAAAACCCATTCCAACCCACACTTACTCCCTCCCAGTAGAACCTTTACTCACTCCCAATAGAACCTTTGTGGATACCCTCGGCTAGATGTTACCTCCCTCCAAGTACTTAATTTTAATGGCAGCCAAAAGCCAGAAAGAGTTTTAATTTCAATTTCAATTTATTTTATTTCGTTTTCAAGTCACACGTGATATATAATATATTAAAGACTGGCCAGCAAACGATCTTGATCGAATCGAATCGCAGCGACGTGCATTTCACATTTTATTGGTGGGGCATTGGTGGGCCACCTCGACTGAGATTATATCCGAATATGCCTAATGAGTCAGGCAATTAGACACTTGGCCAGCGCAGACCACAGACGTGACTACAAAATATCTACGAATATCTATTTAAATTAGATGGCAAAACATTTAAAAGTAATAAACAAATTTGTTGGCTTTACCTCGATTTATAACGATTGGCCAGAGCATTTAGTAGATTAAATACAAATGTAGATGCCTCCATTCCATTCCATTATACCATTCCAAATGGTTTCCCACTTTTTATATTCAGTTATAGATATTCCAGGTTATTGAAATACTTTGCAATTCTATCCACAAGAACTCACTCTTCAAAAGCATGTACCAGCATTTATCTCTAATAAGAAATAATATTTCCCATAGACCAACCATCTTGCCTCTCTCTCTTCAGATCCCACCGACGACTGCTAACCTTAACCTTCTCACGTTTTCTTATCAATAAAGAGAAAAATGGTAGGAAATATAACCAAGGTAAAACTGAAAATTATAAAAGATGTTCCGAAGGTTTCTCTGTCCCTCTTTTTCTGGCTGCTCTGCCTGCAAAGGTTGAGGGTCAAACGTATATTTGTCGCATTTACCGCTCAAAATGTTTGTTTTTTTTTTTTGTAATAATTTATTCAAAAAAACTTTAATTATGTTCTGGTCGGAGATTTTCTTTGATTCGTTTTTCCCAAAACTCTTTTTGGTGTGTGTTCTCTCTCCATCTCCATCTCTGTTGACCTTTCTCTCTGAACGATTTTTATGATTGTGGAGACAAATCGGCGTCATCAAAAATTGTTGGTAAGGAAAACGAGTTCTGAGGGGTACCCAAAAATGATTTGCATAGAAATTCCACTTGCTGTCTCGCTCTGATAAATTTCTGTGGAGAAGAACCGCCATGATAGTCGTGGAAGGGAAAAGAAATATTCTAAAGTTTGGTTTCATTTTTTGGGATTTTCTTCTATGAAAAATGATATGGTGGAAAGGGGAGAACCATTCTTGCTTAGACTTTGTATCTCCCCAGCTTTGGAGGTAGGTATATGAATGGTTCTCTCCATCTTTGAAGGGGGTATATGAATGATTCTCTATCTTCAAAGGTATAGACTTCTCTCCTCCATTCTCTCATTGCAGTCGAACAGCTCTCAAGTACAGCCTGCTAATTTGCCAAAAAAGAGTTGTGTCTGAGAGAGGGTTAGTTATTATTTGTTATCATCATTAAAAGTACATTGTACATATGTATATGTATTTGTATGTATTTATGTGTAGGTAGGTAGGTTTATATATATTTTTAAGTAGGGATGTTCCATAGGGGGGTTAAAAACAGGACACAGGCAACATCGTTTCCCCTTTGTTTGAACATCTCTCTCAATTTCGGTTTTCAATTCATTTTAAAATTTTGAATTCATTTTTTATATATGCAACCATTTTGAATGTTGCCAACTGAAATGTTTTTTAGTAATTCATAAGCAGATGTTCCTCCTACTTTGCAACCTTTTAGCTATCGAGAGAGGGTTGGCATGCAGATACATACCATACATATGTATGTAGATACATATATGTATAGTAGATACAACCCGTACGTGATGCATTCAATCGAAATGAATCTAAACTGAAATCAAATCAAATCAAATGAAATGCAATTGGCGGCAGTCGTGACAATCGCATGCATTATTCATGTGGAGCGAGGGATTTTCCTTTTTTTATTTTTTTTTTTTGGGAATGGTATTAGATCAGGCTAATCGGAGGAGAGGGATCATATACTAGAGAAGGAGTGTCCCGTGGATCAGTATAAAACAAAATAACATAGTAGTATTTGTTCAATGATTTAAATTGTACCAACATATACCATTTAGCTATAATATATTTCGTTACAAATTTAAATTTTTCGAATTTAAAAAGAAAAAATTCGTATACTCAAATGGATTTTTCTTATTTTTATAATTCCTATTAAATGTAAACTTTATTCTGGTAATTCTTTTAAACTGAGATGAAGAAAATAACCCTTGGGATAATGTATAATTTTTTACATCCAAAACCTTTTAATGGAATGTGACCCTTTTTAAATATTTTTTATATTAATTTTTAGTATTTCTAAAGATTTCCAAAGAGTGCAACTTCTAGCCCAGAAACAACCCTTTTAGTTCTTTAAATCCATAAACGATTCTATTCACACTTTAAACATCCACTGGAATACAATTCCAGATTATTTTCAAAGTTTTAAAATTTTAAGATATTTAACGAAATATTTAAAGAAAATCTCATAGATAGTGTTCGTTTTAAGTTTCAAAACTTCTCTGTAAAACCAGGTTCAATGTTATTTCAAATACTTTAAAATACAATTCCCATATTTCTCCATTTTATTACATAAACTCTGCCCTTTTATCCTTTACTATTCTGCGTATTTTTCTCTTCTGTTCGTTTGCCGTCGGCATTTTAGCGTGCTCAAGGAATCCCTCCTGCCCACAGAAAAAAAAGGACAATCAGCGTCTAAGAAGCAGAAGGAAGCAAAAGAAAAGAAGGAGCATCAAAAGCTAACATAAAAAAAAAATATGGATAAATAAAAGAAACCCTCTCTCAGTACACACACACACACACACATAGAAAGAGAGCAGACACACACACACACACATATAGAAAGAGTTAGAGCGGGACGGGGCGCACATAAAGGAAATATGATTGAGCTTGAGCCAACGAAAAAAAAGGGAAGAGCCCAACGCCGACGCCGATGCCGATGTCGATGCCGACTTCCTATGCTCCGCCTAAAGTTGTCATAATTTCCGATGCGTTTTATTTATATGTACGACGCCGTCGACATCGACGTCGCTGCCGCTGCGCAACAGAGAGATAAAAAAGCGACTCGAAGACGATTTTCCGTTCCTTTTTTTTTGTGTCGTTGTGCCTTCTCATCCTCTGTCGACTGCAGATAGCGAACGACGGTGAGAGACGAGTTGGTGTTGGGCCCTTAAAAGTATCTCCAAGAGAGGGAGAAGCACACGACACACACACACACTCGCATGGGGTGAGAGAGGCACACTCACACTCTAGCAGACAGCGGAGCAGCAGCAGCAGGAACAGCATTGCTCTGGCTTGATTTATTGCTCTCCCAAAACACTCCCCATAAATGGCTGCTTGGCGTGAGTGAGAAGAGCACAGCTATAGAGAGTCGCCCCCGTAACAGCACTGTTAGCTGTTATCAGTGTTAACTTTACAGTCTTATACGGCATTTCCCCAACTGTTAGGGTGCTGCTCTCTGGAGACACCACGCTCGCTCGCTCTCTCTCTGTGACTATGCTGTTCCGCTCGCTCTCTCGCTCTTGCTCTCTCTCTCGGTGGTACTGTGTGTCTCTCTGTGTGACGGCATTTGTGGCGCGAAGCTTTCGCACTGTAAATGCGGCGCCGCCACCGAATCGGAATCGCATGAATGCCCCATCGCCGTCGCCCGGCTCCTGCGTGCAAACGCAGCCATCGTGGGGACCACTTCGCTCCAGCTCGCACTCGCAGGACACTGCGCGCCGCCGTCGTCCGTGGTCCGTCTCCGTCGTCGTCGTCGTCGTCATCGTCGTCATCGTCGTTGTCGTTGTCGTCGTCGTAATCGCAAGTGCGCGCCGCTGCTGCTGCTGCTGCGGCCGTGGTGCCGCCACCGTTAAGGACATTCTGACGTCGACGTCGCCTGGCTCTGGTTCTGCCTCTCCGTTGCCGTTGCCGCTGCTGCTGCTGCTGCTGTCGTTACCGTTACCTTTGGCCGCCAGAGCGGCTCTCCAGTGGCGCCCGCCCGCGTTCAGTCGACACGACGGCACGGCAAAACTGGCCCCAAAAGCCAGTTGGCACTACCAGCGACCAGTTGGCAGCTCCTTGGGCCACTGATTCTATTGCCATTATTCGTCGTCGTCGCCTTTGGCCAGACCAAAAGAACAGTTAACCGTTAACGGTTAACACGGTGCGCCCTGTGCCCTGTTCCGCCCCGTGTGCGTTTTTCACCGCTCACCGCTCGTCCGTCGCTCGTCCGTCGTCTCGTCAGTCGCCGCTGTCGCAGTCGTCTACGTCGCTACGTCGCTGCTTACGCATATATCAGACAGCCAGCCAGCCAGCCTTCCTGTGTGTGCGTACGTGTGCGTGTGCGTGTGTGTGGGGGCGGGGGCATGTGTGTGTGTGTGTGTGGGGCAGGGGCGTGGGCAAAGCGGGAACGGGTCCGTGTCCGTGGGCCGCACTCGGAAACAGAGACGAAATCGCTCTTTTTGCGGTCGCGCGTGTTTAATTAATCATAAAATTCACATCAAAATGCAAAAACAACAACAACGATAGTAACTCAACGGAAAAGAAAAGAAGAGAAGAGCAGAGCAAAGCAAAACAGAGAGAAGAAAAAAGTAAAAAAAGAAAAAAAACACAATAAGAGAGAGGAAACAAAAAGAAAGAAGGCTAACAAAATGTGCAATAAACTTGATATTTAATAAAAAAAACAACAATTTTTTGAATACTTATAAATCCTGTGTGAAACATAATCTCAACGATTGCCGTCGGCAAGATACTTTCGACAAAAGGAGATACTTTTCCACAGATGAAAACCCAAAGCGGATAGCCAGGATAGCCTTCGAGGAGGAAGGAGTCTAACGCCCCAGTAAAGGTAAGTTGAAAGAAGGAAGAATAAAACTATTTACGAGGATATCTCTAAGAACTAGAAACTAACTCCCAAATTGAATAATTCCATAGAACTTTACTCATTGGAATACATTAAACTAATTAAAGTTGTTAATAACATTTCGCTAAAGTTAATAGTTCTAAGAATTCACAAACGAATAAACTAGTTTAAGTTTAGAGTTCCTTTAAATTGAAAGCTGAAAAATTTCAAAAAATAATTTCAAATTTACCCGCAAAAGTCATAGGCAACATTTATTTTTAACATAAAAATACTTTAAATCGGCACTTTAAACTTCAAACTTAATCTTTAAACATAATATATTACAATATAATATAATTGTTTGTTATTAGAACTGAAGTTATGTACATATTAATAAAGCTTATGACAATTTTCATTCATACAATGTTAATGTAAAACCTTTGGATTGCTTTTTAAATTCTATTACTCACACGGATATAAATATTTATTGTTATATTGGAACATTCGAGTGTGTCAAACTTTTGTTCAAACTATTCAAGCTACAAATTCTAAGAATTATTTGCATTATTTTTTTGTAAATGTTTAGGAAAGTTAAAGAAAACTTTTTTAATATTTACCTTCTTCATCTTAAACTTATTTATTTATACTTGAAGATAGAACTATTCATTATTGCTGACTAAATAAATACATATCACATAAACTATTAAAGAAAATAAGTATATTTAAAACATTTGGCAAACATAATAACTCGCTCTTAAGAATAATAAACTGCCTTTAAGAATTAGTGTAAAGTGATGTATGTAGAATCTGCCCCTAAAGTTTTCTATCATTTGCAATACGAAAATAATTTGCAAAGATTTCATATCTTACCTTTACATGCTCCTAATGACGTATCCCTAATATATCCCTATATTCCGTTGAAATCTCATTCTCACATAATCTAGTTGAAATTCTAGACATGTCATGCTTAAATAATTTAAGAATCTTATAAGGGAATAGTTAATAGATACTAAAGAAGTGCTTTAAAGTACTCATTTCACATGAAATTAAATTCTGTACAAATTGTATTTCAAAAGAAATTAAATTCTTTTTTAAATCATTTAAACTATTTTTTCTGTCTGTTCTCCCCAAATGACTTCATTGACCAACTATCCGTACATTTGGGATGCACAGATACTATACTGCTTCACTCTTGTATGTTTGTGACTCTCAAAATCTCTCTCTCACACGAGTGTGTAGTAGAAAATTTCATTTTCTACTTGTTTCGAGTGGGAACAAACTCCTTGACACACTCCAACCACTCATTTGCATTCATACTCGTACATACTCGTACTCGTGTGAGTGCTGGATACTTCCTCCCCCCCTAAACTGAATAACCTACAAAATTGAGGAGCACATATTAAACAAGATCTAAATTGGGCCTGGGGCTACTTTTTCTGGTTGCACACACCACACCACACACCTTGCCCCTTACGCCACTGACTCAGAGGTACTGGAGAGATTATTTAACTTTGACACTTTATGCGAGGACATGCAACTGCAACAACGACAACAAACAGCAACAACAACAGCAAAGCAAGAGAGGAACAACCCAAAAGTTGCATGTTGAGCTTATGTCAAAGTTAACATAAATACAACTACTTTGTGCCCCAAAGGTGGCACGCAGAGTGGGACAGAGGCAGAGTGGCAGTGGCAGGGGTCAAGGCGGAGGAGTTTGGTTTGGGGGGGTCTCTGACATGGGCGTTGGGTCGAGAGGCATGAAACTCGGGGAATGTGCCAGAGGATATGACAAGGGATATGTACTACACAGATAAAAGTAGCTGTGTGTATCTGTGTGTGTGTGTATCTGCATGTTATGCAATGACAAGAAAGAAGAAGATGATGCACAACAGCCCCAAAAAAAGATACAAGCAACCAGGAAGGCATGTCAAGAATAAAATTAACACAGAGAGAGTCAAAGGAGGGGGGGAAGAGTCGAATGGGTGCAGGAGGACAGCCCCTCCATGAGTGGTGGGAAAAAGTTGTGGGTGGGATGGTGGTGTCGAATGATTGCGCCCACTCCAAAGGTTAAACGAAAAGATGACAGGTGTCAAGTCACTGTGTCAAAGATATCAAAGTATCTGGCAGATGCATTTTTCGAAACAGGAAGAAATCTGCTGCTAACTGCTGCTAAGAAATGGGCGATGGAGTTGGGGGGGTGAATGGACAAAACATTTTAATCAAGCCACAATTGATGGGAAGCCTTAAATAATTTACGAACAAGAGAAATGTATAAAGATAGAAATGTATCTGTGTAAGCAGTAGTCAAAGCTACTCAGCAAGAAAACGATTAAGCTAGCAGATATATATTTAAGATATTTCCACCTAAAACGTGCCACAGATACATGCAACAATAGGGGAAAATGCTGTCAAAGAATGAACCTTCTACTTTAATTAATCATAAGAAATATCTGATAGATACAAATTGTCTTGTCTTGTCTTAATGGCAACAATTTTCTGTCAGTGTATTGTACATTGCTGCCTCTTAATACATTTATTGTTTTATTGTTCTAATTAATTTATGAGTCGCGCGATTCATTTAGCCCAACGGGGACAGAGCCAAGTGACCAAATGTATCTTCACTTTCTTTGTATCTTTTTCCTGTTCGTCGTTTGGCTTGGCAATAAATTCATTTGTAGAAAATTTCGAAGCGCTTTTCAGTCTATTTCTCATTTTTCGCGCCTGTCCCACACAGCTCCCTCCTACCCCTCCCCAGTTTCCCCCTTTATCTTGCATTATATTTTATATAAAATTTATTTTCATTTTAATAATGAATACAAAAGCAGCAGGAGGACAGGGGACAGAGAGGGGAGGGCAAGCGGACAGCGGAACAAGTGAAATATTTATTTTGTGTTATGACAGAAATGTGCGCTATAGACTCGAGATACAAATGTATCTATCTATCTATCTATGTACCCTCTGCATATTTTGTATTTTGCATGCGAATATTTTTGGGCGAAAAATGTTTTTATTATTCGCCGCATTTTTACTGCAATGTGTGCCACATGCGAATCTCTATCTATGCATCAATCTGTATATACATATCTATCTCTCAATTTATCTATATCTATATCTACATATATATATATATATTATATCATTGTAAATTTCTGCATTTCATTTGGCATTTCGTTTGGCTAATTCAATAAACCGCATAAATTGAATTTTTATTGCTACGAAAATTTATTAGTTAGCTAGCTATGCCCCATACAATCCATTCTAACATTGGCCAGAACCAGCCCAAAATTGTTGGCTGCCTTTTTATTGCCATTATATCTGGGAGGGCAATAAACCAAATTCAATTCATATTCATCAAAACCAATTTTGGAATGAGAAAATGAATAAAACACACAACAAAAAAAAAAAGACTTGTTGGAGTTTTAAATTTAATTTATTTATTAGCTATGCAAATGTGAATTTAGTTTTTTTATGTGGGCGTAGGGTGAAGGAGGATTATGGAGTTAGATAGGCAATTTTATTACAGGGAAAAGGGAATTATTGAAGGTGGAAGAACTATATTTTTTATGTAAATATGAAAATATGATAAAGTCTATCTGATTTTCAAGGAAAAGAGTAATCAAATATTGTAATTTAAGATATGCCTCAAGGAACAGTCTTACTTCGACAGTCCACACTACCTCCACTTTATTTTGACTCTAAATTTGATTCTGAATCATCAATCGAAAGCACACAAAGATCAATAAAGCCTAGCCTTCTTTGACATATAAAAACTACTATAACTATTACTGTTCCATTAATAATTATATCAAATACCCCTGCTATGAATATCTTTAACCAAAAAAAGCCACAAATAATAATAGAACCACTTTAACAATTGATTTATTTTCCATAATAAAACTCACACAATTGAGCAACCCATCAAAGCTATTTCATATAGAATCAAATGTACTAACTGCAGCCCAATTAATCGATTACAGTTTCAATTTGATAACTGATGCCTATGAGCAATCAAAACACACACAACTAAAGCAGTGCGGAAGTGTCCTTTGAGGGGTCTCTAGATCGGTTACTGCTGCTTGGCTCCAGAAATTCGAAATTCGATTCTGGATTCGCAACGAAATTGAGTTACCAGAATTCATGCCATTTCATTGTTCCATCTAATTGCCAGATATGGGAAAGGAAAACAGAAAAACAAAAGAGGAGCTACAAAACACAGAAAGACAGAGACAGAGAGGGAGATTCAGGGAGTTAGTACTAAAGGGAAGATGCATAAAAGAGAGAGAGAGACAAAAGATGGCTACTTGAATGCAATTATTTCCTCTCGTTTATGAGTAATTAAGGCAGCAAAGGAGGGCAAAAGGCAGCAGAAGCAGTAGCAGCAGGCAGCAGGCAGATTGGCAAAATATCAAAAATGGCCATCAACGTGGGAGGAGGGAGGGAACGAACAAGTGTTCGACCATATATGCAGATACAAATACATCTACGGTCATGTGTGTGAATGTGTGTGTGTGTGAGGGTACTTTGCATAGATTGTCCACTTTAGATTAAGCCATGAATAATTTATGTGCGTCTCTTATGATTTTAATTGTTTGCAATGGCAGCTTAACAACCCCTGCCCGGTCCCCCCCCTACCCCTCTACAGTCCTCCACCCCCACCGCCCTTTTATTATTCCTTTGAGCGAAACAAAAACAGAGAGAAAGAAAAAACGTAAAGAAAAGAAACAGAAAACAACAAAAACGAAGCGAAAGCAGAGAGGCAGCGAGGCAAAAAAACAAAGTAGCGCCCCAAAAGCAAATGCAAAACAATACAAATTCATCTACAAGCCAAGCCGAGCCGCTCTGCTGAGACCACGGATACCCCAGGCCCAGTCTCAGTCTCTCAGTTCCAGTCCCTGGCCAAAAGTCCAGACCAGACCCCGGTGCGTGTGTGTATGTGTGTGTGTGTGTGTCAGGCTGGTTCCCCCTTGTGCCGGCCACTTGGCATTGGTTCCCTTCCCATCCCATTCCATCCCATGCACATCCACAACCCAAAAACCCAGCCATTCATTCTGTCCTCTCAGACACGCAGACATTTGCATTTCTCACACACACACACTCTTACACATACAGCTGTGTTCAAAATAATAGTAGTGCTCCTCAACATATTTTCAAAACCATTTTTTTAACACTTTCAGTCATCCAAATGAAACCAATGATACCTTTTTGAATAGATTGGAATGTAGACATTAGAAAAAACCGAAGAAGTTTCATTACATTTGCGTTCCAATTTCTTGTTTTGCTTGATTTTGGACGTAAACCCATAAAATCTGCTGTTCAATAAAATAGTAGTATTTTTTTATAAAATCGAAAAAATCAACGAAACTCAAATTAAAACCTATGATTCATATTTCACATGTTTCTTGAGCTTTAATATATAGTTTCTAATCAATTTTGTTGTCATTATGGCCATACACCGGACAGGCATGGGGGGCCAATAGGGTCCTGCCAACGCGTCAATAGGATTTCAGCCGATTATGCTTAACCCACTTGCCAAAACTTTAGTCAGGTCGACAGATTTGCAGTTTTAACAATGTATTTGACATTCCCCCCATAAGTTTTAGATGAGATTGGGATCCAGGGACTGAGTTGAACATGGCAAAACCTCAATATTTTCGGATGAAACCCAATTCCTAGCGGGCTTTTGTGAGGTTTTCAGGTCATTATCATGTTTAAAGATACTTTTGAAAGGCATCTTTCAATTTTAATATGAACGTTATGTATATTAAAGTATATCTGCATACTCAGTTTTGTTAAATACTCAACGCCAGACTGTACCGTACTAGTTCATATATGAGCTGGCCCCCATAGTGCTCAGCCCAGCATATCCAATGCTATTTTTTTCCAGATTTTGGGGGGAAATCGGTTTTCTTTGAATGCCAAACATATTCTTTGGCGTCTATCTTACCATATAATACAACTTTACCCTCATCTGTCAAAAAAGTATTTTTCGTGACTGCGACTCAGGCCAGCCCACAGAGTTTCTGCTAACTTGAGTCGTGGGGCTATGTGCTTTATAACCAAAACGCGTAAGTTTCCAGGATTTCTTGGACTTAAATAATGTGTAATCAGTTGTCTACCAACTGTCACATCACTTTCAAAGCGATATAAAATTTTTTTCATAATTTTTGAGGGTACTGAAGGTTGGGTCTTGCCTTTAACCTTCGTCGACCAACCATGCAAAAGATATGTTTTTCACATAAAAATTGATTTTCAGTTTACTTCTTGTGCTCAATTGAGTCAAATACAATATTAAGAGTACAAAAATTTATTTTTCAACTCCCTTATACCTCAAACCTTTAGTTTTTGGTCTAACTCTGATGTCTCCTCTTCTGCACCGAGCAATGATTTCTTTTACGCTCCAAAATCGAAAGTTCCGCTATTTCCAAACATGTTTTTCATCATAATATATAATAACTAAATTGAGCTTACGGATTGTGACTCGTTTAAACTAATTAATATTTTTTTTCAATTTTTAAAATAAATTTATCCCAGCACTACTATTTTATTGAAAAGCAGATTTCATGGGTATTGGCCTAAAGTCAAGTAAAACAAGAAAAGTGGAAAGCAAATGTAACAAAACTCCTACGGTTTTCTAATGCCTACATTCCAGTCTATTTAAAAAGGTATCATTTGTTTCATTTGGCCGACTGTAAGTGTTAAAAAAAATGGTTTTGAAAATATGTTGAGGGGCACTACTATTATTTTGAACACAACTGTATATTTATGTGTGTTTGTGTGTGTGGCGCTTACCCCTCCAACTTCCTTTGCCAGCCCCCCTGCTGGCTATAAACTCAACTGGTTGACCGTGTCTGGCCGTGTCTGGCAGCGTTCCATTTCGCTTCTTTCTCAAAAATTATATGAAAATTATACCAATTCAACTCATAAAATTTTTTCAGCTTAATAAATTTGCAGACATTTTGTATGGCTATAGTATGAGCCCCTGAGGCTCGTCGTAGTCGTCGCCGTCACCATTGGCTGTGTCCCCGCCCTGCCCCCTGCCACCAAGACATCTCTCTTCACGGCTGAAACTGCGCGCTCTCAGGGCCTTTTGGCTGGACAGGGGCGCCCGAGCCGACTCTGGCATGCAAAATGGTCAATACACTGCCCCCCAGACCCTGCTATATACACCGTACTCCATACAATACAGCGGGGGTAGGGGAGCGCTAACCAGACGTACCCGTACCCGTACTCGTACTCGTTGTTCCCCTGCTTAAGCGAAGCTCATAAATTTCCCTCAAACAATTTCCACCTTTTTTTTTTGTATTTTTTTTTGCTACTTTAAGCGTTTTTTATTTCCTATACTTTCTTTATCTTTTTTTTTTTTTTTTTTGGGCGGGCAAGTAAATACTACTAAAGGGGGAAGGTTGAGATGCCAGTTGGTGGGTGTTATTTATATAAGACCAAGGGACATACATACATCAAAAATATTCAGGGTGGGAATGCAAATAATACAATGAAAAGAATAACTTCCAAAACTGGAATGAAAATTGCTAGAGGTACAAGCAACGCGTCTCTTTATTCTAAACTTTATAATTTAAAGTATTTTGTTTCTAAAAATTAATAATAACTAATTTGAGCTGATGTTATACAGCACCCTGACATTAAATTGATTGCAATTTTAGCTGTATATTTTAATATACAAATATCTTTCGTACATATACCAATTAATTGAAGTATTTTTGATATATGTACTTGAAGTATAAATTTTCGTAGATAATAAATTTATCAAAATGAATTTTATGGTCTAGTCATCTCTGTAGAAATCAAACATCTATTAGCTGCACAGAGAAATATTATTTTGCCACAAATAATTGTGTAATTTGTGTGACAAGTCTAAAATAAAAGAAAGGTGCAAAAGAAAATATAAAAAAATTCTTAAAGAAATATTATCAAAGCAAAAAATATGTATGAAGAATTAAAGGCTTAAAGAAAATCTACAAAAAAATCATAAAAAGTATATCGAAAGCCAAAATATCTAAGATGAATATTATTTATTTAATATAAGTGCTTTTAAATATTTGGAGTCTTTGTTTAATTAGGATAGAAAAAAAGAGGTAATATATTCCATTTATAAATATACACAATATATTTTTTCAACGTTAAAGACATAACTTACTTATATCAAATGGAGTACTTTAAATACCTCTCTGCAAATTCTGAGAATTCCCGAAACATTCATAGATTGTCAGAGCTGACATTTCGCTCATCTACAAAAAAATTCCTTCCCCCAAAACTCAGTGTTTCCCCATCTGTCTATAGACTGCCACTCGCTCGTGCCCGATAGACGGTTGAAACAACAAGACTTCAATCAAGATCTCGCATTCACATTTTCCTCTGTTTACGTTTGGCATCGGGTTCATTCATTCGAATTCGATTGGGCCCCGGATATATATGTATGTACATACACCATACACCATCAATCAATCAAGCAAATTGCAATGAATTTTGATCAATATCCGCTGCAGACGAGGCATACTAGAGGTAGAAGCATAATTCACGATTTGGCCAAATGATTGACGCCGTGTTTGGTCCATGAAAGATTTAGAGTTCCTTTCGAGTTGGCTGACTGGCTGACTGACTGGACCACCTGCTGGCAGGAAACTTTTTGGGCTGAAATTTTCTATCTTGACAAAGCAAATGAGAGAGCTTGAGAAAAGTTTTTTGTCGGGGGGGATCCATGGCAACCGCAGCGCAGACTTCTTAAAGCCTCGGGTGTGGCAATTGCGGAAGTTTTATGTTTTTGGCTGTGCGTAAATCGCTCAAGAAAATCAACTCAAGTGGAATAAGTTGTGGCTGTGGTGGCGTCTCCTCGTGTCTTGTCTTGGCTCCGACTCACTTTATTTTTGGTTAACACTTTCGCCTGGGCCTTAACTTCGGGTTAACTTCCCCCTCTCTTGGCTCCCTTCATGGCTGTGGCTGTGTGGGAAAAGGCTGTCTGCATTAAACAAATTGATTTCGGATGGAGCCCATTGCCAGCATCCCAGGCATTCGGCATTGATAGAAATACTATCTATAGTGTGTGTGGCTCCTTCCCTCGATGTGTGTGTGCGTCGATGATTTCGAGTGCGGCCAATCGATAGAGACACACGGACACGAGACATGGGGCATGGGGCATCGATTCGTATTCGAGTGTGTTTACCTTTGCCAATAAATTCACTTAATTGCCGGGAAATAATCATAAAGCAATCGGCCGTAATGCGGATGGGATACCCATACTCGTACTCCTATCCGACTCACGTGCGTTTCCATAGCATTTGGAAATTTTCTGCTTAATTTCTGCCACGAAAAGTGCCCAGAATTTGTGGCCCTGTTGAAAGTGTAACTCAGAAATTGTGTGAGCAATTATGTTGAAATCGATTTGCGTGGAAATTTATGCCATACAGTGGCGATAGTGGGAGAGCATAATATATTGGAACACTGTTTTCCTGGGCAGTGATTGGGCAACTCTTTCAGCAGCCCAGTTGGCCGTTTAGTTTCCTTCCAAAATTCTCAGTTTTTAAGGTTTTCTTTTTTGGTTGCCCCCAAAATGAACCTGAACTTCCTGCGTAGCTGGTGGTATTTGAACACCCGATTGCTCATCTTCCTGGCCGGACGCCAGTTTGCCACCAATCGGCGGTCTAATACACGGATGGCAGTCGATCTGCCTACCACTGCAACCCTGTGGCAAGCTTATCGGAGAGTGGAAAGGCAGGGCAGGAAATGGAGGGATCGTTGCCGCGGAGTTTAAAGAAGTTTATATATACTTATATATGTGGGTTCTTGAGCTCGATGAAGAGTAAGTTTTCAATGAAGTTTTCACTGTCTCAAAGTAGAGTTAAAATTAGCTATCGAGATCTGTGGAAAAAATCATTTTAGACTCTTTCTTAGTATGTCAAAAAATGGCACATATTTAAATCTTAACTAATTAATCTTATTTTAATCTTTAAATTACGTATGAATAACATATATCAATATTTTTAGGAAATATTGTTAATTTATATATGTTAAAATATTTCATTTAAATATGTATTTAATTTAAATATGAAATTTATTTATATTTAAGGATGAAATAAATTTAATTCAAATATTTTTCATATTAATGGAAAATGACTTTTAAATTTTAAATTTTTAAAATATATAATTGTAAGTTTTCAATTAATAATACATATTAATATACGATTCTCAGGGCTTTTTGTACAACTACTTGTACATAAATACTACGTACATATATACATATACATATATACAATTATGCTTCTTGCTTGATAATACTATCCTACATATTATATTCCATTTTATTTTCTGTTAGTCAGTGACTTATTTGTCCCATTATATCTTCATTTAAAAATCGCATAATAGTCCAAAAAATGGGGTTCAAAATTATATATAAAATATATCTTATAAATCTACAGCTTAGATGCTCGAAAAGTATCAGCATTAGCCCGAATTATCGCTTAGATACATATAGATATGTATATATATCACTTTCAATATTTGTACTTGGTCCGCGGGTCCGTGCTCCAGGGGTGGCTCATTTACCGCTTTGCCAATATCTGATCAGATAAATTAGCTGTGACCGGAATAATTGGGCAAGATTTGTGGCAAATTCAATGAGAGCCAGATAGATTGGGCTCTATTCAAAAGTTATGCTGAGTGATTCCGAGTAATAAATCAATAAATTACCCCCCCGATCTTACGCCAATCTCCCACCACGCACTCCACATGCAAAGTTGGGGCCGGACTGGGCCCCGGGATAGTCCGAAAACTCAATCCAGATATAGATATGTAAGAAGCAGAGCCAAATCGGAGCAGCAGAGGCTGATATTAAGTTATACGCGACTAACCCCACCCCCTCGGCCGACGCCGACGACCACTCAATCATTTATTCAACGAACGCCTAAAAAAAATTGCAACACTCCCAGCGCTATTCATATATTCAAAAAAAACAAAAAAAGATTTATCATAAAGTCTGGCGCGAGACTTTATCTCCCTCCCCCCCTGCCACCTACTCCCCCTCCTTACGTGACAATCTCTGTGGGCCAGTAACTACTTCCATATCGATCGTATACTCCATATATTAACGGTCAGGAATATGTGCGTAAATTTCATGTCTCTCCTCTCTCTCTTCTCTCTTCCCTCTCTTTTCTCGCTGTGTATCTTCCACAGGGAGTAGTCCAGTCCATGAGCAGAACGCTAGAAATTGGCAGCAATCGTGATCAGGAGGTGGCAGGCTTCCGATCGACAGGAGGATCGTAATGTGTTCAATATTTCGGAATCGCATCAATTATCGGGGCACAGGCACCAGGAACGGCTCAGCCGACAGGGATAGGGATCGGGATAGGGAGAATCTCTCCCTGGCCAAGGAGCTGGATGCGGATAGCAACAACAATGGCGGGATCGGGGCGGCGTCCCCCCCTGATGGCGAGCCCGAGCCGGAGACGGAGCGGGATCCGGAGTTGGATGAGGAGTTGGAGGCCTCCGATTCACCGGAGAACAGCAACGAGGCGCTCGACTTGTCGGTGATCTCGGCCAGCAGTCGACTGCCCAACAGCGGTCACGTGGCCCTGGAAGCTTTACAACATACCAAAGTGGCGGTGGCCCAGTTCGCGGCCACTGCGCTGGCGGGCGCTGCGGCGGGTAATCAGCGCCCTGCCGACCTGGCCATGGTGCAGTCCACGATCTTCAATGTGCAGCGCCAGCACCTGATGCAGCTGCAGCTCATCCAGCATCTACAGAGTCAATTGAAGCGAGCCGAGGCAGCGGCACTCGGCAGGCAGACAGAGCTGAATGAGGAGGAGCAGCAGCCCGACGAGGAGGAGGATGAACAAGAGCAGGAACAGGAGGAGACGGCATTACCATCACCCACCAGAGAGGAGAGAGCCAATGGCATGCGGCAGGAGCAGCAGGAACAGGAGGAGCTGCGGCGCGAGGAGAGTTCAAAGACTGAAAAGGAGAGAGGAAATCGAAAGGGAAGAGCAGGCAATTCGAAGTCAGTTGAAGGCCAAGAAGGACCCCTGCTCAGTGGAGGCAGATCCCGGCGCTGGTTCCGACTATCTGATGTGCGACATCAGCTCGAGCCTGGCCTCGAGCATCATCACCAATCACGACCCCCCGCCGGCACCCAATGAACCGAACTGCCTGGAGATGCTGCAGCGGCGCACCGAGGAGGTGCTGGACTCGGCCTCCCAGAGCCTGCACGCCGCCCAGATGCAGGAGGAGTACTCGGAGTACGCGTCCAAGGAGGCGCAGAGTCGCGGCGAGATCTTCAAGCATCGCTGCAAGTACTGTGGCAAGATCTTCGGCAGCTACTCGGCCCTGCAGATCCATCTGCGATCCCACACCGGCGAGCGGCCCTTCCACTGCAACGTCTGCGGCAGCAAGTTCACCACAAAGGGCAACCTCAAGGTGCACTATCAGCGGCACACGCAGATATTTCCACCCATGCTGATGCCACCCGTGGTGCCACCCCCCGCCGGCGCCTCCTCCTCGAATGGGGGACAGCCGCAACCGCCGACGGAACAGTTTGCAGCGTTGAATCCTATTCGTCTGCCCTTTGTGCCGCCGCCGCCACCACCCAGCGGACAGGAGCCAAGTCCCCTGCAGCAGTTGGAGGAAATGGAAGAGAACCGTATGGAACAGCAGCAGCAGCAGCCACAGCAGGCGGAGGATCTCAGCAAGCCAGGACCAAAGGAAAAGGAAACCCCAAAAGAGAAACAAAAGGAAAAGTCCCACTCGCCGCCCGTGCAGCGGGTAAAGACACCCAAAGAGGTGACACCAGAGCTGAGCAGCAGACACCAGCAGCCAGTCCAGGAACCCATTGTGGATAAGCCAGAGAAGGAGACAGCCCCTAAGCCCGTGGCGCCACCGCGACGCAATGGCAGTGTCCGCAAGCGGCAGACGAGCAGCGTGAGCGGTGGGAGTCCGCCCAGCGAGGAGAGGGAGCGGGAACGCGATCTGGCCGAGCACATGCACATTGCCAAGCTGGTGCGACGCTCCTCGTCGACGAGCCGCGAGGCGCCCGGCGAGTACTCGCTGGCCCAGATGGAGCGCATCATAGACAAGTCGTGGGAGGATCTCATCGAGATCGACAAGACGTCGGAGACGTCGAAGCTGCAGCAGCTGGTGGACAACATCGAGAACAAGCTGACCGACCCGAATCAGTGCATCTTCTGCCAGAAGGTCATGTCCTGCCGCAGCTCCCTGCAGATGCACATCCGCACGCATACGGGGGAGCGGCCATTCCGCTGCAAGATCTGCGGCCGGGCCTTTGCCACAAAGGGCAATCTGAAGGCTCACATGAGCATTCACAAGATCAAGCCGCCGATGCGCAGCCAGTTCAAGTGCCCCGTGTGCCACCAGAAGTTCTCCAATGGCATCATCCTGCAGCAGCACATTCGCATCCACACCATGGACGATGGCAGTGGCGGCGGGGGGCAGCAGCAGGCGCCACCACCCCAGGGCGATGCCGAGCGGCTGGGCATCGAGGATCAGAATTCGAACAAGTCGTTGGGCACCTCGGATACCCTGGACTTCTCCACCACCATTTCGGATCATTCGGGACAGCGTTCGGAGTCGTCGCAGGGCGGAGACTTTGATGAGTTTATGACCATGGACAGCACGGATGATTCCAGGGATAACTCCAGTGCCGCGACAGCTACGCCGCTTCCCTTGGAGAGGGAACGCGAGAGGCGCCCCCCCAATGATGGCTCCGATGAACGCTCCAGATCTGAGCTGGATATGACTAGCGTCGGAGGAGGAGGACGCAGCGAGAGCGGGGAAATGCCTGCCATGGATCTCTCCTCGCCATCATCCGCCTCGGCGCGACTCTTCAATGGTGTGGCAGGAGGAGGAGCAGCAGGAGCAGGAGGACCCGTAGCTGGTGCTGCTGGTCTGCCCAGCATGCTCGGCATGCCCATGCCCCCAAATCTGCTGCTGATGGCAGCGGCCCGCGAGGAGATGCACGCCCTGGGCCAGGCCCATGCCCATGCCAAGTTCCCCCTGCTGCCATTCGGCCCACTAGGATTTATGGGTAAGTACTCTCGTACTCCCTGACTTGATTTGGGTGTGGATTTGGATGTGGATACCAAGATGACAAAGCCTCTTTGTCTGTTACCTTTGACCTCCGAGGCGGGAACGTACATACGTATGCCAAGTGGAGTCTTGGGCGATAAATCTGCAGATCGCGCCGCGACATAACTCAATTGGACCGAGACAAAGCATTTCCATTGCCCCTCATTCCCCTTGTCTCAGATGGGATATGCCTATGCCAAAATTCCGGCAATTTATTTATAAACATTCGCGCATTCCCCGCATCGAATCGAATCGAATCGAGAAGAGAGAAGTGAAGTGAAGAGATCCAGTGGGAACAGAGAGACGATCTGTGGATCTGTCGCCTCATTATGTCACAACCTTTTACTCGGATGGATATTTATTATACGCATCGCAGATCGGTTTTTCATTGCGACATTTTCATGCAGCACGTGGCGGAAATTATGCCCCATGCCCCCCCTCGCGATCTGACCTTTCGAGTAACTCTTTGTCTGATATCCGCACTTTATACCGCCCATCTATAGGCCTACATCCGCCCCCGAATGTGTGCAATCTGTGTTTCAAGATGCTGCCCAGTCTGGCGGCCTTGGAGAGTCATCTGCAGACGGAACATGCCAAAGAAGTCACGGGTCCACACCATCAGACCCATCATCATACCCGTGCCCATTGCAACCCAGATGCTGGAACGCCCTACGGGGCCAAGGTGAGTGTTAGATATACATACATATATAAATATAGCTATAAATATATGGGATAGAATTTGATCGATTTATGTTTAGGGTAAAGATCAGTGGAAGATTGGAGATTGATTAATGCAGTGAAAGAAAATATTCCAAAATTTATTAAATAATTTATTGGAACAATTTGAGGGGCTCGGTGATTTGCTACTGCATCGATCATTCAATCTGTTTTCGGTTTATGGATTGCTTTTTATTGCAATTATTGCTACGCGGAATTAATCTTTTTATATTTCTAGAAGCACATCAGCAGTTGCTCTTCTATATATATATATATATATAGTATATTTATTCTTCTATATATTCTATATATATCATTCTGATTTACATATTTATTTTCCGCCCATGAAATTCCCATGAAAATCGTCTTAAGTGCTATATTCTTTTAAGGCCTATCCTGTTCCCTACTCAATTTGGATCCTATTATGTGTCTAAAACTTCATCCACTTGATTCATTTTATTGATCAAACTTCAGATAAATCATCACTGTTGTATCAATGATCTATCTGCTTCCCAGCCCTATCCTCTGGTATTCTCACTCATTAGCAATTGTTTCACTCATCCTCACTTTTCCTTACTCTTCCTTTTCCCTACTCGTACTCTTCTTTACATTTCCCGACTCAATCTCCACTAATCACTCTCTATTTTGCGCTCTTAAGGGGCATTCCATGCCTTCTCAAAGAAGGCAACACATTACCCGACATTACCCAGCCTAATCCCACCTCCGATTCCACCTTCGACTTTGAGAACTTGCGAAATGCCAGGCAGCTGTGCTGGATCGTTCGGCCTTGCCTTGCCTTGGTCATGATTAATTAAAATGTTCACGGGTTCACTACGGACCGGTGCTGGGGTTGGGTTGATTTTAGCCAAATATGGTCTGGGATGATGCCCCGTTATGGCTGAAACCATACGAATTATGAGCACATTATTAATTGCTTCACAACTAACTACTTGTGAGTAGAAGGAAGGCAGGAGGAAGGCCTTATTATGAGTAGAACTGTGGATAACCAAGTTGCATAGTTTTGCCTTAATTGTTGGCGTTCCGCTTTGTGGCCGCCACTGCCACTGCCACTTGCCCCAACTTGGAGTTGGACCAGAAGCTGAAGCTGGAGATGTGGTTGGAAGGGGGTTAGGAGGGGATTGTAGCCGGCAGGTTCATCTTTCGTTGTAGAGAGCTTTAAGTGCCTGGATTACATTGCCCAACAATGCCAATTATTTATTAAAGTGCGTTCGCATCCCGCCACAGATGTGTGGAGTAGTTCTCTCTGCTCTTCTGTGGTTCTGCTACTCCACTGCCTTGGCCATCATTTAAGTACAAATGCGAGTATTAATATTTATTTCTGGGACTGGGGCTGGGGGTTTGGAGTTGGGGGCTGAGGACTGGGAACTGTGGACTGCCACATACTGCGGCATTGTCTCTCGCTCTATGACTAATGACATCGTTCATTATGGCGAACATTCTTGGAGTATTTCCAAAAATTGTGAGTGAATTTCAGAGCACAGGAGCGGAGTGAACAGGATAACCGAAAGGGATTGCATGTAATGAAGGGGTAGAAATGTTTGGTGGTACTGTTTTTTTGTAGCTTTATGATTTAATATTCAGAATATGAATCACAGAAGATAAATATATATAGTAGGGCAGTAGGGAAAACATTCTTCTGTAATATATATCAAAATGCAACAGTTTAATTTTCATATCTTAATCAATAACAAGACAAATTTAGGCTTGGATTTCATACAAAATTAATTCTTAAATTGTTGAAATAAATTCGTTTGAGTATTTCCTTTTGATTACTATTTGTACTCGTCTAGTAGACTGCCATTTGTTTATTTAAAGTTTATTTTCCTGGCTCTCCTTCTGGCGCCCTTTCTGGCTCCCCTTTCTCGCCCCTGAACCGCTCCTGTGCTCACTGCAATTGCAGTGTAAATGTCATAACGTTTTCAGTTGGTAATCAGCACGGCCCCGGACAAGGCTCCCCCCCCACTGCCCACTGCGTGCCTTTGCTTTTGGCAGGCCCAGACAGACCCTTGTTCACCCTTCATATCATTCCCCTGCCCTCCCCACCCCCCCCTCCTGCTGCTACTAGTTGGGGCAGCCGCACAGCCACGTTCCGATTTGCTCGCTTAGCACATTGTTGATGATCTAGAGCAGACGATCGGGTTAGGGTATCTGGATGGGAATGGCAATGGGAATGGAGTGGGGTATCATCTTTTGGGCTTGAAATTTCTAAATGTTTCAAAAATGTTAAGTAATTACGAGAATGCATTATGATGATGCGAAATTTACGATGTGGTCGTGTCTACTACAGTCTGGATCGCATAGAAGATCTTACAGTGACAACCCCAGAGAGTGAGAGAAAGAGATAGACATAGAGTGAGAGGGGGGAATAGGGATAGTGCCCTGTGCCGGATCGGTGGCGGTGTGTGCGATGCATTCAATGCAAATAAATTATGCTACGCTTTATGCAAAATTATTTAATCTTTTGTTCGTCGCCCGTCTGTGCTGTGCGCACAGCCCTATCTGACAGTTCCCCAGGGTCCCCCCAGTTCCCCCCAAGTACCCCTCTGCAACAGAGTGTCTCTGCGGGAACAATTGTTTTGCCATAAAAATATGAGACCCGGGGCGGCATCGTCTGCCCGAGATAATTAGTTGGCATTATTACACGCGATGGCATAGAAAAAATTGTAAATTATGTTTTTTCGTTTCGTTTGCCGGTTTTAAAAATAAGATTATTAAGAGGCACGAGAGAGAGAGAGCAGCGGCAGTGTCTGTGCTGCCACAGTGCCACTCTGTTGCATTAACGGCACATTAAACAGAAAATGCACAGAAATTAGCGCCCATTGTGATGGGTGTACCCCACCCCCGTTGCAGCTTTAGCTACAGTTTCAGAGATTCTGAGATTCAATTCGGGGTCTGTGGCTCCCTCCTCTCATCTCATTGCAGCTCACACTCAATCCGAATCTGTTTGCAAAGAAGCCGCCACCGCCGGCGCCACTGCCACCAGCAGCAGCGGCAGCATTGGGGGGCAGCATCGACAAGTTGCCCGAGCCCATTGTGTCCCAGTCGCAGCCCCTGGAGGCGACGCCCATTAAAGAGGAGCCCGAGCAGGATCAGCTCTTGGGCGAAGAGTCAGGTGCGGGCGAAGTAGGAACAGCTGGAGCAGGAGGAGGCGGCAGCTATCCACAGGATGCCATTGATGCCGAACAATCACTGATGAAGATGCAGTTGCGTAAGTAGCACCCCCCAGTCCGAGCCCCCTTGGACACCCCACTGAGTGTGTTACCCCCTTTCTCGTGCAGATGCCCATCGGTTCCCGGCCAGTCCGCTGGACTTTCAGCAGGCTCTAATGTCCGCTGGTCCGCCCACCTCCAGCCTGGATCCGCCCGTGAATAACAAGCACTTCTGTCACGTGTGCCGGCGGAACTTTAGCTCCAGTTCGGCACTTCAGATCCACATGCGCACCCACACGGGGGATAAGCCGTTCCAGTGCAATGTGTGCCAGAAGGCATTCACAACCAAAGGAAATCTAAAGGTGCGAAGATCAGGGAACTATCTCAAGCCTCCATGCTGACTCTCTACCCTTCCCTTGGCTTTCGATCTCTCTGTATTTGCAGGTGCACATGGGCACCCATATGTGGACGAATCCCACTTCGCGTCGCGGGCGTCGCATGTCGCTGGAGCTGCCCATGCGTCCGGGGCCGGGTCCTGGCCAGGCACATGGTGGACCCACAGCCGAGCAGGAGTTTATGCAGCGACGACCGGAGCTCTTTTTTCCCTACCTGCCGCCCGTTTTTTAATGGATTGCCACCAAAGGTAAGTGTTCTGGGTGCTGCCTGGGCTTTAAAGGGGTAGTGTAAACCCTTGACCTTTACTTCTCTCCATCCCCCCTTAGCCCGGTGAACTAAGTCCCGGCGCCTTTGCCAACATACCGCCACCGCCTTTTGCCAATGGTGGCAAATATCCCTATCCCCCGGGCTCTTGGGTTTTCCGGGGTTTTGGGGCAGCATCCCTATGCCCTGGAGCGTGGCAGCAGCAGCAAATCCCCGACACCGGAGCCCGCACAGAGTCCCTCGTTGCGCGATGATGAGCAGCTGGCTGGCAATAGCATTTGGCATCCACTCAGTCGCATCAAGTTGGAGAACAATCAAAACGAAGGACACCCCCAGCAACACGAGCGGGAGGATGGTGAGGCGGAGGAGGCAGGTGGAACGCTAATGGAGCCCGATGAGTCAGAGTCCCGTGATGCGGATAAGTAAACGATCATCAGCAGGAGTAATAGTCGAAGTCGAATTGGTCCTTGGAACACACAATGGTTTTTTGTGGAGTACATATCTTGAGCATAACCCCCTCCCCCACTCTAACGCTAAGCTTCAACTAGCACAGACACACTCCTACACACACACAACACACAATCCCACACAATATATATACAAGTATATCCTTTGTGTCTATATATACGATAATTGATAGCGATCTTCAAGGCATTTAAATGCATTAAGTTTAGTCGATAAGTTGTAAAAAAAAATGGCAGAGCAAAGCAGCTCAAGCCCCCCGCGGAGCACCCCTTTGGAGTAGTGGAGTGGAAGATACTTAACTAATTTTATGGCTATATCTAGATATACATATATATATATATATAACTTATAATATATATAAATACAATATAAAATACACGTAATGTAAACTGTGGTAGTTGCATATAAAAACAATTGAATAATTGATATCGATATCGATGCAGAGAGAGAGAGAGAGCGGAGAATCGCTTGGAGAAATGATCAAAAATAAAGCCGGCGTGCAAAAATGCAAAAAAAAAAAAAGAAAAAATATTATCTGTGACGTTTCTCTTCCGGGAAGTGGGCAGCATTCCTTGGGTATCGTTTCGGATTCAATAAATTCATGCAAATTGGCAGCTCCTCTCTCGCTGGGTAAGTGTTTTGTCTCCGATCATGCCACATGCCACGCGCAGCCCATTCATCATGTTGGCTCTCCCTACCAGGGCGTAACGCCCTCGCCTCTGGGGACATATGCCATACCCATTCCCCTATTCTCATTACTCTGTCCAACAGATGTTTTTGCCTTTTGATTCATTTACTTGCATCTCCCATCCGCCTCCCCAGCCAAGCAGCCTCTTTCCCAGACGTAATTTTTGGTCGAAAGTGTCGCCTGTTGTTCCTCGTTCGTGGCAATCGCAAAACTTTTAATTATTCCCATGTCATTTTGTCATTTTGGCAGTCTGTAGTATGTAGTATGTAGTTTTAGCCTCTCTGTGTAACAAATAATAATTTCTAGACCGCAACAACTTGAGATGTCGCCGCAAATTATAAATGTTCGCTGAATATGACAGCGCCTGTCGTCTGCCGAAACAATAGACCGACTGAATAACAAAGTGCACTAATACCAAAGTGATTGTGCATTTTTCGAGTTACTTATAGACGCTATAATATAGAGGAAGTAAAATAGAGAGCACGCTTTTAATCAGATGGATCCCATATACGTTTCATTTCTACTCAAAGGTTTGTACTATACAGTCCTTCTGCTTCAGGAGATCAATAGATCCGGTAATGGATCTTTTTCAATTCTGAATCAGAGATAACCAAAATTATTGATAAATTTACAAAAAAATGAAAAGTTAAAAGGTGACGTACGTGCGTACATATGATAATGTTAAAAATATTTAAAAAAATATATTTTTTTATATACATTTTTTTAAACTAAATTTCAAACTACGAATTTCTTCTATTTTAAGTAAAAAATATAAAATATTAATATTTAATTTTTAAAATTAAAAAAATAAATAAATTTTAATATCTAATATTATAAAAAAAATAAAAATTAAGTTTTTTTTTTAATTTTTTATTTTGAATTTTAATTATAAAAATCAGATTTAAATTTTATTTCATAACTTTTATTGAAACAATAATAATCCTTACGATTTCCAAAATCGGATTTAGAAAAAGTTTCCCTATACTATATGTAGTCACCTTTCTTTGTCTCTTCACCCCTCCCCCTTTTTCAGCCTTCAACTTGCCTATAAACACCTCTGATATTGTAACTCCACTGCATGTTGCATTGTTGGTAATTTCATTTTTCCATTTTCCACAATGTTGCACATTTCCCAGGAAATTTAGCTCATTTCATGGGCGCACATATTTCATATGCGACTGGCTCGTGGTGCGGCTCCCTCCGGCCGTAAAGTGTCAGCGTGGAGTGAGGTGGGTAGGGAGGGTAAAGAGGGAGCTGCTAGCTGAAACTATTAACAGCCCCACGACTGGAGCCATTAACTCTGCACCGGCAAAGGGGCTTGGACTCCACTCCTCGTTCTGGCACTAACGAATGCCGGCCTCCTGCATCGAAAATGAGCGATGAGAAATTGTGCCAGGTCTGGTCTGTGGCAGCACCAGGGGTGCGGGGTGGGGGATTTTCAAGATCACGATAATGCCGCAGACATAATTTTCACGATCATAATTTTCCCTCCGCCTGTTTTTGGCAGCCTCTCTGTCTGTCTGTCTGCCTGCCAGCCTTTTGGGAGCATCTTAATAACCTCATTTCTGGGCAGTCTCCTATCTGGCATATCTGCTGTATGAGTATCTGGCATCTGTACTATATGTATCTGGCATATCTGCTGCTGTGTGTGCATTATATTTATTTTGCGTGCAATTTGTTTGATCTATTCGAGTAATTAAGTTTCTGTCTGCTGCTGATGCTGCTGAGGGAGGAATCCTAGAGGCGACGCGTCGTCCGAAAACGGTCTATGAATAATAACCCAACCCCAGCCCCAGACCCCAACCCCTGCAGCAGCCTCCCCTCCCTCTTATTCTCGGGATGGAATTATGAGTTTGAATAATTTGAATTCGTTTGATGGCCACCAAGAGCGAGGCGGGCATACCGTGAAGAACTTTGAAGTGTGTCTAATTGGGTGCCACGAGTGGCGCCAGGATACCATACCCCTCTCTCTCTATCTAACTCTCTCTCCAGGTAGGAGTACAGTTAGCTTCCATACCCGCCCCCCCTACTATGGCATACGAAGTTTTATTGATATGAAAATGGAAAATGGGTTGCAAGGCCCAGAGAACATGCGGCCATCGTGTAGCGCATTTTATGGCACCCACAAATTCCGTGCTAATTGTTGCAGCGAGAATTTCGAACTGGTTTTGCCAGGCACCCCCTCTCAGTCCCCCCACCCCACTTTAGTTGCATTCTGTGGCAGGCAACAGTTCGGCGGGTAGTTTGCTTCAATTTTGCCTCAATTATTTCGCTTGTTTGTTTATGGAGGAATCTTTAATCTCGACGCGCTGGTGTCGCTGCCAGCCTTGACTTTCAGCTTCAGCTTCTGCTTCCCTGCTGCTGCCTCCCTGATCCTCCTGCCCTGCTCCTGACCCAGCTCCTCCTGCTTCAGGCTCTCAGTTTGAGCCAGGCTCGTATGCGTGGCCAAGATCTAGACAACACCTACGATGGAGGGAAGGACAGACCGACAGTCTTTATATCTATGATCGTTCAGGCAGCTCTCTGTGGCTTTGGCTGCGACTGTGTACTGTCTGTGGAGGCTGTGTGCTTTCTGGACTGGACAAGTGTTTCGAAAAATGGATTATTCATGTTGTCCTTGCTGCTACTCTTGTTGATCTGCCCCGTCTCTCTCTCACTCTCTCTCTCTTTCTCACTATGTCTCTCTCTCTCTCTCTCTCTCTCGAGAAAGATCTCTTTTTGTTTTGTGTGTCTGTCGTAGAGAAGTTGGGAGTTGAGACTGGTTGAGGTCTCTTCAAGATGGTTGCCGATTGTGGGGCGCAATTGTTGCGTACCTTCAATTAAATGGGTAATGAAATATTGGAGCCAAAGTAAGTAGTGAGTGTGAATATTAAGAGCATTTTTGATACGATATGAATCCAGCCAAGCTGCTATGAAACAATGCCCTGAAAAGAGTAGTCCATATTGAAGGAATTTCTGTCAATATTCTGACATTGATCCCATTGCTAATACAAAAAATTTCAGGCATTAGAAAGGCACCAAGGACTATCCTTCATATCGGCATGTTAGGGGAAACAAATATATATGCTATTGTGGCCATAATGCCGAAGCAAGTTAGCTATGTTCCATGGGGTATCGATACCTTAATTGTCTGTGAATAAATTTGCCCATTAAACTTTTCCCTGAACTTATGCCTCCCACTCTCCGATCCAGAAACGTAACTGATCCTCACTATATTGCTTACATTCATAGATATATATTTACATACATTTGTAGTATACATATGTATATAAATATATCCTTACATAGATCGACCCTCCATGGCATATACACATCGATATCAGTGTTTTTTTTATTCCCCTGCCAGCCGCCAAGGCCACTGCAAGTATCGATAACGCGAACGCTGCCGATCGGACAACATGCGAATATGTTTCGCTTATTGCACGCTGCACGTGACCGTGCCCCTGCCACAGCCACAGTCACAGCCCGAGCCACTGCCCCAGCCACTGTCTCCACTATCCGCTGCACAAACAAGTTGCCTCCGCTGGGCCTGTTTGCAGTTGCCACACTGGCAACTGGCAACAAATGCATTTTGTTTGCAGTCGTCGGTAGTTGGCTTTAAGCGGAAGCGATAACGTCTAACAAATTAAGCCATGTCCCGCAGAATAAGAAGAATCAGCAGCAGCGGCAGCACGAGAAGGCTTTATTATACCCGTACTCGAAGAGTAATAGGGTATATTGTATTTGTGGTAAAAGTGGATGTGTGTAACACACAGAAGGAGGCGTTTCCGACCCCATAAAGTATATATATTCTTGATCAGCATCAATAGCCGAGTCGATATAGCCATGTCTGTCCGTCTGTCCGTCTGTCCGTCCGTCTTGTTTTTCACTCATTGCACGAAGGCTATTAGAGCTAGACCAATCAAATTTTTTTCCAGACTGATGTGATATCTCACTCCTAGAAAAGTGTTTCAAAATTTCGCCCCGCCCACTTGCGCCCCCACAAAGGGCGCACATCTGTGGCGTCCACAATTTTAAAGATAGCAGAAAACGAAAATGCAGAATCATAGAGACAACCTATATCTATCAGGGGCCCAAATCTGATTTGGATCGGATCATTAATATAGCCACAATAGACAAAAAATACGCAAAAACTTCGCTCCATCCCTTTCGCACTCACACAAAATCGAGTCGATTTGGTTTTTTGTATTTTTTGTCGCCTGGATCTCAGAGACTATAAGAGCTAGAGCAACCAAACTTTTGGCCAAGACTCCTGTGATACCAAACCTGAACAAGTGTATTTCAAAATTTCGCCCCGCCCCCTTCCGCCCCCACAAAAAGACGAAAAATCCACAATTTTGAAGATAGAAAAAAAACTAAAAATGCAGTATTGTAGGAAATGACCATATCTACCAGATTCCCGAATTTGGTTCAGATCGGATCATTATTGTAGCCACAATGATCAAATGAATTTTCAGCAGCGGGAATACCCCGCGGTTGTGTTCCCCTCGCCCGATTGCAGCGTAAGTCATTTATTGGGGTTGATTGTCGTTGCAGATTCTCTCACACACACACTCACGCTCAAACATGCTGCCTCGTGCAGTGTACGTGTGTTGTTGTGAGAACTGATGTAGATGTAGATGTCGATGACAGATGTAGCAAAAATGTAAAATGTAAAAAATGATAAAACATTTTAAAATTCCACATAAATCACATGTGTACTGACTGAGTACGGGTATAAAAGTAGAGTCGCGTTCGAAGCGACTCCGTACGTTCTTTCTCGTTAGTAGTTGAATGCCAAAGAGGGGGGTGGAATGGGTTGGGTTGGTATAGATGTGACCCTGGAGAGCCTGGAGAGTGCCCAACAAAATTGCAACTTGTGAATAAATAAAATCAGAGTCCTGCCATAAAACTCAATTCCTTCGATATCATATTCCCAATCAGTTCGAAGGCATTAAGGTAAGTGGGAGTGGCACAGGGGATGGCCTGGACCCACCTAGGTCAAAGTTCACTTACAGATTTAGTTGCTGCTGTGTGGCAATCGATATCCGCTGTCCGGCAAATAATTTTGCGCAAATATTACAACAATAATTTGTGGCGCTCCCCAAGCGGGAATTACCATGGGGCAGGGGTAAGGGCAAGGGCTGGGCAGTGCTTCGATTTGGCTGGTCAAGGGATGAGGGTAGGGTTCGACGGTGATTTTATGACATTGCCTGACAAGTTTTATGGTAGAAATGTGGCACAGCTTTATGCATATGCGCCCCCAGCAGACTCGTAAAGACAACTGACACAAAAGGGGTGGGCAGGGCACTGGGGAGGGGGTAGGGCAGAAGGAGCACTACTACACTTAATGGCAATAATAAAGTGGCACAAACATTCAACACTTTGTCAGTGGCTTTCTCGCTGTCTGGCCGCATTTATCATGCCACGGAAGGAGGCATCAGGCAGAGGCACAGGCCGCAGGCACTCGAGGCCCTGAGATACACTCGAAAACTCCAGACTATTTTGACAAGTTATCAAAATGAAATGCAGCCAACAAGTTGCTCGACAAAGGCAGCCAGACAGGCGGCGGTGAGGCCCTGTCCCCCCTCCCTTACGCTGTCATAATCTACCCAAAAGAGAGGGGGGAGAGAGTGAGAGCTGCATGCCCCAAAAGAGCTCTCGACAGACGACAAGTGTATTTATGTTATGATTTGAATACCGCTAATGACAGCCAGAGAGTCTTTGCCCCATCTTTGGATGGCATTGCCGCTGGGGTAGACTCTGCACCGTGGCGTGGAACAACGTCTCATCAGCATTTTCAGCGCCCTCATCAATCCAGTAGCTCCAGCCTCTCACTCTTACTCTCTCTCTCTCTCTTTCTCTCTCTTTGTGTTTGCTATGTTGTAGGTATTTTCACACCTTTACGGATCGAAATTCGTATCGAAACTGGAAATACTTTTGGCTGCGCTGCAATTGAACATCATCATTATATGGTATGATGATGATGGCTTATAGAAGTATAGCCCTCACCTATGCATACCTCATCCCATTCCACTACGACTGCCAGTGGCAGTGCCTGAACCTCATCCCCCCACTCCTGCTCATTCCCACTACTTGTGTGCGTGTGGCATCGTTTCCTTCAAATGCAAATGATGATGCCACAGCCTCTCCCCGACTCGCCTCATCCGTTTTAGCTGGAACTCCAACTCAATCGGTGGATGGATGATGGGGGGTAGTGGTAGGAGGGGTAGTGCGCTGCAGAGGGGACTGAGTTACGATTACGATGCCGCGATAATATCAAGCTTTATAAATTTATTAGTGCCAGAGCTATGTATAGTATGTGAATGTGGCCGAACTAGGAGATATATTTAGCTGCATAGATAGATAGATAAGTACATGGCCCATAGATACATAGATACACATAGATGATGATGAGGATGAGGGCATTGATAGGGCATGTGGCATGTGTATAGAGTAACTCTCCCTACATATGGCTGGGGATAAGTGCTGAAATCGCAGAGAAAATGATACATAAGAATAATGATAGATATGGGAAGGTATGAGCTATGGATAGGCATGAAATAGGTCTTGGGAGTTGTTTTTGGAATGGAGTAGTACCTACCTATATAACTACATAACTAGATGTAGGTACTAGTTACCTACCTACCTACCTACGATAGATCTCTTTTTGATGACTTAATCTTTCTTTTATGCATGACTCTATGTTGCAAAAAGCTACCCTTAAATGTGGGTTACATTGATTCCTCTAATCATCCTAGTACACTCATCCTTCAGCGATACTTCGGTATGTTGCACACCTGTCGCCATGAGTTCTATGAAAAGTGCCAAAGGAAAATCCAGCAAATGCAGCAATTTGCGACCCCAGCAACAAACGACTCAATTGGTGCCAACAGACCAAAGGGGGCATGGTCATGGTCTCTCTCTAAAAGGAGATACGCAAACATATAGACTCGTTCTGAAAGATATACCAAAGAGAGAGAGAGAGACAGAGAGAACGATGGATGGTGGATGACAGGTTCAGTGAGACGGAGACGAATGAGAGCGGAGACATGCGAATGGCAAAAACAATGAAAGGAACATAAATTGCATATGAACTTGTGAGAGCGAAGAGAAGACAAAAAAAAGGAAAACCCATCCACAAAGTCGCAGTTGGCTGCACTCCGCTCCGATTCCCCCCATCTACGACCACGGCTCCGCTCCACTTGTCGCTGGCTTCTCGTTGTCATTCCTTTTAATTTCATTTATTTTGCAAAATACAATTTAATTTGATGTGAATGCAACTGACAACTTGCAACCGGCAGCAGCAGCAGCAAGCCAAAGAAGAGGCAAAAGCCTCTCAAGCAAAGGCAGATTCAGCAAAGCAAAAAAAAAAAAAGAAATATCCATCCTCGAGGTACGACAAAAACGGCAACGTCTCAGGCCAAGAGCCGATCCGAGCCGAGCCGGTTGCGAAATGGCCATAAGGCAAATATTGAACTACAATAATCATCATCATGGCATCAGGCATCGGCATCTCTCTCCGCTGCATCGACATTGGTGGAGCGGCCATATCAGTGGCCGCCATTTCGAGGCTTCCACCATCATCATCATCAGCAGCAGCAGAGGTAGCAACAGCAACAACAGCAGAGGTAGCAACAACATGTGGCAGAGGGACAGAAGACAATCAAGCGCAAAAACCGAACGAGCAATTGTGGCACACGGATGAGCCGGGGGAGCCAATGATTGTCATGAAGATAACAAAAGTTGCCTTTTTGCATACCAAAACGTATCGTAACAGCAGCAGCAGCAAACTCAGATGCAACAGCAACAAACTCTGTTGCACCGCAGCAACATGTTGCTCAAAACTAACAAAGTATTGATTGCGCCGATTGCCAAAGTGGATGTGGATCACCACTGGCTGCTGCGTTGTCTCGCAGTCATCGCTGATGTCGACGACAGGCGACATGGATTGTCATCCAGCTACTGCAATGACAACAACAACAGCACAAACTCCAGGCTCCAGGCTTCAGGCTCCAACCTCCAGCTTCAACTCCTGATGATCCTCCAACTCCAGATCCAGTGACTGCAATCATACATCCTCCGCATGAAACAAAAGTCATTTAGTTATTGTTGTTGCTGCTGCGGCTGTCGATGCTCAGATACTCAGATACTCGCTACTCCTGCCTACTGCAATCCTCGAATCCACAGATACTACTCCGTCGATGATGCCGTCGACAGTCTCATCCGCTTATCAAACTTCAAACAAATCATTTTGTTGGCGGCCTTGCAGGCAGGCAGGTATGCAGCATGCACCATGAAGCATGCAGCAACAACAGCAGAAAAAAACCTCATCGATTCGATTCGGCATGGAGTCACAGAGCGTGGGGCAAGGGTAGGGGGTAGGGAAGAGTGAAAGGCTATGTAGATGTTCATACTGAGACGACTACTGCGAGGACAGCTGGAAAGTTGGTTTGCATCTGAATGGTTTGGTTGATGATGGTTTGCTTGATTAGCTTGCTGCTGCTGCTGCTGCAAATATGCATCAATCGGAGTTAGAAATATACATCAATGTATATATGTTGCATGCACATTCCATTCAAAATTCCCACCAAAACTTAGCGGCTTTAATGCCGCAGAAATGTTTATGGAATTTGGAAAAGTTTTATGATTTAAAAGAATATATGTTTTTAAACTTAAACTATAAAAATGCTAAAATATTAAATGAAAAAAACGTAAAGTAAATTTAAACAGAGAAAAAAGGTACAAAATTTTGAAGGATTTTTTTAATGATTTTTATCCAGACTGAATTGTGAATAAACTAAACGAATAAACTCCATCATTGGCAAAAAGGAAGAACTGTTTTCAGAGACCTTTTCTTAGATCAATAGTTCCAATGGCAACTATGAGTTAAAGGATCTTAGAGTTACCGCCTTAGGGGGTAATAATTCAGTAAAATATTGATTCAATTTATAAATTATTTTTTACAAGTATCAAATGATTATTAAAATACTAATATAAAGAATAATGTTTGCTGGGTAAAAGTTGCTCTTGCCACTACTTATAGCGGATTTTTACTCATACATCTTCTGTTAAAGAATAGATCCTACGACCCATAGATGCTTCCCAATCGATTCTCAATTGCAGTAGAGAATCTTTTATTGAAATGTTGCCATTTTTGCTGCATTTGCCTGTAAATGCCTGAGTGCCATCAGTTGCGCGGGTTGTTCGTGTCGTCATTTAAGGTGAGCTCCACCATTCGTAGTCACAGGCAGAGCCCATTCCTACAACCCAGCAGCCCATTCCTATGCCCCAGCACCAGCACCCATAACAGTGACAGTGCCATTCCCCTATGCAGCTCTCAGCTGAAATGATGATGGTGATGGGTAGGGGATTGCTGGTAGAGGGAAACGCTGTAAAGACGCCAAATGAAACAAAAATGGAAGAATCGAAAACAGGAAAAATGAAGCGAACATCATCATTATTTCAGCGACGGGTAGGAGGACGTGAGAGCAGCAGCAGCAGCAGCAAAAATTATTGAATTTGAATCCGGCAGCTGCCACTCGCAGGCACATCCCCAAGGCAGTGGGGCAGGCAGGAGGATGGGGAATGGGCATGGGAGCTGCAACTGAGAACTGGGTTCTGGGTGCTGGCTGCTGGGGCGGAACGCGTTTTGCACTTTGCGTTGATTGGAAGAACCCTGAAAGGAGCCGAGAACCAAGCCAAGAGCCAAGTGCCGAGTGCAGCGAAATTATAAAAGTTGTTATGCAGGGGCGGAGCGACGACAATGATGCAGCAACGTGGGAAAGGCAAAGACACAAAGGAGAGGGAGGGGAGTGGAAATAATGAAGCAGAAGAAACGGCTTCTCTTCTCAAGAGTAATAGCAAAATGTTAACCCTTCACAAAGTATTTAGAAATATATAGTATATAGTACATATACATATGCCTTAGCTTTTAATTTTCTTTATTTGTATTAGCTGTATATTTTTATTAATTTATTTATTTATAAATATAAATGTGAAGACTGAAAATATAATTCTATGAAGCTATAAAGAATTATAGAGGACTTTTCCAGACTATTAGTTCTATTAATATAATATTGAATAATAAATTTTAAAAAAAAAAATAAAAAAAAATTAAAAATAATATAAAATAAAAAAATATATCAAATTGACTTTTATTTTGCTTATTTATTTATTTTAAATTATTTAGATAGATAATTGGCTTTCGGGAATTTCATTAAATTTTGTATATATTTTTTTTATATTTTTAAAATTATATAAAAAATAAATTGATATTTTCTTACATCTTTTACTACTTATATACACTCTAATTGAATTTAGTTATATATTAATCTGAATAATATCCTCCCAAAAAGAAGCTTTTAAGCCACTGCTAAGGGTTAACTAGTTTTCCATTTTCCATTTTCCGCATTCCGATAAATGTATTTTTATGATGCGACTGCAAAGAGAGCTGATGGCAGGAACAGACAGAATTAAATAGACAGTCATAGAGTGGAGAGAGGAGAGAAAAAAGGGAGAAAGAGAAAAGAGAGTGTTGCATAGTGATGAGGGGCATTGGGAAATGGCTGACTAATTTGATAAGTGGGAAAACCGGAGCCAGCATCGTTCGAAATTATTCATATTTACAGTGACTCGGTTAACCGACAACCAAATGGCAGTAGCAGCAGCCCCAACACCGCCTACCAATTCGTCCATTTATTATTTGTGGCCGCCGTGCGGACAAACACGTAACGGCACAGAATCCCCTCCATTGCGAGGTGGGTGGGTGGCTGGTCACCCACTAAACAAATGAGCATTGCAGTCCAATTAAAATAATAATTACATTTCTAATGTAACTGCAATTTGTGTGTGTTGCAGAAAAAGTGCGCCCAGTGTTGGTAGTCGTCGTTGGCACTGCATAAATATTAATGACGATTCGGTAGAGAGAAACAGGATACCTCCCACACAGGAGGGGAGTGCAGCAGGAGGCAGGTCTGGGGGTACCCAAAGCAAATGTGCGTGTCGATAAATGTTTGCATTTCCCATTTCCCCACACACACACACACACACATGAACACCCACACAGACAGACAGATAGTTGTTGGAAAATGTTGGGCTCTTGTGGCAAAAGTTCGTATAAAATGGCTAAAATGCCTGGCCCAGACCTGCTGCTGCGTCTGTGGTCAACTGTTCATATTTACATTCTAAATAAATAATATTCTAATTTGACAAAGCAAACGGTAATTTATTAAAATTGTTACTACTATCCCCAAATGCTAGTCGTAGTGGCATTAATGCTTAACAAGCTTCCAGCCAGGCTTAGCCAGGCCCCTGAACAGGCCATTCGAGGTCGAGCCAATTACCAGCCCAGGCAATTGTTTCTTCGATACTTAGACGGAACCGAGGTCAAAGTCGATGAAATTGGAAATAATTCGAAATAATTATACCCTTTTAATGTGAGAAATTGAATGTAAGTCAGGTAGTGCAAGGGGCATTAAAGTTGGGATATATATTTCTTTTATTTATAACTCTTAAGATACTTTTATTGTAGTTAGCAAAATGCACAGAAAAATGTATTTAAATATATGTCCATAAATCAGAGACATATCTGCTTATTCCTTATTTAAAATACTTATGAGGGTATGAGGGTGCCTATTTTAGCTAATACAATTTATAGCTCATATTTTTAAAAAGGGAAAAAAGCGTAAATGAGAGTCATAATAGTCTGATATTTATAATAAATATAAACAAGTCTCTTTCCTTTGTATTTTCAGAGCATTTACTGTATCACATACGAAAATATAAAGTACAGAAAAGTACAGATAAACTCTTCTATCCTCTTCAAAGTCTAACAAGTAGCGACTGTCTATCTAAATCGATTCAAGCACCACAATTTACGCGATACTCACACCCAGACCCTAAGCCAGAGCCAGACCCACACCCAGGACACACACCCAGGTCCCACACCCAGGACAGACACCCAGGACCCACACCTAGGACCCACACCTAGCATCCAGTACCCACACCAAGGCCCCCACCCTAGACCCAAGCACTTGTCTCTCTGCCATCGTATGTGCGATTATGGACCGCTTCGCTGAGGTTGTGTCCAGAGTCCAGTTCCTGGGTTACATATAGTACGTTGGAATAAAATGGAAAACCGCCAGCACCGCAGTTGTAACTTTGCATGCCAGTTGCAGAGGGCGGTAAGGGGACATCACTGCAATAGAAATACGCTAAGGGTTGGAGCCGATTGGGGTTGCATGCAACATTATGATTATGCCCGAAAGTGCCCACTGCTCCCTTCAAATAGCAAAGCGCACACAGAGGATTATGTGCTGGGGTGTGCAAAACATTTCATATGCTAAGCTGTATGTGGGGTCGCAACGGGTTGGGATTTGTGGTAGGTTGGGTATCAGACGAGACCAGAGAAGAGCAAAAGGAGCACTGTAGCTCTATGACAACGCATCGACGCAGTCGGTGTCTGGCCAACCACCAATATGGCAAGCCACAGACGTCGAGGGGGAGGAGGAGGGCCCACAGAGGACATAAGCAATTTGCATTTTGAACACTGGCCAGGATTGGTTATTAGCGAGATTTATGGATATCATATTTGTGTAGCTGCGCAGCATCCATGAGGCACATACCCCAAAACAGCAACATGGGGCAGAGTATCTGCAGAGCACAGTGGAGCGGTGCGGTTCGTGTGCGGATTGAAGAGATATTAAAATGAATATTTTGCGGATAACATGAAATTGAAATTGCTTTCGACTTGGGGTCCATCGCTGCCGCTTGATGATGAGACGACGATGAGGATGGGTACGGGAATGGGTATGAGGATGAGGATGGCGGCCTGTTTAACTCGCCAGTGGTCCACGGGTCGTTGCTTATGGCCCAGCATTCCGATAACAATGAGGATGGGGACGAGAAGCAGCAGCAGGAGGAGCAGCAGCAGCAGTATGGCTCTGGCTCTGACTCTGACTCTGTGGATTGTGGATGTTGGACGATGACGTTGGCTCCCATTTGCTGCTATCGTGTAATGTGTTTAGCGGGGCGAGTGCCGGCGGCAACGACGACACACAGCCAAAGGGGGCATGTGGCATGGGCAGCACACACAACAGAAGCTCTTCGACTCTGCGGCTTCTCTGTAGATTTCCATATTAATAAATGGCCACGGCTGCCGCACGATGAGGTGGGGTGGAGACTGGCTGACGGGGGAGATATCTCTGTGGGACAGAGTTATTTATTGGCAGGCATGCTCTCAATAAAATTATGGTTCATGCAGATTATGCGAGTGCAGAAACTTGTTTACCGCACTGTACGGGAGGGGTAGAGGAGTGGCGGCTGCTGTTGGCCAACAAAGAGCAGCCAAGATTATTGTGGCCATGTTGCAGCAACAGCAGCAGCAGCAAGCAGCATCAGAGCATCCAAGGTGATGGTGTTGGTGGCATGGGGCAGGCGGCAGCAATATGTAAAGTGGACTTATCAAAATGGAGATGATGATGCCGCAACTTGAGAATGCTCTGGCTCTCGATTGGGGTTGGGGTTGGGGTCTTGGCTAGAGGGTCGGGGTCTTTCGTCTGGTTGGAATGATTTCGGCAAATCCTTAATGGGATTATGTGTGGGTTGCATATGTATGTTTATTGGTGTGCGTGTGTGTATCTGTATATCGTCTGGTATCTGTACATCTGTAGCTTTGTGTGGAGAGAGAAGAAGTGTCACTTTTGCGGTGTAACAATTCAATGTTGTCTACCCAGAAGAAGGGATGTCTCAGAGGCTGGCTCATCTATCTATCGATTGCCTTTTTGCAATTGCAGCAACATTTAGAGTACAGTGAGAGTGGGCTTACAGTGTTGCCCCATACAATTTAAGGGTACAAAGTCGACTTTAATTATTAAATATATCAGATAGTATGTACATTATATAAAGTCTCAAATAAAATAAAGTGAATTTACATAAAAAATACAAAAAAATTACAGTAAATAAAATAAAAAATTAAATACAAAATAAAATAAAATAATAAAAAATAAAGTGAAAAAAATTAATATGAAATAATTAATTATAATTATATAATTATTTAAAATTTTATTAATTATTTTTGTATATTTTTTTATTTAATTTTTTGAAATTTGTATTCCTTATTTTTATTAAAATATTATTATTCATTTTATAAATATTATTTTTAAGGCAAAACTGAATTTCATTGGTAATGTATAACATTTTTTAAAACATTGAACTTTTAATTTGTCAAAAATATTTTTTAATATCATATATATTCAATTTATTTTTTATTTCGCCATAAAATATTCCAAATAAATGCTGTACATATATCTTAGATTAAATTCATCTAAAACCAGCAACCACTTCAAATATATCACCCATTATATATAAGTACATACTCGTATATGTCTCATACGCAACAGGAAATTGGCAAGCAAAAAGTTGATTGATTTTGACTTGGCCTTAAACGTTTCAGTCACGCGATAGTCTTTGGTAATACTCGTATTCGTACTCGTACTCGCACTCACACTCGTCTTGGATACTTGCATTAAATATTCACGACATTCATATTGAGATTAATAATTGCGATAGATAAAAGATTGACATATTCAACTCCAGCAAAGCAATTATAATGGGTGTATGTAAATTAATAATACTTGATGGGCATATATTAATTTATAATAATCTTTTATGCAATGTTTTGTATATTTCCACGTTTTATGCAAATTTCAATCCCAAGAAATAAATTTCTTTTTTTTTGTATGTTTTGTACCCTTATCGAGCTCATTAAGCAGCATTTTCGGAGATGAAGTGTGGCTACAAATGGCTACTAAATCTTCCACACATGAATAGTCAGTCTCCCCCCTCATTCACTCTCCTAGTCCAAGCTAGTCCACTGATGACATCCCTGACTGGGATGCTGCCTGGCTGGCTGTGTAGTGGCCAACACTTTGGGACTAATTAACCTTGGTTACCCCCGTTGCATTGCATTTCGGCTACGATAAGTACAGCGGCAGCCCAGAAGCAGCACAGGAGCAGCCACCTCAGACCCAGCTCGTTCTCAGACTTCCCTCAGAGCTTCCAGGCAGAGCAGCTACTCAAAAATTTGCATATCAATTTGTACACACAAAGCGAATAAAACGCCGGGCAGCCGGGCACCCAAAAAACAAAAAAACCCAAAGAAAAAACGAGTCAAATAAAATGGCGTAAAAACTGAAAATCGCATCGGACCACAGAAAACTGGGAGCCCAGAAAGAGCCAAGAAGAAGAGAGAGCTCGAGAACGAACCGCAGAGCAGAAATCATGATTCTCATTATTTTGCTAAAAACGCCAAACAGCAAAGAGGGGTGGGGTGAGGGGTATAAGGACTGCGACTGTGAAGCCGCAACTGTCGCCCCCGCCAGGGTTGGCGAGCATTTAAAAGCGGCGCGCCGAGCGGCAGAGTCAAATGAAGATATGCAGATTAAAGGAGCCAGATGGAGCGGCAGCTAAAGGAGGAGGAGGAGCAGGAGGGGCAGGAGCAGGAACAGGCAGAAGCAGGAGCAGCAGAAGGAGCAGGCAGTAGGAGGAGCAGCAGAACGGTTGTCCAGGAAAAAAGAGCTCTGCCAGCGTCAATGTGGAAAAATTACGATGAGCATTACCAGGCACATTAAAAGGGTCCCACAGTGGCGGCGGCGGTGGCGGCTCCACCAGAAACTGCAACCGCCCTGCACTCTCTCTTTCTCTCTCTCTCTACAGGGTCACAATGGGAATGGACAACGGTAGCCGCAGACCAATTCTGAGATATGAACATGGCGTTTTTTTGAGAGCCATATGAGCCAGACCCACGGCAGGCAGTAGCCCCACATGCAGATGCAGGCAGCCCGGGCCAGGCCGGGAATCGAACAAGAAATATAGCATAAGAATGCACTCGATGGAGCATGGAGCCTGGAGCCTGAAGCTGGGAGCCTGGAGCTTGGACGCGCATCTCGTGGAGGCGATAACAATACATGCGCCACGACCAGCGGCGGCTGCTGGGAGTCCACGCCAATGCACAGTGGTGCGAGGTGAGTGAAAAATGTTACTTACATTTTTTAGTTGTAAACTGAAGAATGAGAACTAGAACTGAATAAATGTAGAAGAATATAATTGTATAAGAATTTTCTTTTAAATTTCGATTTTTTATAAATTTTTATAAGTTTTTATATATATTTATTAATATATTTTAAAAATTATTTTTGTAGCTCTTATTAACGAAAACCCCGCACACCTTTTTTCCACACTTTGATCTTCTAATTTGAATATCTCTTGAATTTGTATGTCAGTTTTGTATGTCAGTTTTGTATACTCGCAAACCACTGTGCCTAGGGTTCCTGTGTACTGGTGAGGCTCTGCCCTGCCTGCCTGCCTGTTGGCGGGGGCGCTGCCTCCTCGTTTGCTCTCTGGCAATTGTTCTCGCCGCATGCGCTTTTCCTTTTTCCGTGTCTAGCATTCGACTTGGATGTGGCTGTGAATGTGGACTTGTACTTGGGCTCTTGGTCTTGGGGTCTTGGTCTTGGGCGATAAGCGTCAGCGCGCCAGTTAATAGCAACAAATAAATGCAACTAAATGCTCAGCGTTCTGTTTCGCATAGGATCGGATCGGTAAGGAACGAAACGGGATGGGATGGTATGGAATGGGACGGTTTGGGGACGGCCAATGGCCATATGAAGATATCCAAAAGAACGACACAATGCGGCAGTTGCCGTTGGCATATCGTCGCCACTTGGTTGCAACTGCAACTGCAGCTTCAAGTCCAAGTCCAGGACCAGGTCCCAGGTCCCAGCTGCAGTGCCACCCCCGACCCGTGCTTTTGGGGGTTGCCTATTGTTGCTGTTGTTGTTGTTGTTGTTGTTCCTACATATTTCTTGTAGCAGGCGGACAAGTCGCGGCCATTGTCATTGTTCCAGCGCCCAGCGCCATCGGCGGGGGAGAAGTGCTACAGGGGATCTCTGACCAGGCTTTTGGGGCATTGTCTTTATGCCTCGTGTAGTCTTTTGCATCTGCTGTGTGTGTGTGTTTAGTTTTCTCTTGTTGTTGTTGTCCGGATTTGACCAAATTTGGTGCGAGCCGCGTGATATAATTCATAATTCATTCGCAGCATCGACATCTTTATTTGAATGTCGCAAAATGCCATCTAATAGAGTCGGTCCGAAGAGTCGAGTCGAGTTGAAGGCGTGAAATATTGCCCAGGCTCCATTGTACATTCAATGTAAATAAATTGGATACATTGGCAGAGAGTCCAGGGGTGGGGTATAGGTCAAGCCTCATGAATAGAAACGAAAGAAATGAAGCTGGGATGTAGGGTTGGTAGGAAGATGTGGCTCTCTAGGCGTGGGAGTTAGGCTTAAAGGAGAGGTAAAGGTATATCTTTATATGGAATTCTTCCTACTATGCTTTCTACTTCTTTCCAGTTCTTATCTTCTATCCTTGACTCTTCTTTGATGTCATCATTTCATGGCCTGCCATCATATCAATGATCTTTGATCTGTATTCTACTATACAGCTCCTTTCCCCCTGGCGAATTATGCACTTAAGTAGCTGCGACACGCTAAATATCCATTCATCAAATATCTTTCAACACATTTCAAGCGCCTGGGGCTAATTGCTCCAGTCCGCAGGGGGGGTTGGGAGGGGTGAAACCAGTCGCAGTCACAGTCACCGAATCTTATCTGTGCATCGCGAGGCAACGCCAAGTTGTCGCCAACTGCCAAGTGGGAACACGGGCCGGTCCGCTGGCCCGCTGGTGGCAAGTGGTAAGTGGCAACAGCCAAGTGGTAAGTGTGGCGTTGCATGTCTGGTTGGGTTGGGTTTGAGTTTGAGTTGGGGTAGGGAGCGAGGCGGCGGAAAAAGTGTTCAACTTAAAATTTAATAAGCGCAAACAACTTCATAAATTCAGGCATGACCACAAGCACCAGAGCCAGAGACACACAGAACCACACACCACACCACACAGAGCCACAGTGCCTGTCACCTGACACCAGCCAGAGACAGAGCCCGAAACCCACTCCAGGGGCACTCCAAGAACTCAACGGAGCACGACGGAGTGAGGCGAGGATCGGATGGGATCGGATCTCGACAAGATCTCTCGTCGTCGTCGCACAGCACGAATATACATTTAATATTTAGCCATTAAATGCATTTATAATGGCCTTATCGTGCCCAGATCAACTTTATCACCCAATTTAGCGCGACTTCAAATTTTTATTATGCACACTTTGTGCGCCAACACCCAGAGGGGTATGCCCCTGCCCCCTGCCACACTAGGAACCAAGCAACAGAGCAGATTGGATGTGTGTCTTGTAGGATGTCCAGCAAAATCTAGGATGGAGCAACTGTAGGAGGAGCAGCAGTAGGTGCAACAGGAGGAGCATCAAGAGGAGCACCAGAAGGAGTAACAGGAGGAGCATCAGGAGGAGGAGGTATAGGAGGAGGTACAGGAGGAGGTACATGAGAAGCAGCAGGAGGAGCAACAGGAGAAGCTCCAGGATGAGATGGATATTGAATTTAGAAGGTAGGTGACTCTTTGTTTGTGTGCTTGTTATACCCGTACTCGAAGAGTAATAGGGTATATTGTATTTGTGCTAAAAGTGGATGTGTGTAACACACAGAAGGAGGCGTTTCCGACCCCATAAAGTATATATATTCTTGATCAGCATCAATAGCCGAGTCGATATAGCCCTGTCTGTCCGTCCGTCTGTCCGTCTGTCCGTCCGTCCGTCCGTCCGTCCGTCCGTCTTGTTTGTCGCCCATTGCTCGAAGGCTATTAGAGCTAGAGCAACCAAACTTTTATCCAGTCTGATGTGATATCTCACTCCTAGAAAAGTGTTTCAAAATTTCGCCCCGCCCACTTCCGCCCCCACAAATGGCGCACATCTGTGGCGTCCACAATTTTGAAGATAGCAGAAAACGAAAAATGCAGAATCATAGAGACAGCCCATATCTATCAAGGGCCCAAATCTGAATCGGATCGGATCATTAATATAGCCACAATAGACAAAACATACGCAAAAAAACTTCGCTCCATCCCTTTCGCACTCACACAAAATCGAGTAATTTTGTTTTTCGTAAATATGAACGCCTGGATCTCAGAGACTATAAGAGCTAGAGCAACCAAACTTTTGCCAAGACTCCTGTGATACCAAACCTGAACAAGTGTATTTCAAAATTTCGCCACGCACCCCCGCCCCCAAAAAGACGAAAATCCACAATTTTGAAGATAGGAAAAACGAAAAATGCAGTATTGTAGATAATGACCATATCTACCAGATTCCCGAATTTGGTTTAGATCGGATCATTATTGTAGCCACAATGATCAAATGAATTTTCAGAAGCATTTCCCCCCACTCCTGCAACATAAGTCATTTATTGGGGTTGATTGTGGCTTCAGATTCTCTCACACACACACTCACGCTCAAACATGCTGCCTCGTGCAGTGTACGTGTGTTGTTGTGAGAACTGATGTAGATGATGTAGATGTAGATGTCGATGACAGATGTAGAAAAAATGTAAAATGTAAAAAATGATAAAAAACATTTTAAAATTCCACATAAATCACATGTGTACTGACTGAGTACGGGTATAAAAAAGTAGAGTCGCGTTCGAAGCGACTCCGTACGTTCTTTCTCGTTTTTATGTTTGGATTGTTCAGAGATAGCAGACATTAGTTAGTGGAATTTTCTAGCGGTTGAATCGGATTTCTCATGTCTTTTATGGTGTGATAATATTTTTGCAGAATATTTTCTTGTATTAGAAATACAAGGAACGTCATCAGTCATTCAGATTCTGAATCCAAAGGAATGGAAAATTATGGAAAATTATATTTAACTTAAATAATTATTCGGTCAACCTACATACATATGTATGTAAGCTTATATTGTTGATGTGAGAAAAGTAAATCAGTCCTCTCCTTAGGTTCGATCAAATTATGAATGCCAATATAGTAATGTTCGGCAAGGCAGATCAGTCTAAGCGATATGATACTGATTCTTTAAGAAAAGTACTACTACGTGAATTGTTTATCATAGATTAAGTGTAAATTAAGAACTTGTAATAAAGTACTTAAAGCATCGAAAAAAACGTTCCAAAGTAAAATCAAAGAATAATTTTCAGTAATTTCTCTTAAGCTACAGATTTTTTCTTTTACAATTAGGGCATTTAATATTCCCTTTTTGGCTTTCATTTATTTTTCTTATAAATATTTAATAATTAATTTTCCGGAATTTCGAACTGAAACTTTCTTGTCAAAACAATCTCCTACACTTGGACTTTCCTGGCAGCTCTAGATTGTCTTTAGAGGCTCTCTGCCTCAGACTTGCCCCATAATAATTAACAGCAAACACAAATTAGCACTCGGCGATTGCATTAAAATTCCATTCGAGACGAGCCAGAGAGAGTCGCAACAATCAGCGCAATGAATTCTCTCACGATCATTATCTGTACCTCTGTACCTGTACCTGTACCTCTGACTGTACCCCCGACTGTACCCCTGGCTCTACCTGTACCCCTGGCTAGAACTGGGAGACTGGGGGGAGACTTTGTGGCCAAGACTTCGGGGGCCTAAACTGGAGTGTGCGCCATTTGGCCATTTGGCGGCTAAATGAAGAGGCTGCCAGACAGAGCGCAAAACAGAGTAAATGTCACTTGCAACAAATTTGTAACCCACCTTGCCACAAAGGCCAAGCGACTGGCTATCGGAGATCCTCTGAGCTCTGAGCTCTCTGACTGCAATTGCTCCAGTTAGAATTTTTATAACCGAATTGCACAATATCTGGCGGCTAAGACTGGCTGGCACCGCGTTGAGGTTGCCTCGTGCTGCAGGGTGTTGAAAAATTGCCGCGGCACCTCTGAGATAGCCCTGGCCCTGGCTGAGTGAGGCGTTGTTGGGTTGCTGCCTCGCACTTGTGTCACGATCGCCGCTGTTGCAGCCGCCACACATCCATTGTTGCATCTCTAGCCGAAGCTGCAGCGGCTGATCTCACAGAGATTGCGTTTTGGCGGTGCGGCATGCGGCGCGGTGCGGCACTTTTTGGGCCTGGTCATCGCGACATCATCCGAGCCGTGGGCCAGCCGGCGGCGAATTGATGAACACTCCAAGTTCCAGTTCGGGGCAGGACTGGGGCTGGGCACCATCTGCATCCAAGGCGTTGACTGGGAGTCGACTCCAGGGGTCGGAGACTGTATAGACTGCGTCTATTTAAGGCCGAGATTTGATTGTCAAGCGGAGATATGCCAATTTCTCAGTCGAGTCTTGGCAGCTTACAGCTTGTCGGACATTGTTCTGGGCTATGAGTGTTGAATGTTGAATGTAGAATGTTGCATGCAGCGGCGATTGCAAGTCGATTGATGCCGATTGGGTGCCGTTTGGTGCTGCTTTTCGCTTGGCTCCGATCGAAGTTGGTTGGTCGTAGCGAAAGTGTCAATATAATTGGCCAAATTGATGTTGCTGTTGCCTTCGGGCCCCCAAATTAGGCAAAGTCGTTGCTCGAGGCGCGCGGATCTTCCTGGAACCCACAAGAGCTGTAGGGTGGGTAGGGGGAGTACAAAGACACCCTCCTTCTGGCTACGAAGGGGCAGGCAGAGACACATTTCAATCAGATTTCATTTGTGTGCGGAAAAGCGATAAATAAATGACAAAAAACCATTTCATAAGAGAGTGAATGCCGCTGCATGTTGCATGCAGGCAACACTTGCAGCAGTTGCAACTTCTGCTATGCCACAAAGCTTCCTTCCACAAGACAGTCAATGTCGTCTTTTGCGACTTTGCATAAATAGAAACAGAGACTGAGACTGAGACGAGACTCGTGTGCCTGCCACACTGCCACAGAGACTTTCACATTGTGACGTATTTATGGATATCAAGTGCCACAATTTCTGCACTCGCGGATTCATCTTTGTCCCACACTCGGCAGCAGCAAAAACACATAGAACCCGCCGCACCGTGGAGCATTTCCTTTTGGCTACTGACAGCCCCCTAAGAGAGAGAAATCCAGTTAGTTATGTGTCCGACTACCTCGCCCCTCTCTTTCTCTTTGCTGACTGCAGCTCTTCCCCGTGCGGCAGTTATTTGCATATCCATTTTTGTGGGATACTCACATATTGATAGATGCATTCTCGGTGCAATTATTTCCAACAGACTACGAGATTCCGAATGCAAATCGAATCAGAGAGAGAAACCTTTTTTCCTGAATATGATAATCGCTGTGCAACAGAGAGGAATGTTCATATTTTGTGATAGTTTGTAGGTAGTTAACATATACAACTAAGTAGCAGTTTTAGCATAAGACAAAAGGGGGGCAGAGGAATATACTTAAAGTCGGTTTCATTGCCAAAAAAGAAAGCAAATTTCTCTATTTTTAAATTCTAATTTTTAGTGCAGAAATTCCGTAGAGGGAAGCTGCTTATAGCCTGTAAAATTATAACCAGCTAATGCTGCTAAATATTCACAAATTTACAGTAATAAAAAACTTAAGGAATTTGCACCTTTTAAACAAATTTTTTGTAATTTTTTATGTCTTGTCAGTTGGGCATAAAAAGTCGCTTCGAATGACTTTTGTTTGGACAGCGTCTGAGAAAATATAGCCATCGTTTCGCAATGGCCTCAAAATTTAATTAATTAATCAATTATGGAAACACATTTCAACTCAATTTCTGTTGCCAGAATATACCCCATCCATTCAGCCTTACATCCATCCATTCAACCATCGATCCATCCATCGATGATGATGATGATTCCTTGGAAATGGGACAAGAGTCTTTCTTTTTTTTATGTGCCATCGTGTGTAATGCTCGTTAAACTTTTATTGGCTGCCGCTCCCAATGGGGTTTTATCATCAGAGGGGGGGTATATGGTATCCCTCAATTATTGAAGTATGAAAAATGCAAAAATCCAGGCACACAGCTGGAAGTCAGAGCTGATAAAATGTCGCCGCCGCTGCATTAGCATTGGGGCACTGTGGAGCTGTGCGGCTAATTAATTTTGATCTGCAGGCAGCAGGTAGCCCACCCAGTAGATATGTATCTAGTATCTGCCAGATACGACTCTGAGTCATAGGGCTACCTACTAACCAGCAAATGGCCATTGGTCATGCTCGCAAGGGGAAAGCTATTGCACTTTTTATCGCTGCCCAACTGGAATTGAATTATAGCCAATTGTCATTCCTGCAACACATTTGCCATTCAATGCCCCCTGTCAATGCTGCCACACTCGCTCGCTGTCGCTGACGCTGTTTCTCTCTCTCTGTCTCTGTCTTTGCCCCCTTGGGGCCTTGGGACAGACAGACAGATAGACAGGACAAAAAGTCTTCTCTCTGGGTTTGCATGTTTGCCTCAAATTTGGTGTGCTGCAATTTTTCTTTCATTTTATTTTATTTTCCCGGCTATCTGGCTATCTGGCTATAATGCTTATCCCATTTCTGCAGGTCAGTAGTCCCTGGCGTATATTATTTCGGCATAAATCAAAACTTTCACTTAGCACGCTCATTTGTTTCAATGACCGTAGTCCCCACCCACACACTCTCCACCCCACCTACTATCTCTCTCTCTGCACTCGAATAGTGATAAAAATCTATTACAAGCTCATATCATATTTTATTTCCGCTTTTGCGCACTTCCGCCTCACCACACACACACACACACACACTGGCACACAGGGAAATGGAGGGAAATTATGAAAAAGCTTTTTTATGGTTCGTTCACTTTTTACGATGATGATGGGATGGGATGGGGGATGGCGGATGGGACACTGCCATGTCCACTCGAATGGTCACTCTCCGGTCACTATCCTGGGTCCTGGGTCCATCCGTGTGACATATTAAATTTAATGGAAATTGATGAGCGCTTATTATGATATGAGATAGCCAGATAGCCAGTCAGCCAGCCAGCTCCTTTGTCCTGTCGTCTTTCCTTTTCCGTTCCTTTTTCTCCAAGGGGGGTTGGGTGGCATTGGTTGGCCACCGGGATGGATGGATGGCTTTCTTTTTTTGTTGGTATCTCTCTCTTTTTATCATAAAAGTAATTTCTGCTGATGGTCGCACTAAATTCATTGATTCAATTTCCTCGCTGGCTTTGCGTTTGTTTTGTGTTCGGATACCCGTCGCATCCCAGTCCGGAGACAGCTCCAATAAATATGGATATAATATTTCAATATTTGTGCAACTTTCCTTCTTTATTTCGGTATTCCGGTTCGAGCGTAAATCACGATTTGGTACGAAATACTTTTGTAGCTTCGAGTCAGAGAGAGAAAAAAAGTGAAGCAGATGTAAAAGGAAAGTATGCGAAGTAAGGAAAATGACTTTAAGATGGGATTGTTGATATCATATGTACAATAGATATGAATGTGTGCTTGCATATAGTTCGTATTTCTTCTTATGGAAAGTGTATTTGAGTATATATGTATATATGTATGTATAAGCTGAGTGTGGAATTTGTTTTAGCCATAAGTGATTGTAAGATGTGAGTGTTCATAATTATAGATATTTATACACTTATCAAATAATTTTCTTAATATTTTAGATATTTTACAAAAATTATATACAATTTATGTACCAATGAAAATTTGAGTTTCTCTGCTTTTAAAACAAGATTGAATTAAAAACTAGATTAGTTTCATTGATTAAGCATAAAATATTCATATTTTTAAGGTGGAACTAACTATAGGTACTATATCATTGGAGAACGGTACCAATATGGATACTTGTTAGACAGAAAATATATGTAAAAATGTTAAATATGATTACGGATTGCTCACATCCATATATAAGGATATATCCTTTGTTATAAATATATTAAAGATTACAAAATATTATTAACTGAGCACCCAAACACCTTTTATTAGTACTTCTGCTTGCTGTAATTTTCCAGCTGATTTGATTACTCACACACACTCACACACCCACACACTTGACAGCGCTCAGCCCCATGTGCACTCGATACACCCCCAAGTGTTATTTGCTTCCCGGAATCCACCTTCCCACCGTTCAGTGCTCTGTCCCCAAAAAAAACCTCAGATCCCCAGTGCCTAACCGCACCGGCAACGCTGCTTATGGCCATTGTGCGAGGTCATAAATACTCACGAGCCCTGACAGTCGTCATAAAAATGTGCGCATGATTCATATGCGAGGCTCCCCCGGCCGTTTAACGACACTTTAATAATTCTCTAATTGCAAAAAATACGGCGAAATGTTGCACACAGTCGCAGGCACAGGCCCAGACCGAGCAGCAGCCTCTCCTCTCCAGGTATCCCCCACCCCCCGCGAAACTGTACCAGCCAGGCTTTTAATGGCCGGCGAGTGCCTTTTAATTGGGTGGCGCCCAATGCCATAAAGCAGCACAGCACGGGGCGGGGGGGCAGCGGCATCTCGGCATCGGCATCGGGTTCGGGTTCGATTCGGTTCTGTGTCTGTGTCTGTGCACGGGATGGTATGTGAAGCCCCCGGCGGGCTGTGCTCTCCACCTGCAGAGCGTGGTTATTCATAATTATACCTGGGGTTTGCCTGGGGTACAAGGGGTATATGCGACTCGTGCAAGCGTTTGGGCAAATAGAAGGGGGTATGCATTCGGGAAGCATTAGGGTTCGTAGGAGTTCGGAATACGAGCTACAGCAAGCTATGGAAACCTATCAGAATATGTATATTTAAATACCTTTAAGTATGGAGGAAACTCCTACTCAGAGTGTTACCAATTCTAGAGTATCTTATAGTCGAAATGATACTCTCCTTCCTCCCTGTGTGCTGCGCATAATTTAAAGCGACACTAAAAACAAACAACGTCAAGTCGTCCGTCGTGACTTCGTCGTCAGACGAGAAGGAAGAAACAACAACAACAGCAGCAAAAAAAGAGAGCAGAAAATACCAGAAATAAACAAGAAACGGAATTTGAGTTTCTGGCTGGAGAATGAAGAAGGAGCAGGAGAATGGAGAGACGCGACTTAACATCATAATTTTCTGGGCATTTGAACTTTGTCTTCCTTCCACCGGGGGGTGTTTCCTGGGGGGCTGAGACGCCTTTTTCTTTCTGTCGTTGCCCTGTAATAACTTTCCGCTTCGTCGCCAAATTTCATTACGCCTTTCCTACCCACTCTCCATGCTGCCCTACCCCCCCTGTTGACATATCGGATTACGCACTAATTATCCTTCTAATTAACCCTTCTGCTGTCTTACTGTCTTACCGTCTACTGCCTACTTAATGCTCGTTTTGCCTTCTTCTTATTTTCCAACTTGCCCGGGGGGGGCTTTTCCTTCCCGCTTAACCCCTCTGTTCGGTTTGGTTTCTGTTTCGGTCTCGACTGTTGCTCCTGAAGCATGACCCTCTTCGTACCTTCACTTGGCTTTCGTTTCCAACACCGTTTTTAAGCCTATTAGACAAAACTCTCATAATTACTTTGTTACTTTGCCACCGTGCCACCGGCAGTTGCCTCTTGGCCTGCCTCTCGCAGCCTGTCACCAGTTCCTTGCGTAAGCATATCGATATCCATGGCGAAATCGATGACATTGACAGCGACTGTCTGTCTGTCTGCATGTCTGTACATACTATAGTTGGACGAGGATGCACAGTTACTGGTTTGTTGGTATTACTAAATGAACAAAGACTAAAAGGAAAGAATATAGAATGAAAACGAATAATATCATTTGGATTTAAAATTAAAAATTTTCTAAAAAAAAAGAAATTCATACTTTTAGTTCCAATAAAAAATGGCATAGTAAAATAGAAATATTAAATATCATATTAAATTAAATATTAACTTAACCTAATATAGAATTCACTTTGATTTACATATAAATATAAATGTATCAAAAAGCCTTTTCAATACGGTCCATATTTAAGCTTAATGTAAAACACTTTTAAAATAAATATAATACACATTTGTACATATTTTCAAATAATAGAAAATATATTTGAAAATATTATTAAAATATTTAAATATTTATAAAATATTATTATATTAAATATTTGTATTTTTCCACACTTTCTGAATGTTTGTTCTTTTTTATTTTCTCAGCTGAAATTTATTCTCCAGAAACTCTCCAATTATGTTATAGGATTTAATTGTTTGCAATTGTTGTTGATATGTATGTTACTCGTAGATCGTTTGACCGAACATTTAATTAGTACGCTTTGTAGTAGTATGTAGTTATGTTTATTTCTAATCCCCTTATTCCAAACTTACAAGTATGTATGTTTATGTAATGTATTTACTACTCACATACTGTTACGTGTACATAGTTATATTCCATGGGAGTGTATGTATATGTATATGTTTTTAACTTACAATCGACAGTTTACTGTCTAATTGTGGGTTCTCAGTTGTTGCATGTAATCAGGAATGTGTCTTTATGGACGCACATTAGACCAGACAGACACACGCACACACACACATACACATATCCATACTCTACACACACACACAGAGCAAAGTCAAATCATCAAAGCGAGTGAATTGGGGGGCAATTTAAATATTGATTGTTATATCAATGGATCAATATCCAAAATTTGCATATCGACAGCCGCAAACTAGCTCCATCTCTGCCACTCTACCTCTCTGCCACTGTCCATCCTCCCCCTCTCTGCATGTGTTTTGTGTGCCACCAAATGCAAATGCCACTAAATTATCCCATTGCATGGATCAGTGCATGAAGTTGGAGGGGGCCCTTTGTGATGTTTATCATTAAATGCATGTGTTGGGCCAGACAATCAACTGCTCGGTGAGACATGGCTTACTATAGTTATAGCCATAGCAAATAATATTCTCCCAGCTTGTGTTTGTCTCTGAATGTGGCATATTATTATTGTAGGATTCCCCTCCCGACGCACAAAGGCCACAATGAAGCAATCAGCAGTAGGAGCAGCAAAAGCTCAAATACAAATGCCACAATTGCAATTTGCCAGACGGACAAGTGTGAAACTTATTCGAGTATTTCCATTTATGAGTGCTACTACCTGCCCCTGCCCCCTCTCTCTCTCTACTGGCAATTGAAGATGAAATAAATACAATAAATACTCATATATAGTAGATATGCATATATTTGTTTTTCTGTCTTGAAAAAGCTGAATCGAATTTTGGAGAAATTTTACTTTGTCTTTGACATACAGTCTTTGGGCAGTTCAATGAGTTTTGGTTTCTCATTTAAAAGTTTTGTCAAAGGTTGGAGTTTATTTTATGAAGGTTTTAGAGGCTGAAAGTACTGGACAAATATTTGAAAATAATTTCAGTAGTTGCTTAATTTTCTTAAGAATTTATTACAATTTTTATATTACTTTTCTACCTTTAATAAGTCCCTTTAGAGCCTTAATTTCTTTAAGGACTTTACCATCCGCCCTCGTCTAGCCAAGACAAAATATTATATTATTGTTATATGTATGTAAGTAAATACATAGAAAAGTTACAAATACATATGAGAACAAGTATGAGTATAAGTATGAGTATGAGTACGAGTAACAGTACTGGAGTACCAGTAAGGCAGTATCTGTTTTGTTGAAGCATTTTTTGTATTGTGTTTGCTAGCAAATATTTGTGCTGCACATGAAGACTTCAAGAAGCCAAGATGTTTGATGCCTTCACAATGAATGGCATATATCCTTGCGTATCCATATGGCTGGACATATGCAGTAGGGGCACTGCCACATGCCACATGCCTCTATAGCTTGTGGGCCAAGTGCAAATACGAGAATCTGCCCACTCGACCCCCGTTCCACGACTGCTTGAAGAAACACTAGATGTTGTCCGTTGTTTACAGTTGACGTTGATTAAACAGCAACCCCTTCCCTACCATACCCCTTCCTTTCCCCCATGCAAACAGTTCCCATTGTGGGGGGGGCCACGCCTTCATGTTCGTGTCCGGGGGAAATTGATATGCTGAAATCAAAGATGTTGATTTCCGTTGGGAATATTCGCGCTGCTTTCTGCTCCCAAGCTTAACCCATTCGTTCCGAGTACAATTGCCAGTTGACCTCCACCTCCCCATACCAACCTCCCTTCCCACTGCATATTGACGCGCTGCTGCTTGTCCGCTGCTTGCCCCGCTGCTTTCCCACTGCTTGCCCCGCTGCTTGCCCCACTGCTTCCTTCTGGCCACCAAGCAGTCGTCATATTCAATTACAGGGCTTTCATCATGCGACTTCCTGCTCGGCCAACTCGGGGACCCAAAGTTGTGAAATTAATGTGCGCTCTGATTTACATTAAACGTCAGAAGGCCGCACCCGAAAGGTCTACACGGTGTGTATGATATGTTAATTCACTATAACAAGAGATACAACAAATGGATCTAGGGGCATTACGACTAAAAGATACCTAGCAGTAGGGCAAAGAAGCCAAAGATGCATCTCTAAATGAAGCAACACCTTCCCCAAAGCAACTTCTCTTTGCTACTAACTATAGTAGCAATTTCAACTATATTTTATCTAGATACAGCATACCCTTGCTCCCTAGCTATGAGGGGTATTTCATACAAAAGGCCATCAGTTTGGGGGCAAGCAACAATTGCATTCATATCCGTACCCGCAGCAGTAAAAGAATACAAAACTCTGTATGTGCAACATTGCAACATACAATATTGTAAATATATCTGACCGCTGACCAGACCAGAGAGCAGAGGCCTGAACTGGGCGTGGCCCTGCAGCCCCTTGCACTCAACCGGATGCAACTGAAATCGATCGCCGTGGTGCGAATTGATCCCGCTCACCCTAGTCTGGGAGGGGGCAGCTACAATTATTGCGCATAATGAGCTGTTGCAGTGACAGTGACAGACCCGTAGCGAGGCTTCGGCTTCTTTTGCACATTTCAATATCATAATTGATATGCGGTCAATTGTGCTTAAACGCTGGCTAACACACGAAGCCACAAATTTGTCGAAATTCCCATCGTACATTTGTGGTTATGAAAACGCAAAAGTATCTTAAAGTTCGCACTCGAAGCAGGGAGGGGAACACTGAAGTGTCATTCGATATGGATGACACGCAAGAGCTTCAGAAGGGAAAGAGAGAGACTTCTTCTACCCGAACGGGAAGTATCACATTTGTTTGCACAACTTTCAACACTCAACACAAAAAGGGTTTTATGTTTGTTTTGTTTTTGTTTTATTATATTGGCAGAAAGTCGAGGGTTATGCAGGGGGGATATTCAGAGGTATATTCCAGTCAATGTAAGTGCATTTATGCCATTTAAATTCTAGCATTTATCGGGCGTTCCATTACCCCCACTTGAGCTGATGAAATTCTCACAATAAAATGCACAAAATTAGTTACCACTTTTTGTACATAAATAGCTGTACATATGTATTACCATATACCTGTAAAATGTGAGCTTCTTTACATATTATTATTTTGGCAAGTTGGCCAAGAAATGGGGAGGCAGCCACCACAGAGCCAACAGATGTCCCAGTAACCGCAAAAAGTGATGTGGAGGCGGGGGCTTCTACTTCCCTTCTCTTCTGTTTTGGGCCAAAAAAGAAAAATGCGGATAAGATCTACGAGCCAGGCGATTGGCTTTTGACATTTATGATGAAATTTATGAAATCAACTGTCATGTACGACTGTCATATTGAATAATTTCGGCAGCTTTATGTATGTATGTCCAAGTCATGGATCGACGCACTTGCTATGCATAATTTATGGCTACATTATGGGGCCTACCAACTCTCTGGTAGCCAGCGAGTGAACTCATTCTAATTAAGTGGCCCACAGACCTCAGACCCCGATACAGAGACTCAGAGACCGAGTCCAAAGCCCACTCTCCCCTGGAGAGGAGCCAGAGCCCCAGCTGGGGCTGACTACGTGGGGAAATTAAAATGCGCACACACGCATTAAAAATGCCAAGCAGGCACAAAAATTTAATAATTTCGCTTTTTGCACAACATCATCAACACAAACACACAACACTGAACACTGAAATTGCCTCTCTGCTGTCCTCCGATTGAGACGATCTGTCCAGACAGACCTGCGGTTTCCGTATCGTGGCCGAATCGGACTTTATGATTTTATTATTCTCATTTTTAATGACAACGATGATGATGACCAATAAAGATATTAAAACGGCGCATGAAATGTGCCCCCGAAATGGTTTCATAAATGGCTCTGCGCACGCCTTCGGACACTGAGAGTGGAGAGAAGCGGTTGGAAGGGTAGGCAGACGGTGTAGGCAGGGGCTTTCCCCCTACATACTCGTACATGCTACATATGCCACGAATACAAATTTGTTATGATGGTTTTTATGCCCACACCGCAAAATGAATATGTAAGAGCATTCACATTCACATTCGGACTCGAACTCGTACTTCGGATTCACCATCAGATTCGCGTATTGGTTGCGGCGGCCCTCTTGCCATTTCGGACAGTTTTCGGTTGCTGCATTTGAAAACGACGGCGTGTGGCGCTCGGATTCAGCTGGAGATTGCATCTCATGCAGAGCTATGGCTACACTGAGAGAAATAACTGATGCACTTACTGATGCTGACTTTTCGGTGTGACAAATTTAACAACCACAGCACAGTCTTTGAGTACGAGCAAAAGTCCGTCTCCAAAAAGCAAAAACATTCTTATCGAACTTCCATTTATATAGATTTCTTACAGTGTTCCATGTAGAATGTAACTTGCAGCCATAAGATCTTATAGTTCCCTCCCAGTTCTTCTATCTCCTCCTTGATGACGACACTCCCCCACCCCCACCCGTATCACCTCTTCAGGGGGGCGATCAGGTCTCGTCCCGGATACCAAGGAGATTCGAAATCGTAAAGATCTGCTGCGTTGCCAGCACAGAGAAATCAGGCTCTGGATCTTGGGCCCAAGCCCTCTCTCTCTCTCTCTCTCTTTCTGCCTCTCTTTTGTATCTGTATCTTTATCTCTCCTTTGGTGGGGGATCAGTGGCGGGGGGGTTGGGGTACGCGGTGTGTGTTTTTACGAATCACGGATTCGATGTTTCGCATGAATACGTAATTAAATCTATAAATCGGCCAATTAAAATGCTTTGATATCGTGACAACATAACATTGGACATCGTCGTATGTTGTGCGATAGTCTCTGACTTTGGTCTCTCTGCTGCTGCTGCCTCCTCCTTGCGATCGTTGGGATTAAAAATAAAATAAAATTATTATACGAAAAACAAAGTGGGCGAGAGAGAGAGAGAGATCTGATAGGTTCGCTGATCGCCAGGATCGAAGGAATACTTATCCCTTTTATTAAGGCTGCTTCTTGTTTTTTTACTTAACTCTTTGTATATATTGAGGTGTAGTATATATATGTATTTGTGTATATGTATACGATAACGATCGCTGGCTAAATATGTTATAAGCATTCTTTTAACGATTGTGACAGTTCAATGCCCAAAGGAAACTTTTTAATTGTCCACTTTCCTTTTGGTGGGTCCCTAAACATGAATGAATTTTCAACAAAGATTTTATCCAGAAAGTTAAGGAAAGAGTTTCGTGTTCCTGCAAGTATCCTTCCGATAAGAAATTTGTACAGATAATTGATTAAGAGAAAGAACTTTATCTCTCTTAAGTTTAAGTTGAAGCTAAAGAATCATATACCATTTTATTCTTCCTTCCGTAGCCAGTCAAATATGGTTCAGTCTGCCATATAATTGAATTCAGAGTTATCTTAATTTAACTTTTATGCTCCAAATGGTTTTCTTTATTTTCGTGGTGTTCCTCCTGGTTTTAGAACCTGTTAGCTGTTCGCTTTCATGGTTAATATGCATATTAAGCTGACCATCTGAAACGCAGTCACTGGTAGTAGTAGTAGTCAGTGAGCTTTAAGCAAATGCCCGCCTACGTATGCTCCTGCCTGTGACAAACTATCCAATTATAAAATGGACAATTCCGAGGCAGGCCACATCGAAGACATATGCAAATGGGGCAAGCGCCACTGTCTGCACCACCTAGAGCTGCGCGGTGCAGCGCAGCGCAGCCCAATTGCGACTCATAAAAGTTGTGGCAATTAACAGAAACGAGATCAGAGCCCAAGGGGGTATCCAGATGCAGATCCAGTTCCATGGCTTAGCTGCAGTCACCGCCACGCCACGCCACCCACACACTCGGCGGCGCCTGCCGACTGCGGTTGGGAACAAAATTAACTTAAGCGTCGATCTAGCGATTAATCGCAACAAGTGGCAGTCCGGAGAGGAGCTGAAGATCCAGTTGGAGGCTATCTAGGCGTCGCCGGCGTTGAAGCTTGGAAGAGGCTCGATACGAGAGCGAATGATGGACTAGGGGATACTCCTTCCACAGAGAAATTTCTTTGAAATTCAAGAGCTCTTTTGATAGATCTTTTGATAATGAAAGAATTAAAAGATTATGGTTACAAAAATCTTTTCTCATACTTCTCCAAGCCAAAAGTACACCCAACATTGATTGAGTATGCCATTGGAATTACTCTCCTAAAAAGACTTCCCAAACTACCTTCCTGCCCTTCGCATCACTAAGTACCATGGATAACCATTTTAGTTTTCGATTTTTGACTACGACTTGTAGTGGTGGGTGGAGAGGAGAGAGGTGGTTACTTACTAGGGACACCATGGTCTAGAGCTGTGGTGTACATTATTGCCGCCTGTGGCGCCGACTTGAACCAGGGACAGGGTCGGACAGGGCCCGGGGACAGGGCCACCAACCAATCGAAAACACATTTGTCGCTGGCGAAACAGCAACGACGATCAGTTCGTGGGCTGTTTCGGCGAATTCCCGGCATTGCAGCTGTGCCAACCCCCCGCCAACCCGTTCGACCGCCCATAAGCTTCGCTCCAGGTACGACCGATGCCTCCCCCCAGTGCCAATCGTCCAGATCGTGAGAGTTTCGTGCGCAGGCAAGCTCACTGAGCCCGAGCCTGAGCTTGAGCCTAAGACTGGGTCTCGGTCGCGGTCGCGGACTCGGACGATTCTCTACCATCATCGCATGTTGTTGGTATTGTCATCATTTTATAATTGTCGTTGTAAGCTCTTCGCTGCAGCCATGCTTGTTGTTGTTGGCGTTGTTGCTTCGTGGCCGTTGCTATTTGCAATTGTTGTTGGTCGTTCGAGCAACGGGCAAAGCCAATCGCAATGCCGACGGAGACGACGCTGGGCAGAAACAACGAAGAAAACGACGACGACGACGACGACGACATCGACGACTGCCAGACGCCGTCCGAGTTGTTAGCTTCATTTGTTGCGGCGAGTGTAGGAACAGCCGGGCAGAGGAGAGAGAACAGGAGCGTACTCAGGTGTAACGGGGGTAGGCTCAATATGAACTAAAAATATCTATTCGTGAGAGAAACTAGGGAATAATTATGACTATTCAAAAAATGTAGATGCATAAAAATATAATAATAAGAAATAAAAAATATATTAATAAAAAAAAAAAATATATAATATATAAATTACACATATAGGGATATAGCATATGAAAATTAATTAATAAATAAAAATAAATAATAAACGTTTCCATAAACCTTTTTGATTAATCAATACGAATACAACATTTCATTATCATCGCCCCAAATCGGGCCCACACCCTAGTCGAAGTGACTCTGCTCCTGGGTAAAGGATCCAGGAGAGTTGTACTGTCGGCTGGCTGGCAGAGTCGTCGAGAGTCTCCTGTTCTGTCTCTGTAGCAATGAGCGCGAATGCGAATTCTTCTGCGTTTCTTCTGTCTGCCTGATCCTCTCTCTCTCTTCCCGTCGAGTGTCCAGTGTGTTGCAGTGTTCCCTGTGCCATGTTGTTGTTGCAACATTCTGTTGCTGTTACTGTTGCTGTTGTTGGTGTGTAGTTGCAGCTCGCCTTAAGCAGGGCTTTAAGTGGGCTCCGGTGCAAGTTATTTTTGTAACTTGTTGGAATTTTTGATTTTGTTCATGTTCGTCGCTTCAGAAATGCTCGCTTATGTTTTCCATAATTTAAATATGGTTGAAATTCTACAACGGCCAGCGGCGGCGGCCATTCGACTATGGCTGCCATAAACTGGCCAAGACGGACATGAGATGGAGCCTCGGCGATGAAGATGGAGATGCCGATGCCAATGCCAATGGCAATGCCAATGCCTAGGTCCAAGTGACACAGCGAGACTCCTGAAAGAGACAGAGAGGCAGAGACTGAGGAGCCTCCTCGTTGGTTGGCATTCAAAGGTAATGAGCGTTCCATCGTCTCCGACTGGAGATTAAAGTACATGCGATTCTCACGTGGTTTGATGTCTCTCCTTCGGGTATTTCTTCTAATCGCAGTTTGTTTACTGAAAATGCCAACAAGATTGGGGCAGAGTACAAGAAAATAATCGAGCTTATTTTTTGTGATATTTTGGAATATTTTAGGATTAGTTTTAGAAACATTTTGTGCCTCAGTTTGATGCTGGAAATCATGCTACCAAATTATAGCAAAAGCTGTGAATTTTCTTAACGATTTAACCCAAATAAGTAAGTTTTTGCCATGTGTGTGCGTAACTGACACTTGTTTGGTGCGGCATTTACAGAGGCGATAACCACAGCAGCAGCAACAGCAACAACAGCAGCAGCAACAACAGCAACAGCAACAGCAATAACACTCAGGACAAATACAGAAACAACTAGTGTCCGAAAGGTCTTGTCTTGTCCCTGCAATGGGCCAAAAGTAGCCACTGGAATACTTTTGCCGACTTGTACTCAGCCGAACAACAAACAGCAGCAGTAGTAGGGTTCCCGGTGGACCCCAGTCTATGATAAAGTGGAAATGGGCAGTGGACACTGAGACACCGAAACTGGCGTCCCAGAGCCAAGCTAAATTTGAGAAAAAATACAATTTTTAAATAGGCACAAAACAAATCAAAGTTGAGCATGCGACATGGACAACAAGCAACAGCAGCAACAGCAACGCAACATTAGCCACAACTTTGGCTACTGTTTGGCAATCGATTTGATCCCCGTGTGCCCGGCTGCCCCAGGGCAAGGGCACAGACCGGACCGGACACTTTGAAGTCCCTGGTCCAGTGTAGTTGTAGTTCTAGGATGGGATGTTGCTGCTGCTGCTGCTGCAGCGGGTCAACAGGTTGCCATGTGGCAGTGGCAGTGGCGACAGTTGTTGGCTGCTGTTCTCTGCTGGGGTTGTCAGCGCTACACAGCTCGTAGAAATTCCAGACATGCCCGGGACCCGGTCGCCTCCAAGTACAATCGGCATGGCATAGCACTGGCATTGCATAGCTGCTGGAGCCGAGTAGTGTTCTCCGGGACATGACCAACTACCAAACCAAACAACTACTGTGCCTCTAATCGATTGTCATTGTCGGTGCGTGTTGGCCCAAGCGCCACCAGTCTGGGAGTCAGCCAAAGGAGTCTGGAGTCGGTTGAAAGGTTGCACCCGCTTCTAGCACATTGCGCGACTCCTGTTACAGCCAGCCAGCTCCGCCGTCTCCGGTGGAATAAACCAAACAAAAAATTGTGTTTCAAATCATGTTCGTTTGGACAGAGTACAAACAGCTTGGACAAACTGCGGAAACGTCTATGAGATTGTCATTAGCAGCCGACCAACCAACTCTGGCTTTCCTTTCCCAGACTCAAAGAACAATACCAGATGCAACAGCAGCGGCAACAATTGCAGCAGCAACATTCGAGTGCAAAAAGTTGCCTGGGCCGGAGTCTGGGCCAGAGCTGAGGCAACAAACGAAACGTAACAAAATACAAGCCGTGAATTTCATTCGAACAACATCGTCTACAAGACAATCGAAGGCGAAGGCGATGCCGAAGGCAACTCTGGCGACATTGGCGACACGGACAACGAGTCGACCCCAAAACACAATAGCCAGCAATTTTTGGCCACAGCCAAAGCTCATCCATCCAGCACTTCCCCCCACTCTGAGGAGCATAGAAAATTCTATGATTCTGTGGCAACAAAAACGAGCGACGAGCGAAGGTGGCAGGGCCACCTTGGGTCCACTGTCTTTAATCATGCCAAGCGCATCGGCTCGGGGCGACTGGCCAGGCAGTATCTTAGCGGCAATTATTGTCACAACATTGCCACGGCAACGAAGCAGAGAAGGCAACAAACAAGATGCCAACTTGTACGGTTACACATTCACGCAGCAATTTTCATTTCAATGTCACGAGAGATTCGTCAGACGAATGGACCAAAGCCATTGGACTGGCCAAATGCTTATGAGCAGTAGCAGCAGTAGGATGGAGGCATGGGATACACAAGGGAAGAAGGGTAAAGTCATGATCAGAACAAGTCTTAATTGATTGTTATTATTAATAGCAAAATGTATTATATATACATAAATATTTTATATTTCGAATCTGATAAGAGTTAATGCCCAAAATAATTCTCCCAAAATTATACTCCTTTTATTCTTCTTATTTCCTATTCCTTTCAAATTCTTCCCTTCTATTTTTTCAACTCTTAAAATTTCTACAATATTTTGTAGCTATTGTAGCACTAGAATTTTCCATAGTCTATTAAATTTCCCCCAAAAAAAACATCTTTTAAATATGTGTGCTTAAATATTTTCGCATTGTTGTTTCTAGGAAAGTATCGCCTCTGGAAGTTCCCCCGTGGCGTTCCAAGAACATTTTCATCATCCGTTATGCAGTATCCTCTTAATTTAAAGTTCGAATACTGACTTTTTATTTATTTAAAGGTATATAGCTTATTATATTCAACTTAATTTGGGTTTAATTCTAGCCGCGATTCTTTTTGCTGTGCCTTGTCGAGATTCTCCCAGCGACTGAGTACATCTGTTATCGATACTTAGTGAAGAGACGGAGGATTAATCGGTGTGACCGCTTCTTGTGTTCCTTATTCCTTTGACACCCTACGGCATCCTACATTCGGCCCTCCTGACTCTGGATTCGTCCCGAATTCTTTCATATAGTCCGCGACTGTTGATGTTTTGTACGGCCCTTCTCCTTCTCCGACCCTTTCAACTTCGTATCGGCCATGGTTTTTAACTTTGACTATTTTATATGGCCCTAGGTACTTGCCCTTCAATTTCAAACCAGTCCCATACTGAGTGCGTTTAATGGCTACCAAATCGTTGATCTTATAGTTCTTTTTCTACCTTTCTCTTGGCATCAAAAGCTCGCTTGTTCTCAGCTTGCATAGTTTGAATATTCTCCCTCGCATTCTTTCTCAATATTTCACGCTCATCATCTAACTCCGAAATCAGACAGTCTTTTATCAGTTCCCTTTAGCTGCACATCCCCTGAAATACGCATATCTAACCCAGTAAGCAGCTTAAATGGCGAAACTTTGGTACTCCTCGGCTCGGTATTATTTATGATCTGCTGTACCTTACCTACATGCTTATACCAGCATCCTGGACTTTCATGACTCATTTTGGATATCATTGGAACAACTATTTTATGCATACGCTCGACTTGTCCATTTCCCCTGGGCACACCTGTTGCAATCAACAAATGTTGAATCTTCTCCAAATCGCAATACTCCTTAAAAAGGAGGGAAGTGAATGCAGCTCCGCGATCTGAAACTATCCTGTACGGGTTTCCAAAGCAAACCGCTTGACGCTCAAACAACTAACAACTTCTTCTACTCCTGTGCTTCGAGTAGGATACAACCACACATACTTAGAAAACGCATCTACAATCACGAAAATGTGATTATATCGTTTTTTGGTCAGCTCCATCGGGCCAACATGATCCACATGGTAGGTAACCAGCGGTTTATCCCCTTTGTCTATCGGGGTGAGGAACCCTTCTTGCCTACCTGCCTTTGCATTTACCAGTATGCACTCTACACAACTGTCAACTACTCGAGCTACTTTCTCCTTGAGCTTGGGAATATAATATGACTTCTCGATCAAGTCCTGAGTCTTTTTACAAGAAAAGTGACCTTGCTGGTGATTGATCTTAATGATTTCATCTTCCATGAGCGAAGGTACTACTAACAACTCTTTATTGGGATCTTTGAACAGAACTTGGTTCGAAACATAGAAATCCTCATACCCTTTGGACTCGACAACACTCTTGACCACCTTCGTCCATTCATCTAAGCGCTGTGCCTCCCCTCAAACGATGTAACAAACTGTCGGTTAAAACGTAACACGACACCCGGCTCAACGCGTCTACGTGTCTCATCTTGGAACCAGATCGATGCTCTATCTCATAATCGAAATCTTGTAGATACATCGCCCATCTCGACACTCTGAGTGGAATCTCCTTCTTCTTCATGGTCATGGTAAAAGCGTTGCAGTCTGTAACTATCTTAAACTTCTTTCCTAAGACGTACACCCGCCACTTTACCAAAGCTCCAATAACTGCAAGCACTTCGAGTTCATAAGAATGATACTTCTCCTCGCAAGGCTTCGTTTTACGACTCATGTAGAAAACTGGATGCCACAAATTATCCACTAAATCTCTCTGAAGCATAACAGCCCCGAATCCGAATTTCGAAGCATCAGTATGAATTTCCGTTTCCAGCGAATGATCATACAGCTTCAACACTGGTCCACTGATCAACGCTCCCTTCAACTTCTCGAACGCTGCCAAATGTTTCTCCTGAAACTCAAAGATTACCTCTTTCCGCAATAAATCCGACAGTGGCTTGGCAATAACTGCATATCCTTCCACAAACCTACGAAAATATGACGTCAATCAAGGAATCGTTGTATGCCCTTCTTATCGCGTGGAATTGGAAACTCAGCAACTGCACGAGTTTTCTCTAATCCTGGTTTGATAGTACCCTTTTCAACGACGTATCCTAAGAAATTTACCTTTCGTTTTAATAACTGACACTTACTCCAATTTATTCGTAAGCCATTTCTCTCTGCCACTTCTAAAACTCTTTTCAATTTCAACACGCCCTCTTCGATACTCTTACTGGTAATAATCACGTCATCCATGTATACGACCGCATCCTCATTCTTGATTAAATCACGCATGACAGCCATGATAAACCTTGTAAACACTGCTGGAGAGTTCGAGATACCGAAGGTACAAACAGAAACTCATACTGCCCATTCTGAGTTACGAACGAAGTATACTTTTGGGATTCTTGCGAAACAGGGACGTGAAAGAACCCATTTGTCAAATCTAATGTCGTGAAAACCTCTCCACCTTGCAGTTTCTCCATCACGCAGTCCATATGAGCTGTTGGGAAGTTATCCCGGATAATCTTTTCATTTAACTTGCGATAATCGCAGCACAACCGCTTTTCCCGTTCTTCTTGTCTATAAGAACTACTGGCGAAGCAAACTCGGATGTACTAGGCTTTATAATGCCTTCCTCTAACCATTCTTGAACCTGATCATCGACAATTTTCTGCTCTGAATATGCTAAACGTCGCGGATGTTGAAATACAGGCATCTCATCTGTCAACAACAGCTTCATCTCTACTGGCGAACTGAGATTTCTCTTCGGCTTATAGTTCTCGATCATAAACTTCACTTCCGATGAGACCTGTCGACTCAAATGATCCAAATCCACCAGACACTTTTCCTTATAGTCTTCCATGCTTACCATGCACAGGCTTTCAAACTCACTCATGAGCTGCACACAAGAACCCTGCCCAAGTTGCCCATCATCTGTTCCTAATTCAGCTCTTTGTCCTACAAAACGAACCCTTGGCGAAAATATGGTACCATTCTTGGTTACCATCATATCGACAGTTTCGAGGATCGTTGTGCCCAAGATTGCATCAAACTTCATGTCCCCATCCGGGATAACATGAAAATCGATTGACATGTCAATCCCATCGATATTGACATTTGCTCCGAAACTTCCAAAGTAAGCACCTGACTTTCACCGATCCTGTCAAAACTTTCTGGCGACCTGTCAGACTTCCAACGCCTACTCAAGTTTCATGAACACGCTCCTACGCATCAAACAAAGCTCAGCTCCTGTATCCACAAGACCTTTAAATACGATATTCTTGAAAATCACTGATTTCAGTTCAGGCTCGAAGAAAACGGAGCACAAGGTGGTTTCGGAGCGGCTTTTCCGTCTCGAACTACGTTTGTTGTTCTCTCTATTTTCGCTAGTACTTGTGCCTTACACTGTGCTGCTCGGTGACCTGGCTGATCACACTTAAAACACTTTTCTTTCACTGGACAATCTCTCTTTATATGAGACGAGTCTCCACACCTAAAACATTTCCTAACAGATCCAGCTCCTACTTCCTTTGTCATCTCGTTGCCAAACTTACTGTTTTGCCCAACATACTTGATTGTCAGCTTAGACGAACCACGAGATTTCTGATATGCCTCAATCTGCATCTTTAGATCTTTTAAGTTTCTAGCCTGGTATAAAATTACCTTGTTTGACCTTGTATCTGGGATACCCTCTATAAAGTAATCGATTAAACTCTCTTCTTCCAACTGAATGGGCTTGGCTATCTCCATTAAAGCATATAGGAACTCATGCAAAGATTCACCTTTATGCTGCTGACGTTTTCCTAATCTGCGATGCACTTCAGCTGATGAAAGTTTAACTCGAACTCCTCAAACAAAGCAACCTTCAAACTTTCCCAATCCTTTATATTTCTCTGGCTTCGCACAAACATCTTCGCTTTGCTCCACACAGCAACTGTTTTGCGTACACGAATACCTGTAGCTGGTTCCACTCAACTGTAGCTGCACAATCTTCCAATTCTTCAACCCACTGATCAATATCGGGTGACTTCGATCCGGAAAACTGAGTTACACTGCCTTCTACATCTTTAAGAGTAAATGACGATCTAATCTGCCTCTCCATTCCTAGACCTTGATGCCAGCCTGCACTGTTTTGCCGATTAAGAATAGTTGCCGCGGATGACACCGATATATTGTCTCCACCACCATCCTCCGTCTCTGACTCACCATCATTTACTTCATAGTGTGACAATAATCTTTGCTGCAATTCCAGCTTCAATCCAGTCGTACTCAATTGCAACTCCGACAATTTCCGACGCAACTCTTCAACACGCAGTGCCAATATCTCGCTTCTCTCCATTTTACAAATTTAACCTGCCGTAAATTATTTCAATTCAATGTCAATAATATTAAATGTAACTATAACAATAATATCTTATCAGCAATCGATAATACTTTAACCCTTTCCGCCCCTGTATACAATACCAAACTTTATGGCAACTCTCCGACACCAGTCGGCGTCTCTTTCGTCGCTCTCTTTCTAGTGTATGGCGCTCTCTGTAGCTTCACACACACTTTGCTGCCTTTCAAGCTCAACTTGAAACTTTTCGCCGTCCTCGTCTGTTGCCAAAATCCGTGCACGAACCTTTGCTTGCACGTTCTTGCACACACGTTCCGATGCTCCAGATCCAATATCTTGCTGTCTATCGCCGTCCCGTTCTCTCGTGTATGCCGCTCAATGTAGCTTCACACACACTTTGAAGACTTTCAAGCTCAATTTGAAACCTTCTGGTAGTCTTCGTCTGTTGCCAAAACCCGTGCACCAGCCCTTGCCTGCACGTTCTTGCACACACGCTCCGATGACGCAACCAGATCAATATCTTGCTCGCTTCTCCGCTGCCTGCACCACGTGTCCACGAGATGCTTCTTAATTTTCTTCAAGCCTGTCGACGATTTTCTTGAGCATTGCCCTGCTCCCTGCTCTCTCTTCCACGATCTGCTGCTTGTCGAATTTTGTTTCCTCTCGATCACCACCCCTGTCTCAGCTTGTGTATGGGTGTATTGGTGAGTCGCCGCTTCTCGCTGTCTCTCTATGTGCGCTTTTCTTGCCTCGTTGTTTGCAATTCCGCGTCTCTCTGATGAAATTCTTGCCGCTTCGCTGTGACACTGCTGTTGTCCTTGTCGCACTCCAGCCAATTGCTATGACGACTTTCCGACCTCTCCAGCCTTTCCTCTGCGAATTTTCTTCGAATTTCAGTTCCTCTTTGCTTAAAATTGCGCTCAATTTTGTCGAATGGTAGGCTATAATCCTGGTTGAGCCCCCAAAATTGCAGTATCCTCTTAATTTAAAGTTCGAATACTGACTTTTATTTATTTAAAGGTATATAGCTTATTATATTCAACTTAATTTGGGTTTAATTCTAGCCGCGATTCTTTTTGCTGTGCCTTGTCCGAGATTCTCCCAGCGACTGAGTACATCTGTTATCGATACTTAGTGAAGAGACGGAGGATTAATCGGTGTGACCGCTTCTTGTGTTCCTTATTCCTTTGACACCCCTACGGCATCCTACAGTTATTGGCAATTAATATCGATCCAATATGGGCAGCAGTTCGTTCCCCAGTCCATTCAGCAGACATCAAAGGGGAAGTCATCGCGAAATGCTTTGTTTGAACAAACAAAATGAACAGATATCGATCATAGCAGATCGATAGGTAGTCAGAGAGAGGAAAGAGTACAAAACTCAAATGCCTTCCCCATTCATTATAGTCAACAAGGGGGCATCTGGGTGAGTCGTAAACAGAATAAAACAAAGTATCCATAATGGCCCCAGGTGGAATGGTTGCGATCCCTGGAACCTGGTGCCTCCCTTCGTAGTTTGCATAACTCATCTGGCTAGGTATGTATAATATATACTACATGTTCAGTATGTATATGTAGCATTCTGGGGTCATGAAAAGTTAAAGAAGCGAGGCAGATTAATCCATCAAATCCAGCAACTGCCACGACGGCAATTAGTCATTCATTCATAAAGGAGATCGGCCATAAATAAATAAACAAATCGACAAAACAGACTGACAAATAATTGATCTATGCCATCACTGGCCCCATGCCCCGTGCCCCAGCAGCTAATAGAAGTGGCAACAACCAAAAGGCAGAGGCATGATCAACTGTAGATCAAGGCAAAGTGGGTTGTGGGGGGTATTTATATAGTTTATTCTTTATTTCTTATGGCTTTGCTCCACTGTGACCCTTTGGCAAACTGACGTCACAAATCGTCGAACTCTAGGGATAGATATCAGAGCTCGTAGAACAGGGAATGTAAGATCGAGAATCGGTGCTGGGGATCGGTAATCGGCAATCGTCGTTCGGGACTCGCTCGGTTGTGGGTGGCCGTGGGCGGTGGTGTGTCCGGTCTCAAGCAACAATGAATGAAATTAATTCTGTTTATAGATCGGATACGGGATGGTTTGGGAGAGGTATAACGCCAGGCAGGCAGGAGAACTATTAGGCGGATGGGTGGATGGGTGGCTGGCTGGCTGGTTGGCTGACTGGGTGCGTGCCTGTGCGGATCTGTACAATTTCAAAAATATTATCTGTGAAATTGTTTGTTTATTGTGATCCCCAAGCCCATTCATGTGCTTGCTGCTGCTACCATGCTGCCGCGGCCAAACACAATTTGTACAAATCAATGTCCGAGACCAAAAACCCAAAACCCAACCCCAAAAAACTCAAGAAAGAGATGGACACTGAAAGCGTGGAAAGAGATGCCAATAGAGGGGAGAGAATTTTGAATGAAACTTTGTTTTTGTATTGCCAAATCAGAATTGGATACGTAGTGTCTCCACTGAATAAATATGTACCTATTAGAGAGCTGCATGGTTAACTCATAACACACGCTTAATTGAATGGACTCAAATAAAATTGAATTGAGTGAGTGCGACAAACACAATGAACCGAATGAGTGTTAGTATAAGTGCGTTATGTAACTCACACCAAACGGCATTCAACGAAATGAGTGAGAAAGAGTAAAGCGAAAAACGAAAAAAACCGAGTAAAAAATTTGGCGAAGCCGAATGCATCCGAATCACTCGAATTATTGTGAACACCTGCGCGTTTATTTCGGTCAATTCCAGTGAAGCAAGCAGACGTAAAAAATGGACGGAGAAAAGGAAGCCGGCGAGACTGTACGTATTTTGCAAGCGCATTTTGTTGTTTTTGTTTTTTTAGTTGTTGTGTGTGTATTTTGTTTGTTTCGTTAACTCAAGATTAATAACTGTGTAGTTGTGTCCTGTCCATAAGTGTTTTTTGTGTAATTTTTTTCAGATTTAATTTAATATGCTTAAAATATATAGGTTTTGAAAAGCGCAGAGGATATAAGGGAGCTGCTTCAAGGTGGAATGTATAAGTTGATTGAGAAGAGAGGCCGAAGCGAAGTGTGGCAATTTTTCTGTAAAATAAAAAACGAAAATGGAGAGGAATTGGCTGCGCTTGTGGCCTGTAAGATGTGTTTTGCTATTTTTAAGTTTACAGGAAGCACATCCAACCTAGTAAAACATAAATGTTATTTAGTACACTCCACTAAATGTCGCAAAGTTGCCCCTATTGATGTAAATGCAGAAACGAAAAAGGAGGGTGTAGTTGTTGTTACCGAATGGGTTGTTAAGAACTGTCGTCCATTAAAAATTATCGACGACTCCGGCCTTAAAAAAGCTTGCATCATTTTTAATTAATGTTGGAGCAACATTTGGTGCAAATGTCGACGTTGATAAATTGTTACCACACCCAACTACATTATCCAGAAACATAACATCAATATATGAATCACATTTTGGCCCTATAAAAGCTGAAATTGAAAAATATAAAGCCTTTGGATATGCCATCACTTCTGACATATGGACAGATAATTACTTAAAAGCATCTTATTTGTCCTGTACCGTGCACTACATTAAGGAAGGAGTTCTTACTGACCGTTTAATGGCTATGAAGTCTATGAAGGAAACACCCTGCACAGGTTTGTTAATTGAATCTACAAAAAGTACACGATGAATTTAACTTTTACTATATATAGGTTTAAATATTCGTGCTAAAATAGAGGATATATTAAAAGACTTCGGATGTGACCTTGAAGTGGACAATCCCGCAATTGTGACCGATCGAGGGTCCAACATGATTAAAAGCCTTTATTAATTTGGAAAAAAATTCACTGCGTCAACCATCTGCTTAACAACGCCGTTGAGAAAGCGATCAATGCTGTTCCTGAGATAGGGAGTATAATCATAATTTGTAGTAAGCTGGTCAAATATTTCAAGAAGTCTGGGATGAATTCATCTTTAGGATTTACTTTAAAAAGCTTTTGTCCCACACGTTGGAATACAGTATATTATGTGCTGAAATCCATTGAAATGAATTGGGTTGACTTAACAACTATACTAAAAATAAAGAGCAGACATGCAGAATTGAAGGAATCAACCTCAATCATTTAGGTTCCATTGTCCGAATATTAGAAATTTTTGAAAATGTTTCAAAAAAACTTGAAACAAGCAAATATGCAACCATTCACTTGATTGTTCCGAATATGAATAAATTAAAGAAAACCTGTCAGCCCGACTGCAATGATGCTGATATTATCCGATCACTTAAATTCGAACTAGAATCGCAAATTTTAACGACAATACTACCAAATTTGTCAAAATATCACAAACATAGCCTTATTTCTATTTCCACCCACAAACAAATTGATACAATTTTCACCCACTGAAAAAGGAAACTATAATTAATGAGTGCAAAAATATTATGCATTCTTTTATTAGAGACAATGTTAGTATTTGTGACACCACAGAAACCCATTCAGCTGATGATGAGTTTGCTGAATATATAGAAGTTCAACAAATTGACCCAAATAAAGACCAAGTGGAGCAAGAAATTACAGGGTATTCAAATGTAAATGTAACATACACAACAAATTTTGATGTTTTGGCTTGGTGGTATATGCACCAGCAATTTTTTCCTCTTTTGTATAAGTCAAGCTGCAAAATATTCTGCATTCCAGCGAGCAGCGCGGCATCGGAACGAACATTTTCAAACGCTAGAAATTTAATAACAGAAAAGCGTTGTCTAATAGCAACTAGTCCAGACAACATAAATAAAATTATGTTTTTAAATTCAAATATAAAATGAAAATGTTAAAGTATTAAATATATAATAATAAGCTAAATAAATATAAGAATCATATTGTGTTGTCTTTCGTTTTTCATTTCTTTTTTTCCTTACGCACGACCAGATAACTAAAAACCGATTTTGGCATTCGAATGCATTCGAAACGCAAACCACTCATTCCACTCTATTCTAACTCATTCAATCCATTTTTTTTCGTTTATATATTGTGAGTCCGAGTTTGACGCGAGCGCACTCACACACTCAAACGCATTCCGCTTCGCACTCAAATTCACTCAACCCATTTGAGCAGTGTCGATTCGAATGTGGTTTTTTTGCAACTCATGCAGACCTCTAGTACCTATAGATATACAGATACATATATATCTGTGTATCTGTAGTGTATGGATGAGCATCCGGCCAAGCCAGTCCAATAATAAACAGATACGAATACAGGTGGCTCTCCCTCTCTCTCTGATTCTCCAGCAAAGCGCGTTTCCGGCGGCATTTTGCATGGAACAAAAACACAATTTAAATATTCATTAATTTTATGAAAATCGAAATTCATGCGAAAACAAAACGAATCCGAAAACGAATCCCAAACGAATCGAAATCGAATCGCATTGACTCGCAAAGCCAAAACTCTTGACTGCCTATATAGTAGCTACTGTTTGTCAAGTATCTGTATCTGGTGTATCCATGAGCTTCGACTTTTGTGTTCGATTTCGTTTTCTGTATTGTTTTTTTCGATTGTAAGTATTGGGTTTTGGGGGTTTCAATAAAATTATTGGGCGCGTCTCTATTCGAGCGTTAACAAATATTATTGTTCATTTTGCTGTTATTGTGATTATAAATTTTCAATGTGTAAACAGCAGCAGCAACAACAGCTACAGAGAGGAAACAGCGACAAAAGGCAGGTTGGCTGGGTGGCAGCTACGATTTAAGGTGCAGCCTGTAAATTATTGTGCAGGTGAGTTTTAAATTGTTTTTATTTTGGATTTTAATAACGGAAATACTAAATTAAATATAAAAATTCCCCCCTTCCCGCCAATAGCCCAGCACAGCCCCAGTTGATTGATTTACATTGTTGCAATTGTTTAAGCAACATCCCCCAACCCCACCCCCCACTATAGCAATCCATTGACTGAGCAACGAGAATGGAACGACTGTGGAACACACCCAGAGCTATCCAATAGATACATAAATGAATAGCTATAGCTATTATACATATGTAGCGATATATTAAACAACATTTGGGGTGGGGTGGGGGTCATAAAACATATGGGCAAATGCTACTATTTTACATATCAATGGCTCGATCGCTTTTTGGGGGGAGTAGGCCTCCTCACAATCGTGTTCCATTTGAATGGCTAAATGTTCGATGTCAAATTGACAAATTGTGTAGCGATTAGATATATGTATAGTAGGCATGTATTTCCATAGCAATCATAATACTCAAAAGACTCAAAAGCAACGCCCACCTGGGCATGTGTCTTACCACAAATGAATAATTTTTCATGTAGAAAAAAGACTTTAAAAAGTCAAAGAGGTTGAGTGCTATTTATGCAAAAGTTTTATATATATTGTTAGGTTTATTTTAACTGCCAGTTAAAATGTTCTTTTGTTAATACCACAACTTAAAAAATATAATAAAACAAAAGAAATATTTTAAGAAATACAAAAAAATATAAAAAATGAATAAAATAAAATTAAAATAAATAAATAAAAAATATAATAAAAAATACAAATAAATAAATAAAAAATAAAATTAAATACAAATAAATAAAAAAGAAATAAAAAATAAAATAAAAATAAATAAATAAAAAATAAAATTAAATAAAAATAATTATATAAAAAAAATAAATGGAACTAAAATAATATACAAATAAATAAAATGAAATAAAAACATAACAAAGCACAAGAATATAAAACCACATTATAAATAAATAAATTAATAAATAATTAATTCCTTGCGTATATGTAGTTACTTATGTATAAAACACTGAACTACCTATGACTTTTATGTGCCATGTAAAATGTAAAATAAATCTCTCTAATTTCTTCCCTTCCCTAGAAATACTTTTCAATATCTTTCCTCTTGTCTACCCAACCCCATTCCCCTAGACATTTTATAATTAAATATCATAGCCTCTCTTGACTATCTGATCGTGCAATCACTTAACATTATAGCTGGCATTATAGCACTTGGCCACTTATTAATTTCATTCATCCGAAAATCCCAAAATTGTTTTGACCAACTTCGACTTCCGTTTTTGGGGCCGCATCGAAAGCCGATGGCTAAGCAGCGATTAGAGCCCAGCCCAGACTTAAAAATGCTTTTTATAATAATTTCAAATATGTTAAGAAGGAAAAAATTAAAATAAAAGAAGCAGCGAAAGGCAGTAAGTAAAAAGGGGAACATGGAAATTATTGTCGGGGCCCCGATAAAACTTCCTCTGATAGTGGCAGTGAAAATGCCACAAACAGCTCATTACAAGCGTCAAAACAAATTTATGCAAATACTTGTACTACCAGGCACCAAGAGAGGTACGGGACAGGGGAGGGGTACACCTCGTACTGAAGTGGAGTTTGGAGCCGGTGGCAATTAACATTGCGCCGTGCGTTGAGCATTAATCATTTTAATCGCAATTTATGTGTCGTCGACGTCGTCAACAACACGAGCCGACACGACAGTCACAACAACTACACACACCATACACTACACACTACATACACACAACACACACACACCACACACACACACACACACACAGCACACACACTCCATATGCCCCGCCAAATGAGCGCTAAACGAGCTTCAAGATCGGAACCCGACGCTGACTTCGACTTCGACTCCGACTCAACGGATCTCCGCTCTCCAATCCAGCTCGGGGTTTTGGGGCGGCCAGAAGAAAGCCAAAACAGACAGCAAGCAAACTTCATTGAGGCCAGTTTTTCGGGGCACTCGCTCTCGGGGCGGTCTTTCAAAGCAGCCACGCACTACCACAAGATACTTCTGATACAGATACTTCTACAAGATACTCACTCGTACTCGTTTGTGCAGCTTCCTCCTGCTGCCGCTCTCTTTTGCTGGTTATCTTGGACACATCTTGTCGGGTCGGTGTCAACAACGTCAATGCCGACACCGAGGCATTTTGTGGCGATCAAATTATGTTTCATAAACGCTCGCATTTATGGCCAATGACAACGGCAATGACAACCCAACCACCATGGGGCAAGACAGACAACCTGAGAGGCAGCAACAGCAACTGCTATGAGGAGGCAATGATTTGTTACAATTCTCAAGTTATTTGAACTTTTTCGAGATTCCTTCTGGTCGGTCGATGGCCGGCAATCTTCAGACTTTGTCGCTGGCCGCTTTTTGTTTTTGTGCGACTCTTTTCCGGGATTTCGTGCTAAATGCCTAATTATTTTTTATTTGTCAGTCATTGGGAATTGTCAGTTGAAGGACCAGCAGTAATCGTTGCAGGAGTGGGAGAGCAAAATTGGATCATTGATCCTTCGCAGGTCATTGCATCTGGCTGATCAGCAATAAGGAATAGTTTCCATTGATTGCTACTCTCTATGACCTCATATAGAGATTTCCATGCAAGTTATATAAGCCTGGTTATATCTATTGATGGTAGTGGAACTAAGCCTTGTTCTATCTATTGATGCCAGTGGAATGTCTAAGCTGTTTGCCACCGATTGCCCCGAGGGTCATTTGGCAGCCAGCCGCCAAGAGCTGGCCAAAGATTCTCACAGAGCAGCAGCTAGGAGTCTGTCTTTGGGTCTGTCTTTGGATCTATCTCTGGGTCTGTCTTTGGGTCTGTCTCTGGGTATATCTTTGGGTCTGTTCCTGGCTCTATCTCTGAGTCTGTCTCTGGTTCTGTCCCTGGCTCTATCTCTGAGTCTGTCTTTGGCTCTGTCTCTAATTCTGCCTCTGTGTTTGAGTCTGGGTATCTGTGTGGCTTTTACGACTCCCCCCAGTGGTTGGCCACTTGTAAATTTGTAATAATTGCAGATATTTTAACTCCACTTGGGCTGGCTCCGGATTTATGGCCAGCTAATTCGCTTTGCATGTCAATCGAACTGGATTGGACTCGACTGGAAGCTGCAGCTCCTGGGATTCTGGCTTATACTGTGGATGTGGATGGGACCGACTGATGTCTGCTGACTGCTGACGTTCGCATGATTTTCTAAAAACTTTTATTTTATATTAAAATTTAACGAGACTGCCATAAATCTTCACTAAAAAGCAGACAATTCAAATTTCGCAAGCCCCCAAGAACACAACAGAACAAAACACAAGAGAGAAGAGAGAAAAAAACAAAACAAAATCCCCATTGCCGGACAGCTGCCCCGCGAGTGGGGGCACAAAGATGGGGCAGGAACTGGTGGTGGCAGTTGACGGAAGACGACAGCGCGGCCACGTTAAACGTTTCGCCACTGAAATTGATCCAGTTGCAAGTTGCACGAGGCACATACACTGGCTGCTGGCTGGTGGCTGCTGCCTGGTGGAGACTCTGAATGCCTTGCATCGCTCGAAATGTTTCCATCATTGGCCACTGGTAGAGGATGGGGTATGGTGGTACAGGGGTACGGGGGTACCCATAATTCTTGTGCTAAAAGGCAGACAAAAAGCGCTGAGCGATGGTCATGTCAGCAGCTGACTCCCCTCCGACTCTCCCTCTCTGATTTTCCTCCAACTCTGAGCCAAAGTCGCAATGTTCAAGCGATTTAACCAAATGGGCAGCAGGCGGCAAGCAGCAAGCGGCAGTGGCAATGGCAAGCGGCACACGGATGTATACAACGATGCGACGATGGGGCACAAAACTGGTCAAGCGGTTGCGCCGCATGCGTCTCTGTCCCTGTCCCTGCGGCAACTGACAATAGGCGAAATATCATCGAAAACCATAAAAAACTGACAGCACAAAAAGAGGTGTTGACACATTGATTTATCTGGCATGCTACTGTGCACAGCACAGATGAGACCCAAAGACTGGGATCTGCCACTGGGAGGGGGGAATGGGACAGGGACAGCGGATCCTGGACTGCGGTCAGTTTGGTTGCTGCTGTTTTGGATGGATGGATTCATATGCCAACTGGATACCAGGCAAAGGCGGCAACAATATCATAACCATAACAAGACGACAATGACAATGGGGGTAGGCTAGGGTACGAGTTAAAGGGGTAAAGGGTTAGGGGTGCAGGGCTGCCTGTTAAAGAGGAAACGAATTTCAAAGAATACCCCAAAGATATATGAAACATATTTTTCCATACCTCGCTGCTTGGAGTTTGAGTATGTGGGAGCAGCCCCCTTCCACCACACGTTATGACAATCTTTTTGGGAGCTCTGCTCGATCCATTTAATCCACTTAACACGCACACAAATACACAGAAGTACACACAAGAGCACACACACAGAAGGGAGACACACACAAAAGCAGGGGAGACACAAACAGCAGCAGTAGAGAGAAAGAGTTGAAGAGAGAGGGAGAGTGAGAGCTGAGACTGAAGCAGTGGATATCCGCTTGGAGTGATCCTTTGGGGTCTCCTCCGCTGTGTGTGTGTGTTTGTGTGTGTATCGTCTGATGGGTCAACGCGATATGTGCTGGCTGCTTGTGGCTGTGGCTGAAGCCCCGAAACACGTTACCAATTTAAAAATTCCAAATAAAATATAAATTGACCAAATTAATATTGGGAATACATGAAACAATTCTTGGGAGAAAAATGTTCACATTTTTGTCGTATCCCTTTTTTTTGCGATCGTTTCTCTGTTTGTCGTTTCTACCCCCCCTCCGCACTGATCGTTGTGCAGAAGGGGTGGAGTGAGGGGCATTTGCCCACTGCTTATCCCAGTATCAGACTTGACGGAGGGAAGAGACTCACCGAAAAACTATTTGAATTGTAGAATCGAAAAACAGTCAAGAAGAAATCGCTGCCAATGCAGGAGAAGGAGACTATACAGGTGGGGGAACATGGAGGGGGGTGAGTGAATGGGGGGTAGACAACGGGGAAAATGGGAAAATGGAAAACTTTAAAATGGGATTTTTGGCACTCGTTTTGGTTTCCGTTGCCGTTGCCGTTTCCATTTTGGTGCGCTGCGGTCGAAAGAGGCGACAAGGCATGAAACCGGTAAATTAAAGCAAAAGGATAAAGTTTAATTGGAAAACTATTTTTAGCCTCCTACCCCACCCCCTACCCCCTCATTCTTGGTCTTTCTTTAATCTGCTTACCTTTAGTTTTCTTAATTTCATCCATTCTCCTGTCGTGGCATTATCCTCGTGGATATATCCCCCACATTCACCATCCCCACATTCAGACCCACGAGTGTGAAGACAAAAGTTTCGCTTCCATTTCCGCTGCCAATATGACTTCTACCACACACACACACCCTACCCCTCCACACACATGCAATCACTCTCTATCTCTATCTCTCTATTGCTCTCTCTCTCTTTCTCCTTTGCACTCGTGAATGAATTTTAGCAAATGAATAGAAATTAAGTTTCGTTGCCGCTTGAGTGCCGCTTCTCTCTTCCAACTACTGCAATGCCTCAGGGCAGCCTTCCCGTCCTTTCCCCCACCCCACATCCTGCCCTCTTTTAGCCCAGGTAAGATATTGCCGTTATTGTCGAAAAAAAGTTTAAAATATGCCGCCTTTTATAAAATTTAATGAGAAAAGTTGGCATTATAAATTTTTGTATGCGGTGAAATTTATTTGCTCATTGCAGCAACTCAGTAAAGTAGCAAGAGACAGGCAGAGACAGACAGAGAAAAAGAGAGAGAGAGGCAGAGAAAGGGGGTACTACAGATAGCTGAAAAGAGTGGGATATATTATATAGCAGAGTGCACAATTCAAAAAGTTTTTTTGTACCCATGCAAAGACTGATTGCTGTTTGAATGATTTCTGAATGGTAGAAAAAAAAGAGACTCACGAAATGGAAACCCAAAATAAAAAGGTGGAATTTATTTAGCAAAAAGAAAATAGACAAAAAATAGATCCACTCAGGTATGAATAGGTATGAATATTATGGAAAATATATACATGATATTTTTAATGCATTTATAAACTATAATTTCCATTAACAGATACCTAACCAAAGTTTGCAGTACAAATAAAATAATGTAAAATAATTTCCTTTAATTTAAATTAGAGAAAAAGATAAATAAATAATTTCAGACATAGAGCTATGAATGTAATGTATAATATGATATTTTTACATATTTTAATAGACTGTAATTTCCATTAAAAAAAAATCCTCCAAAGAATAGGCTCGCAGTATTCTCTTTATTTTAATTATTTATTTGCATTTCAGTTCTATCATTCAGCTGTGCAACAACTCCATTTCTTGTATCAATGAATGGCATAATTAAATATAACTTATCCTTTTCTCTTTCAACACTTGCCAGACATTCATTCATTCATTCATTCATTTATACTGCGATTGCTGGCTGTTCAGCCTTCATTATACATATGTACTCATATCATTCCACTTAATAACCTGCATTTGGCTCTGATTTTCCAGCCGTTGCAGGCCAAAGCCAAAGCCAAAGGCAATGCCCCCCCTTATGATGGCAGTCAACCGACTGACGTCAACCAGCCGCGATAATTGTCATCTATTTTGCATTATAATACTCCCTGTACAACTGTCCAACTGCCTGGCTGTCCGTCTGTCTGTCCAGTGTTGTGTCCAGCGGATTATTGTGGCTCTCTCTGATCAACAGCTGCGCTGCGCTGCAGAATGAAAATTTCATTTTCACAATGCGGTTTTTATTGTGGCCAGCAATATTTGCCACTAATATGCGGCCAACAGCAACAGCAGCAGCAGCAACAACAGCACAATGGAGCCGTGTTGCCCCCTGAAATGCATATTTATGAGCCTTGCCACACAGCCTGGCTACATGGGCACGCACCAGGGAGCCCCGGGCCCAACCTGGGGGATTGTGTCGCCCCCAAGTCAAGTTTAATTTGCATTTTGGCCGAGTGCCTAGGCCTAGACACAATTCCTCATAATTCGCGTACTATTCGCGCCACTCGGTCGCTCTTGCTGGCTGCTGGCTGCCACATGTGGCAGGCACGTACGCGCCACCGAATCAGAATTGAAAATGAATTACACCGAAATGAATGCAAAAACTGCAAATCGCAAAGTGAAATCTATAAGCCAGCAGTCAGCAGCACAAAGCATTTTTCCCGCTCGGAAAACGTGCCCATAAAAGCAGAGGGGGCAGGAGGAGGTTGGCTGGGGTCGTGTATGAAAAATCATTCACTCATAGCTGCCACTAAAGGGGGAAATATAAGTAAAAGGGAAACCCTTTAAAAGGTTCTATATAAAGTTGAATACTGCCAGAAATTATTCTGTTTGAAGGTGAAAATCAATTCTTGCAGTGGAAGGTTTTCCCCCCCCTATATGCCCCATTTCTTTCCACTGAACCCCTTTCACTCTTATTTAATGTGTCGCTGCATTCCCCAACGTATATTTAATTAAGTGTCAAGATTTTTTTTAAAATAAAACCCTCTAGATTCGAATGAATTTACATACAAAGAATGCCCATTTACAAGCATTTAGAATTTATGATTAGATACTGGTAATTGTATAAACAGAACTTGATAGTGGCCTAAAGCGCAGAAATTTGGAAATCGATTCCCCTTTTTTTGTTGTGGCTGCAAAACCCATTAATTGATGGCTTCATAAATTACATGCCTCATTACATGCCCCACACAGGTGCGGAGTGTCGTGTTTTCGCGTACTCATAACACGACACATTCGGGGGCCATCAAATCAAATTTCATATTTTGTTTCGACCCACAATATTGCCTTTCGGCTCACGTCGCTCAGCACAGGCTGCCCCACCCAACCGCCACTGCCACTGCCACAGCCACACCAGACAGTAGCAGTCCCCCTACAAGCAGTAGCAGGTTCCCCCCTCCAATCGGTAGCACTGCGAAAGGTAATAATAATCACGAATTAATATCATAAATTCATGGCTATAACTCCCAAATTCAAGACAGGCTCTTGTGGGGCTGTGCCACCGCTCCCAGCTCGGGACTGTGCCCCATGCTCCCAGAGTAGAGCGAAATCATAAAATTTTGATATATTGTGCGATAGATATCGTGAGTTTCGACTTGCATGCAAAGTGGGCAAAGAAAATCCCAAGAGCGAAAGGGAATTTGGTTGAAATTTTGTACCAATAGGAGGTATTGGGTTCATAGCAGAAAAGAGTGATTAAAAATTGATTTACAGATTTTTTGAAACATGTTTTAGAGAAGTTAATGTAGATGTCAGTTAATGAATGAAACTGAAAGCCGAATGGTGTATCCAATATCAGTTTCTGAGACAGTAGAAGTCCCATCTCAAATGAGTCTCAAAAGCTCTTACAAACAGTTAAGAATTCTCCTTAATATTTGCCATAATTTCTGGGCCTTTCACAACCCCAAAAGAGCAACAAAAGCCAGACCCTTTGAACCTCTAATAAGTCTAACAACTAAAAGAAATTTCAATAATGAATTGGTATGGTACATCGTACAAGTTTGCCAGTAGAACTAAAGTAAAACTCAAACCCTTTTTGCACATCATTAACCCCCCCCCCCAACTCATACTTTAGGCAGGACCCACAAGACGGAAGGACAATGCCCAAAAAAAGATGTCATTGTGTTGGAAAACTTTTATGGCGGCCTCTTCAAAAAGTGTAATTGAACTCCATTGACCGGACCCGAACCGAATGTATGTAGTTCCTTTTGCGTGCCGCAACAAACATAATGGGTAATGCTCAACCCATACACCATGCCACACAAATGCCACCCATGCCACACATACATACTACCATATGGAGTATGAAATTGCCGTCTGACAGGAGGAGGAGAGTCTCATAGTTTTGATGGTGAATATGATATTCCACCCACCCGGTTGACATTTCAATTTATTTTGCCATAAATAAAGAAATCCAGAGGAACCCTTTCTGCCCCTCCACCCTTTCATGCATTCACAATTCACAATATTTTGTCCATTGATGGGAGTTCCACAATCGACTGGCTGGCTGGGTGGCTCTCTGGCTGGGGTAGATCCATTAATTATACGCCCACTTCACAAAAGCAGGCAGGAAAAGTCAAAATATTGACAGCTTAAACTTTTTTGTTCGCCCTCTACACTGGCTCTGGCTCTGGCTCTGCTCTGGCTCTGCAATTGTTGTGTGCTATGAAAAGAAACCAGGACCAAGGACCTTCCTTCAACCATGAACTAAGAGAGCTCCAAACTCCCGGGGGTTGAGTCTTGCAATTATTCAACGACAATGCCCAGCAAATGCTCCGGCCAACAATCGGGAAAAAGGAAACGAAAAAATATCCTTTGCTCATATCCGTTTATCATTTTTGACCTTCTGCCTCGTTTTGCCTCCGTTTTGGGCCATGCTTGCTGGCCCTTCGATTCGAACCCATTGTGGCCTGCTTTAGTGATGGGTTCTATGGTGGAGTGTGGGGGAATCTCTATTTAAGTTATTGTTTCGCTGCTTGGCATTTATGAGCGCGTCTCGCAGGTTGCGTCTCGCTGTGGGTCCGAGTCTGAGCACTAATGAATTATTATGCCACAGACGCACGCCCACCCATTCCCTACCCACCCCTCCACAGAGAGAGAGAGCTTTTGTTGCGAAAATTATTAAATGGCCCGGAATGAATGATTTAATGACCCCAGGCCGATACCGAAGCCGGAGGCATAATTGCCGCACCGAAGAGAAGGGTTCAAGTACGAAAGGGGTTGTAAGGTCTACCCTAACTGACCTTAAAGCCATGTGCCGTGCTGTCCTCTTCTGTCCATCTTAAAGCCTTTCCAATAATTCAGAAGTCAGTGCATATGCAGGGGACTGGGGGGAGGGGAAACCCCCAGCAAAAGTCACGAATTGCACATAACAATTCTCGGTCAATTTTCCTGAGGGGAAAAGTGCCAAAACGGATTTCTTCACACCCAAAACAAAAAAATGTCTTTGTTTTCCGCTTTTCCTGGGACAGCATTCATAAAGTCATATGCCATGAAAATTCTGTCCGTCTACGGACTAGGGAAATGCAATCCAAGGACTCCTCTGTGTGTCCCCCCTGGGAGTTATCACAATCAAACCGTTGTGTTTTTTACTACCTCTGTGTGGCACATACTATACAACTCGAGCTGAGCAGGGCGTGGCAACTATGGCAAGGCAATTCGCCAAATGGAAATATTATTGGTCTGCATATAAAGTGAATTTTATGCCACTGGCTCCCTGGCACGGACTGGAGCTGGATCTGGGGCTGGGGAAGGAGAGAGCTCATAACTTTTTGGCTTTCTGGATAATGCACACGTCCGCGCTACTTGAAGGTTTACTATACTACTTTCCATGTGTGTGTTTTGTTGTGTGGACATTACAGAACAGGAAGGGAGTGAAGAGCACTGCTCTAAGAACTACTGTTGACGCGGTAAATGGGCAAACGACTTGCATGTTCGTTATGTGGCCATAATCAAGTAGCTCGCAGTAGCCTGCAAAGTATCCTGGCAAAAGTAGTTCCACTCTCTGTTATGTTTACTGAACATGATACGATTGTATTGTCTACACATCCAAGTGGCAGTAGCAGTATCTATAATGTATTGGATGACCAATAACTACTGAGGGTTTTAGTTCTTCCTTCAATATGTTTTGTGGAGCAGTGCAATGGGAGTGCAACCAAGAAGTTACTGGAACTGTCTATATGGGTAAGATTTTATACATATTACTTCTAATTTATGCTGCAAATAATATCACAGATCGATTAGATATAGTAACCATTTAGCTTCTACTTTTCTGTAGGGTTTTTCTACTGAAATTTCACTAGCTTCATCTTTAGTTGCGTGTGTTTTTCTCTTTGCTCACTTTTGGCTCTATGCTAATTTATTGCTGAATTGTTAATTTCACCCAAAAATATATGCAAAATACGTAATTCAACTGTAAAGTTTTTTTGGCCAATAAAGCATGATGACGAGACATAAAAGAAGGTAACTCGAAAGGCATCAAACGGGACGAACCTTTTTTTTTAACATTTCAGCGATTCGATCAGCCAAAGACCTGCGCATTTGCGAGTTGTTATTAAAAAACGAATGAAATAAAAGACAAAAGTCAAGCGGAAAATATCCTTTCACCCCACACCCCCCCAGTCGACATTATCTGCGTGACTGGGTTGGGTTGTGATTCGAATCATGGGTATGGGCATCGGGGGGATCCCACAGCAATGGCGGCATCGGGGCCCAATCGCTGTGAGAAATTATCATAAAAATTGCGCAAACTCCGTGCGTGACTTTAAAGTTTTGCGACAGCATCTACGACTCCGGCTATGGCTATGGCTCTGACTCCTGTGCTGTGTCCTTGGTCCATGGGGTGGCTTTGGGCTGGCTGCTGCTGGTGGTGGCACGACTCCCGTACAGGGCAGGACGGACAGGGCATCCTTTTTAATATTCCCATCATACGGCGTTGTCATTTTTGTTGTATTTGATTTTAATACGAATTTCACATTTTACAATCAAATTAATTGGTCACGCTGCCGCAGAATTACACCCGTCCAAAAAGGACGACTCGACACGACGACGAACATGGCTTAAGCAAGCAAACAAGTTCCCGGGTACGGGTTCCCGGTATACAATAAGGGAGGATGAATGCATCTCTGCAACACACTCTCTCTCTCTCTCTCTCTCTCTCTCTATATAGTGTCTCTGGTGAAGGGATAACTGGTAGAGAAACTTATTGTCATTGTCTGCATTTGACGCTTCGGCGCCCGTGCACGTGAGTCCCGCGAAGCGTCTCAAATTTATGCAAATATTTACTCAGTCTCCGGTACCCTGTACCCCCTGTACCCACTGTACCCCTGCATCGAAGCAGTTCAATTAGTTCCGCGATATTTATTATTTTGTTGGTTTGAATTTTGAATATTCAATTTGTGCTCAAAATGCTCAATTTCATGGCTGCCACCTTGAAGGCTTACAAATTAATTTGTTGTAATTCGTTGGCAATTTGGCAGATGAATTATCTATCTACAGGCATACTCCTATTAGCCATGGCTGTCTCTATGCTAAATGCCTAGATTTATGTGAGATTTTCCTAGGCACATAGATATTATTTACTTTGCATATGCCAACCCCAAAAGTTCAACTCGGGCCATGAACTTCAGGCTGAAGATACTCCTCCTTGGGCATATCATCATTTCATATTTCATTGGCTGTGCCGAGCGAACTCTCCACGGGCGGCCTTCCATCAAAATCGGTTGCTGGGCGGCCCCGTTTAAATCGCTTGAAAAGTTCAAAGTGAACTTGACTAAATTTAGACATCGGTCTAAAACGTTTGATCAGCCTTTAGCCCTGATCTCTGCACTGGCATCTAATGAAGATATATCGCCAATCACAGCTGGACACCAATCAAAAATCTGTGGGTGTACCGCGTACTTTTTACTTGTATGGATAGGCCTGCAAAAGAGGAAGCAAACTCCTATGGAAACAAGAAATTTAGGAATATATTAGACTATATTTTTGATATAGTAGCAGAGTTAGAACTGTGTATCAGGAGTCCATGAATTGGGCACATATTCATTATGGGAATCTATATTTAATGTATTTTTGTAGTAGTAGGGTACCAGATTTTACAGATATTTATTCCCCAGATATCTGTAACAAATGGTACAAAAATTCAATCTCGTTGGCTCACCTGTTCTAATCAATTCAAATCCATTATTTTCATTATGCATTTTTCTTACATATCATATGGCTCTCCAATCCGTATTGAGTTACATTCAGTTTGCAACTGTGTCAAACACGTGCCCCCATTCGGTGCAGCAAAACTACTATACTATATCTGTGGCACATGCAGCTCGTACTCGTACTCGTACTCGAATCCAGTCGGACGGGGGGTGCCCACGGACATGTTTACTCTTGTTTGGGATGTGCATCGACACTCGGCAACGATCGACAGAGCAGAGCAGAGCATAAACAAAGGCCCAGACTGAGGCCAAAACCTGACTACAGATGAGAGACTATACTCGTGGAGTCCCCTCCAGTCCCCTGCTCACCGGTCACCACTCTGTAGTCCAATAAAAAAGGAAAATGGAATCATAAATCAGCAGATTAATATTTTATGAAGTGTATTGTATCTAGGACTGAAGATGTTTCGTGGGGAGAAACTCGAGGCGAGTTGTAGAGAGAGACTGTAGAGGCTGCCCAACGTCCGGGTGTTGGGTGGTTTGGGGTGGTACCAGAAGATGCCTGGAAGATGGTCTCTCTGAACAAACGACTTCCCTTTGTTTAACATAAATTCGTTAATAGACGCTGCCGCGTGTAAACAAATCACTTAAACATTTTCAAATTGACGCCTGACATGATTTTTTTTTGTGTTGCTTTCAGAATGAAAGAGAGGGAGAGTGAGAGGGAAGCACATCGATAGATGAATATTTATTTAGTTGTTGAAGTACGGGAAGTATCACAAATTGTAAATCTACTTGTTGTTACATCGAATTCTCTTGTTGCCTTGCCCCAGTGCTGTTTCAGCCATACCCATCCCCATTCCCTAACCATTTCCATCTCCATACCATACCATTCCCATCCAATCTTCTATACCAGACCCGTTGAAGATTGAGAGTGAAAACTGGCTTGGGTTTTGGTGGCAACAGCTGCCGCTGTAGTAGGTCCAACTTGTGTCGCAGCAATCAAGTGCGACAGTTGCGGCCAAAAGAGCAAAGGGGAGGCTGCTCTGCCCCCGAGGATTGACCAAAAAGTTGAGACAGAATTTTATGGATTTTTTAGGGGATTTTGATGAACTTGGGAGATGTATTGAAAAATTGAAGGAGTTATACCTTAAAAGTGTCTTTATTTTGTAATTGAAACGAGTAGAATTTTCACTGAAATTTGTGGAATTGTCAGAATGTTTATTGATGACTGAAACATATCTAATATATCTATCTTCAAATAAGAGCATATTAATGATGAATAATAGTAAAATATATGAATGAAAGCTGCAACTATCCATGCTCCATCTCGTGTCGGAAAAAATTATTAAATATAATCAAATTCAAATAATGGAAATATAGAAATATAATACAGATAACTTCCCTTTTACTCTACTAGCACCTTATGGTAACACAATTTTTATTTCTACTCCCACTGCACTTTGGAAAATTACTTCTTTTAGTTTTGTTATGTCTTCTAGCAACCCTCGCTGAAAAAAATCGAGTTGCAGCGTTTGCAATTAGTAATCAAGCATCGGCCATCGGGGGGACGACTGCTCGAGTGAGACATTGGCTCGCTTCAACGGCAAACATGAGCAGCAGCAAGCAGCAACAGCAACAACAGCAGCAGCAGGAGGAACAGCAGCAACAGAAACAGCAGCAGCCACAGCATCAGCAGCAACAGCCAGAAGAGGCAGCAGCAGCAGGGGCAGCAACAGCCAGAAGTATCTAAGCTGCAGTGTCAGATACAAATGTGCATACGAGTACAAATACGGGTACGAGTACGAGCTATGAGATATCTGTGCTCCGCGTATATCGACCACATAGATACGAGTACGACAATCTGTCGGATAAAACTTTTATGAAAAGTTCCAATTAATTAGCGTCGATACTGGCTCTGCCTCTGCATTGGCATAAATTTATAATAAATGCATTTATTGATGTGTGTTCCTCGGTTTCTACTTTTTTTTCGTGTTCCGAGCTCCGAGGACGTCGCGCCGTCTGCCAGCTGCCAATACAATTCATTTGCGCCACATCACATCGCAGTCTGCCCTCCCCCACTTGCCCCCATCATTCTCATAGCCATAGCCATACCTATAACCCCTCCCATAACCATTCTCCTACCCATACCTATACCCCTTCTCTTACCCATGTCCATGCCCATCTTTAGACAGCTCTGCTCTGCTCTGGATGCCAGAGCTCCCGATGGATGGAAACAAATTGTATCTCTGCAGTTGCCTACTACCACTACCACTAGTATCTATGTATCTGCAGCTCTCCAGCTTCGGTTCGGTTTACCCCATCTGACAGCACGTTCCTTTTACTTTTATATGTGTGTCTTCGCCTCGTTTGGCTTTCGTTTTTTATCTGTAAACAATAATTTTTTACAATATTTGAAACTGAACTGTGCAGATGCATCTGCAGCAACACTTTTCCCATTTATCTTGTGGATACTTGTGCGCACTCTTACCCTTCCCTTCCCATCCCTTTGCTATGCTGCAATCTGTTTACGTTATTAAATTTGTTCTGCAATTGCCCCTAAAGCAAGAACATAAATATCATAAATTTTATGCATTTCGAATATACCAAAATGTTGCAGGTTCATTTTGTAAATGAAATTATGTAGCTGAAATTATGGTGAAATTATATAGCTGAAATTATGTTCCTTCTCAAATTGGTGTTAATATTTTTATGATTTTATTTGGAGCAAAGGGAAAGACAATTTATGAGCGAACATTTTTGGGAATTTCTATACATAGAATTCGAGAATTTCTCTTATAGTTTATGTCGCTAAAATCTAGATAAATCATTTTTATTTACTGAAAATACCAAAAATATTTGGGTTACATTTATCATAAGAATATTCTAATAAATTTCTAAAAATATTCTAATAAATATCTAAGAATATTCTAATAAATTTATAAATATCTAAAAATGCAAACCGAACATATAGAAGCTATATACAACCATAAAATATACATAAATCTGTAGATATTAAAAATTTCTCTTTAAAGCAGATAGTTTTTTGCACAATTCCCGGATTCATTCGCTTTATCGATCCATGGGACAGTAAAAAACAGAAAGCAGCGCCCATCCATGGGCACCATCTAATACTGTAATTGAAAATTCCAAAGCCATATGCAGAAAGTCATAAATATTTAAGTGCCTCTCCCCCTCCCACCGCTGTGAAAGTTAGTCAAGAATCGAGCATGGAGTATCGGCCATATCGGGCATGGGTTACGCGTGTTAATTTCGTGGCGATCACAAATTTTTTATGGCACGCCCGTTGTGGCTAGGCGTTTATGAGTGAGTAAATATTGTACTTACGGTAATTTAAATATGTTCAGCACTCTCACACCCCGAACCCCCGGGACTGGCGCTAATTGATATTGAGGACTGCCCATTGGGGCGACGGCGCCAGCGGCGGCCTTTTGACAATTTTAATCGAGTGTCGCGTTCAGTTCGATAAGTCAACTCGAGTCAAAGCTTTGACAATTATTATTGCTCAAGTGTCAGGAGGGGCAAAAGCAAGTAGCTCGCAGGCATCCGTGAGATACGACCTACGCCGGCTGCGAACTTCCAACTTCGTAGATCGATCGGGAAGTGGGGGGAGCTGCGCATGCGCAGACTGCCTCGACGACGACATGTTCGTGGTGTGATATGTCGCCTCGATATATGTTCTCAGTGATTTCAAGCACGTTTCTAATGATTTTTATGACGGAAAATTGAACCTTTATTTATCTATCTATCTATCTATCTATGTGTCCCATCTATCTGCGAGTATATCTGCCTGTCTGTCTGTCTGCGTATCTATCGGATGTTCGATCGATTCTTGCCGGCCTCTATCTGTGATTGTGGCTGTAATTTTAATGTGACAGTGTCGCCAATTGGGCATTATAATGCCCGGCTAATTGCGCTGCATAATTTTCCCCTCTGTCTGTACGTTCTGTACCCATAAAGCAAAATTTTTGTGTGTATAGATTGGGGCTCCAGTACGGGACTTAATTAATGGGTTTGAGTCTGCGCGAACGTGCTGGGAAATTGTCAACGTATTTGCATTCATTCGATTCGGCTCAGCCTCAAATCCGGACTGGGCCTGGCCAACACGGTAGCGGTAGCTCTCTGGCTGTTTCGGTTGATTTGTGCCCCACACGGTCATGGGAATTATTTTTGCAGCTCTATGCCTGCTGAATATCAAAACGGCTGCGGGAATTTATAAATTATTAGTTTATTACAACTCGTTCAAACGAGCCTGCCCCACCTCCGCCTCCTCCTCAATCTCGGCTGTCGTTCCCAGGCCGATTCGATTGAGGTGCTAATTTGTTTTATCGCCAGCCACGAATCTCCGGCAGCGACATGAATTTTTATGCCCTTCAAGCGGCAAAGGAATCTCCTGTGCGTTAAGCCCGTCCCGCCCTTTGTGGGCTATATTTCTATTCCCATAGCCAGCGAATCTTATCGCTGGGGATCTACCGATTTAAACTGGTTTTTTCGAGCGAGTGGCCAGTACAAATTATTCATAATGCCAATATTCCCGCATCCATATTCAAATGAATATGAAAACAAGTCTCGAGTCGATTTATTTTTGCCACTATTCCACCGCCGCCGTGATACATGTTTGCCGATGTATATCTCCTCTCAAACTGATCACTACAGCTGACTCATGGTAAATATCATTTGAATATTACTTTTATAAGGAACAAAATAAGTTTGACAGAACGAATGTAGAATGCTCTTTAGAGGGTAGAAGTCTTCTTAGAATAGTTTTTCTATGACAATTTGAACTGTTTTGCTCTTAAGTCTTATTCCACTTTCTACTGACTTAAGTTTAACCCAAAAGTTCCCTACTTATAAGGCTTTTAAACTGGTTTTTACTATGACAAGTGGTTCCTAACTTGATTTATATTTATTGATATATAAATTATTAAATACTAATTAGGATTATAAAATAAGGAAAACTAGGTATGCTCGAGCTTGCTAATTTATTCATAAAATATTTAAAATTCATAAAGTGTGTAACTCAATTTACAGAGAATATAGTTTATAGTTTATAACTGAATTATAATTGCTATAATTATTCACATATTAAATTTATTTATGTAGCTAATTCATTAAATATATTCTTTTAATGTATTTTCAAAATATGTATTGTTAAATATGAATTTATTTAATATATTCTTTATACTTTTTATTATTTATTTTCTCATCTAAATTTATTAAACCCACTTCAATGTTTTTCCTTGCCTCATACTAACATTAATTCATCCTCTTGCTTTACTTACTCTTATTTGAGATTTGAGTTTATCTGCATTCAGTTAAAAATTGATTGACTTTGTTTCCATTTCCTGTACACTTCTATCCTCTCTCCACTACCCTCCTCCTACTACCTTTGACAAATTTCAATACTTGTATGTGTCTTACTCTCCATATGGGAGGACCGCTATCCAAATGCTTATCAGCCTGCGTAGTTCGGCCTACCTGCCTCGTTTAACTCATTTCATTTGGGTCTCCTTCTTCGTCTTCATCTTCGCCAACAACTCTGTCGTCCAGCGTCCGTCTCAGTCACCGTCTTCGCCTCTGTCTTCGTCTTCAACTCCATCCAGCGTCTTCGGCTCTGCTGGCAGTTGGTCATCCTGTGCTGTGCTGCTGTTGCTGCTGCTGTGCGAGTGGGACATGCGTCATCTTTGGCGACAATGTCGAGACGAAGACGAAACCGACGAAAAGACGACAGCGACGACGGACGACGACGATGGGCTATAAAAAGCGACAAGGCCACGGGACGACTGAGACACGGATGGATATGGGATCAACTGGGTGTCTTCTCTCGCTCTCCCTCTCTCTCTCTCTCGCTCTCTTTGGGTTCTCTCTGTGTCACCTTATCAATATCTTCCGTCAAGTAATTTATTGTATTTGTTTCTCTTGCCGTTGCCGCTGCTGCTGCTTCCTTATAGCCCATCCTTCGTGTCCAGACACAGACTTCTATCCTTTCCTATGTCCCCGATCCCCTTCCTCTATCCATCCTACGATACATAGCAAGTGCACACACACGCCTCTGTGTTTGTGTGTGTGTTTAGACATTTGCTTTATGTCTTGTCACATTTTATGGCTATGGCCCAGAGCCCCGGACAGCCCCTGCCCCCATGCCTTATGGCATCGATTTTTATTATTTTTCCCCGGATAAAACTAAATATTTTACCATTTTTATTATTACACCGACTCCGGTGGTGGGGTGCGGACCATTGTTTAAGTCATTGTTTTAATGCATTCTTAAAGAACCTCAAACATTTAATAGACTCCGGAGTCATACATAGATGAAGCGATGGAAGGTGAAAGATACTCCTCGTACCCGTACTGCTAGTTGGTAGAGGTCCCTAATGGCAACACGATCAGCCAGCCCCTTGTCGTCGCCTCGCCTCTGTCGACTGGTGTTAAATGTTACCCGAAAAAAATACATTTTGGGGGCATAAAACTCTTTTCATTGTTTTCAATTAAGAAAGTTAATTATTTGATTATTATCAAACATTAATTGCACGGAGCTCTCGCACCGCATTGAGGTTTTCGTTTCGGCTCTCTCTGGGTTCCCCAAATGTAAATATTCTGATTTATTTTCATTCCTCCTAAGAGGCGCAGAGGTACTCTCTTATATACCTATATAAAAAAAATATATATATACTTATTTAAATGCCTGACTAGATGGTTGCATTGATTTCTGTGCCCTTTGATATATTGCTTTTCCATGGAAATTGGGGCCCAAGACTCGTAAAAGAGACCTCAGAAACGTTTTAGTCTTTAGACTTTCTATTGCCTTATTGGTGATTGGTAGGTTCTCCTCTCTCTTGATTAACTTTAAATACAAAATCATCCACTAATTTAAGTACTTGGCTATGGGTGTTCTTTGGTAATAAGTCAGTGATACTTTTGGGGGATAACTTGCCAGCTTTGAATACCTTTTTTCTGCTTCAAAATTCCATGAAATATACTTGATAAAATGCTACTTTGGGTAAGTTCAATCTCTGCTAAGCTTCTTGCCACCCCTCATCGAATATTTCACTTGCCAGTGCCAAACAATTTGTCATAATCATAAATCATTTCTGAGCGCTAAATCCAACGCCTAATGCAGCCCAGGACCAGATACAGGACCAGCAAGGAACAAAGGCCCAGTGTAGGAAAATCACCGCATATTTCACAGCAGGATATTGGCCTCTAAATTGCCCCGCAAAACATAACGCTCATAGCACAGACTTGGGGGGAAAAAGGAACTCCGCATGGAAGTCACAACCGAGACTCTGCCCTGAAAAAAGTGTCCTTTGGTTCTTGGGTGCTTTGGTGTGCCATGGCGTATATGATTTTCAATTATATGAAGCACCGCACAAAAGTTGTTTGCACATATGTCGTATCTCATCAAATTATTTGCCCCTGCCCAGAGGACACAGTCCTACACTGGCGGCGCATCCTTTTGTCTGTTGCTGTTCCGCCCGTTGTCCCTTGCTGTACCGCCCGTCGCTCATTTAGTGGTGAGAAAAGTTTGACAAAAACTCCTGGAAAAAATGTGCAAGAGTTGCCAGAGCCCAAAAACTTTCAGGGAGGGTTCAGTGCAGATGCAGGGGGGGCGTCGAGGCACTGACCCATCCACACCCGCAGACACAATTCAATTAATTGTGACAAATAATTTATGAAATTCCCCTCGCACACATGGGTGTGTGTCTCTATGTGTGTGTTGTATGTGTGTGTCAGAGTGGGTGGTGTATAAAAATGAAAAATCCATGTATCAAGCGAGAATAAATGAAGGATATGACAAGCATTTCCAATTTGAGGCTGCTGCATATGCAGTCAGTCTGTCCTTGGGGTTGTTCTTCGCCACTCATGTGCTCTTCCTTTCTGGTGTGGGTCCTTCTACCATTTAACCCCTTTTAAGTCTCACAGACACAGCCCACAGATAGTCACAGAAGGAGAGTGGAGAGGGGAGTGGAGTGAAGCTACTAAGCTGAGTGGCATTTGAGCTTGTTTCGCACTTCGCTCGCTGACATTTCACAGTTTTCTCCGTCGCAGGGATTTATTTCTTTTATTCCCCACCCCATAGATGTGAAACCAAAACCAATAACAGGTTGCACTGGACCGGAATTTGGTTTGGCGAAAAGTGAGAAAGGGGTTCCATAGATGAAGGAACACAGGGACAGGGAAGAATAAATGAAGTTATGGTTAAGATTTTTTGGGGAGTTTGCAATGGACTGAATAGATCTGAATAGATATTGGCTTGGAACTATTATCAGAGTGTCAAAATATTGCATTGAAATATTGAATATTTAGTGCACAAGTAACTATTAATGCTAGACTACTTTAAAGATAACTATTGAGATTCATTCAAGGTGCATCTAAATGGCATCTATTATGGTAAATTTAACTAAAAATTGTTTATATTGGAAACACTTTTAAATATCCTTTTCTACAGTATTTCCCCTAAAATGTATTCCTATTAAAAACACACACTTAAACTTTGATAAAGTAAAATGTTTTCCATCTTAGAAATAGTTTCTTGAAATCTATAAATATATTCCCTGCCAAAAATTTCTCTTTTTCCAAGCAACTCCCACAGTGATTATAGAAAGACACTTTAACAGACACTTCACACTTTAAAGACACATATTCTATATTCCATCCGACATTGTGCCATATCTGCCACACCCCCTCTCTTGAGACACTTCAATAACCGGTTAACCGTTTTGACAGCCACACCTTCTGTTCAAGTGCAGAACCACCACCACAGACAGAGAGACACCAGCTGAACACCAGCCGCGACACCAGACCAGACAACAGTCCATAGAGACAGTCCCACCCAAAGCCCACCCAAAAATCCCGAACCCACACACACTGGGTGTGGGACAACTCCATTGATGGCTGTTTGAAAATCTCCTTATGACATATTTTGATATTTATTTATTATCTTGTCACTCTGATTTGCAACAACATAAGCCACCCCCTGCGCACCCTGCCACACTGCCACACTGCCATGCCACCATCCGTTGCAGGGTTGAAATTGCTGAAAAGCTGAAAACTTGTCGCGTGTCGACATGGGGCCAAAACAAACAGCCTGTCAGCAAGTGCTCTCAAGTACATTCCTTTTTTTTTTGTTGTTTTTTTGTGTGTGAATATATTTTTTTTTAAATATACTTAAACAAAATTAAATGCACACTTATCACATGGTGAGTGGTGGGGGGGAAGGATACTCCACGGATAGGCATTGGAATTATGGCAAATTGTTGAGGCGCACACACAAGTGGCATGCCGCACATCCCTTTGTCTGTGTGTCTGTGTGCAAATATTTGGCCAGATGCGGCTACTCCTTGCCACTCGGCTCTTGGCCAGCAGGAATCCTCCTATCCTCTGTGCTTCGGGATTCACTTAATTTTTTATGACATCCATATGAGGGGGGCGGATCAAAGCGGATTTGGAAAGTTCGATGTTTTGGAAATTGCTTCTGTGCTATCGACCAGCTATTGTCCCTGGTCCCAGCTTAGTCGGAGGAAATATGAGCGAAAGTATCTATGAGATACGAGAGCGACAGACACGAGCTGCTGCCTGGCTTATGTCGATAATTTATGGTGCAAGCAGGGGGGAAATGGCTTTCCCGACTGGCTTTAACTTGGAGGTAAGTTAAGGTACTACAGCCTCCTCCGCATCTATTTTGGGGTTTCAATATCCCCCAGCCCCCCTTTGTTGCTGCTGCGTTGCGTGTGGCGGCATCTAATGAGTGAGTGTGGGTGGGTGGGAAGGGCGCTCAATTAGCTGCGGAAATTTTTCGGCAAGTAAAGGAAAAATACCTAATGGCAATTAGGGAGATTGCTTTATATTTCATGCGGCGCCCTCCAGCGTCATCATCGTTTATGATGGCAGCAAAGGGGGGAGGAGAGTGAAGACTGGGGAGAGTGGAGAGCGGAGAGTCGCCTTGCCTGAGTCAGAGTCAGCTTCCGTTGAACTAATTGAATTTTGACGTTCGCCCGTACGTCATTAGAGCCGCACGTTCGTGGCCCCATGTAAAAAAGGATACTTAACGCAAATGACTCGAATTTGTCAGACGGGCATGGAGAGGAGAGGAAGTTACCCCCGCAGGGTCATGCCTCTACCATGACAGACAGATAGATCCACAAATGACTGCAATAACTGCAATCGATGGTGGGGCAGCCAGAGCTCAGCCAGAGCTAATTTCCGTGCACCCGCGAGGAGTCCTTGGACGTTCCTTTTTTTTTTTCGTGCACGGAAATGCCGAAAGTGCATCTGATTTATGTGCGTTGCAAACTTTCAACTTTGCTTCGTTTTGCTACGGTTCGGACTGAGTTTCGGCTCTTGGCCAGTGGTGACCCCCACTCACGTGGAAGGGGGGCTGGTGGCAGGGACAGAAACACGCACGGCGAGGCGAAGCGAACAATGGACAAACATGGCAAGAAGTGGGAGCCAAAGTTGTGGCTCGTCGGCGTTAAAACTAAAATTCCATAAATTAAACCTGGCTTCTGGCAGTGGGTTGGGGGAACTTTGCCAAGGGGTTGGCTATAGGGTAGGGGGTTGGGAAATAAAAGTTTTGCTTTTACCCCGTCGCTTGGGGTTATAAATCACAGATCTTTTTACATAAATTTATGCTTTGCCATTTGCTGCGGAAAATTCTATCCACCTTTTTGTGCCCTACAACCCCCACCCCCCAAGCACCACCTAGGGCTCCACTGGATAATGGCGGAATACTTGGGTTAGTGGGCGGCGGCAGGTGGTTTTTAGCCAAAGGTGGATTTGTGGGCGGTGTCCCTGGACGTTCTGTTAAGTGCATGCCACAAACACACACACACACACACAGATACACACACTGATACTCTTGGACATGGCTGCTTATCGCATCCCAAAAAATATGAAAACTACCTTTTTTCGAATGGGCGGACGTGAAAAGCCGAACCGAAATCGCTGGGGCCAAAAGGATATGGCGCACTTAAGCAGCAAGGACCCTGGAGGAGCGCTGTAGCCATATCTGAAAGTACAGTCTGTGTGCCTTAGTGTGTGTGTGAGTATGTGTGTGTGTAACACGCTTGATAAAGAAAGAGCTGCATAAAAACTTTCAACTGCAAACGAAAAACTTTTGACCTTTACGAGTAGATTCCCCACAAACGGTGCAGCACACACACACACGTAGATACATATGTACCTCATATATGTACTTTATATATATATACATATGTACGTTTTTGTAAGTAAAGATGTGTTGTATGTACAGTGGTCTTCGGTAGTGTTATTCTCACTTCACTTGATATTTATGGAAAATAAATTTATCTATTTTATTTAATATTTAATTTATTATTGAGAACAAAAGATGGAAAAATATTAAAAAATAGACACAAAAATAGTTTTGGAATCCTAATTGGAATTTTATACATATACATATGTATGTATACAAATTTTTTCTAACGTAATCTAAATAATTGGAATTTTCGGGACTCAAAGTGCTTCACACTTCTCCTTCTGATCTACTAAATTTCTTTAGTTTACTTGATTTTCATTTTAAATGCAACTTACATCACTGTAATGAACTGTACTTCACCAAGAGTATAGTATATGCTACGAGTACACACATATCCTCCTACACTTCTACTCACACATGAAAAACTTACTTATATGTATGTATAGTAGATTGCACTTTCTTCATATCCTGGATGCTAGTTTTGCGCTGAGTTCGCATTTCGTTATTTTAAAAACTTTCAAGCAACTCATACACAAAATTTACTTCAATATGTATACAGATGTATGTATGTACATATGTATGTATTAAGTGGGTAGTAAATGGGTACATATATATTCTTACTTTTGTGGATACTTTTCACTACGACTGTATGTAGTTTTGTTTCTCCATTTATCAGTGCTTTTGCGCGGACTCGAAATGAAATGAAATGAAAGCGGAAATTTGTGCTTTAACTAAAGTATAGTATTTAAAGGAATTGAAAGAAATGAAAATGAAATTAGACAGATATTAAATATACATAAATAAAAAAATAATAATATAAAATATATAAATATTTTTGGAAATATTTTAAAAACATTTAATGGGATTATAATTCATTATTTACTGTCTCTGGTAAGTATTTTAATATTTTAGAAATATTTATTTGGAATTTAAATTATTATTTACTGTCCCTGAAATGTTCCTTTGTAGCAGCCGCAGGATTGTGTTTGATTTTGCCAGATATCCATCAGATCTCTCGACAGTAGTCAATGCGTATTTTCTGGACAGTTTTCTTAGCACTTTTGTCTGCCATCAAATCATACTTACGACTCACTCGTAGTGGATTTTTTTTCCCCAGTGATTCTAGTGGAAATCCTATCCCTCAGTGGCTCTGGTGGAAATCTTATCCTCCAGCTACTCTTCATTGATCAATGATTCAACACAGATCCCTAATTGAAGAACACTGCCAGCAAAATGGAGTTCAAATTAAAGACCCATGCAAATGACCACCTGCAGGCAGAGATGGAGCCGGGCCAGAAGCTGAAGCTGGAGCAGGAACTGAAGAAGGAGCAGGAGATGGAGCTGAAGCCAGAGATGTAGCTGGAGCAGACTCTGGAGTCTGCATCTGCCTTGGTGGTCAACTCTGCAGCTGCAGCGATCATAAAGGAAAAAAAAAAAAAAGCGTTTGCCAGTGGGCCGGCCGGCTGGCTGTTGGCTCTCTGGGATGGATGCACTTCAAGAGGAGCTGGAATAAAGTCGTAAATAAATAAGCCTAGAAAATGTCGTAGTAGTCGTTGTCGTATGTAGTTGTTGTTGCTGCTGCTGCTGCTTGTCTGCTTGCAACTTGGACTCCGACTTAGAGCTGGAGCTGGAGAGCTGTAGCTGTGGACGGCCGGCGCTTCGTGTCCGCATTTTGGTATTCAAATGAGTCTAAATGAGTCTACACGACGTGGCCATGGCTACTTCTCTCCCTCTAGCTCTCTCCCTCTCTCTCTCACCCTCTCTTTCCCTCTCTCTCTACAGTTTGAGCCAATTTCTTGCTGTTTTTTGTGTGGTTCGTTTTCATTTATTTATTTATGGTATTTTTGCCGGGTCTGTGACTTGTTGCTGCTGCTTCTTGGTGCGCGCATATTTCATGAATCAAGTTGGCAGTCCACAGTCCCCCTTCCCCTACCCCATCCCCACTGCCCGAGTGGCGTGTGTGAAATGTGCGACGTTTGTTTAATTTATATGTGAATGCGCACGCGCAGTCAGCAGCTGCCTCAGATATTGTACATCTCCCCCCCACTACACCGCACCACCTACTTGCCTCTCTTCACCTACTTGCCACAACACGCAATGTCCAAATATTTTGCATATTTTTTTTCTACTACTATTCGCCTTCGACTGGGCTCTGCTGACTGCCTCGATTTATGGCCCCACGCTCTCGGCTCTCCCCGGTGTGTAAAGTAGATCATTTTGATGATCTAACTGGAGGATCACAACTGTGGGCCCACAGCCAGTCAGACGACACAGCCAGCAATTGGACTTTGATTTCTCGGGGGTGCAGGGATGGGGGCGTTGCTCTTCCTGGTGGCCTCTTTGGCGCCGCCTTGCCAGCCCTGTTTTTGGGGGCGCATTCGTTGGCGGCAAAGTCGTGACTAATTACAGAAATTAAAACGCTGTAATTTAATTATGTATCTGCGATTTGTTATCGGCCCCTGGCGTCAGCCTCCGCAGCAACAGACCCCCCCGGTGTTCCCCTTTTTGGGGCAACTATCGCAGTATCAAAGTCAATATGCAACAGCAGCAAAAAGAACTAAATGGAGGGCAGGAGTGTGGAGTGAGGAGTTCAAATGAACCCCCCCCCAAAACAGACTCAATCCGGCCAGTCCGTGCAGCAGGAGGTGGACAAAGTGCAATTCATTTGGCCAAATACAAATACACAAAAGTTCACAAAAGGCTTAAAATAAAAACAAAACCAAAAACAAAAGAGAGAAAACATTGGCATCGAACAACTTGGCGGACATTGGGCATCGTCGAATCTCTGGAGTTGGAACTTGGCAAATAGGAATCCAACTAGGAGTAGGAGTGGGGGGATGGGGGGAGTGGGAGTTGGTGTGTGCCCCCTTTCAGCATCCAGCGCCATCCATCGATATTCACTGATTTCCATATTCAAACGATTTTCGATTCGATTCACTCGTTTAGGCTCACAATTCAGTCAGTGGCGGATATACCAGAGGCGACTCTGCGTGACCCGACTGGGGCGACTTGTTGGCTAAAATAAGGCACAAATTTGTAGTCTTAAGAAGTAAGGGAAGGGGTACTCGTACACACAAAAGGAGGTGGTTACTTTTAGAGTAGAATTTTTTATAGAATTTTTCTAATAATTTACAGGGCATACAACAGAAAAGTGCCACAACATTCCATGTTTACTTTTTAGTAGTTTAAATGCAGCAAATATAAGTTTAAAAATTTTAAAAAAAAAAAAAAAATATTAAATACCTCTTAAAACATTCTTCTTTATGCACACAAATTTATTTTCAAGCAAAAGCATTGTTATGCCAATTTTAAATACATTTCACCACATGCTGCCCATTGTACACAGAGCAAATGCAAAAATTCTGATGAAGGGCTGCTGCTGTTCATATTCGAATGAACTATAATTACCGATCATTATCACACGAATTCCGGAACATGTTTGCATCCATAATATTTACAGAATCGGTTAATGGTAATTGCAAATTATTTCCATGCCCAGAATGGAGAGAATTCGATGAAAAGCAAGAAAACCGATCGACTGCAACGCGCTGAAGATAATGAAAACAAACAAGAACAATTCGCACAGGGCAATAAAAATCAGTGCCACAGATCGATGGGTATACAGTGTATATATGTACATATGTATTGGATGCTATATATAGTACATAGATGTGTGGATATTCTGCAAACAAAATGGTGTGATTTAAATTGTATATTGGATGGTTTCATGGGTTGATTGTTGGTTCCATGTGATCAGAACTTTTCGAAATTGATGGAGATGGAGGTTTTTGGACACCAAATACAGAGTGCCAATAGTTCAACGACTAATAGGCGAAGGTAAGCTTTATACATATGGATGAACATTGGAATTATCTGGAAAGAAAATGTGTAGCACCTGAGGAGGATTTTGCAATTTGTGAATGGAACGCAAAGTGGAAAAATTCTGAATTAAATTCTTTTCAATCATGTCTCCCCAATTTGCATGTCCGAGTACGGTGCCCCAGACACTTGACAGATTCTAATGCAAATGGAATGCCATTTTCCGTGAATCGATTCAACAGTTTTCTATTTTTTTGGGGTGCCCAAATGCATCTCATTTTGGGAAGTCTAAACAGCAAAAAAGTTGAACTATTTTAGTGAATTTTTGGATGGGCTGCAGGGAAGATAATAGAGATTTGTAGCTGAAAGAATAAATAGATCCGTGGATGAACTGAACACATAAACAGTATGATAATTGTATGAATGGTATACAGAAAGAAGAAAGGATTAAAAAAGAAGGCATAAGTGATGGGAAATAAGTGCATCCCTTCTGCCATAATATTCAACTAAATGATGGATAAACTCTGATCTACATACATAGTCTACTTATATCATACAAAATATTCATCTTATCTGTTTCTAAACTCCTAAACATATGTAAGTACATTTAGCCAAACTCAATGGAGATCACACCTGACAATGGCCAGGCAAAAAATCGAATCGCGATTCGCCTAAAAACCAAAAAACAAAAACAAAAACAAGTCCAATCACGTTTCTCAAAGCGGTGCGGGGCCGGCTGGCTGGCTGGCTGGCTGTAACGACCGAAAACACCACTCATAAGAGCGCGAAACATTTTGTTTGTTATTTTGTAGTTGACACCCGAAAAGTGGCTGCCCCACAGCTACCCACACCACACCACAGCACACCATACCGTTAGCTGCTGCCACAGTGGTTACACTGCCACAAAAGAGAGACCCACTAACACCTGTGCCGTGGCAACTAGAGGCTGGGCCTATGCCTAGGTAGCTGGAGTGGTGCATGCTTCATGTTGTGGTGCCTTTTGTTTTCGCTGCTGCTTCGGTGGTGCAGTGTGTTCCGTGGGGGAGGGGGGAGGTTCAGTTCAATGAATTTTTCGGGCTAACTGTTGATGTTGCGGTTATTTCCATGCTTCGGCTTGGATCAATTAAGAGGTGCGCTCGGGCACCGACTAAATTAAGTTGCCTGCCACATGGAGCTGCCACATGCCACACACACACACACTGGCAGTGCTTGGCCGCCGTGCACGGCTAGACAGACATCTTCCATAATGCCGCACGATTGCCGATAATCGGACTCAGAGAGTAAGAGAGAGAGAGAGAGAGAGGGAGAGAGAACCCCACCCCCACAGAGCCGTCACCATTTTGCTCGTTTCTGCTGGCCGGCAATTTGCTGCAGCAATTCATAATAACTGGGCCCGCTACCACCCACAGGGCGGTTGTTAGACTACCCCCCTCGACAGACCACAGAAACAGTGGAGAGCAGGGGGCATTGGCAATCATCAGACCCAAGCCAACAGAGTTGCCAGTGCCCTGCCCCCCTCCCCGAACCCCATTCAATCCAATCCAATACGGAACGGAGTTCGCGTCGTCGACTCCAATCGAGGCGAGTCATAGAAAATTGCTGCAATTTTATATTTACAGCAATTGGGCTGGCCACTGCTGGGGGCGGGGAAGGGGGTGGTGCAAGCGAGACGGAGCAAAGGCAAATGTAAAAACATGAACTTAAAAATACATAATTGCATATTCCACCCAGGACAGAGCAGCAAACCCACCAGCAAACCCACCAGCCAACCAACCAACCAGCCAACCGATCAACCAACAGACCAGTCGACCCAACAACCAGCCCCAGTGCCAGTCCCAGCCCCAGCCCCGAGACTTGAGACTCACACAATCAGACCACCAGTACCAGCGCCAGTCTCTTCCAGCTCAGACCCAATCCCAATCCGCATCCCAGTACAAAAGTTGGACACACAGCAAACTCTAGAGCTGACAAACAACCAAACACTCATACGTCACGTTGATTGGAAATCACCACTGCACAGTGGAACAAGGTTTCAACATTTTAAAGTTTCGAAGTTCTAGCTAAAGCTAATTTCTAGCTATGTATATAGAAAAGGCTTAACTTTGAACAGAGAATGGACATACTCTCTGAATGGATTTCTCTAGTAATTTATGATCATAAATGTGAGACATGAGAACTTGTGGCATATTAATGAAAATATGTAGGAAATCAAATATGCAGATATCTTAAAAAATAAATGCAATTAAAATTCTTAGAAAATATAATAAATATTTTAAAAACTTGTCACATTCATTTGGAACTGAAGAAAATATTCACAATTGTATTTTATTATTTTTAGTTTTTAGTATTATTTTTAAAATTTTTATTAAATTTTAATTTAAATTTTTATATTTTTAAATATTTTTTTTGTTTCTCAAACCATTTTTTACAACACTTCCTTGTCACCACAGTCCTTCAATGATTTGACGTAGCGGAAGGCGGCCCACTGACTGTAAATTCAAATTATACATATAGCAACAACAAACGAGAGAGAACGTACAGAGTCGCTTCGAACGCGACTCTACTTTTATACCCGTACTCAGTCAGTACACATGTGATTTATGTGGAATTTTAAAATGTTTTATCAGTTTTTACATTTTACATTTTTTGCTACATCTGTCATCGACATCTACATCTACATCATCTACATCAGTTCTCACATCAACACACGTACACTGCACGAGGCAGCATGTTTTGAGCGTGGTGTGTAATGTGAAGAGAATCAGTAGCAGCCGCTGCACTATGGTCCCAACGACCACTTTTGTTGGCCAAAAATTAATAACTCGCGAACGAAACAAGATTTTTGGATTTGGTTTTTTGCATTGGGCAGATATAATCAATAGGAACTATATTTAAAAAAAAAAAAAGGGTGTGGCACCGCCTCTTTTTTATTGCATATTAAAATTTTAGTTATAGTGAATTGCGAATATTGAGTATATTTTGAATATTTTTATTAAGATATCAATTAAATTGATTTTATATATTTTTAATGGGGCGTGGCACGCGCCAAACAATTTTTTTATTTAAAAAAATAGCTGCAGCGCTGCTGCCATCAACCCTAATAAAAATGTATATTTTGTTGCGCGGGGCAAGGGGAGGCGACTCGCTGCTGAAAATTCATTTTGATCATTGTGGCTACAATAATGATCCGATCTGAACAAATTCGGGAATCTGATAGATATGGTCATTATCTACAAAACTGCATTTTTATTTTTTTTCTATCTTCAAAATTGTGGATTTTCTAGTCTTTTGTGGGGGCGGAAGGGGCGGGGCGAAATTTTAAAATACACTTGTTCAGGTTTGGTATCACAGGAGTCTTGGCCAAAAGTTTGGTTGCTCTAAGCTCTTATAGTCTCTGAGATCCAGGCTACACAAAATACAAAAAACCAAATCGACTCGATTTTGTGTGAGTGCGAAAGGGATGGAGCGAAGTTTTTGCGTATGTTTTTGTCTATTGTGGCTATATTAATGATCCGATCCGATTCAGATTTGGGCCCCTGATAGATATAGGCTGTCTCTATGATTCTGCATTTTTCGTTTTCTGCTATCTTTAAAATTGTGGACGCCACAGATGTGCGCCCTTTGTGGGGGCGCAAGTGGGCGGGCGGAATTTTTAAACTTTTTTCTAGGGTGAGAGAATACATCAGTCTGGAAAAATTTGGTTGCTCTATCTCTTTTTAGCCTTCGAGCAATGGGCGACGAACAAGACGGACAGACGGACAGACGGACAGACGGACAGACGGACGGACAGACAGGGCTATATCGACTCGGCTATTGATGCTGATCAAGAATATATATACTTTTATATGGTCGGAAATTACTCCTTCTCTATGTTACACACATCCACTTAGCACAAATACAATATACCCTTTTACTCTTCGAGTACGGGTATAAAAATCACAATAAGGAAAACCAAAAAAAAAAAGGAAAAGAAAACTTACACCAAAAAAACAACCTCCCAAGCACATGAACACTTTACACTCTTCTGCTACTCACTCAAGGGTGGGTGGGGAATGCCAGAGGAAGACAAAATAAAATAGCAAAACGTTTTGCATCCGCAAAACGAAGACTGAAAAAAAAAGAAATACAAAAAAAAAAGAAAAAAAAGAAAACCCCCGAAACAAAATCGAGGCAAAATTTCATGACAGGCAAAGTAATTTTGTTGTGATTTTTTGATTTGACCCAAACACTCAACACACACAGATACTTACTCGCCCACACACACACACATGCAACAGCTCGTACATGTATGGGTTGAAACGTGCAATTTGTATTTGTAGCCTCCTCTCCCCCATTGCATCTGTATCTCTCTCTCTCTTCTGTCTCTCTCTCAGCGAACAAAACGGCAATTATGCCGCGTTTCTGCTCCCAAATCGGAGGGGAAAATATATTTGAAGCGCTTAGATTTGGACAGTGGGTGGCGGAAGGGGGAGGAGTGCACACTGGGCACTGGATTGCTTTGGCTCGGATTGATTGGAGTCCGGCCGGGTGGTTGGAGCGGATGGTTGGAGCTTCAGTGGTTGGCAGTTCCAACTGATATCCGGGTCGAGTTGGTTCGGGTCGGGTCTGCTTTGTCCCGTTGATTTACAGGGCAACACAAAACGATGAATCGATGATTCCAGCATGAGAAATTAGATCGAGGCGGCAGCACACTCATCATCAGCAGCCCCACAATCCCCAATCCCTAAACCGTACAGCACTGCCAACATCGACAAACAAATCACTGAAGGAGCAACACAAACAAAAAAAAAAGGGTTGGTTTGCCTTCTGGATTTGCTTTAGATACTCTTTTTTGGGTGGAGAAAGGAGCTATAGATCTTTGAGGATTTGTACAAAATTTAATGAATAATAATACTTAATTATATTAACAGATTTTATTGATTTAATGATTATTGTGCCTTCTGGGGTTGCTTTAGATACTCTTTTTTTTGGGTGAAGAAAGGAGCTATAGATCTTTGAGGATTTGTACAAAATTTAATGAATAATTTTAATTATATTAACAGATTTTATTGATAATTATTGAACGGATAATTGAAAGCCACTCCAAAAACGAGCATATAGTATTGAAACAGTATGAATTTTCAGCCTTGGCATAGTCAGTTTTGGATCCTGGATATTTCAGCACCTAAACAACGCAAAATTTTTGAAAAATCTAGAAAATCAGATAGAAAACTCTATCCCTTATAACACTGCTTTGGCAACATTTCCAACCTCTGCTCGAAGTTAGAATACCCCTCGAAAGAGTACTACAACAACGGAGCATCATCCACAGAGCAGTGGGATTGAAATTTTGAAAATTGCTGCTGGGATTGCGGGATTGTTGCTTGTATGGTATCCACTTCATCTCCTTCCTCTCTCTCTCTTTCTCTCTGTCTCCCTCTTTCTCTATCTCTGTATCGGGAGTATAAACTGTTGTAATTTTCTACTTTAGTCTCCGCTCTGCGCTGCCGTTGCCACTGCGCTGCCGCCTGGCAAAAATTGGTTGGAAAGTTGACTCGCTTTTCAGTGTTTTTCATGTAATCACATGGCCATTCCTCACACCACCGCGTTAGCCCCTCCCCCACCCCCTGATGGGGGTAAGCAGCCAAGCAGTAAATCGCGCTGACTGCTGCAAACTCAGCTGAGAGTCGTCCAGCCAGCATCCACATCCCCGCTTAGAATTCCCAACTCCGAGTTTCTCTGTGTGTCTCTCTCGCAGATTACTCGACTCGTTCTCTGTGTTGTACCGTTCCGTTTTGCGCTCTGTGTCCCCCACGTATACGCCCATGGGGCAGTGCCGCTCTGCTTCGATTAATGCTTCATCATTTGCAGCGTCAATCGCGGCAGAGCAAAGAAAATTATCCCGGCAAAAGGCAGAGACAAGGCGTTGCCAGTGCCGTCAACTCTGCGAGGCAAATGGCCAACTCGCCTTCGATTGTCCATCGCGATGGATGAAAGTCCTGAGTCTCATTTGCCGTAATGGCCTGCCAGGACACAGGACCCTCCAGGATTCATTTGGCTGGCTACATGCTGATCGGGTTTTAAGGCAACCAAATTCACAGATTGGAAGGATCTACGGAGTGACTTTCAGCACTGAAATTCAACTAAAAGAATGCTTCATTTAAATCTTAAATTAATACTAAAGGTTAGAGCTATACCTACACTAATAATCCCCCCATCAAAGTGCTGTATTTCGATATTGTTGCTGTCAAAACATGTTCCCAACTTTCCTTATCTAACCAGCAGCATTCGCAGCTCTGCTCTTTAGCTTATCCCTGGCTTACAAAAGTGTGCCTTGAGGGGGTGGCGTCGTACTTCTGATAACCACAAAAACTAAATCAAATAAGCCGCAAAAATATCGACAAATAACGCCCAAACATAAACAAAGAGATACAAAGATATATAATATATCATCACAAAGCGAGTGAGGGGCCAATTAATCTGGCAATGCAATATTATGATGGTGTCGATTGCGCCCCCCGCAAAAGACAGGCACGAGTCATATGCCAAAAGCCGCACGCACGTGACCAGAGGATAGAGAGAGAGTGGCTTTGAGAGGCATTGGTGGGGCATCAATAGATGTGCCACAGGCAGTACGAGTAGCAGCCAGCCTGCTGTCAACTAATCCTGTGCATAATGTTGCCTAAATGCGAGCGCATGTCAAATGCCAAGACGAATCGGGCTCAGGTCTAGGCCGGTCTTCTCTACCAACTGCAGCACAGTTGCAGGGCCAGCTTCAGTCTCAGTCTCAAACTAAGCTTCAATCGCTGTAGCCAGCTTCAGTTGCAGCTTCACTCTGCGAGTGGTCTCCCGGCTTGTGTGTGTGGCAGACAGAGCAGACAGCAAAACTCTCCAAATCTACCGACGTCAAAATGCTGGCCCTGGCCTGGGCTCCAACTGGGCCTCAAACGGAGGCCGCCATTGTGTGTCCGGGGATCCAAATGATGTGCCAAAGTGACACTTGCCGATACACAGATACGGCTACTCAAACACCATTAAGGCGGGTGCTGCTGCTGTTGCACGAACCAAGAGGGGCACGGGTTTGGGGTACTCGTATTCCTGTTGATATTTGTTGGAATGATTGTTGTTAGTTTTATTTTATTTTGTGTGACAATTTCAGCAGCGGCAGCAGGCAGGAAATAATAAAAATGCAAGCAAATCGTTAGATTTTCCTATAGAAGTGGTTTTTACCTACCCCTACCCACCCACTCACCTACCCAGTGTTGGGTGTTTGCATTAGTATTTGTTGCTGCTGCTGTTATGTTGCCTTTGTTGCTAGTGTTGTTGTTGCTGCTGTTGTTGTTGCCAGTGTCGTTGGGCATGTTGCTTAGAGGCACTATGGGGCAAGTAGGTGTGATTAGGGGCTAAAAATTGCTACTTAGAGGGTAATTTTCTGAGCCATTTTAAGCCTATACTAAACTTCAAAAAGGAAACCTTAGAACTTGGGTGAGGTATGGAAATGTTTAAGGCTGCTTAAAAAATATATATAATATCTATATAAAGCATACCTAAATTTATATAATTTTCAAATTAATAAAAGTATTTCTGTTTATCTTTTATATAAAATCTAAAGCGACAACCTTTAAACATAATAAATTAATTTTGTAAAATGTTTTTTAATGTCTCCCTTCAGTGGCAATATAAATTTTCAATTGCCTCGATATCAATTGAAACCTTCGATATCAAATGTGATGCATGTAATCGTATATCAAATATCAACCAAAAATAAGTCCCCAATTCAGGAAGCGTCAATCAATTAGCTCCGAAAATATAAATCCTGTTTACCGATAACATTTCAATTGTTGGCATTTATGCCCAGATGGAATGGCATGGCGCCCACTGTGCTGATGAGGATGATGACGTTTGTGGGTCCGTCCGACACGATATCAGAGAGAGAGAGAGGCTGAGACGATGAAACCGAACCAAACCGAACCCGAAGCCCCGGCAATTTGTGCAATTTTTCTTGTTTAGATTGTTTTTGGTGTTTTGGTTTGTTGTGTTTGTTGTACATTTTGCTGGATTTTTATGCCTGCGATAAGCCCCCAAACAGTGCCCCATAACCATTCTCATATTATTTGTAAGGATTTTTGCATTTATTGCAAAGCGTTTTCAAGGATTTGCCTCGCACCCAAACCCGAAGCCCATAGCCCATAGCCTGTACCCCGAATATGGCTGCAGTAGTTATCTTAATAGTTATCAGACGATTGTTGTTGTTGCTGTGCGTGAAGCAGCAACTTTATTCGCCAGTTAAATTTGATGCCATTTAACGGGGGGCAGTCCCAGCAGCAGCAGCAGTAGCGGCAAGGAATGGAGACATTTTGCCCTCTCGTGCCGTAAATCCATTAAATTGCCTCAAATTAAACTAAACACAACTAAAAATGGGAATGGAAATGGGATAGGGGAACAACTAAAGGGACAAAACGAAACGGAAGCCGCTTGGAATATGTGTGACAAAATAAGAGAAGAAAACCTGTAAATAAACTGCTGGAATGCGAACGAACGAGCAATTACACGCCCCAAAATTAACATCAACATGGATCGTCAGACACCCAGACAATAACTCAACTCACAACCCCTATGGGTGCAAGGGTTCGGGTTCCCATCTTCCCTTCATAATCCGTCTCGAAGGTGCTGACAGACTCAGGGGGTTACCTACAGCGAAGGAGCCGCCGCATCGAAGCGCTGACAGAGTGATAGGGATGTGTGTCTCAGGGATCAAAATGATATTCAGACTGCACTACTCGTGCCTAAGTAATTCATTCATTCATTCATTCATACTCATATGTGTCTGTGTGTGTGTGTGGCATGATGACAGTTTGTCAGTTGGCCAGTCATCGAGTTGGCATATTAACCGTGTTAATTACTCAATGAAGGCATAGCTGCTACCCTTTCAAGCAGATGTTTTTGGGGTAGAGTGAAAAGTGAATTTTAATATTAATTATTTACATATTTCGAGCTGAAAGTGGAAAGGATGCAGCTACATTTAAGAGACTTTCTAGCATATAAATCAGGGAAATATTTTAGAATTTTTAAAGCTATATAAACATCCTACCAAACTAAATAAATATAGATTTTTGGGGTATTTTAAGTGCCTTTTCTACTCCCAATCTCCTCTTCCAACCAACAATTACAGCATCCATTCAAACGTTTCTCTTCACACCCGTTAAAACGAATCAAAAGCAAAGCAAATCAAAGACAAATTCTTATTTGAAGGCTAATCAAAACTAAGATCCATTCCATTCCCATTGTTTTATTGTTCAATGTTAGCATGTAAATGACATTTTCAAATCGAAACCAGTTCAAACATTCATCACACCAAACCAGGCGAAAGGCCGAACAAAAAGCAAATGACAGATAAACAATAACCAAAGAAGGCACAACAAAACCACAACAGAAAGACACTCAGAACTCAGCGGGTGTCCGTCATTAAAAAGATGACAAAGCGATGTCAACGAGAAATTTTTTGATTAACGACTAAAATGCCAAGAGAGCCAGCCAAGGCACCGATCCAAGCACCGATTCAAGCCGGACTGGAGACAACACGGGTTAAAAAAAGTTAACAAGAAAAGAACAAAAAAAAAAGCTAACGATATAAAAACAGAGACAAAACCCAGGCAGCTAAAAATTTGTTGTGTTGAAGGTAAAATATCAATTTAAAAGGCAATAAAAATATTTCATTGCTGATCGCGCTCTCGCTCCATTATAGATCAGGCAACGGCTTTGGGTTCGGCTACGGACTACAGCACTCTTTAGAGGGAGGGGAAAATACTGGAACTGTCGATATTCCGTTTCGATTTCGAATTAAAAGATTATGACGATAATAAACTTGACTAATCATTTTTATTACAAGCAGAGCCATCTGTTTTTTTACCACGAAATTGAGCAACGAAAAAAAAACTCCAGAAAAATATTTTTGTTTTTTTTTCCCAGAACCTTGATCGTGATAAGCCACGGGCATGGCAGGGTCTCCCATGAAAGAAAACACCAAATTTATTAATTTTTCATAACTTAAATACATATATATATATAGCATGTATGTATATGTATGTATATATTTATTCGTTCACGTTTATTCTTTTCTCTCAAATAGATTTTTTAATTGTATTTTTTTGCATTTGTTTTGTGTTGTGTTTTTTGGGGTTTTTGTTTTTGTTTTGCGTAATAAATTATGAGACTAATATGCTTAATGCTTACACGAAACAGAGTGTGAGATACATTTTCAGTGTATGTATCTGTGTATAAGTTAGGTGTACTTATAACTAGCGGGGATAGTAATCCTTCCTTTCTTTCTTAGGGTGGAAGTGAAATTAAAGTGGTGGGGGGTATGTTTTTTGTGTCTCGTCTAACGACTAAATTAACTATGAATGTTAGATATACATATGTATCTTTTGTGGGGGGAAGTTCTCTCATCTGTGATATGGAAAGCATCTTGCAGTGTGGGTATGCCGCAATCAAATAATTTTTTATAACTCTTTTTTTTTTTTTTTTTTTGTTACATTTAATATCACAATTTCTCATATATAAATCTTAATATTTTTTTTTTTTAGATTTTCCCATTTTTTCTTGTTTGTTTTGTTATTCCTAACCCATTTCTTTCGAAAAGCAAAGCATTTTTTGGATTTCGAAATTTATGATTATAATATATAGCATATACATATATCTATATAATGTATATGTATGTATGTAAGTATGTACAGAAGGAAGATGGATAAATAAAAACTAATTTACGTGTAGTAGGAAACAAAAAAGCATCTAAAATTTATAGCGTGTCATATTATTGCACATTCCAAATAGATTATTTAACATTTATGTATCTTCTAGGTGATTGTATGTGTTTGTTTGTGTGTATTTTGTGAGGGGGAATTCGGTTATCATTACTACAATATAATATATCATATATGTCTCTGTCTGTTTTGTCTGTCTGTACACAATGCTTATATAGCTTAGGTACACCTATTATATTTATATACTTTATTAGCATATATATATACCTTAAGTTGTTTGCTCTTTAAATTCGAATTTTGATTTTACTACGCCTTCAATTTACGCACACCCACCCACAAACACACACAGATACCGAGTAGGAGTATCTGCGGATCTGTGTGGCTGCTTCCGTTTTTTAATATTTTTTTTTTTTAGTTTTTTTGGAACATGAAACGCTATCAGTCTCTTCAGTATACCAAGCTCCCATGTCCAGTTCTTTTGCTCTGTTTAGCTGGAACACAAATTGCTTTTGATGCATCTTTGGATACGTTTCATGATCGCCTTTTTTTTAGTATTGTTGTATTTTTTAGGTGTACGCAGGAGGAGAGCACCATGCCCCCACCCCGCATCATAAAAAATTGTTTATGAAATTCTGAATCTGTGTGCTCAGTGCTCAACAATCGATTGGCTTTTGTTGTTAACAGCCTTTTCGCATTCTTCATTTTTTGGTGGAGGGGGGTGGGGGAACAACAATCAAATAATATTTTTGTGGGCAACAAATTTATAAATATAAAGATTTTTTTTTGTATACACTGTAGACTCTGATTCCCGACCAGCGTGCCCCACTCTCACTCTCTCTTTCTCTGTATTTTTTGCTGTAAACCTTGAGATCATTTTGGTTGCGAGAATCGATTGCATTTTGACTCAAAACTGAATGTGGTTCAGAGCCAGTCAACGGGGAGCAAAGTGATCCAGTTATCGGCATATGGAGATCTCTCTCAATCGTGATCGTGTGCTGAATAGCTGCTGAATGTCTATTTATTCGCGATCAGAGTTCCATTCACTCATCTGTAAAGATAGGAGAAGAGAAAAAAGAGAGATGCATAAGTAAAAGTGAAATTATTATGGGTATTTTGGAAAGGGAGAGGGATATTCTGATATGGAGGGAACTGATCGTTATGAGATTACTAATTGAAAGAGTTCAAAAGAGAGAAAGGGAGTTGATCTGTCAAGACTTTAAGCTACTCATAAAAGGAAGTAGAGTTAAAGACAATGTATCGATATGTAAACTATTCTGATCCTTTATCGATCGATAGATCATTGATTGAAAGGAAGGCTAAACTAATTGCCAAAAACTATTCTAGAAGAAAGAAACTTAATCAGCAATGAAGATCCCTGCCTTGGCATGAATCCAAAAGTGATTGAAAGATTTTGATGGGATTGCTGAGCCAAGAATGATCACCGAAATTGTAGGGATGGATGGAGGGTAGGATTTTGGATATTAATAGAAAACTTACATACTTTACTGCACGATTTCTGAAGGTCTCCTGCTCCATGTCCCGGATCTTGTGTGTCAGCATGTGCTGCTTCAGATTGCCCTGGAAGAGGAACAAGAACAAAAGAGGAAAGCTACTATTAGATCTCTGCTTAAAGTCGGTGTTGGGGGGGAGTCTAACTATATACAGTCCGCCCCTAAGACACCCATGGTATGGAATGGGGACAGTGGTTTTCTATAGAGTTTCGCATCTACGCGAACTTACCTTGGTGGTGAAGCCGCGATCACAGATGTTGCACTTGAAGGGCCGCTCCTTGGTGTGGCTCCTGTAGTGTATCTCCAGCGCCGAGTGGCAGGGGAATGTCTTGTAGCAGATGCCGCATGTGGTGCTGCCACGCACCCCGCTCAGTGCCAGCGGATTGAATGGCGCCGCCGGCATCACGGACTGGGCGATCTGGTTCATCGCGTTGCACATATTCTGCGTCGTCGAGGGGGGGAAGAGCGGCAGATTGGGGAACATGCCGAAGGGCGGACGGGCGCCCATCAAAGGATTGGGCTGACCCGCTGCCACATCCTCCCGTTGTCCCGCGCGAGATGGCGGCTGGGGTGATGTCTGGCGCTGGGCTGCTGCTGCCGCAGCCGCTGCCGCCGCCGCCTTTTGCTGTGCCTCCTGTGCCTCGCGACGCAGCTGCTCCTGGTGCTGGTGCAGTGCGGCCGCATGTTGCTGCATCTGATGGTGATGGTGCTGGGCCGCCGCTGCTGCTGCCACTGCCGCTTGCTGCTGCATCAGGTGCTGGTGCTGCTGCTGCAGGTGGTGCTGCAACCCGGGGGCAGGCAGTCAATGGCCACCGAGGGGGGCAGGGGTGAGCAGGAGAGCATCGAGGGCGGAGGTGGGCCGTTGGGCGGACTCCGTGCGGACTGGGGCAGGCTGCTGGGCGGGCTGATGGGCTTCTCCTTGGGCAGCAGGGGCGAGCGGGAGCTGGACGAGGAGGCGGAGGCTGCCGGCGGTGGCTGTGGCGCCCCACGGGGCGTGAGATCCAGGGCGCCTTGAGACGTCTCCGATCTGGCTGGGCTGCTGGCCCGCGTGGAGCTGGGCTTGTTGGTCAGATGCGTCTGCGAGGTGGGGCTGGTGGGGGCCGAGGCAGAGCCCACGGAGTTGGCATTACTGGAGGCGGAGGAGCGTGGCCGGGCGGGCGGATTGGTGTTCACCACGCCCGTCGCATCGATCCTCAGCTTCTGCTCGAACAGCAGCGACTTGAAGTCATCCCCCGATCGCGGACGCTCCGATCCGCCGCCCTCCTGCTCCAGGTGGCTGTTGGACAGATGCTCCGAGGACACATCGTCATCGTAGTCATCCCCACAGTCCATGTTATCCTCCAGATCGCCCTGCGACGACTCCGAGCCCAGGGCTCCATTGTGCGCCCCATGCATGGCTGCTGCCCCACCCGGCGGGCCACCTGGTCCTCCCGGCAAGGCGCCAAAGTGGAAGGCAGCCGCCGCAAAGGGATTCATGAAGTGGCCCGGCATCATGGAGGGCGGCGGATCCCGGATCTCGGCCGCCTGGATCTGCTCCGGCGTGAGATCCGTGGGCTCGCCCGTGTGCAACCGGATGTGCTGCTGCAGCACGAGGGCATTCGAGTACTTCTTGTGGCACACGGGACACTGGTGGAAGTTGCGCATGGGCGGCCGGATCTTGTGCACCGCCATGTGCGTCTTGAGGTTGCCCTTCGTGGTGAAGGCCCGGCCGCAGATGCGGCACTTGAAGGGGCGCTCCCCCGTGTGGGTGCGGTAGTGCATCTGCAGGGCGCTCTTGCAGGACAGAACCCGATCGCAGACCACACACTGATTGGGATCGCTGATCTTCTTGTTCTTCATCAGCTCCTTCAGCTTCATTGTCTCCGAGGTGTTCGACACCTCGATGAAGTTCTCCCACGAGTTGTCGTTGCTGTGGGGGCGTGGCAGCAGCGCAGCCATCTCGTGCTTAATGGGATTGAAGAAGGGCGATCGGGCCATGTGGGCGTGATGCGGATGCCCATGGGGATGGGCATGGGCATGGGCTGCTGCCCCAGTGGCAGGGGAGCGGATGGGCGAGTTGTGCTCCGGCGAGAGCGTCTTCCCCGTCGTAAAATTGAGGGGGAAGCGCTCCGCAAAGAAGTCCTCCCGGTGGGGCATGCTCGGTGGCAGCTGTCCGGGCGTGGGCAGGTGATCGAGGTGCGACTGGGAGCCGGGGGATGGCTGCTGGGGATGCATCAGTGCGGGCGGTTGGATGGGCTGCACCACGGGCGGATAGCCATGATGGTGATGATGGTGGTGATGGAGCTGCTGCTGCTGGTGATGGCTTCGATGGTGATTCACTGGCGGAGATCGGACACGGGGCGATGGCGTGCGTCGCACCTCCAGCTGTTCCTCCTCCTCCTCCTCCTGCTGGGAGTGGTTCTGCTCCGATGACTCCTCCTCGAGTCGCTCCTCCTTGATGCGCACCTCCAGGGGCAGGGGCTCCGGATCGGGTTCCGTCTCGGAGCGATCGTTTGCGGAGGTATCCTGCTCCTCCTGCTGCTCCTCCTCCTTGTCCTCTTCCATGAGCTCCGTCTTGACTGGCATTCGACCGGCCATCTCCTCATCCTCCTCCTCCTCCGGCTCCTGCTGTCGCGGCGAGCTCGGACCTGAGGACTTGCGCAGATCCGTGGGCATGTCGTGGTGGGAGGAGGCGGAGGAGGAGTGCTTCAGGGCGGCGCCCAAGCCTGGCATTTGGGGAAGAACGGATGCGGACCACCGGCAGCGGCGCCCAAACTCTTCAGAATCTCCATGGGCGGGCGGTACAGACCCTGGAGTCCGGGGAACGCGGGGCTCGACGAGAATGGCATGGGGGGCGGTGCAGCGGCGGAACTGCCACTGCCACTGCCAGACGGTGCCTGTGCCGGTGCCGGCGAGTGGGTGGGCGAGCTGTCCGTGGGCGACATCTGATCGAGCAGCGGCGGATGGAACTTGTCCATATGCTCCGGAATGGGCGTGGCATTCATGGGCACGTGCGGGAACTTCTGGGCGTGGCGCTGGAAGTGCACCTTGAGGTTGCCCTTGGTGGTGAAGCGGCTGCCACAGACGTTGCACTTGAAGGGGCGCTCGCCCGTATGGGATCGGATGTGGATCTGCAGGGCGGAGTCGGAGCCAAAGACCTTGCCACAGTAGCGGCAGCGATGCTTGAAGAACGGCTCATTGCGGTTCTTGCCCTCGCCGGCCTTGTCGAAGGCGAAATCGTCGGCCATGTTGTTGGCCAGGATGCCCTGGGAGGCCGAATCGAGCACCTCCTGGGCGCGCTTCTGCAGCAGATCCAGGGAGTTCGGCTCGGGCAGATCGTCGTGATTCGTGATGATGCTGGAGGCGAGGTCGGAGCCAAAGGGCAGCGGCCTGTTCTCCATGTCCTTCAGCTTGGCCAGCGCCTCCTGGGCGTTCTCCTTGTGGCCGACTGCCAGCTCCGAGCTGAGGCGACGACTGCTGTGGGGGCGTCTCATGGCAGCAGCTGCCTCCCGCTCCTGCTCCTGATCTTGTTCTCTCCTGCGTTTCAGCGACTCGGCTGGAGAGCTGGAGGATTCACGGAGGGGAACTCCCGCATTGATCAGATGCTGGCGTGCCTTGGCCTCGGCCATACGGGCCTCCGCCTTCTGGCGCAGCTCCATGTCGGCAATGCGCTCCTCCTCCTCATAAGTGTCTGTTTCCCCATCCTCGCGCTCCTCTGGCTCCACATCCACATCGCCATCACCCTCCTCCTCCTCCTCCTGCTGCTCGGCCTCCGCCTCCTCCTCCTCCGTCTGCTTGGCCTGGTTGAGGGCCAGCTGCGACTGCAGCTGCTGAATGAGTTGGATCTGGAAGAGCTGCTGCTGCTGCAGATTGAAGAGCGTCTGCTGCAGGAAGGCCAGCTGCTTCATGGCCGCCTCATTGTCCGCTCCCGTCGATCCATTGGCAATGGTTTTGGCCGCAAACTGGGCAATGGCCATCTGCATGTTTTGGATGGCCTCCAGGGTCACTGGTGTGGCACCCACACCTACTCCCTGTTCCTCGACTGATGCTGCCGCGGCGGTTCGTGTCTCTGGCATCTCCACATCCACTTCGATGTCCTTCTCCGGCGCCACTGCTGCCGGACTGGCCGCCGTGGCTGCCTCCTCTGTGCTCTGTGTGGTGTGCGGCGGGTGGGAGAGGGGTGACTGGGGTTCCAGCTCGGAGCTTGGCTTCGTCATGACCACCTTTGTTGTTGTTATCCTCGATGGTCTCCTCCTCATCCGTTTCTGTGTGCCTCCTCAGGCTATGCGACTGTTCCGCGTCCTCCTGCTGGTGCTGCTGCTGCTCCTGATCCTCCTCGGGCTCGGGACTGCGACTGGGACTGGCCGTGGTAGTGGCTGTGGTTAGTGGCGAGCAGGCACCATTCTCCTCCTGATCGCTGCCAGTATCTAAAGAGAGGAAGAGAGAGAAAAAAGTGCAAGTTCAGTTTGTGTTTCAATGGAAAAGACATTCCTGGACAGTTGTGACTCTGCCATGGCCACCAGTTATGGTTAGTTTCCCAGATAGCTCTTGGCCTGCTCCTACTAGATCCCCATTTCCCCGCCCGAACTGCTTTCCTGCTGCTTATGGCATCTATGACTTAATCGCCTGTGAATGTTGCTGTTGTGTACTGTTGCTGTTGCTGCTGTTGCTAACTGAATGCAATTACATTGCTTGTTGCAGCATGTGTTCTCCCCCCTTGCTATTAGGCAGGCTTTTTTTTCCTTAGGCAGCCACAATTAGTCTTCAAGTTTTGTAGGCAACCAACCCAAGCTGCTGGTGGCAATTGTTGCTGCCTGCCACTTGTTGCCAAGAGAGAAAGCAGTTGACAGCCGTTTGGCCTGGTCCAGTGACTGCACTGACGCAGCCACTTAGCTTGCATTAAGGCCAACAATATCGATTGTTTAATCGGGAAAATTAGTCATGTAAAATTTAAAGAAAATTTTGGTTTTGAGCGGCGAATCATCAGAAACAGAAACAAAGTTTTGCCCGGCCGAAATCTACTTAATTAACTGGCTAAAAACCCAGTCACAGATTGTAGCCAAAAAATAACCAAATTGGTCAGCAACATTTTGCCGCCGCACACGCACATAAAATATAATTTATGATAAGTTCGCCGAGAGAGAGAGAGGAGAACCAGTCCCCCCTGCCTCGATATAGTATAATAAAACATATTTTCTGCACACAGAAATCAAACGAGTTGAGCGAGTTTTCTGCTTACTGTCTCTGGCCACAAAAGAGATACACAAAAGCCAAAAGAGATACACAGATACGAAAGATACTCAGATACAGATACAGACAGGGAGAGGCCTGGCTGGGGGGTTCTGTGGGTTTTTGGTCTGCGCCTATCAGCGCCATTTGCATATCGATCGCATTAATATTATTTTTTGGTTATTATTATTATGGAAAAGCGAAATGTTGCCACAATTTATTTTTAAGCGGGAATAATTCTAACGTGAATAAATCGAGTATTTTTAACTGCAATTGCAGTTCAAAAAAACGAAACCGCCTCGAAGGCAAGGCAAGCCCTGAGAGTTATGATTATGATTGCCTGATAACTGAAGTGTATTTTAATTAATTGAAATTAATTATAATGTTCACCATAAACCTTTCAAACAGGCGGCGGCGGCTTCCATTCAGTTTCAATAAAAATAAAAATAATATAAGGTAAAAAAAAAAAACAACTTCCAATTATGACGAACATAAAATTGTCTCGAACATGGTTTAAAAGTCATTTTGCAATTGGTAATAAAATTGTTAAATTTACAATAACAATAAACGCATTTTGTTTATTATATTTGTGTGTTGTTCGCTGGAGGGGGAAGGTGGGTTTGCCTCGTTAAAGGCCATTGCCTTAGTTCCCCCCGATTTGATTTTGAATTTTTTTTGTTTTAGTTTTAGCTTTTGGGCAACCGACAAACTATATTTGTAGTTGTGTTGTGTTCCTCTGACGCGTGGGCGTACAAAAACAAAAATATATCCAAAACATTTAACCAAAAAATCTATATATATATATGTATGTATCTATATATCGATTGGGGTTGCATCTGTATTTGTGTGCCGTTTAAAGATTTATTTTTTTTCCCCCCAGAAATGTATTTTGTTCTACTGACAACTGTGGCTGGCTGTGCCTGCATTTTGTATCTGTATCTGTATCTGGCAGATAAATAAATATGAAATTGTGAAACGGGGAAGCTGTCGGCAGGAAATTATATTTCCCATTGTTATATATACTATATGTGATGTGTGTTTGTGTATATATATAAATTAAATTGTACAAGTTTAAAGGTGGATTAAGTCAAGCCATAAATTGTGTGTTTGTGCGTCTGTCTGTCTGTCTGTTTTTGGCTAAATTCGAATGAATTACGGCTATGCTGCGCATGTGAAGCAAATAAATCCCCCACCATGGATCCCAACCCACTCCCTCCATTTGGCCACAAATATTCATAATTGCTTAACCCCCTCCCTCCACCAATCTGTCCATCAATCCATTAAGCAATGTCAACTTTTTTGGTTGGCACTTTTTGTGTCTAAATATTTTTAAAACAGAATTACAGCAGAGGTTCCTCTCAAACATTATTTTTTGGCTCATCAATTTTATTTTTGCAGCTTTTTTAAGCAGCTTTCAGCGTATCAATTATTTATGCAACTCAAAGTAGGAAATAGTCAAGTAAAATTAAGCAGCAACTAGTAAATATTCGTTTGCTGTAGCTAACTTAAATCAGATTTCCCTTTTGGTTTTACATCACCACAAAAACCCCGCTCTGTTCCTCTACCCCAGACTTTGCATTGACTTCGACTTTTGTTCTGGGCTGATTTTTCAATTATTCCATCGTCATATTCAATATGCAAATTCGCCTCGAACCCAACCGTGAGCCTCAGCCTGAGCCTGAGGTGAAACAAATGTTCAGCCAATTGGAAAATGCAAAAAAATAAAGCAGAAAAAGCACAGAAAAAAATAGCATAAAAATGTATGCAAAATGTACTAGACGAGTACGTGTGGAAAACAACAAAGTGGCGGGGCATAATTGAATAATATATATACCAAGTCTGGCCCCCCGATTCGACTGGCAGAGGTCAGGAAGAAGCCGCTGTGTTTCCGAATTGAATTTCATGTCGAAGTTTTAGGCATAAATATTTCATTTTTTTTCCCCCACTGGAAGCAGCGGGAACTTTGGAGCCGCAGCCCAATGGGAGGGGAATACAAAGTAGAAACAAAAACATCGACAGCAAAATCGCATAAATAAAAATAATTAAATAATTAATGTCATTAAGTTATGCGAGCGAGACTTCGATTCGATTACAAAAGAAGAGCAAAAGAGCGACAGAGGCACAGAGGCACTGAACAAAATAAAGCTAAATAAATAAATTGATGAGCATTTCCATATGCATATGCCTTAAATAAATATACATACGAGTATATGTAAAGGGATTTGTTATATACACAGATATATGTACATATGTATAGTATGTACTCCAAATAAATCATATGGATATAAGCATTAACTCTCTGCGTTTCTGCTTCTGCTTCGATTTTCATTTTTTTGCGATATTAATTTAATTTATTAGCCCGCACTAATGAGTTAACATTTATTAATGCCCAGCGCTATATGTATCACTATATATGAGAATATATACATATGTACACAGTCATATGCGGTGTATAAATAAATAAAAACCGCGCCAAACAAATTGATAAAGCGAACACAAAAATGAAATCCATAAGCAAAAAATGTTTATCAGCCTTTTTTTTAAAAAATGGGGGCAATTTTCCAAAATTTAATGGCAACTCATTTGTAATTATGGATATGTGTAGGAATATACTATATATGTATATACACAGGAATGTAGCTCTGTTTTTATGTACAAGTTTGCCATGATTAGTTTTCATTATACCAAACGAAAAAAAATTATAGAAAAATTTGTTTGTTCTTTTTTCCAAATATGTGAAACATTAAATTTAAACTTTATGTGAAAAATGTTCATTAAAATATTTATAATAATAATAAAACCTAACAAATTATGTTGGAATTTTTGCCTAATGAAATGCTTAATATTTTATTCGAAATATTTGCTATATTTTCATTTAGTTTCACGTGAAATTTTAGGAATTTTTCAAACATATTTAACTAATTTAAATGCAGGAAACTTTTGCATCCAAAAATTTATATATATAACAAATATATTTTTTATAATTTTAAACAATGCAACAATTAGAAAGTTGTTTCTGTTATCATTTGAAAATATATGCCATATTTTAAAAGCATTTTCCCCGAAAACAAAATCCCATTTCGGCGGCATAACTGAACCATTTAAAGTTAATTAACAAATTTGTCATTTTTGTTTTGTGTTTAAATTATCTGCTGTATATTTTTTTTTTCTCTCTCTCTCTTGTTTTTCCACTATAATTTTCATCATGTTAAATGCTTCGTTCGACCTACGACGTTTTTGGTTTTAACTGTTTTTCCATTTGGCTGATAAGACACCAAAATGGAAACCAACATTTTTTTGGGGGACAACATTAATAATTTTGAGAGTGGGTTACAGCAGCCAGAGATTGTTTGAAATATTAAGTTAAATTTGAATTTAAATGGTCTTAAATTTTGGTAGTCTTAGGCTTATGTTACGCACTGTCTGTGTGCACCAGTTTTACTCTCCGTTTCACAGAGATCAAATGTGTGTCTCTCTCTGTCTACATATAAATTATATTTCCCTTTGTTTTGCATTTCCAGTTTTTTGGATTTTTTTCAATTTTCGTTATCAGCTGCTATTGGTTTTGGGATCCCTCCTCCTGCCCCTGCCCCACGTTTCACGATCTCGTTTTTTTATGATAAATCAAAAATCGATTTCGGTTTTTAATGGAGCGTCTTAAAATCGAATATGATTTAAATATGGCTTCGGCTCTCCACTTTACGAGTATATAGAAATAACTTTTGGGAAAGGCACACGAGATTTGGAGGCCTTTGGGGCAGGCGTGCGTGTTTCTTTAATTGGTTTTGAAAGCTACCATTTGCATATGTCTATCTGCTCTTCATTATATTTAGTTGTAGTTGTTGCTTTATATTGTTTGATTTTGATGAAATCGAAGCCAATAAAATTATGAGTGAGAGACGGGGCCCACTTCCGCTTTAAGTCCGTCTGCACATGGCATAACTTAAACGGGAAATACAGATATTCATCCATACATCAATAAATATGGAAAAAATAATAGACGTCTTGGCAAAACAAGCTAACTAATACACACATCAAAAATAAACGACTAAAACGTGTAACTAACTAGAGATATTTTTTTATTTATTTATAATTTTTAGCTAATATTTGACTTGGGTTTGTGGAGTTATAACAAGTCCTAGGGTGGAGGCTTTCCATATAATTTCTCCCAGCACAAACTTAAAATCTAATTTAATTTACACTAAAATTAATTGTGTACTTTGCTCACCTTTATCGGCGCTTCGAGCGCGATCCTTCAGCTGTTTGACAATGCCATATTTCACTGTGCCAAATTGTATCATTTTATTGATGGTCTCCTGGTGATTATCCTTGAAGTCACTACGCATTGCACACAGCACGTTGGACAGGTGATTTTTCATCAAAAAGAGAACTTTATGACTTTTTCGTTATCTGCTAAGCACTTTCGCTTCTCTCTCTTTTTGACTTTTGTATCCTTTGTTTCTTTTTTTATGATTTAGCTTGTACCGTTAACTTTTGATCATTGCACTGTTATTTATGTGTATGTGTGTGTATGGGGGAGGTATTGGCGTTTGGGGGTCGGGGGAATATTTTTGATCTTTCGCTTTGACAGGCCTCTCCCAGGACGGGTGGGATCTCGGCGGCTGTTCGTTTGTCATGCGCGCAGGACTCGCTCCATGTCCACTGTACACCGTTACCGTTGCGCGATCGTTACCGTTATCGTTGTACCGTTCGCGGCAGCTTAACCGCGTTAATGTTTGGATTATCACTTTATCGTTTTGCCGTCGGCGGATTGCGGACCGCCTTGCCTTGCCGCTGGGCTTTGCTGCTGCTGCTTCTCGCTCTCTCTCTCTCTCTGACCGATCGCTGATCTAAAGCTGCCCGGGCACTGTCATTGCTGGATGGATGGATGGATGTCTGGGATTGTCAGCGCCGTTTTGTGGTACTGCACTGCACTGCGCGCTCGATGGTTTTAGTTTGGGCGGGGGAAAATGGGAAAAACTTTACGCGATTTACGCGTCACGCATACGCAACGTTGCTCTCGGAATCTGGCGCTGTCGCTGCTGCTGCTGCTGCTGCGAACGAACGTATCTTTGTGTCTGAGCGTTGTTGCTCGTTCGATGTGGCGCGTCGAACTGACACAAACAATAACCGCCACACGACCAGACGGCCATCGGTGGTTCGGCTCTCGACCGGTTTCGTGCCGCCGCACTCACATTATTACATGCGCGCTCGCTCTCTCTCTCACACTCTCTCTCTCTCTGTCTCTCTCTGTGTGTGTGTGTGTGTTGTTGTTATTACAGCGCGGTGGCATATCCTGACAATCATTCAACCAACCCACCGCACACACTCACACACACACACACACCCGTTGCATACATGCATATATGCTGTGCGGCACCCTCTCACTCTCTCGCATTTCACATTGAATATGCTCTCCCTCTCACATTTCATATAATTTTTCATATGCGCTCGCTCTCTCACACACACACACACACACGCACACACTGATGTGGCGCGCGCGTTTTCCCTCTCATCATAATTTTTATTAAATTGCGCTATCTCGCTTGCTCCTGCTGTCGGGCATTCGACTAACTGTTACTGTTACTGTTGCCATCGACCTCTTGCCCGTGGCCGCGCAGCAGCAGCCCCTCTCACTCTGACTCACACTCTGGTCCGGCCTGCTGTTTGGTTTGCTTTTGCTTTTGCTTTGTTCGGGATGCGAGGCGATGCTCGGTCGCCGTCGCTGTTGCTGTTGCTGCGACGCTGCTGCTGCTGCTGCAGTGCTTACCTGTGGGACAGTGGGACATTTATGAAACTTGTTCGAAAAATTATGAGCCACACGCACACAAGGTAAGAAGAAAAAAAGGAGCAGAAGTTACGAAGGAGCTCGACTGTGCACCCACTTCCTTTCGGCTTGAGAGTCGCTCACCTTTGCCTCCTCTTTTTTTAGCAGCTTCTCTCTGACTCTCTCTCTCTCTCTCGCTATGTCTCTGTGGACTCTTGCCTTCTCGCTCGCACTTTGATTAATAATTTATCATAATTCATACAAAGCCCCTGCCTTCCCCTTCTACAACAAACACACACACACACACAGACCATCTCTGACAGCATATGCCAGCCTGCTCGCACTCAGGCCTGCGCGCCTGACATTTGTTGCGTGAGGCTCTCTCGCTCTCTACCACTCACTCTGGCTTTGCTCTCTCCCGCTCTGGCTATCCCTTTCGCGCTTGCTCGCTCCCTCTAGCTTTGGCGCAGTTATGAGCGCCCCCCCCTCCTATGTTTTTGTTGCTTTTTTAATTTCGGTTTTATAAGATTTTCTTCAGTTCTTTGCTATTGTTCGTATCGCCCCCACCCCACCACACCAGTCGAATATTCGTTGACTTCGCTTATTCGTCAGTCGTGTATGACATGCACACGTATGCGCGTCTATGTGTGTGTGTGTGTGTGTGTGTGTGTGTGAGTGTTTGTATGAGTATTCGTTGAATATTATGAGCCATTCATCAAATTCGGTTTTTTGTTTCTGTTTTTTTTTTTTTTCGTTTTCTCGACTTTTGGGCAACTCCCACTTCTTTAATTATTTTCTTATTGCTTATGCTCGCTCTTTCTGTGCCAGCATGCTCTCTCTCTCCCACTCTACTACCCCTCTCTTTTACACGAAAATACCTGTGGGAGCTGGGCTTTGGCTTGGGGGAACCTGCTCCCCAAATGGGTTGCAAAAAAAAACACCTGGCGATAAAAAATGTTAACCGTTTTGCCAACAAATTGTTTCCAAATCCCCCAGCGAAACATATGACAAATGAGTTATGATTAATCGAAGAGCTATGAATTGATTTGAGCGTTCTTTGTTTCTGCCACTGATTAACTTTTAATTAAGAACTGTTCAATTGATTTATTTGTGCAAAATCAATTCAACAATTCCACAAATTTCAAAACAATTTAATCATTTCTGATGTGCAAAAAAAACAGATGTTGGTAAATGGATGATGGTTTTTGGATTGTTAACGGGTAAGGAATGTGTTTTAAGTGAAGATAAGGACCGAAATATTTATAATCATCAATGAAATGCCTTGATTTGTGTTCTAAAAAATGTTTTTATGCATTTTTTCGGATAAGAAACCTAAAGGGAAATTAAGCAAATAAAAATTAACCATATATTATAATTTAGTATCTTGAATTAAGCTATGAACTATGGATCGTCTTTCGGAAACATTAAGTTCCAAGTTATGGCAAAATGAATTTAGAACTCTGGTTATAACTTTGAGAACTCGCTATCATACAAAGCTATTCTCCAGCTGGATAACTTTCCTTGAAATTATTGGATTTATTATGGAATCTAAAGGATTGTCAGAGCTAAAAGGAAATCTCTTTTCCGACTTGCCTCATTCGACCAATAGGAAAAAGCGGCTATATACTATATTCGAATAGAAAAAGTGTAAATAAAAGTGAGCATTAATAAAGCTCTCGAAGTTGACGTCGCTGCTGGCTTTGCTCCTGGCAGCGCTGTCATAAATTGTAACGGCAGTGCGGCGAGATGGGAAGAGAGCCGTCGAGAGACTGCAGAAAATGTAGGAGCGAAACGAAGCACTTGTCGAAGCAGCGACAGAAGGATAGAAAGAAACACTACACCAAATACAAAATATAGCAGCTAACAGAAGGCTGGGGAGGGAGAGCGAAAAAATAGCAGTAAAGCCAAAAGAAACAATGAAAAAATTGTGAGCAGCAGCAGCAAAAAAAGTCGAAAGCCAATCTCTGTGCCACCTTGCGCACCAGTAAGAAAGCAGAGCATTGTCAGAGCGGAAGCAGATACGAGGGAGCGGGAACACCGCCTCCATTTCCAGTATATGTGTGTGTGTCTGATGGGGTTTGTTTATGTACAAGCCAAATACATAATTCATAACGCTCATATTCGCTCATTTTGCGCCGTCGCGTCAGCGTCAACGTCGACCAACGACAAGACAGAGATTGCCGCTGCGACAGCGTTGGCTCTGCCCTTTTCATATCTATCTGCGCTACCATCATAACACACACTCACACACACACACACGCACAGTATACACACACACAGTTGCAGCGACGGCAGCAGCAGACAAGTTTTTTGATAGACTCTCATAATCATAACGAAAACAACAACGCGCCTGCCTCTCTCGGCTAACGCTCTTTGGATTCTTACAGGTTGCCTGCTTGAGAGCGCGCTGTCTCTCCCTCTCTTTCTCTCTCTCTCGCACTCTATGTTAACCTTTACGCGCGCGTATGTGTGTGTGTGTGTGTTTAACCCTTGTCGTATGTGTGTGCCACTCTCTGCGCTCATTTACGAAATGTCAGCTATTTCTGTCGCACTCTCTGTGTCTGTCTCTTTGTCTGTTAACTGCCAGCAGCACTCTCACTGACACTCTTATACGTCTTAACATACGCCCAACAGTCTTCGATAATGTCAGAAGAGGGGTAACAACAGCAATGTTAGGCTGTCTGTTAGCTGCTTTATGGCTATGCAGATTTGGTTGGGGGGAAAAAAATATCGTTAAACGCCCCAAGATGGTTCGCGACTATGCGTGAATTCTCAAAATCCATTAGCATCATAACCATAAAACAATAGAGTGGAATATCTTTTATATTCGATGCGCTAAAACTCAATAAGGTCATTGGCAAATTGCTTAATTAACGCAAGATCATTCAATATATTCTAAAGTATTATTGGGCGAAACTAGTCATAACAGCAGGTTCTCAAAATAGTAAACAAAAATTTGATTGCTGATTGATTTGATGGAATGGATTTGACTCCATTACAAATTCCATTCTTTAATATTGCTAAAAGATTTTTGCATATTTTTTTTTGCTAAATGGAAACCCATATGAAATCCATTTCAAATTTATATTAGAACCAAATTTACTACATTTCTTCCTCCCCAATCAACCAATCAACTGGGTCTTAATATTATTCTTTAAATGCAATGGATATACCAATTTGAATCGTTATTCCTTCCATTTCCAGGTTCCGGTAGGTACCCTTTCCATTATTCATTGCGATCGGATCGGATCGATCGATTCCCCCAGTCTCAACGCATGCACAAATAATCAAAAATGCAATCGCTTGCCTTGGGTTTTGTCACCCCAGTTCTGATACCCTTTTCCCCTTATCGCCGGCGGATAATCTGAAAACCGAATTTCAATATCGTTCTGCGGTCGGTCCCTTTGTTGCCCTAATTTAAAATCCAAAACGAAAACAAAACACAAATACTTATACATACATACGCCAGTAAAAATGAAATTAAATGCAACTGAAATAAAATAAAATAAAAAACGGAATTACTTCCGTTTGAGCCCCCGGGCAGATTTATGAGGGAACGCACTCAGAGACCTGAGACGCTTCTGTCCTGCCAGGCGGTTGCCTTGAAAGTCCCCTCGAGGAAAAGAACAAACTACAGAGAGGGGTGGGGAGAGTTAAAGATGGAGAGAGGGAATGCATTGAGCATGTCTAATGCCAAGCGATCGTTTGCCACAATTATTGGAGGCACTGGCGGGGCACAACCATTTCCGTGCTGCAGGCACGTTCCGTGTTCCCTCCCCTCCAGTCTGTGTTCGTGTCCTGGCCAAAGGATTCCAACGTTCGTTTGTTCTGGCCGCTCGCGCTTTTCACACTTGTCCCGCTGCCGCTCATAAAAATTATAACAGTCAGTCGAAACATTCCTTACTTATTTGTAATTTCCATAGAATACTAAACACATATTGTATTTATTTGTATAAACAAACGATATATGGATATGCGAAGAGCCTTAGAGATGTGCTAGGATAGTGATCGGTATTCGTGAGGATTCGCCCTGAAACTAAGGAAGTTACTGAATTCTCTGCAGCTACTTTTTATTCTGTTCTGAAGCCGTTTAAATAGGGTTTGGAATTCGGGAGAATTTATTAATAATTTTACTTAAAATGTTAACAGATTTTAAAACATTTTAAATATAATTTTAAAGTCATTTCTGGTACAATAATTGTGCTTATACTTCCCTTCAACACTAAACTTGTTTCAAGTAGTGCTCCCAAAATTTGTAAAGCACTTTTACAGTCCACAGACCATTCATTATTTTTATTATAGAGATATAGTAATAGATCTTAGTTCACTGGTGACCCTGAAACTTCCTCCATTCTAATCAAAACGTTCATCTGCAACTCCGCGACCAAGGCGCAGGCGTGACTCCAGCGGCCAGGGAGGTGGTGGTTGAGACGTGATCCAAAAGGTAGGGAGATTCGTGCTCCAGTCAGAAGCAGGGTGCGTTTTATGGCTTAGATCGTGCTACCGTTTTGGAATTTTAACAATTTTGAACAGAAAAATTTTATTTGATTTTAATGTTGAACATTTTTGCCGCCTTTGTGGTTCATTTTTTCTTCCAGTCGCAGCCATATACAAATACCACTCCCCCCTTCACTTTGGTTTTGGAGGGGCTAATTATGAATTCTAGACTCGAACGTCTGAGAAATTTTCTATCAAAATGCGAACTCATTTAAATCGCTTCGAAAACGTTTGATGTTTGGTTTATGAGCCTCTCCCTCTCTCGGCACTCCATGCTCATTTCTCTGGCTTCTGGCCTGGCTTATACTACATACTCGTAAACGGAATTATTGCCGGAATATGCAGCAGGCACTGAAATTGAAATTAAAGTTCTTCAGATTGAAGTTAAGATTAGTTCAACTATGGGTTGGGCATACCAAAAAAACAAAGACTGTGAGTTTTTATTTTATTTAGTTTGATTTGATGCCAGTTCCATGTATTTCGATTTGATATATTTGGTAAAAGATGTCCACCCTTTGCCGCATCAAAATTAACTCCCTAAGATGTTCATAAATTGTGTTGAAGGTATATTTATTTATCAGCAAGAGTCACATGTCAATCACATCACTCACAAGCGGCTCATCGAATGCTGATTTGGGGACACAGCCCCAGTCTGCGAAGATCATAAATCTCCCTTAACCAGGCAGAGCCAATAAAAAGTACAGAAAAAAAAAACATTTATGGAGTCCTTTAATAAACTCCCAAAGAGAGCTGAAGTTTCGGCAGAGAGATCAAATCTCGGGAGAGCAGAGATCAACGCAAGTTTTACTGCGCTGTGGAGTCGATAAAAATGTTTATAGAGCGGGATTTAAATATGCTCCGACATTGGGTCGGTCCCTCAGGTATAATTGCATATAAATCAATGGCAGTGGAACAGGTCGATGCATAATGATATCTTCATAGACCCAAAGACAGAGCCTGAAACTCAGTCTGAATCTCAGCTTGAGAGTCGATCAATATTTCATTGATAGAGCCGAGGACACTGCGGGCAAAAGGAAAAACTCAAAAAGGAAAATAACGAAAAACAAAAAAAATAGATAACGAAAATGTCAACAGCTCTGAGGCTTGGCCATAAATTTGTTTCATACTCAAACCCAACTCCAACGCTCCTCTCTCTCTCACTCTTACTCTCTCTCTATATGTCTCTGTCTCCCTCCTTGTCTTTAGGGAATATTAAAAAAGGATTTCCCTTTTGTCTTAGGGGGCAATAGACAAAAACGAAATAAACGTCGGGCAATAATAATTAAAAAAGAATCGAAAACACACACACAGAAAATGGAAAGGAAAAACCTTTTTTTACCTGCTCTGATTTGGTGATTCTCCTCTCTCGCTCTCCTCCTCCCTCCTACTTCGCTCTCGGATTCGTTTCTCAGTTCTCGACTGAGGTTTGGTCAATGAAATGCAGACAATTGGCGACAAAACTTGACAAAAACCGAAAATTATGAACTCAAAACAACAGGTATATATACTATAGATACTCCGATCCCAGCCCCGAAGTCGATCGTGAGGCGCCGCCTGTCTTTGTCTTGGGTCTGGGGTTCCACTCATAACTCTCTTTGCGATAAGGACTTGGGTGCTCCGGCCTGGCGCCGTGTCCTTTGCGGATGTCCTGTCCAGTCGCACGATGATGATGATGATGCAGGTGTCCCTCGCCAGTTCCCAATCCACTCGATTCCGCTTAATGTTTTGGCACAAATCGAATCAAATATTTGACATAATTTGATTTGATTGCCAGCAACCACAGATGGGCGGGTATCCAAGTGTCGTTAAGGGCAACAAAAGAGGCTTGAATGTCGCACTTGAAGGAGGGTTACACTGGGCAGAAAAATGTGGGATATATACACAGGGGTATTTTAGAGTGTTTCCAAGGGATAACATATATTCTCTCAGTGTATTCTTCATCGCTCCTCACGCACGCATAATTTCTGTAGAGCTCCTTCAGCTCATCATCCTCATCATCATCATCTCTCCTGCTCTACTCTCTCTCTCTCATTGCTGGCTTCCTTTGTCAATTGCACTCACTTAACGCGATTTCGAGTTTCCCCCCTACCAATCCGAGACACATTTGTTGCATTTATTTATTTATTTATTTGCTGAATGCTGCGAAAATTATATTTGTCGAGTCCCAATCCCAGTCCCAGTCCCTCGCCCAGCCACTCGAGTGTCATTCGTTTTGATTGCGATTCGCTTCTTGTGGCCAGCCGCACAAAATCACTTCAAAAAATTGTCGAGCACATCATCAGAGCACGACCACGAGCAGCATTGTTGCAGGGGCAGGGACAGGGACAGGGACAGGGGCAGGGAAAAGCAAATGACAATCTTTTGTCATTTCCCCAATAGCCTGTGCAGAATTTCGCACTATAAAAAAAAAAAAAAAAAAAAATGAATTATGCTGTCAATTAACTTGTCTGCAAAGTTAAGAGCTTTTCATTAGCGAATCGCACAAGAACGAAAAAAAAAAAAAGAACCCGTGAAATGGGTAATTGAAAAATTATTAAATTTTCACAGCTTGAGTTATGGTAGGGGGCAGAGTGGCATTGAGGGGTTTTAATGTGTGCCTCATGGGTTGGTATTTTATAGAAAAAAAGAGGGGACTGTTGTGGTCTTTAGACTGTAGATAAGAAGGGTCTGTAGAGCTATGCAGAATCAGTGTAGTCTCACAAAACTTTTACTATATATATTTCAGAATTATTAAATATTTCATCTGGTTCATTTTATGCTTAAATTCTGAGACATTATTACCAGATATATTATCTTTTAAGTACCTAAGAAATCTCACCTAACAAATCAACTATGTAAAACAAATTAGCCTAAGGTTTTTCCGCAATTTAATTTATAATTTTCATACTCAAGATTTCCCAAGAACATCTTTACATGTCTTACCCAAGATAATCATAGTTTAAAGTGCTGAAAAGAAAACTCTAAAAATCTCTAATTGAGCGCAAAGGTAATGAGATTTAAAAAAAACAAAAACACACACAATTTAAAGTGTTTAGGGAGGGATTTGTTGGCACCAACAATGACAGAAAGGATGCCGCCTTAGTCCACAAAGTCCTCTTGGATCTTATCCAACTGCTGCCTGCTGCTGGCACCTGATGTCCAGACAGTCTTCCAGGAACAGTCCAACAATATGCCTTTCTCCCACAGTAGCTCATCTGTGAGCTATAAAAAATGGAATCCAAATTAGATCTAGAAAATTAGTCGCAATTAGAGACACATTTTGGTGAACTCTTTTTTAAAGTTTCAGATAAGAAAAACGGCAAAAAGCAGGAGAAGCGATCAGCGGGCCATAATTGGTTTTAATTGCAACAGTCTCCGGGTACGTCTCCGGAGAAATAAACAAATGATATCAGATCGATGGAAAAAGAGAGAGACAGTTTTACGAGCGCGTGTCAAAGGCGGAGAAAGCAGGGAAATGAAATGGTGTGGCATGGTTGATGCTACATGCTACAGGTAGAACAAATCCTCATATGCTATATGTATATTCGACGAAAGGATAAAGGAGAGCGCGGATCGTAAAACTGAATCTCATATATTGAACAATGTTTTCGGGTTTACGACCTCGCCCCGCGTCGCCCATTGTGGATCGCTGATCGCAGCTCTCATTGTGCATTTGTGATGTCTGCTCTACATATAGACCAGACGATTTATCTTTTATTATAGGTAAACATAGCACAGGCACAGGCCCGTCTAATCCAAGGCCAAGGATGAGCCGTGCCCTGGCACTCTCCTCCTTCCTTCCTTCCCTGGAGGAAAAATCAAATTTTTATGATCCTTTGCGGAAACATTTGAAATGCCATAAAAATCCAACGAGCAGACACACAACCCTATGACGCGGGTCAGGGTTGCTATATGTAGTAGGGGTCGCGACCTATGTATGTATGTATGGTGTAGCATGTAGCATGTATGTAGTGGTATTCCATAAACGGATTGCGTTTTCATTTCTTCATGATTTTATGGCATTTTGCATTTGTTTTTCTTTTCTGTTAAAATTGTTTCACTTTCTTACCAAAATTTTATGGGTTTTCTATTGAAACAATGCCACAAATACTCTCTCTCTCCGTCACTCTCTCTCTCTCTCTTCCACTCTCTCTCCGACTCTCTCTCTCTCTCTGCTTGACTCTCTCTCTGTGTGTGTTCTCGTTGATCGGATTCAATTTATTTGTCTATTTTCAGCTCTCATCACATTTTCCCCCCTTATTTTTATTATCTATCACCCGATTGCGGTTCATTATCCCTAACCCCAAAAAAAGCTACTGCATTTCCCGTCTCATTTCCCTATCACCTCCTCCTCCTGGAGGCGGCTGCTTCTGGGGTTTTACGACTTTTAATTGATGTTAGTTTTTCCATAATTTATTGTTGCATTTTACGGTTTCATTTTAACCCTTTAATGGCCCTGTAGGGCCGCCATTCTTCGTTGGAAATCACAAAAATTATGATATTTTTGAAAATTTTTATTACCCCGCGAGTTGGCAGGGGTACGGGGTACCACAGAACGTGCCTGTCATCATCCGCCACCACAGACTCCAGGCCATGCCCCTCATCCCTCATCCGGCTGATCGTCTGTTCGGATTTATGGCATTTGTGTGGAAACACTGGCTCCAGCATCAGGGCTGGGGGCACTTTTATGACTCCAATCACGCTGCGACTGGGAAAATGAGGAATCGATATGCCTCAGAGGGGGAGCCATAGTTTATAGGAAAAAGTCTATACAGAGACTTGTGAAAACTTTATTAATTGAGTTAGCGGGAATTCAGATTTAAGATACAAAATTACTGGGTTTATAACTCCACAGATATAGGGTAGAAAGAGCTCAAAGGAACGATGGGAAGGTATACAATTTTATGGCACTCAAATTACAATTTTAAGGGGTTTTAAATTCATTTAAATATATAACAAAAAGTATCTTTTATATTTAAAATATTATCTTGAAAAGAGCTTCAACAGGAAACGCTCTAAATTCCCGTATAACTTGTCATAATTCCAGAGTACATTGAGGCAGCAACTGAAACTGAATTTGATCTACTTAATGAAGAATTTGCACAAAAAGTGCAATGACAAAACAATTCGTGGAACTCCCTCCTGCCAGTCGATGAATGGCGCCCACCAAGGAACCCCCCGCTCTTTCCACTCTTCCAGCAGAGGTTCTGAGAGAGCGAATTCCTCCTTGAAACCCGTTGTCCAAGTGGCGCTTAGACGTTCGCCCTGCCACCGGCAATTTTGTGGACATTTCTGGTGAGTAATTTCTGGTGTTTTTTATTCGTGGAGGCTGCTGCTTTTTTAATAAGTTATGCGAGGAGCACAGAGAGAGAGAGAGGCTGCAGAGGAGTGGCAGAGAAGAACCTCCATTTGGTTAGGGGCTGCTGCTGCTTGTTTTATAATGTGCCTGTCTTAATATGATTTTTGTACCCATCCAAATGGACATACTCGACATTCCAGAAAGCATCTTTTAATGTTTCGAGGCTGGAATGAAGATGGGCCTGCCGGATGGGAGCTGGAGGATGGACGCTGGAGGATGACTTGTCAGCGGCTGTCTGCCGTTTGTCAAACTGTCATATGCTTGTCGCACGCTGGCCCAAACAAAAAAAAACAGAAGAGCCCTCAACCTCGATATATATTAGCTGAAATTTTAATTACCAACTGGGATGGGGATTGGGACTGGTAGTGGGACTGCTACGGGGACTGGGATAGGGTCTGATACTGGGGCCCTCAAAACTGGTCTCACTGACGCCACTCAAACTTGCAGTTTCTGCTGGAACTTTTTGGGGTTTTTTTTGTTGGGTTCATCGAAAATATTTTCCATGCTGAGCATTATAAAAGTTTAATTGATTGATTTATATAGTATTGGGGGGAGTTGTCAAGAAGCAGCCGCTCTGCGGTAGTTCTCGGCGTCTTGGTCTCCGGTATTCAGTACCTTTCTGTTCTCTGTTTGGGTTGAGAGTCCCTGGTTCTGGTAGGTAGGTGGTCAATGAAATATTTTGGCATTTTTCGTGTGGTTTTGGCTGACAAATCAATTTCGTATTTGTATCTTTTTGGGCCAGTTTGGGCCTCTCACAGCGAGGAGGGAGCAGCGTCTCGGCTAAGCCGAGCTAAGTGTCCTGTAAACTGTCTCAATAGCAACGCCCAAGACAATTGTCCCTACTCCTTCTAATCCTACTAGTCCTACCACTCCTGCTACTTCTACTACCCAGCTGGACATCGTTTGAACAATGGCCCTCTGGCGGATCTGCCCTTTGAGTCGGGTTCACCGCAGCAGCATCCATCCATCCAGCCATCCATCCAGCAAACACAGTCACAAACAGGATCAATCACCGGAATCTCTCACTGATCCGCCGGATCATGCGCGAAAATTAGTGCAAACTTCCAGCAAGCCAGGTAGTAGTCCCAAGGGACTGGACTGCTGACTGGAAAATCCGATCGAAGGGATTATAATTCCTCTGGGCTCTGGGCCCATTCTTTGCCTCTTGTTTGTGCGACAATTAAGGCAAATATTTTGCGTACTAATTAAGCATGGACTAAGTCTCAGTCTCAGTCTCAGTGTAGAGCAGATCAAGGGTTCTCAGGCGATTTGCATACGGATTTGCAGCCATTACCCTTTTGTTGTTAAAGGATGTGCCCAAGGAGGGAGGGCGTTGCCTCTGCTGCACTTCCCGGAACACCCAACCATCGTCACGCTTCGATCGCATATCATGTCATGTCAGGTCGGGTTCTGGACTCTGGATTCTATCTATGGGCTGGGAATGATATGCAAATATTGACACCCATCATTTTTCAATATTTGAGCGTGAAATTTGCCATCCTACGGGCTATGGGTACGGGTTTTTGGGTTCTGTTTCGGGTTAAGCAAAGGAGTAGGCGAAGCAATACTGTCTCAAGGCTGACTGGACAATTGTTAGTACTTTTCGAGGTCATTTCGGGGTCTGTTTAGGGTAGCTGTTTGTGAGGGGCGTTGCCGAAGTCGATACAGCCAAAAGAGCGTAACAAATTATGAGCCATATGGCTTAAACTTAGACTATTACTTTTGATGGATTTTTAATACATGACTTCAGCACTTGTATTGCTCCATGTAGAAGTTCTTAATACTTCCTTTCCCTTTGAAGGAATTCCCTTCATATTCCCTCCTATTCCCCCCTCATATATCAGACTGCATTCTCATTCTTATTCACTTGTCCTGTGCTGAATGGATGACCTAATACTCAGCTCAACTCAACCGATTCGAATGCTTAGAGTTACCCGTAAATATGCACAACATATCCGGCACCAAACTGCCACTCAATCTATAGGCATGGATCGAAATGTTTCCGCTTATCAGACAGTTTTTGGCTCTGTCCGGAAGCAAGAAATCATCTTCGGTATTGGGGCACGCGGCGATGACAGGCTATACTATAACAGGATACAACAAAAAAAGGCGCAGACAGATACCATACCCAGAGTCAGAGTGAGACCCAGACACCAGACCAGAGTCAGTCCCAGCCAGACCCAGAGCCAGACCCATACCCAGACCCAGGATACGGAGCCCTAGACAGGGGGCATATGCTGGCAGGATAATCGACGCTAAATAGCGGCACGCGGCCAAACATTTTTCCGGCCTGTGAGTATGAGTATGAGTATGAATACGAGTCCTGAGTCCTGAGTATGAATATGATTTGATCGAGATCTAACAAAATGCTGACTTCTTGTCGTAGAAGCAGCACGCGAGGCGACACGCTGAGGGGTGAAACGCTCATTATGGAAAATAATTTCATAATTCGTGGGGTTGCTCGACGACAACCCCGACACCCCCCTCTCTCCCCTCTCAGACCCTCTCAGACAATGTGTTAACACAGAAGGGGGTTGCTCGGGTGTTGCTATAATTTTATGAGCGATTCCCCATTATTAATATGTTGCCACTGTGTGTAGACCCCGTAGACCCTCTGGCACGTGGCAGGAAGGCGTTATGTTTACATTCCACCCCCCCCCCTTCCCTTTATAGATGTTATGAAATGATTTTGGCCCAATGTAAATATTGGCTTCTGGGCTGGCCGTAGGATTTGCTCACGCAGATTTGCACATTAATGTGCAATTATGAGAGGGTGGGGAATGGGGAGGTCGGTCTCTGCAAGACGGAAGTAATAACAAATCGAATGGGAATATTCGGTGTTTAAATAGAAGAATACAACAGGGAAGAGAGTGGAAGAGGGGGTGCTGGTTTATTAGATATATATTCTGCCATGGGATCAATATAAATTCTCGTTTTTCGTAGCATTTGAATGGGGTTCAGATAGTCCTTGGGTTATAATAAATGGATACTCTTTTTGGTGCTCTTACTGATACTTTCTCTCATACTTTTCTACTCTTTATCTCCCAATTCTTGATACTCTATCTCTTCTGCTTCCTGATACTCCCTCTCTCAGTCATGTTTCCTGATACTCTCTGTACTACTTTCTGATACTCTATCTCTGTTTCTATCTACAGATTCCTGATACTCTCTCTCCAGCTTCCTGATACTCTCTCTCCCCTGCTGCTCTCTCTTTTTCCACTGCCAGACGTTTGCCACAAATCAAAGTAAAGTAAATGCAAAAAATTACTTCAACTTGAAGGCATTTATGAAAACACATTTCCCATTTTCAGAGCCAGCTCTCCCGCTCTCTCTGTCCCCCTCAGCGGGAATGCATCTATAGTATCTCCACGGCGCATCTGTTGGCCCTTCATTCCCATTTCGAAGCCATTTCAAGTGATTTCACTTTCTCTCAATCTCATTCTACTGGCTCTATCCTTCTGCCGCTGTCTCTAGCTCTGTCTCCGTCTCTAGCTCTGTCTCTAGCTCTGACTCTTGGCTCCTTCTCCCCTCCTTCAGCAGCGTGCAACAAATCGAGGCGGCATGTAAACAAGGAAGCGTGGTGTAAAGTGTCGCTGGTGGCAATTGAACCTTCTACACCCCTACCCACCCCTTCCCCACCGACTACTCGCCTTCGCCTTCTGGCTGGGTCAACAAACTGTTCAACACCAGGCTGCTCCTCATCTTCAACCCCCACCCTTTCTAATGCGCCAGCCATCCCCAAATGCTTTCTTCTACTTTCATCTGGAAATCATCCCCCAGAAATGAAATCGATGCAATGCAATGGGATACGATGCTCTGCCCCCACCCCACCCCCTCTGAGGTTTTTCTTCATGATTCTCCATGAAGGTGAGCAAATGTTTAAATATGAGCATCAGGTTGGTGGATATGGGTGGATAGGGGGCTGTGTTTGCCAAGGATTTGCCAAGGTATTCAATACCTTAACAAATTTACATTGAACTGGGAGGGAGGGAGAGTGGCTATGGCATTGGGATAGGTTTGTACCTGGAGTTCAGATCAAATGGTTTGGGTTAAGGGCATTTGTTATTCAATCTGGTTATTTGTATATTCAGAATTATATTGTTAGCAAACATTGTAGGTCTGGCAAAATGATCACAGGAAAAAGAGTTCAATGAGCTATTGGTGCATATTTAGGGGAATATTTTGGTACTGTATTGTGATCTTCTGTACTTATCTTTTTTATAATAAATAAGCTAAAAAAATGGCATTTGAAATAGCTCAAAAAATGTAATAAATTATTTAAATTAAATTAAAATATTTAAATGGCAATGGCAAATAGTTTTTCCTTCGAAAAATATTACAGCAGATTCATTTGTTTGCATTTTTGGCTTAAAAATAGAACTGAAATAGAAATATGTAGAATATCTTTGATGAACAGAGTTTAGATTTATCTTTATAATTTTATCCAATTGTAGAAGGGTACATAATTTTAACGTATATCTACATTTCAATTAGTTCAAACTTCCAATGGCATTTAATTTCTATAATTTCTTTAAAATAACCTCATCCAAATAATATTTTTACGCTTTAATTCCCTCTGCATGCTTCCAGGGTCACGCAACATGTCTATAAATAACCCAACAAAAAATACTCACCATTAAAGTAAATCCGCGGTCTCCCAGTTAATTAGTTATTTTCATATCTGTCCATATCCTAGAGCATTTATAACCCATCATAAGGCAATTAAGAATGCCCCAAAATGAACCCAGGGATGGCCATAGCTGGGGCATTAGCTTCTAGGGAGAGAGAGAAAGGATTAGTTGGGTAATATTTTTTGGGGGAGGAACCAAAGCGGGACATTAACGCGGATCACACACTGCGGCGGCGGCGGAAGCTTCTTCTATATATCCAAAAATAGGATCCATCATTAGTTGCTGAAATTTATTGGATCCAAAAAGCGAGCTCCAGGGGCATGTGTAGTCCGTGGCGGCGGCACGTTCCAAAACAATTTAGAAAATAATAAATAGCAAACATAAATTAAATTATTGTAATATGGAGGCTGGTATTCTGGCTAAGCTTCTTGGGACCATTCGGGGACCGCGTCTGATGCGCAATTAAGTTAAGTCTCAACGGGCCATGCCGCTGCCTCCTCTCCTATATGATTCCCCCCCAAAATATGGAATATATGGGAGCGGGAGTGGACTGAGGGAATGTCAAAAACGCAATTATTTATACAAACTGAAACATTTGAAAATCAATTAGAAAATGTGGCGACGCATGGCGCATGACGAACCAACTGCCACCGGCTCCATGCCCCACCATTCACGATATAATTCTCTCCGGACTATTCCACCCTCTATCGTTCCATCTTTTTGTTTATCCAAGCGGCACAGATGAAGTACCAGACTCCGTTGCGACTCCGATTCCTTCTCTGAAGTGTTGCAGCCCGTTTGTCTACAGTCGGAGAGGGAGATCCGCATTCGGTCCATAATGATGTCAATGACAAATCACGGGCGCACGTCAAAAATCTGTCCTAAAATATTCGTGCTGTCAATTCGCGCCTGTGTGCCAGTGTCTAAAATTAGTTCCCAAATATTGTTACAAATGTGCTGAGTCCAAACAACTGGAGACTAATGAGAGAGGAGCGAGGCAACACAGCTCGGAGTCCTCTCAAGTGGGTGCCCCAAACAATTTATGCATCTTGCCTGAAAGACAAGGGAACAAGCAGTCCCATCCCGACCCCCCCTAAAAGGCAGTCAATTGAACAGCAAACTAAATTACTTGAGTACACAAATATATAGTAGGCACTGTGTATAGAATAACAAAAGTAATATCGAACATGAAACATATTTTGTTTGCCCATCACAAAATGAAATTCATTGCATTTGCCTACCCGTTTGTAGACAAAAGTGTTAAGCATTTAATAGTTTTCTTTAGGAATATTAATATTGAAATATATTGTACGCTTTGAGTTCCATATTCAGGGCTGAGAAAGTTACTAGAAAAGTGATATAAAACGTTTGATGTATTGATGCATTGATGTTTCTTGATGACCTTTTGCAGACTTTTGCAGATATTCACAGTGTGCGGAATCGATCTGTTATATACGTATGTAACTACAACAAAATCAAGTAGATAATAATCGTAATTTATTCTGAATTATGAAGGTATTAAACCTTTCAGAAACATTTGTACATTTCAGAAACTATAAGCATAATTCTGCACCCAATTCCAAATATTAAGAGTTCTATAGTTTTTAGATTATATTTTTAATATATTATTCAGTTGCTGGCAAACCTCTTAAGTTATGATTATATTTTGATATAATTTCCATTTATCATTGCCATATTTGACATCAGCTATAGTAGTATGTATATTGGGTAGGTAAATTGTAGCCATTGTATGACTTGTGTTACTGGTTGCAGGAACCACTTTTCTTGGCCCATTTTTGCTTGCATTTCTGTCACATTTAATGGAATTATTTGGATACGTAGAGTATCTGTCATAACAGCTTCAAACTCACACCCGAAACCAGCTGTCGAGTACTACTACTATATATGAGGGAAAAGCAGAACCAAAGTGTGCCAAAAAAAGTGCCTCAAAAAAAAGACGCGTATAAGTGGCAGAGTCCTCGGGCGACAGGCGACACGAATCGAGCGAGAGCCTCCCGAAGGCTCTGAGGCTGAGAAGGCGCATCAAATCCCACTGACAGATGACACGGAAATTCGCTTTTTACCGGCCACTCGGGATGAGAGAATAGAAGAGAATAGAGGGAGAACCCTTTTCGCGAAACGAATATGGAGTAATATTAATCTTGTGTGCCCCTGTGTGGCATGGTGATGGTGATGCATCAAACAAGATTGACAATGCCTCATTCAGATCAATAACTGGCGGCGAGTCAACCCCTCCCCTACCCCCTGAAATGAAATTTTTGGTGACATTCGCAAAAAAAAAAAAAAAAGGAAACAGAACAGGAGCAGGGGTGACAATTTTTGCAACCCTTTTTCTGTGTGTGCTCCGGGGGCTGTTAAAAAATTGCCGCCACTCGAAGCGGAGGGCAAAAGCGGAACGAACAAGTGCCGGACCGTGGGGGTGGGAGGGGAGGGGCTGGGCAAAAGCGGAAATCAAATTAAGCGAAAATATGTTCATCCAATGAGTTCTGTCCTCTCAGCTACTGCATTAAATTAATCAATTTTGGCCAGTAGACAAGAGGAATGGGCAGAGCAGAGACAGGGGCTACCGATCTGGCCATAACCATTAGCATGATTTAGTGCGGCGACCCCGCAGCTTCATTACCATAAAAAACACTTCTTATGGCCATTCTAGGAAAACCGCCCAAGCCAATACAACAAAGCCCAAAAAATTTCTCCCAAAATTCCACTTGGAATGGATCCACTACGGGTAAGATCGGTAGTCTCGTCTGGGTGAGAGCTCGGCGGCGGCATTTACTGTATAATTTTTATGATATTGCCCGATTGTCTGTCTTTATTTGTTTTTACTGTCAATTCTCTCTGGCTGGGCAGGGCCAAAGAAAACATTTTATATTCAATTAATTCATCAGTGGTGGGGTCTTGGAATGAATACAGGCAGTTCATCAGGCAGTCAGAATCAGGCAGTTCCAGTCAATCCCAGTCAGAGTCAGTCATTCAGTCAGTCAGAGTCCGTCCCAGTCAGTCAATTCGACTCCAAGTCAGTCAGTCAATCTTCTCAGTCATCAAAATTTGTTTGATTTTTATGATTTCGGGCGAAATTTGTAAGTGTTGTTCTTGTTGTTTTCGATTCCTCATGCCTCAGTGTTTTTTTTTTTTTTTAGTTGATTTTGTTGAGTGTTTTTTGTGTTTAAATTTAATTTATTTACATTGAAATTCAATATTTGTTAAATGTATTTTTAATTTTACTGCTCTTGATGCTGTTGATTATTACTGAGCGACCGATCTGTTGGAAAAGGAATTCCATCTTTATTGTTTCAGCACCATTAAAATCCATCACCCCAAATGGAACTCTGGCAACGCCCCATTCTCTCGTTCTTCTCTCTGATACTCTTGGACACAGTTCTTCTCTCTCTCTCTCTGTGATAATCTTGGACACAGCTCTCTTCTCTCTCTCCCTGATACTCTTGGACACAGTTCTCCCCGGTTGGAATATGACACATGGCAGAAGCAAACACCTCGTAAGTTTTCCATTTTATGGACTGCGAAGAACTTTCGATGGAGTTCATCGACTCTGTAGGGGGGAAATCTATTGAATAATCAAGTTGATTTAATTTTGGAGATGGTTGGATAGCTTTACACACGGCTGGAGGTGGCAGATGCTCCATGCTCCAGGAGGGAGTATCTAGAGTATGTTCTGTTTAAGGATTAACTGGCTGGCATTGGCATAGAACCAAATCAGTCCATGGAGAATCAAGGAGATTGTCTCGAGCCACTCGGAGTTCCTCGACTTCATATTTGACTTCCCGTGTCTTTGATGTTTTTTATGGAGAATCGATCAATTTTATTCCATAAAGTTCGTTCTGCAATTGAAAGATGAAGAGCACTTCTAGCTACAAATTACTTTAAGTTTGCTTATTTTAGATTTAACTAAATCATATTTTAGGTACACTCGGAGTTCAGACTTTCTTTCTATTTATAATTTTCTTCCAAATTATTCCTAAGCAAAAACATTTCCCCCGCTCAAGCCGTACTAACAAATGTATCAATATCCCCATTTTCAAACTGAAGCCCAGCCGATGGCTGATCATACTTACTTGGCTTGTACACTATGGTGCTGTGAGCCCCCAAATGGCAAACAACTTCCGATTAACCATTCGATTGTTCACATCAATTGGGGCGCCCAACAAACCCGATAGATAGCACAGGCCTTCTGTTTTTGGGGGGTTTCATGCAGCCATCAGGATATATACCGACAAAACGTTCCAATCTGGGCCCCACACAAAAAGGGAATAGACAATGCACTCAGCCTGCACCCGCACCCCTCTCCCCCTGACAGTCCATCCTCTGTGCCAGGCAAAAAAAATACGAAACAAAAACCCCAAAAACCCCAAACTCTGTTACAGTCCCAAAAGGAGCGCAAATATGTGGATATGGTAGGTACTGGGGGTAGGTGACTGTAAAGGTAGAGGGGCTAGTGGGGGTGCTGGCAATGCATTTGCGGAAATGTGTGCACAACATGCAACATAAATGGAAATGCCGTTTGGAAAACATATTGTTTTTGGGTACGTCCCTACCGTTCGACGCCCCTCTGCCGACCGATTCCAACCCCATTTTCCAGCACCCAAAATGCACTAATTTTCCTAACGCGCCCCATGGGGGTGGGGTATACACCAACTGCAATGGGGGGGGTGGTGTAATGGGTGTGGGGTGGGTGGTTGGGTGGACTGGTTGCAGTTTGGTCTGAGCCATTTGCTGCAGCGGCTGGCGCACATTTTAGAAATTGGACGGCATTTTTCGTTGAATTGTGTGCTGATTGTAATTCATTCCATGTGTGTGTGTGTGTGTGTGTGTGTTTGGCCAGTGTACACATTCAGCTGCTCTGTGAGTTGCCTTCCCCACACACACACACACACACACACACACACCGACAGACAGGGAGAAAATTTGAAAATTTTGATTGCATGTTTCGATACAAAATGGCGCTGCAAAAACTCGAAACTCGAACTGATGATGAGGCATGCCAATGCCTGACGAGAATGAGGAGTGGACTATACCACCCCCCTTGCTCTCTCTCCCTCTTAGGATTGCCTAGTGGTTTGTACATGGGGTGCTAGGGTGGGAGTGGTTGGGGCACCAAATTGCAGTGCGTCCGTTGTGCGTTGCATCCGGAGTGTGGACCCGGCCGGGACTTTGGTGCGTTGCCAGAAAGAGAGAGCCTGGGACCCTGCCTGTGCCTGTGCCTGGGTGCAAATGTGCATTTTAGATCGTCGAAGCGTAAATTAGGATTTCAAAATGACATTTGGAATATTTACGACTTTGCCTAGCCATAGGAGACCCTATGGCCAAAAACGAGTACCCAATCCACATCCATCCCTCCCCCATTCGTTGTTGTTCATGGTAATTGCGTAGCCGGTGCCTCGATGATGCCGCTCCAGGTCTGTCCAGTTCCATCTCCCTGACCGATTGCCTATCTCTGTTTTGTGTGTGTGCACAGGTAAAAGAGAGTCCAGCCTGCCAGGTGGGTTGGGTGGGTGGATGGGTGTATGGTGTGATGGCCAAATGCCAAAAAGCGTCCCTTTGTTGAATTATGCAACTTAAAATTTGGCACAAAAGTCCGTCTCAAAAATAGAAAGCTTTTTTGATTGGAAAATTGTTTGATTGGTTTGCAATTTCGTATTTAAATATTTTCACAAGCACCCCACAAAGGCAGCCAGTACCAGTTCCAACCGGAGGAACACAGAACTTCCCCCCAACCACCCACTGGTATCCTAGCTAAAAAAAACTTCCGGGGTATATAAAAACATGCAAAACCACTCACAATTGCGTTACATTTTGGCCAAGTTCTACTACTATGTATATGGGGTAATCAATCTCAGGCAGATTGGGATATGTTTTCATATAAAAGTCAAACTTGTTGTGCGCCCAGAGCGAAAAAAATGAAATTCAAAACCATTAGAATGGGGAGGAACACCACAGACACATCACAAATACACCACGAACACACATATACACCACACACTCCACACACACACACCATACACACACACACCACACTCTACATTATCCATACACAAATTCGTATTCGTTTTCGCATTTCGCATTGGCAGAGGCTCCGTCAAAGAGCCATCAATGTGTCTACCGACTTCAAAATAGACTCTCGACAAGCAGCAACAAATAGCAACAAAAACAACAGTAGCAAGAACAACATCAAGAACAACAGGAACAGCAACAGCAACAAGAACAACAACAGCCACAAAAAAGTAGAAACATAATCAAACAAGAGCAACAACAATGGGCAGAAATCGAGCAGAGAAATGTAAAAATTATACAAGTAGGCAGGCAGCAACGATACAAGACTACTGAATTACCCTTTAAATAAGATTATATTTTAAAATGATATTAACGAAACGATATTCAGAAAGTGCTCAGTATATTGCTCAGTATATTGTGAAGTGGCATAAAAGTTCATTGAAATCTTCAGAGGATTATTCTTCTGGCTTGCAATATTCAGGCATAAATACAGACAGAATCAGATTGATTTAAGGTTGATTGAGATTAATTTAAGTGCATGAAGCAAAAGATAATTTAACAATTTAAAGTTTAATTTATAAAACTACCGAATGTTGCTTTAAAATATTTAGAATTGAATGTTCAGACTGCCTTTAAGGTTCCAAAACTATACTTCAGACTTAACTTATCAGACTACCTTTAGGTGTTTCCAAACTGTACCTAATCCTTTTAGTTATCACAGCTTTGGTGCTCCATTTTATATAATTTCTAGCAATAGATATAACAATGGCACATGGTAAGTATATATATCTGAAGTTATATCTGAGCAACAATAGATATAGAATTTCCTTGAAGATTTTACATACATTTATTTCTAACCAATATACCATAATATCTTTTGACAAATGCCAGGTAATGTAAGTACCAAAAAACAAACTTACAAACACAACCATAAGTTTATACATGTATGTAGTATGTATGGTACATATATACATACATTTCTGGTATATTGGATGTATATTTTTCCATTTTCACCGAAATAAAATAAACATCATCAATGTCAAATGGAAATCACTCGCAGCAGTACACAGCCCTCCCCACCATCTACCAGCAACGTATCGAAATGCCAATGGAATTGGTAGGGGGGGATTGGCATTTGCTTTTTTATGAAACTATTTCAAAATGTGAAACCAATTCGCATAAAATTTTGTCAGCAGCACGTCCCTCGTCCCCCATCCAATGTGTCATTCGAAATGAAACCAAATAAGAAAGTTTTCCCCGAGCCATCACAGGAGACACGGCGAGCGGCACTGGGGGGAGCGACAAATAAAATATATAAAAATAAATGTCAATATCTGTGTCCTACCGCGTCCATCTGTCCATCCATCCGTTGGGTGTTTATTGACATTTTGGCAAACGAAAAACGCAAATCCGTGAGCGAATCTCCTCGACGCATACCGCCAGGGGAGGTCTTTTTTCCCCCTGTCTAGGCTCGGAAAAAACATATTTGAAAACCATTGGCACATGTCCTTATGAATGATGTGCTAATGTGACAGACTGCCATGTGTGGGTTTTCCTGTGCCTCTGTGTTCCCTGTATCCCTGTGCCTGTCTCTCCCTGTGTCCCTGTGTCTTCCTGTGTCCCTGTATGACTGATGGAGGTGGGAGTCTGGGGACTGTTGTACTGACTGTTATGGTGACTGCTCTGGTGCCCGTTTTGGGGACTGTTCTCGGGATTGTTCTGGGGACTGTTCTGGGGACTGTTCTGGTGACTGTTCTGGTGACTATTCTGACTGTTCTGCTCACTGGTTACAGGGCAGCAAACTCCATTAAAAAGTCCCAAAACGAACTTGATTTCCCTTACTTTCCCTACAGTTGAAGGTAAGTTTAAGTTTACATTTAAATATCTTCTAATCGTTGCTATTGATAGTCTCTTAATGAGACGACCAGCAGCCCATCCATCCCTTTATTGGACTCTCACTGATCTCAATTACAGAATGGGGCAGCCGTCTCCCCCACCCCCTACCACAATTAGAGGCAATTGTCGGGGCTCCATTCCATTCCCTGCCATTCACGAATCCTATGAAAATCAAAACCTCCCCAGGGCTGCATAAATTAAAGGCTTGCCTCGACAACAACAAAAAAGAAGCACCGGTTCGAATGTTGCTCCCCCCACCCTCCGCCGTATCACGTGCTGGCTGAGGGCAGGCAACAAAAAATCGCTCTGGGACTGGGACTGGGACAATGGGGCCCCAAAAGCGGCTGCCAGGACATTCGCTCCATGCGCCCCGTAACGGCATATCCTTGGGAGAATGTTGCAGCGCCACACGAAATTCCAAGAAAATGCTACAGTTTTCCCTTGGATAGTGGGGGAGGGGGGATGCTGACACGCGGCGTGTGACATTTATCAAAAAAAAAAAGAAAAAAAAGGAAGAAAAAAACGAGACTTAAGAAAAAAACGGAAACTGAAACCGAAACGGAGACGAAGATGGAGACTGGAGACAGGAATTGTGATTGATCGGCGGGCAAGTGTTTATCCTCCCCATGGATTGAGATTGAAATGGGATTGCTAGGGGGTTGGGGTTGGGTATGGGGAGGGGGATACCATTAGCATTGACCTTTGGCACGTGTGGCCGATGAATAACCCTTTTTCGGGTATGTGTGCTTCCACTTCCCCCCCAAAAACCCACTTTATTGGCTCAAATCAATCATTATCCACCGGTGGAGCCGCAGTCATAAGTGAATATATCGGATGCCATAAAAAGTCTTCCAGGGTTCAGAGTCCAGAGTTTATTACTCCAATAAACAGTGCCGATTTATTCACGACTATTCACAAATTTATTAATTGCAAAAGGAACATAAATACAGGGTACTCCCCTTTACAGCCTCCCCCTGTCCGGATACAGGCTAAGTTTATGACGAATGTTGGACATGAGGCGACCTGCCAAACGATATTGCGGCATTGCAGTCCCAAGTTTTGTGCCACATGCTGCGATTTATGGCTGACTCGGTTGCCTCGATTGCGTGTCTCTGGTGTCTCTGCTGCCTCTGCTGCTGCTGCTGCTGCAGTTGCAATCAAAATGAAAATCGAACGGCATCATTATCTTTCGACCAATGCTCATAACTCAGCGGAAGCGGCAGACACACACTGAGATTCATGCCACAGAGATCCATCAAATGGTGTCTGTCTGTGGTGTTTACCTGCTGGATAGGTCGTCATGCGGGTAGAAGGAGTAGTGGTAGGGGGTACGGGGTACGGGGTACGGGTGTAACCTTGGCGACAAGTCCAGTGCAAGTTCCAGTTCCAGTCCCAGGCTCCAAGTTCAGTCTCCAAGCTTGGCTCCAACTGTGTGTGTGTGTGTGTGTGCATTGTCATAAAACTTCATTCATTCATTTATAATTTAATATCGATCGATGTCGTAGCCCCTACTTCCCCCCCTCTTTGTACACTCTCCACACTCGTTGTCGATACTCGGACTCTGATGGATGGTTTTGGTTTGGTTTGGCTTTTGGCTTTTGCTTTTCTGCACTGGGCCATCGTAAAATTTAATGCCAGCCTCATTGCCACGTTTATGGTCAGCAGCAAAAAAAAAACATTTGCTGGCTTTTCCTCATCGCATGAGGCAGTGACTGAAACTGCGACTGAGACTGCGACTGCAACTGCGACTCATATTTTTGTGGCCTTTATGGCGTTTGGCAAATCGAAGGCCCATAATTCACAATTTAATTAAGAGCCGCAAATAAAGTAAACTGCATTCTTTGGCTCTTGGTTTATCGCTCTGTCTCTCTGCCAGAGTTAACCATCAAAGCACGGATCAAATGTCGCTCAGTTTTAAGTTTTAGTTTCAGTTTTAGTTTGTGAATGCCAGGCATGGCTCTTTTTCTTTGGGTCTCTTCCTTGTCTTTCCATGGCTCTTCCTTTTCTCTTCCCTTTTTTCTCAGTTGAACCCAAACCCAAACCTAAACTGATCAGCGTCTTGGTTAATATTCTCTGGCTAGAATTTATTTATATTTAAAAGTGTCTTGGAAAGAGGCATGTGAATGACAGCAGACTTTGGCACTGTAATGAGGGATTATTGCAGGAAAAATATTATCTGGATATCAATTATGAAACCCATAAAAAAAAACCAATAGTTCTTAATTTAATTTTAATGCATTAAAATCTATAAATATCTGGATATAATGTTGTTGTGATTTTATAAGTTGCTTTTATTAAATGAAAATATCTTTCATTTCAAAGTCCTTTAAATGATCGAAAAATTCTACTGGATATATCAATGTCTACTCCCTCGAGAGGTATGTATACCCCAGTCCTACACTGTGCTATAATTCCTATATGTATCCCATATGTATCTCATGTACTATGTATCCCAGTCTCTGGCAGTGATGATCTCCCCTCTTATTCGTGGCAGCAAGTTTTTCACCACACAAAAACACGCACACAAAAGGCTGAAGGCTGTGGCGGAGGCTGAAGGAAAGAAGGAGGCAGGAGAGAAGAGCAGAGAAACTTAAAAGGAAAATGCGTAAAAGTAATTTTAATCGAAAATTGATTTATAATTGAAAAATCTCATTTGCAGAAATTGATTTACCGCAGCATCCGCAGCGCAGCACCAAAGAAGGAGGAAGGAAAGCCTTTTGCTTTTGCTTCAGCTTTTCCTTGTGCTGCCTCCTACTGTTTCCCCCCCAGCCTGCTCGTTCCGGGGAAAATGCGTGCAATATTTTTCCATTCAAAGGCAGTGCTCCGCTCCGCACCGAGGGGTTGGGTAGGGGTGGGGGTAGGGCTAGAGGAAGCTGAGGTAACCGAGCGTCAAGTGGTTGAGCCAACAAAACTTTTGCCAGCAGAAAAATGTCTGCCAAGACGTTGCACGGAACTTGCCACTGATGGGTGTAGGGGGAGGGGGTGGATGGATGCGGCATCCTTTGCTATGCTGGCCTGTTATCTCCTGCCTCTTTGTCATCATCAAAGAAGCTGCCACCCCAGCCCCCCCTGCAACCCCAGTCCCCTTGGCCCTTGGTTGCGTTTCCAGCCAAGTTTTCCCATTGACTTTGCTTACGTTTAGATTTTTCTAGCTGCCTGCGCTGCCTGCGTGCTGTGCTGCGGTAAGCGCCACGCTTGTGGCAACATTGTAATTTTGAAAATGAGTAAAGTTTGAAAAACCTTGTGGTTACACCCAACCACTCCCCTCCCTGCCCCAAAGTAGGAGCTGCTCCTGCTCCTGCCACCACCACAACGCGCTCCTTTAGTGCTGCGGCTGGGCTTTTGCTAAATCAAATTCTTATAGAAATCTTTTCAACCGTCAGCCCTCACTCTCTTTTACCCTCTCTCCCTTTCTTGTCACCGCTTCCGTTTCCGCTTTGACACTTGTTTTGATGCTGGCAACGTTTACTCCTTCTCCCTTTCTTTCTCTACGTCCAGCCTTTCTGCCACTAATCTAATTCAATTATGCAGCGAATGCAGAAAAGTTTTTAAATTATTTAGCAAGTTTTTCCGCCTTTGCCTCCATCTCTGTCTCTGCCTCTCTGCACTTGTGAATTATGTGCACCCCCCCAGGTCCATTGGCCATTCTTTGTCTGTTTCCGCCGTCTCAAGTGTCATCTTTTTTTGTCTGCTGCCAGGTGGTGGGGCGGGGGGTGCAAGTCCTGCCAACAGGACTTGGCCTCTGCCAATTATTGTAGTGCGCACGCACCTCCGGCAATTAAAATTAATTTCCATCGCAGACGCCATTGTCTGGCCAGAGCCAGACAGAGCCAGAACCAGAGTCAGAGCCAGCCCTAGAGCCAGTTCCAAAGAAGTAGCGACAGAGGATAACCCAGGGACGAAACATTGTTTCCCGCTTGACTGATTTATCTTGATTCCGTTGGGCCAAACCGGTACTCGATAGTGTACAGGTGGGTGTTTTGCCTGTGGGTATTTTTTCTTTAATTTTGTCGCAGCTAAAAAGTGATTTAAAGTGTGATTAAAATTATTTCTAGAGTGCTAAAAGTATTACCTTATTTATGGATAATTTGTACAGCTTAATACTTGATTGAAGCCTTTCCAATAATGCCAAAGAGTCGCTTAATCTTTACTTGGTCTTTCAATACATTGCCTTCCATCTGGCATACCAGCTGCCATAACAAGAGTTCAGCCATAAAAACCCAGTTAACAATTAATCATGACAAAATATCCATCAGAAATTCAAACATCAATTCAATCATCAATTCAATACTTTGAATACCAATTCAAAACTTTGAATACCAATGGATCATTCACGAAACACTCTTTCAGCTCAAAACTTAACTATGTAGACCGACAACCGCTCTTTTTTTAATGTATATATTTGAAATGTTTAATTTAATTTGTATTCAGGCAAAAGAAAGAGAAAAAAACGAAATATTGTGACCCGAAATGGCATATATCAAATGCGAGCGAGAATCAAATCAAATCAAAATAAATTCCCAAAAGGCAAAAACCCAAAAAAAATTGAAACATTAAAAATAAACGTAATCGCTTTTTGTGTATCCATCACGCAAATTTTTATAACGCTCATAAAATCGAAAAAAATCGAAAGAAAAAAAAGCGAAACAAAAGGCGCAAAGAGGAAAAAGGAATGAACGAATGCAAATGGCCCCATAGAAGGCGATTTGAATGACAAAACAAACACCCAATCGACGGGCGTAACTCAAATCAATGAAATGCGACTGAGTCTCTGTATCTGGCTTGTGTCTCTCATTTCTCAAGGCAGAGACATAGACAGAGGCAAAGACAGAATCAGAGGCAGAGTCAGAGACAGAGACAGCGACAGACTCAGAGTCAACGTCAGACCTGTCTGTATCGTGTATTAATATTATGCAAACTGTGAGAGAGATATGGCTTGTTTTATTTGCTCGATTAGTCGCTGCCAAAATGTTGTCTAAACGAGCATTAAGCCATAAAGAAATCAACTTCCGTTGGCCGCATTCATGTCGCCCAGGTGTGTGGGTGTTACACAAAGTCACACAGATAGAAGTACACATACACATATGTACATACATACAAAAAAATATGTTCCAGTGATTTTGGGAGATTTTAATGCTACAAAATAAATCAAAATTAATCTTTGTTCGAGGAAGAACGAGTTTTGGGTTGGTTATTTTCTCTATAAAAATTTCAAGAAAATTCCAAAAACCCCAAAGATATTCTTAGGAACCCCATCCGTTCCTTTGGGGTTGAATTGGGAATCGAAATTGATTTCCGGAACAGCTATAGCTTCCGCGATCGACCCCACACAATCACGACTCTGGCTGATCCTCTTCTCTTTTTAGCAGGCAGTGGGGATAGGGGAGGCATTTGGGGTCATGCTTGGGGCATGGGGTGGGTGCATGCAACAACGTGCGGCACGTTCTTCATGCAAGCGCGTAATTTAACCAAATTTGTCATATTGCGGCAACGCTGCGTATGCGCAATGTGGAGCTCGAACGATCGTTCGGCTTGTTTTGGATTTCGCGCGATATAAAAATCATGTTGCCATAAATACGCAGACGACTTCGAGTCGAGTGCATGAAACACATGTCCATGTCGATGGCAAATCTGTATTTAGTGCGTCATGTGTGTGTGTTGTTTAATTTCCCTAATAATAGTCAAATGTGCTCAATAAAATGATCACGTACGAGGCAATCGATGCTGCCACTGCCGATCGATCGTTGCTGCTGCTGCGGCACCAATTGGGGTGACCGTTTTGGATGCTGAGGTGACACAAATTTTGAACTTGTTTTTGATTTATTGCCAATCTCCGCTCTACGAATCGAACCGATCGTTGCCGTTGCCTAATTCAATAAAGTCAAATCAGTGCGAAAAAAAAAAAGCAACTAGCAACAGGCAAAACTTTGCATCAGTTAACCCCCCCCCACCTGTACTCAACGGGGGAACACTCATATCCCAGTGGACATATCACAAGATGCCACTGTGTGATCGCAACTATGTCAATATTGTCACGCCGTCCGCACCCGAGACGGCTCCAAATTGGAGTCGACTCGAGTCGAGAGTTGCAACCAGCAGTTGCCGTGGCATTTCCATTTGTGAGCGACAGCCGTCAATCAATTTGTTGGCTCTGCCACAATGCACGAGCACGGGGCATCGTTGTGACCTGTCATTAAACAAATGACGGCTCATTTCCAAATTTGTTTCGAGTCATTTTTGCTTAATTTGTAATATGTAGGGGGGAGGCGATTCTACACATTGTTTAAACATTTGTTCGGCTAAATTGTTTGTCTATTTATTGATCATCTGTACAAGTCAAGCATTTAGCCATAGCTAAGTGATCATCTGAGCAGAAATGATCATCTGAGCAGAGATAATAATAGCAGATGGCTTGATTTTGGATACCAAAAAATGAACTTTGCTTTGTGGAAAATCTACTAAAATAGTTAAAGAACTTCCTTCAGAAAATATCCATAATTTGAAGCAATTTTAGTTCAAAATTTCCAGCTAAGTGAATTCCTTTGTTGCTCTCAATCAAACTATCAATTGAAGGAAGGATTACAGACTGGGCTTAATCATATTGCGAATAGAAACGACACTGAAAGCCTTACAGACACCTCAATGGTTTTGGTTTTTGCCAGGAATCGACACGTATTCCAAACTCTTTTCTCCTCTTTTTCTCTTCCTCCTGCCTCATTTCTTTTGCTCCCCTCTTGTCAAAGTTTTTGTCCAAATCAAAGTGGGTGGTGGGGCGACAGTCAGCAAAGCCAACGTTAGCCCAAAGGGGTGTCCTAAAGGGGATTGCCAGTAAGTCCTTTCGTCTCTCCCTCTCGTATCGGCTGGGAGTACAAAGTAAATTGCCAGAGGCCTCGTCAGGCGTGTGAGGGAGGGAGGGAGTGGGAAGGCTTAGGCTTAGTTGCGTTTCCGTTGGGTTTATTTTGTGGTTTGTATTGGCAGAGAGAGAGAGAGGAACAGCAGAACTGACACTGTATGCACTTCCTATCACCTGATGATGCAAAGGTTTTCGTTGCACTACAAAAATTTGGACAGAACTGAAGTCTTTTGGATTACATTAAATATCCATCAGAAATATCTATCTATATGTAAATCTAAGATATCTAAGATATACAGCGATATTTTCATATAGAATTAGTTCGAAGCACATCTTTCCAACATAGAAATCTTTCATCATTTCATGATTTTTCCTTCCAGTCAAAGCTTTTCTTTGAGTGTAAATCACTTAGGCTCTTGGCCAGTCTCTTCAGAGGGTTACTCGCTGTAGTAGGAGTGAGCAGTGGACAGTGGACAGTGGGGGGGGGGGGCGCCCCAATCAGTCGATTGCATCGCGATTTGATGTTGCCGACCACACAGCAGCCTCGGACACTCAACTGGATGCGAAATAGGCAGCTGTAAAAGTGACAGTCGCCATATGGGTATTCAATACTCATACTTATACTCTCATACTCATACTCGAAGTATACCCACTCCGACTGGGGTACTGGCCACTGGGGGACTGGGGCGAGCATTGCCTTTTGTAATAATCATTTGCCCTCCCCAGGGATGGAGATTGTGGGTTGGTGGTGGAGGGGCAGTCGGTTGTCTTGCGATACCCAAATCACATCCCACCGAGCGGCAATCCGTCCGCTTGGCACCGAAACGGAGTCGAAGCTGGCATTTGATTTGGCCAATTTATGGCACGCTCCGCTGCAACAGCAACAGTCGCTGCCACTGCAACAGCCGCTGCCGCTGCTGCCCACCACTGCCAGCGACGGCGGCGGCAAGAATTTGGAGCGGGTTGGCGCAGCGCATGACCATAAAGTGGCCGGCGGCCTGTGGCAAGAATGTCGCTGCTGGCCAAAACGGCCAAAGCGACTGAGGCAGAAATTATTGCAATCATTGTTGCCCCGTTGCCCCCGTTGCAGTTGCAAGCAGCAGTGGCAGCAGCAGGCTGGGGCAGCCTGTGCCCGGCGCATGTCAACATGGGTTTCATAAATGGCAGCGGACAGCGTTTTGTCAACGCGTTATGTTCTTTCTTGTGGTTGCATACCCTGTAATTGCAGACAGAGAAGAAGGTATGCTGTAGTTAGGGGAAATGTGGAAATAATAAATTTAGAATTTTTTTAAATTTTATTTTTAATTTAAAAGAGCGTTTTATGTAACTTTCAGCAGAGAAATAATCTACAACTGCAATAAAAATATTTCTATTAAATGTTCTATTAATTTGTTTGTATTTTGATTTTATTTATGTAAATGTAATTACGATGTTATTTTACAGCGGTTATACATATACGCAGTGGTGGTGACCATATCGCGGGTGGTAACGAAATAGCGGGGCGGTAATAAAGATGCGTGCGCGGGTTTAGCTCAACTCATATTTAGGTACTCCAACAACGCGACAAAAGAAGCACAGCCCAAAAGGGAATTCGAAGATCAGGCGATGCGACGCTTCAATACAGTAACGGTGCACATCGATGTACAGTATTCGTGTGAAGCTGTGGTTTTTGCTATACGTGTTTGAATGTTACAGTTAGGTTTTCGACACAAGCAATGAGAACGTCTGGAAATACAATAGCGGGCATATGAATAGGGCAACTAATATATGAATGAATATAGAACTAATAGTAAGCAACAGCAGACTTTCCACTTAAACTTCTCTCTCTCTCTTTGTGAAGTTTCTTTACAGGGTATACTCCTATTCGTATGTTATATTTTACTTGATTTTTTTGTTTTGTTTTAAGCTTATGCTTCTGATGTTGCTATGTCGCTTTTGCCTTTATGTGTCGCCTCGGTATTCAGTTCAATTTTTTTTTTACTCATTTTTTTTGTGGTGTTTTTTTTTTTGCTTATTTATTTAATCTCTGTTTGTTGTTTTTTTTTTGTTTTTATTTGCACCACATTTGGCAACTGGTTATGAAGTCTCATTTTCGTATTTCTCTTAATTAAAAACTGCACTAATTTTTAATTAGGCTTTTTTTTTTTGCAGTCCATATGCGATGCATCACCGCGCCACACACAAAAGTCGCTTTGGACATGCCGCACATCGGACTGGACTTGGACTCGGGGCTTTGTGCCACTCCGATTTGTACGTACGCTAACTTCACTTCACTTATTAATTAATAATTTATTTTTGGCTTGATTGGCCCCACTGCCGATTTATGTAATTCACAAACGATTGCGCGATGAATTTCAATTGCAAAAAACCGATTCGATTCGAAGTATGATTCAACAGCAGCCGAAATGAGACATTAAATGATTGCCTTTAAATATTTGTATGTACGTTTCCTGTTGTTAGTTGGGGGTAATTAGAAAAGTTTAATATTAAAGGAAAAGTCTTGATTTATATGTGTAATCTAACCTTAAAAAACTTTGCCATAGATGTGACATAGATGTGCCATAGATCTGCCCTAGAATCCATAAATATGTAGTCATTTATGGCGTATTCTTTATGGAATAAATATTATATTTTTAATAGCCTAAATTTATCTCATGGAATAAAATATGATATTAGTACAATCCTGACCACTCTTTTGGGATATATTTACCTATATTTACCATGGAATATATTTACAAAACTCCTTCTAAATTACACAAAATACTCGCACAACTTTTGGGGGGTTTGTTGGGGTGTTTGGATCATCAATTTTATTTCATCTTTCGCTGTTTAAGATTTATTCGAAGTCGGAAACTTCAGTTGTACAAACAAACACTCTCTGATATTATTTGCATTCATTGTACTTGTACCTTCAAAGGGGGTTAGGGGGACCGAAGGCACACGAAAAAAATTAATGGCCCTGCGATGGAGCACAACGATGGGAAGCTTATAATGATTTCGACCCCAATTTATCAAGCGATTTACCAGTGAGAAAGTGAAAAGTCGCTCCCCCCCAACAGACATGCAAAACAGAATGAAAAATAAAGTTTCGCTGAATATACATACATATATATATATATATATATAAAGCACGAGCAATCAAACAATGATGATGCGCAAGAATTCACATTTTCCAAAATGGATGAATGGGCCCCGGACCCCAGGCACTGGCAAAAGGGAATGAATTATATGGATACATCCCCTCGGAGTGGACTCAAGTGGAGTGGGTGGTTTGGGGGGTTCGGGGCGGGCTGCATGGAAGCGCGGCATGTCAAAAAGTTTTGTGACTTGAGGACTTGAGGCATGTTTGTTATCATTATCATTAGCCCCCCAAACGCCGCGCCATTGGGGCATTTTTCAACGTACTTCGTGGGCGGAGACCGGGAGGCTGGGAGGCGTTGCCCGCCCATTGCAGACGGTCATGAATTATGGCTGTCAGTTTTTCTTAAGGTGGCAGCCCCAAGTCCTTGCCGAACTTGCCAAACATTTCCGAGCAGTGGCAGGAGCTGGAGGTGGGTTGGAGGGGCACTTTAATTAGCTTTAATTTGTTGGAAATATTTTTCAGCAGGGGGTGGCGGGGCTCTGGCATGCTTTTTTTTCTCTCCTCTGAGCTAATCTCTTTGGCATTTTCTTTTTTGTTGGTTGGCTCGACCCTTGGGGTCGGCGTTTCTGCTTTGCTGGGATTCCTCTTGAACGCCTCCCTGGGAGCTGTTTTTAATTTGGTTTACAGATTATTAGCTGCTCATCGCTTAATGCAAATTCGATTAAGGAATCTCAGAGAGGTGTTTTGGGGGAAATCACCCGCCCCACACAGCCCCCAGCCTATTCCGTTTTGGGATTCCATGCTGGGCACTGCGGGGGCAGCAGTTTTCTTGGTTTATGTAATTTCATTTTAATTTTCGTCTTTTGGGTACGTCAACGACATTTTAATGCTGTCCCCGCCCCCCGCACCCGTACACCTACGTGTGATTAACGGATCGCGATACCCGCCGTCATATTCCCTGACATCTGACAAAAAAACCCCTCAGCCAATCCCCCACTCCAAGTCCCTCTACCAGCCTCTAGTTGTGGCTGCCCCATCTCTGAGGCAAGTTGGTGGCACGCGCGTGCTACGGGCTGTGATTCCTGGAACAACAAGTCCAACTGTCGTCGCCTGGACGTGTTCGCTTCCACTTATGACATGTTCATTGAGTCCGCTCCATATTGGGCCCAACCAGAACCCGACCAGACCCAGACCAGACCCACTCCTCTCTGCACGCATTCGTGTCCACAGCGGTGGAACATAAAAATTTTCATAATTTTATCGCTTTTCTTGTAAATGTCACACACACACATTTCCCCCGCCCCGGCTCACGTTTCTGCGACACTTGATTATGAGAAATAACAATAAAACCTTTGCCCTGCTGTTTATGACTAGAATGAATAAATTTTCCCATTCCCTCTTGGAAAACAACACTCGAGGTTGAGCCCCCAAAAGCACTTGAACCGTGATAAGACCCCGGGCAAGGTGAAACCTGGCCAAAGGCTTTTGTGGTATTTGTGGCAAGTATTTACTATATGTTGAAACATTTATTATGCACATGAATAATATGAATGCCCACCCACGCATATCTTATGATCCAAGTGGGTGAGTGGAAAATTATATGCAAAAATTCGTTGCGATTTGGCTGATGGGTTTTGGCCCAAGAAGATAGCCAAATGTGAGAGCCGTTTGCAAAGCATAAAGTTTAAGTGGAAATTCCAGGTAGCCCATTAATGTGGGAAATATAAAACTTAATGAGTTCATACATACATGTACATATGTATGTATTATTAGATAACTCGTTTTTGTAGTATAATATAAAAAGCGAAAGTGTAGACAAAGGCATAGTAGGGTTATGGGTAATGGGAATATGGGAAATGGGAACATCAGCAGTTTTTTAATTATTTGAATCGATTCATTTGATTTAATATGTTTTAAAATATCTATAAAATATCTTTTAAAATTTGTTTTAAAATATCTATCTTTAAGCACATTTGTTGATAAAATTTAAATAAATAATAGAAATGTAATATGAGTTTCTCCATGTTTATTTACTCAAAAAGGAATAAATAATAATGGAATAAATAATTTATTTTTTTTTGAGTGGAGGAACAGCACGCTTAAGGAATGCCATTAAGACAGACCCAGATCTTAGATTGTCTAAATAAAAGACCAAATTAAATGCCACAAAAATATAGTTAGTATATTAACAAAGATTAAAATCATAAATTCGACATTTTAATGTATTAAAAATGAATTAAAAAGCATACATTTCAAATATAAACCAAACTTTTAGTTCGAATTTATATAGTTTACAACTTCCTGCATAGCTTTCCCGTCTTTTAGTATTTTTTTCTAATACTCGTAAGCTGTTGAAATCCAACAGACTTTAACTCTTGCCACGATACAATAATTATTTAACCCCAACAAAATCCCACAAGGGTTGATGCCAGCTGAGGTATAAATAATGCTTCGGGTGGTAAAATTAAACGCCACGGATGTACTACAGAAGCGGATATACCCGTGAAAGGTTAATGTCTCAGTCCATACCTACTAAAGAGCAGAGAGTTTAGCTAAGAGCAGAACGATGATGTGAACATACATATGTATATAGTATAGTATATATATGTACATATGTACATAGTATTTGCCAGTAGATTTCCCTCCTTTTATAAATATTTTTTCGCATATCACGATATTGATGGGTCCCTTGCAGACAGCTTATGACGCCACTAAAAAAATGTTAGAAAAGAAAATATATTTAATATAAGTAGAAAGAAGTTACAGTTCGAATAAAATTAACTTAAGAAAAATATAAAAAAAATAAAAATCTAAAAATAAAATTTAAGAAATATTTTGAAGCTTCTAAAAATATTTTTTTAATAGAATTCTACCACTCACAAAAGTTCTAAAAAAATCCACAAAAAACAAACAGACTGAGATGAAAGTAAATATGCTACCGCTCCCCTACCCCTTGGCTGTACACTCACTTACCGGGGTGACTGTGTGTCCATGAATCACTTTTTAAGTGACTGTCGCACACGTTGCCCGTTCCCAGTTCCCGTGCTCTTCCTGCTCTTCCGCTTCCCCTCTGCCTTTGGGGTTGGTGTGAAAAGGACAAGTGCGAAAACAGGCAGGAAAGGACCGTTATGAAAATTCAATTTTGTGTCGAATTTATTAAAAGCAGCTTAAAAAATGCTAAGCGCATTGAAAAGTAGACATTTGGGAATTTCGACAAGTGTAGAAAAAGTCCTTTGGGGGTTGGGGTGTTCGTTTACCCCTAATGTTTTGGCCGCAGGCCGTGGGCCAGGCATCGCCCTAATGGAATAATTTTTTGGCCTTACGTTAATCGAATGAGAGAGTTCGATCTGAGCTGGGCGTAACTGCCAGATATGTATCGCAGATGGCAGCAACGGGTGTCCGATTATTAAATTAGTTTCAATGATGGAAACTCAATTAGCTGGGAGAATGGAATCGGAACTATTTTTAGCAACCTTTATACACAATCTTTGCTAACCTTTCTCAATGACCCTTCCCTGGAGACCCCCACAAAAAACCCTGTAATAATTGGTCAAGTTTCAAAAAGCCTACGCCAAGGAATGTTCATGGCCCCCCTTAACCAACTGCTATGCTCACCCACAAAACCTGAAAGTCATCTTAACCCCCAGCTTATACAATATAATCTTCAGCATCACCGTATACCCTTCTCTCCACTCCTCTCCTCGCCACTCCTTTAGCAACCCAACGTAATCCACAACTTTGCTCATTTTTTTTTTGTACATTCTAATGCCTGGCCCGCTCGCATATTTTCCCATTTTATGTAAATCTCCGAGCACAAATGGCACAAACCCTTGCCGTAGCGACGACCACGCCCCCAGCTTCAGGCAGGAAGGAAGCCAACCCTCAGATATGCTCAACACTTTGCTGATTATTAAAAGCATACTTCTGACTAGGAAGGACTGTGCCAAGGATGAGAGGATGAGGACAAGTGCATAATTTTCCAATTGCTTTGTTTTATTTGGGACTTATGGGGTGTTGTTCCATCCATCCATCCGTCCGGGTGTCCGTCCGTTCTGAGTCATCCGCTCCTTTATTGCCGTACAATGTAAACAACGGCAGATCTCAAAAGCGTTTCAAAATTTCATTATTTTAATTTAATATGCAAAAAGGGGGACGGCAAACCTCTTGCCCACGAGGGTTAACAGACATTTTGACATATTTTCATTTTCATTTTCTCACTTACCATAATTTCCCTTTTCGTTGCGGAGATTTTAGAGTTCCCCTCACCCTTACCGACCTGCCCACAAGGTGAGGGGCAGAAGTGCGCAATTTCAAACGCAGCCAGCAGGTTGACTTCCCGCCAAAAAGGACTCACCACCCCCCACACACAATCTTTGTCGAGAGGGTTGCAAAAGCCAACCCCTATACAGTGCTGATATTATGATTATGATATTATTTGGAAATTATCCGCTTAGCTTCACGGACTGGAAGCGGGCCATATGTGCGGCCATTGTGCCGGAAAATGTGCTGTGAGAGGGGGTGGTGGGGGGGAACCATCTCACTGTTAATAATGATGACATATGATTTTCATTGTCAAATTTGTTGCCGCCGTTGTTAAGTGAATTAGGAGGCGCTTTGTCATCTTTTTGTATTGAGTCAACTCTGGAGTCAGATATGGCTTGAAAACATACAACGGACGAGGGGTAAGGGGTAGCGGGTACCGGGTAACGGGCAGCGGGTAACGGGTAACCGGTTGCGTTAAATTTGCTGGCACATCATTAGTCAAGGCAAATGCCAAGGCAAGGTGCATCAACACGGGGCAGCGCATCGCTTTGCTTCGATGTTGCCGCATCTGTTTTGATATTTAGCTGAGGGGGGAGGGGAGGTTGTGCTCTCGAAGGATGTGTAACCCTCTCAAAAAGGGTTACATCATCAACAGACAATTGACGTTGTTTTTGGGCCTGCTCAAAGTGGGCGGCTAACGGCAGCAGATTTTGATTTATGATTGGCCATTGGCCGAGAGTGTAATGTCTGTACGGATATCCGGAAATTGACTGCGAGACTTGGGTTGGGTATTTTTGGATTGAAATTGTAATTTTGAAATTGGTTTTGGTTACAAATTCTTCTTCAGTCTGCACTGAAAAAAAAAAAACTCTTAAAATAATATAAAACTAAATTGTAAGCAATTATTTGCTTCCATTTTTTCTACAATTAGCATAAAATTCCCTAGAAATGTAAGTTTATTTACATTAATATACATAATAAATATATTCTATATTATTATAATTGAATTGTAATGCAAATAAAAATCACTTGAAGGTATTCTAGTTGGATCGGCACACGAATTTGCATTCGATTCTCATATGAATTTTCCACATGCAGAATTTAGACGCCCTGCCTGGAAGTAGGCAATAAATAAATAAAACACATGGCTGCTACATGAACGAATGATTGATTCTATACTACATGATAATTTACATTAACTCTACAATCTACAGACGAATTTGAAGGATAAACAAAATTTTTAGAGAGCAATAATTAACCTGAATATCTGCTATGATTTATGATGATTTATGCGATTCTTTCGACAAGTATTTGTAGAAATATTAAGTTGAGGCTTATGAATTTTTTTCCGATTTGTTTTATTTTTGGAAAATTGATTTCATATTGTTAATATTGATTGTTCAGAACCAACTTGTTCTGTGAGAAGTAAAATCAAATATATTTTAAAAAATCATTTAAGAACTGATATCAAAAAGTGAAAATAAAAATTTTTAGAAATTTAAATTTTCTCAATTTGATATCTTGCATTCATAAAAATTTTAATCTCATTGGTTAAGATCTGCCTCTATAGCACTCATCTACTCTTGTCATTGATTTAGTAAACAAATATACATACTATACTATATGTATTTAGTTTCAAGATATTTCTCATTCTTCCTTGTTCAGAAAGTCACCTCCATCTTACCTACTCCACCATGGGCAGAAGCAACCCCTTGGTGGCTAACTTGCCGTAACTTTTCATTAAAATTCATAAAAACTTTAGTTAAACATTGCTCGAAGATCACGTTCGGACCATCAATCACATGATGACTGGCGCTACACGAGCGAAATTTCGAATGGCCGCCAATCAGAGTTGGGTTTGGATTGGGTCGAAAATTAAGCCAGAAAGTGACACAAAATCTACGCCTCGGGGGGTCCCTCCCACCCTTTTTGCAGGGGAGTGACTCCCCTACAGACTCCTGCCTGTTTCCACAATTTCCACCTGCTGTGCCGCAAATTGTTCATTTTGCTTTATTGAAAAACGCAAAATCGCTGACCCAAAAGGCGGGTGGAGGAGTACGGGGGGTATAAAGGGATTACGTTAGGGGTAGGGGGATGGTGCAGTTATTTTCAGGCAAATTAATAAATGGCAGGACTCTCAACCACTCCCCACGGTGCTGGAGTAGGTGAGACGGCAGAAAAACCGCTTGACAATGGACATGAACAAATTTCAAGCGATTTGTTCCCGTTCCCCGCTCTGGCCCACTTACGTGATGTCTTGACGGCAGGTCCGAAAGGACTCTGCCTGCACAGGAAAGCAAGGATTGGGGGTGGGCAGCTCCGCTGTTTGCTGGGGTTCCTGGCTTTTGCTGGGGGTTTGGTGGGGATTATAAAAATACAAACTGCCTTTTGCCATATGCCATTTAAATGATAAAAGGATTTTAACCCCCACCCCCCCATAAACTGAAGCCAGCAAAACGCTGAACGCCCACACATACCCACCATCCCCCCTTCCTGCAACAAAATGGACACGCACACGTGGTCAATTGCGTTTGGGGTCAACCCTTTCGCACCAGCGCCATCATTCTGCTGTCCAGGCCCAGTCCCCAGACCCCAGCTACCCTATGCCCCATGCCCACAGCTCCAGCTACAGCTCCAGCTCCTGCTCTACCTCTTGCTCCTGCTCCTTCTCCAAGTGTCAGCACATTTTTCAAAGGCGCATATAAAATGGCAGTCATACATTAGGGCCATATCTGCCAGCCCTGGGCTGCACCGACCGACCAACCGTTGTCCGTCGGATCAGTGGGATGGTCAGCAGAATGGGGTTCAGGTCGCTACGTATGTAACCCCAAAACGTATTTTTATGTGTGTGTGTATGTGTGTGTGTGTATAATGCCTCGGTACAGATTATGCATTAAGCGCTTATTTAGCATTTTTCTTACATAATGTCGCTTCCACTTTGCAATTGCCTCGACCCAGCCCTACCCGAATGGGGCCCCAAACAGGAATGCCATTTTACGAAACAAACAAAAGGGATGTACAAGTGGCTAATGGTTGGGGAAAAACATACATAGATAAGTACATACATATGTAGATATGTACATATATAGAAATATATTTAAACTTGAAAGTTCAGAAATTTGGTGTGATTATACCAGTACTTGAAGAGTAAAAGGGTATATTGTATTTGTGGTAATCCGTCCGTCTGTTCGTCCGTCCGTCCGTCTGTCTGTCTGTCCGTCTTGTTTGTCGCCCAATGGTTGGAGACTATAAGAGCTAGAGCAATCACGGATGAAGGTGTTTAATTCTTTGATTTCATTCATTCATTGATTCATGAATGCGTTCTTTGATTCATTCTTTGATTCATACATTCTTTTGATTGATTCATTTCACTCATTGATTCATACATTCGTTGATTGATTCTAAATGCGGCTGAGTTTGCGTATAAAAGTAGTGTCGCGTTAACGGCAACTCAAGACGTTCTCTCTCGTTTTTAATCTGTTTATGGCTTATGCTGTAGTCGTAAAGGTTTGAGGGATTTACTTGGCTAGATTTGCCCACTATATAGTAGTAACTTAGTTACTTGTTAGTAGCACTTAGTTGTAATAATTATGCTCCTTAGATCAGTCTGAGATCTTAGATAATATAGAAGAACAGTCATTGTGGATTTGTGCAGACTCTTTTTTGTGAGTTTTTAGTCCAGTCATAGAATATGATTGAGAAGAATTCAAAGCAGCACTCATTCAATTGAATTCAATGCAAATGGCAACGAATAACAGAGAAGGAATAATTGCTTTTTTCCTAATTAATTTGTCGCTCGGACTTTGCATTGAGTTCTCTGCCTTTTGTCCGGCCCTGTCTTTGGCTGTCTCAATTCTTTCCCGGATTCCCTCCCGGCTTATTTCGCTATTAGCGTGAAGCTGCTCATAGGCACAGAATGGATAATTAAATAAAGCACCATGCCCCGACGCTCCGATTTAATGAAAATTGCATTTTAATTTCATAAGCAAACAGGCAGCTCCCCCCACCCCCCACAGGCAATGCCAATTAATTACCAGCCCCAAAGCTAAGGTCCCGCAAGGGTCCGAAACCTTCATAATTTCCCTTGCAGCCAAATGACCGATGCGGCTTAAAATAATTGCCCAGTTGGCTTTAAGTGGGGACACACACACACACACACAGAGGAGCATCTTCTCATAGTTAGGAGCCCCATGGCCATGCCCCTCCCACTAGTAACGGGAAAAAAAGGAGCCAACTGTGGCTGGCAGAAAGGAGCAACAAAAATGGTTTGCTCGAAAGTGTCCGCTACGCTTTTTTATTTGATTTTCCTTTTTTTTTTTTTTTTTTTGGCCCGTTCGGTTAGCTGTCGCTCACGTAGGCAGCGTCCATGTAATTAAATTAAAATGGAAAATTTACTCGTACTGTGGATTAAATTAATTTTCATTTGCATTTGCATAAGTTTTTTTGTACACCCCCCACTCCCTCTCTCTCTCCTCTTGGCTCGACTCGGCCCTTGTCCATTCATTAATTCCTTCATTATGCCATTTATTGCTGAATTCACTAGAAATGTGCCTTCGTCTTTTTATATATACTCGTAGTAGTATCTATATCTGGCCCATGTCCACTGTCAGTGATGTGGCGGAGAGTGGAAGGGAGTGGCCACAGAAGGGCAAAAAAAAAGAACATTAGAAGCAAACATTCAATGGAGTATCTATATATGTATATATCTATATTATATGTACAGAAAATGGCATGAAAAGAATGGTTAGGAAATGTTTTAGCTACACTAACTTTTAGCTATTATATTTACAGACTTATTTACACTTTGATATTGAGAGATTTTTGAACATAATACCTGAACATAACCCCTAATAAAGGTTGCTATATTATTTTTTTGAAATTGAAGCGAAGAAGGAACATGTGTGCATATTTCCACAACATCTCTCTCGTCTCTTGGTAAGCCGAAACCTGCTACTAAACCCGAAAACTGCTACTACGCCGAAACCTGCTACTTGGCTTAGACACCTAAAGGAATAACGACTGCCAACCCTCTCACAACACACCTGCCAAAAACCACTTGAGTTCTTTCTGAAACTGATACTGAACCCTGGCAACCCAATGATGTTTATGATATTCTGGTTAGACATGCGTAGATGTGTGCACACCACATTCCTTATGTAGCATGTGGGTGGGTATTCCCCCACCCACTCTCTCTATGGCGATAAAATTTATTATGTGTGCACAATGTTCAAAAATTCCAAATTAAAATCCTTCAACGAAAATTATTACATTTCATTTAAAACCGAGCGAGCGAGCGAGCAAGTAACTTAGGACACATCATAATTAATCCCATTCCCAGTTCTCTCTGTCAAGCCACCACAACCCCCTGACAAACTGACAAACTGACAGACTGACGACAAACTGGGTGTTGCCTGTGCTGGGAGGGCTCTTGTCATATAAATTCCATAATACAATGTAATTAAATTTTAACTCAAACTAAAGTACATAAAGCCTGGCCATAATTGAGCGACATCATATGAGCGACAGACAAGATACGAGCACACCCAGATACGACACACAGATACAGATACACAGACACACAGATACACAGAGAGAGGTATAGGGATAGGGATAGTTGGGGCATAGTAACATATCTCCGCGCGGACGGGGGCCGTCATATCTCTACTATTATATTATATATCTCTGTTAACTGTATGGTTTGAAGTGAAGTAGACGAACGTTTAGTGGAGATCGTATGTTAAAGTAGAATAGCAGTGAAAATTATATTCCCAATTGGAAATTCAAATTATATATTTAACTATATTTAATTTAATAAAACCAGCCTGTGTCTGGAGATCTCACTCCGTTTTACAGTCCCCAATTTGATGGCTTATAATTTACGAGTGTGTGAGTGCGGGCAGGGGCAGCTGCGGGGAGCTGTGCTGCGGCAAATTCCCTCAAGTCCAAGTCAGAGTGTTGGACAACGCGGACATGGACGCGACATGGCGGCCAAGTGCCAACCTTTGTCCACCGACGACTACTGGCTTCACTTTGACCCTTCCTTGGGCGAGGGCTGAGGGCTGTCCGTTTAGATCTGTCCACTGTCCGCTGGCCTCTGTCCACTGCCCGCTGTCCGCTGGGCTGTCCACTGGCCTCTCTCCGCTGTCCGCTGGCCTCTGTCTACTGGCCTCTCTCCGCTGTCCTCTCTCTGTCCGCTGCCCTCTGTCCGCTGCCCGCTGTCCGTTGGCCTCTGTCCTCTGGCTCATTACAAAATGTTGGCGTCGGCTGCTGTCAGTTACACATGGAAAATTGCACAACTTTTGCCTTATTACGGCGCAAAATGTACGGCAAAGTGAAGCCGGAGAAAAATTCTTGCTCCTCCTGCTCCTTTTGGCCGTGTACTTGGCATTCGGTCTCCATCTCCATTTTTTTTTTTTTTGTTTCTCCTGTTGTTGTTGTTCGTCCTTTTCCTCATTTCATTTTAATTTTTTTTTGCCCACCTCTCTCTCACCCTCTCTCTCACTTTGTCTTTGGTTCCGCTGCCTCGCTCTCTTTTTATTCTAATTAAATTTTTTTCATCCCAACAAGGGGCCGGGGGTGGGGTGGTGTTCGTCGGCCCAACAAGGCAAATTTATTCTTCTGTAAAAACAAGAAAAATTACGCAAAATAAATAAATTTACATAAGCTCGACGAGAGAAAAAAAACGGAGAAAAAGAGAGAGAACGAGAGAGAGAGAGAAAGAAATGTGTACATAACAATAAATAAAATTGCATTTTCATTTACTTTCTGCTACTTCCCTTTTGGGGCTTGAGCTTTTAGGTCTAGGTGGGGTTTTTCCTGCCTCAAAGGCCTCAAAACAACAAGAACAAAAAAAAAAAGGTTTGCACAATGAGATCGCTTGGTATTTGTCTGTTATTCGAAAGTAATTAAAAAGAGTAAGCCCTTAAATCGTGGAATACTTACCAGGAATTTTGCCCCCAACAACCAGCCACGCCACACCACGCTCGGTGGATCTTTGCAACACATTTTTTGGACTCTGCCACTAGGCAGTTAATGGCGCTAGGAGTTCTTCTATTCATTAAAAACAAACAAAGAGTTAAGGGAAATATTTAATATATATTGTTTTTTGCTTTGATCTGCGACTGATCTTAAAGTGAAATTCAATATTTGTTGCAGTTTTTATTCCTTAAATTTAACCTAAAAAGCTTAAGCGATCTTCAGTCAGCTATAATACTTCAGTTTATCAAACATTAGCTTCACAGAGACTAGGTTTTCCTTTCCATTGTTCGTTGGTTCCCTTGTCCCTCAGCATTGGTTGGCCATTTTCCGGGGGGAAAATTCTCTGTACGCATTTTCCATACTGGTTGGTCGGCCATTGGTTCCCTTGCAAAATATGGCCGAGTAATTATCGGCTGCTAATTCAGGTGGAACACCCCAGCACCCCCATTCCACATCCCCCGCTACACGCAGCGCCTGCCTGACCACAAATTTGGATTAGGGAACGCGACAATGTTGCAACAAAGGAATAAATTGGTGGTACCCCCAGTCTGCCACCCTTCGTGGGGGTATAGTGGCAGTGCCTGCTGTTTCTGGGGCTTTGTTTTATCAGTGGCACAAAAACACGCTCTGAAATAACCAGAAGATATCTAATGGTCAGAGGGGGCGAGGTTCTGGCTCCTATAAACAAATGCATGGAACTATAGAATGCAAATCCATGGCCACAAATGACCATCCCACAAGCATCAGTCCAGCTGGACAGTGCCTGGAAACCAAAGGTATACTAAAGTACAGTTCTAACGATCGTAGCAGGATAATTGTAAGAATTGAGCTATAAGTAAAAATGCAATAAGATAAGGATTAAGTGGAATGATTAAGATTAGAATTCACCTCATAACATGACAGAGTGATAAATCGAAGGTCTAGGCTTTTTTTTACACAAGAAAAAGCAACCAATTTGATTTGAAACTCTTTATTAGTCGCTGAGTTGGTATTCAAATGGGTGTTCTATTATAAAACTAATTCTGTGTTAAAGAAGTGCTAAGAAAAAGTCCATAAAAAAAGTGGAAAATATGAATATATCGGAGAGTAAAAGTGTTATAGTCTTTGGAGTTCATTGAAGGTTCTCATTACTTATAAATTGTATTTTTTTTATGTTCCTTATTTAATTGTCACCATTAAGAGAAACTAATACTGGTATTCTATCTACTATGCTCTATTGTAAAAAGAAGAACTCTCTACGCATTCCCGGACTTATCTTGGCAGCATCTGATGCAGTGTTCGGAAACGACTGAAGATTCTGATAGGCATCGATAATATATACAGATATCCCTGAGATGGCATCTAATTGGTGCTACGTGCATGGGACCTGGAGCAGGACCAAGAGAAGCCCTGAGAACGTGGGGTATTTTCTTTCATTTTGTTTTGGGTGCTCCAAGTGTCGCCTGGGCCGCTGCGGGCTGCCTGCCTGCCTCCTGCCTCCTGCCTGGCGTTATTTTAATAACGTGCATGCTGCGCATTTGGGATAACATCTGAATTTATGTAACGACATCCCGGTGGCCCCCCCGAAACCCCAAACCCAAGACAGGCCAGGGCAGGCCAGGGGCAGAACGAGAGAATGGTGAGAATGTCCTGGGGCACGGATCTCTGTGGAGCGTTGGAAGCGTTGGTCTCAAATGAAAACTGATGCGGATTAGTATTTAAAATAATGTCCTGCAGGGATATAACTTGTTCCAACCCCCATCCCCATCCCATCCCATCCCATTGGGGCGCCACATTGTTTTTCTTTGCTGCTTCTTCTGTTTCTTCTTTTCTCACTTGCCTCATTTTTTTTCTCCCTTCTTTCTATTTTTTTCTGCCATTTTAATTCCTTGGCTGCGATTTTTTTCTTGCCTTTTTTTTTAAGGGGAATGTTTCATAAAATTTATATTTGCAGATAAGTCTGCTGGGTGGGTGGGTGGTAAGTGGGGGCTGGACATTTTTATTACAAGACAATTTACATATTTTTCTTGTTAAAATTCCAAAACACAAAGCACAACACTCTCTTTCTCACTCTGTCCCTCTTGTTCTCTCCCTCTCTTTCTCTCTCTCTAGCTTGTCGTGTCATATGAATTTTTGTCCATTTTCTTGTTTCTGAATTAATGTTAATTTTTATTACACTCACAGTGCTCAGCCCCCCTAACTTTTACTCATTTAAATTCAAGTTTGTTTGTGAGAAAATAAAAAAAATAAATGTAGGAAAAAAGGAAGCAAAAAACGAAGGAAAAAAACAAAGAAAAAAAAGCAAAAAACAAAGCAAAAAACGAAGCAAAGAGCGAAGCAAAACGAAACGGAATGCCAATGCTGAGGAGCGGATGAAAATGTTAATAATAAAACAACAAAATCCAAATGAATGCGTTGCAAATCGAAAAATAATAAAAAAAATCTAGAACTTGTCCTCTCGCGCTCTCCATTGAGAGAGCATACCAGAGAGCATCCCCACCCCCAGCATACCCTCGAGGAGCACATCCTGCTGGGAGTTACATGGGGCATGGGGCAATGTCCGCCGGACTACCGGAGACGGTAGACGGTAGACGGTAGGTAGCCCTCATTACGTATTCCCTGTACAAATTCTATTAATTATCGTTATGTCCTTCTGATGGGTGGACTGCAATTGGAAGGTTTCCTGCTGTTTGCTGTTGGCTGTTGGCTCTGCTTCTCCTCCACGCCACGGGACTCTAATAAAAGCTACACCGGGATTTCCATTCCCCACTCCCCCCGGTATAAGCTTCTTTCGTGTTCGAGAACGTCAATCGAGAATGGTTTGCACATAATCGATATTAGTAGGATTCCTAGATCCTAAAAAGCAGTTGCTGGCTCTAGCTTGAAAACTCTACTAAACAGGTGAAATTTTGTTTAACTATCAATATTGGTGTTATATCGTAGAATATCCCTGAATGGCAGGTCTATAGTAGGTCTCTTGTTTAACATATTCCACATCTTCTACTCATCTGATGAGTATTTGTTTTATGTATTTTACATACTGCTACATCTCCCATGACTTCTTTTAAGAGGTCACTAGAAATACTGAAATTAGAGAAAGATTCCTCAACTCTAAGGGGTGCACTGGAGATAGGAACTTATATAGCATTATATATGCCTCAGGATACGCATTCACAAAGTCTAAATTTGTGTACTTTCAGATCTTATAGCTGACTGCTATCAATGAGAGGCATTTGATTGTCCAACATAGAAGGAGAAGACCCATAGAAGACTCTTCCAGTTGCTGGATAGCAATTCCCAATTGACATACGCCCCGCACTGAATTATTCCAATTTAATTTCCGATATACAAATAAAATCACAGCTCCCCTTTGAGCCAACTGACGAAATGGAATATATAGATAGATTCTTTTGTGGAAGGGAGGGTTGGAAGGGAGGGTGGTACGGTGCACGTAGTGTGATAGAAAATTCTAAATGTTTCAATCAACAATTCGCAATATTAAATATTAATGGGGAGCGGGGAGGGAACTCGAGTCGAGTTTCGACTCGGACTGACCCTTTCGATGCCTTGCCCAAAAAGGTCATCATCCATGTGTCTGCCACAACAGTAGCATACGCTCTGAGGCACACACTGCCTGCCACAGATACAGCCAGCGAATGTACTGTAGTATATACTCTCTACTGGAAGCCAGAAAGAAGCCTGGCAAAAGTAATTTTGGACATTTTTCATCATAAAGTGACACAGCCATCGAGAAGCTCCAACCCCTCTCTGGCCCTGGCCCTGTCTCTTTCCCTGTGCTTGGGAGCCACTTCTTTGGCATAGCTTTGATTTCGAATTGGATTTGAATTGGGAATTTCTGGCTTTCAAGTGCTGTCCGTCGGTCGTCGTGGGGCAGTGGAGGGTCAGTGGAGAGTCCGGAGAGTTGGTCAAGTTGGTCAACGCATAAATATTTCTCTTTGTTCAAGCATCACATCAGAGCCAAAAAAGAGCATTACGATGGACTGGTACATACACACGTATTGTACATATGTATGTGTGTACCTGTACCTGTACCATCTGTCTATCTGTCTGTCTGTCAGCCCTCTGACCATCTGACCCTGCCGTCTGCCGGACAAGACTACAGCACAAGCAAACAAGAAGAGAGCAGAGTGGGAAGGGGAGTGGAAGGCAGTCTGGGGAATGGATGACCAGATATGAGAAACGGTCGAATGGTCAAGTCAAAGTTATTGTCATGTCATGTAAGTGCCACACCCTTCCCCACTGCCAGCCCCAGCCCCACAGTCCCAGCCCCAGCCACAACCCCATCTCCATGCCTTTTCCCATCTTTCCATTTTGTTCCCTGTTCTTGTTCGGATTTTCCAATTTCATCTTCGTGTTTCCCTACACTACTCGTTTATTTGAAAGCCATTTTGTTTTTTGGTTATGTGGAGTCCAGAATTTTGGGGTGTCAAAAGAGAATATGCAAAAGAGAGATATTAAAAATATATTTGTTATTTTTTTGAAGTGAAGTTTTCCCTTCTTCTATGACGTACGCTAAAACTAACCTGTAACTAAAAAAAAAAAAAAAAAATTAAAAAAAAAAAAAAATTAAATAAAAAAAAAAAAAAAAAAAAAAAAAAAAAAATATAAAAAAAATAAAAAATTAACTAAAAGTTTTCATGTGTTTCATCGATATTTCAGATCGTGTTCGGGTAAAGGTTTCCCTTTCCACTGCTCTTGGGTTTTGGGTAAAATGTAAATATCGGGTGTAATGCCCCCCCCCCCCGACCATCCCTCAAGGGGGGGCAGAAAAATCAACTGACCAGTAAGTTTGGAGCTAACTTTGAATGGCATCTTGCGAAAGTTCAAAGTGACTTAAGTGAAATTTCCACCTCGGGCAGCCCCAGCATTCCCGCACCGCTCCCATTTTCGCAAAACTCCTTGAACGGGCCAGGGCCAGGGCCAGGACCAGAACCCTGCCATGAACATGAGTAAAAATTAAATTGATTTTCCTTGGACATTGTTCGAAACCTGGGCAAAAAAACTTATCCGTTTTGCTACCCCACAAATCGTACAGATCGAGGGTATATTAGATTCGTGCAGATGTACGTAACAGTGTGACTTGTAAGTGGTGTCTATATATAGTAATTATGTACTTGATAGGCATATATACATATATGTATATACATCTGTTATGTTTATGTTCTACTTTGAAAGTTCCCTTCTGGAGTAGTGGGTAACTTATCGTCGACCTACTTCACTTTTTGTTTTCTCTTTCATGGGTTTATGGCAACCCTGTGGACTGCCCCCATCCCTGCCTTTGTGCAACTTCATGGTGTCCACTTCGACAGCTGACCATCCGAATGCCATCAACCAGGCCGACAAGGCTGGACCAGGCCCCATTCTGCCCCATTCTGTGCCGTGCTGACCTGCCTGTGCCGCATATTAAATTGGTGTGCAAATAGTTTTTGTGTCCTTCTCGGAATCCCGGCCCCGAGATGGCCCCCCATTTCTTTATTGACTCACTTATGTTAACTTTTCAGTTGGGCCTGCGGCCATTTTAAAGGGACCAAGAGTGGGTTGTATGGCTGTGAGCCCTAAGCTACAATTTTGATATACTGTGGACTGTGGAGAAGGTTTTTTCTCACTCTGCTGTCTGCTGCGGATGCCACTCCATAGTGTAGTCCGGAATCGTATCGGAACATAAGTAAAGCCACAGAAGGGGAAAACCATTTCAAACACTCATACAAAAACGAGTCGGATATGAAAATAAATTTACAAAAATTATGAGCACAAAAGGCGGTGTTTCCATCTCCAATTTTGATTCAATTTAATCTTATTTTGGCCAGCCAAGGGCCTCATCCCCCCATCTGAGTGGCCCCATCCGTTATATCAACGCCCATCCCCCACTTGAGTTAAGCGACAATTTCATTTCAATTAAATTATAATTATATCTTCTGTCTGCCTGCCCGTTTGGGCCCCATCAAGTTTCAGTTCAACTGAAACAAAAAGTACCATTTTAATTTTCACCTTTGCCCAAAAGACGAAACGAAAGGAATGAACGGAACGGCGTTGATAATTCTCGAAAATTGTTTGACACTTCAAAGTCATTATGAAGATAGCAATCACTCCCTTTCCCGCAACAGCACCCGTAGTCGTACCCGTAGCCGTACGCGTTCTTTCCTTTTCCATCTTTTAGCTGAAAGTTTCGTACAAGAATCCTGACATTTCCTCACACAAAACCTCCTGCGAAGATGGCAACGCCCAGGCATTCCATCCCATCTCCAGTAGAGTCCCCCCTCCAGCTACACCTACAGCTCCATCTCCAGCAGACCCCCCTCCATCTCCAGTAGTCCCCCCTCCATCTGCACCTTCAGCTCCATCCTTTTGCCACTTTTTCCCATTCGAGTTTGAGCCCACGTCTGCCTACATTCCGGCAGCGCTTTTTGATGTAATTTTGGCATAAGCCAAAAAATGTTTCCTTCCCCAAGATGTCTTTGTCGCGATAGCCACCCTGCCCCTGCCCCTGCCCCCAGCGAGCGGTTTCCGAATGCGACACGCTCCGGCAAACTTATCCAGTGAAAATTAAGAAAATTGTGGCCCTGCTTTTCTCTGTGGAAAAACAAAAAGGAGATGCAGACCGAGCGGGTGGGTGAGTTGCTGGTAGCTGCTGGGAGCTGAGAATCAAATTTGGAATTAAAATTTTAGCATTGCTCACATAATTTTATGCCTCCAGGCGGCATCCAGGCATTCAAAGGGTTCCTTACTTACCGCCGGATGAATCCCTGCCACCCACGCTCGTCTGACAGACAAATGCGTGACGAAAGAGCGCCAGATGAAGATGAAGACAACTCGGGGATACATTTTGAATGTCTCTTATGAATCTTGGTGATTTTATAGTAGTATAAAATGTACAATACATAGTTTAAGTTATGTATAGTATGTGGATTTTTCCCATTAAGAAATGGGATTATATTATACATATATAGAAGTATTTTTATGCTTTATCTTGACTTATTTCATTTCATATCTCATATGATCTTTACATACATTTTGCTTCTTCGCATACTCATAAAATATATTGCTTGATTTCCCCATTTCCCACATGGACAACAAAAGATTTTTCTTTTGCGAAAAGAGTGTGAGTCCAACCCCCGAACCCCAAACCCCAACCCCAAGCCCAACCCCTTCTTCAATCCGTATATAGCAACTTCCTGCTCAAATTTCAGTATCTAAAATGGGGAAAAAACCCCCAAGTATTGAACACATTGCGACCAAGAACAGAAAAAAAAAACTAAGTAGAGAAATCGAATAAGGAAATGGAACCCTTTGGCAGTGTCCATTTGGGTTTGAGTCTTCTATAAATTATTTCGTAGATAAAACATATACCGAGACCCATCCAACCACCCATCCACCCACCCCCACATACACCTTTTGCAATCGGAGTAAAGGCCGGCGCTGTATGCCGCTCCCCAGTGACATTTTCTGACCATCGGAACTGACAGAATTGAAAAATAGGGGCAGGGGGCGAGTGAGTGGGTTGAGAGTGGGAGTGGAAGTGGAGAGGATGCCGAAGGTGAAAAATAAAAAATGGCGTCCAGTCGAGTGCTCAACCTCAAGATTTACTATGTATACATATAACAAAAGGAGAAGAGAGAAAAAAAGAAGAGAATATGAAAGCTAAAGTCGATTACGTGGATACCCTCTATAAAGTTTTTGCTACTGCTACGGATTCAATTTACATCCGAAAATGTTTTCTAACAACAAGAAGCTGTGGGGGTATAGTAAATATGTACATTATTATATACATATATATAGTTATATATGTATAATACTCTCTGGCTTGATCGAGTAGAAAATATATTTTACCCAACGCACATTATTACAAATAAATATACCCTGATACTTCCCAAGTGCGAAGTCTCCTTCAAGCAGCAGAAGAAGAGAGAGAAAAGCACACGTTAAAATAATGCAAAAGGTGTGGGAGAAGATAACGGAGTGGAAGAGCGGAAAGAGGAGCATCAATAAAAAAAAAGGAAGCGGAAATAGCCACATGCTGGTATGATGAAAATACTTACACACACACATACACCCAAACACACACACACACATGCATCTTCATGTATGCTGCAAGAAAGAGAACGAGTGTGTACTATACCTGCAAGTAAGAGAGAGAGAGAGAGAAAAGCGAGAACACAGCGAAACAACGCAACAACGGAAATGGAAAGGATAAAATTAATTTTTTTATTTTCTCCACTTTTCCATTTACTTCCGCTTTTGCCTTAGCTTTATCTACCCCTCCATCCATCCTATTCGCTAACCTCAATCGCGCCTCTCACCTGGGGGGGGGTGGATGTTGGAACTAACTGTCGTGTATGAGAGGGTAGGGGGTGCTATCAAATCCCACAAACACATTTAGTTTGTGGCGAATTTTGTTCTTCCCCACACCCTTCCTTGGCTTCCCTGCAATGCAGAAGAATAGGAAGAGTGGATGCTCTCAGAGATCGATTGTGATTATGAAACCTCTACCATTCAGTGTTGTGAAGTGCAAGAATAGTTTCTTTTATAGAAATAGCTAATAGTGGCTACAGGGCAACCACCATCTCCTACACCCACCCATTCACACTCTGATTCAAGCATACATATATCCCACGCTCTCTTTACAACACTGGAAAACATACACACACACACACACACATGTAGACTCATGTGATTAAATGTCTAAGAGAGTGAGTGAGTGAGAACGGGGATAGGTGTGCTGTGCTGGAGTCACGTTCGTCAGCAGCTTTTGTACGGGTCTATGGAGTGGGAGAGTGAGTCTGGCACGTAGTCACATAAGATTTTCACCCCACCTCACTCTTACACTGTACCCCCCACCCACTCACTCTCTCTCCCTCTTTCTCTCTGCAACAGAACGCTTATAATAAATCTACAGAAAATGCTGAAAAACTAACGAAAGAAACTTCCGTCAAATACAAAAAAAAAGGAGAAAAATACATATAAAAAATATAAATAAATATAAAAAAAAAAAAAAAAACAGCAGAGTCATGCACATGTGAGCACGGAAACTGAAGCACGAAGCCCCAAGACGAAGTGTAATCCGTGTCCAGTTCAAAGGGAATAAAAAGTGCAAAAACCAATAACAACACAGCAAAGGGGGATGCACAGAGCACAGGGATAATCCAAAGGGGGCAAGAAACAGGAAACAACAAAAAAAATCTTACAAAAAATGGGAAAAGCAATAAAAATGAAATGGGAGACTTCAGTTGTGGGGGGAAGGAACTACGATAAAGGTCTGTGCGATGAAGAACTGAAGCAACTGCTTTTGGGCCCAGATCGAATAACAAGATTTTATAACATCATCATCTATGCCCCAGATCGAGTGCAACGGAGTGGCAAGTCAGGTAATCCTGCATCTCTTTCTCCACCCCCTCCTTGCTAGATTATTGCGCATACGCACTATCCACGGGGGAGTGAAATTATGAAAGCAAACCACAGAAATTATGAATTTGAAGTGGATGGCCATGGCCTCTACGCGTCAGCCAATCGGGCAAATCGGGATACGCCCCAAAGCAGCCAACCACAGAGCAGCTTCAGAGCGAAACCTGCGCTTGTTGCATCAAGTTATGTCTGTGTATATATATATATCATAATCCATAATGTTTCATATGGCGCACCCAACCCCAACCCCAACCCCCTCGAGACGGAAACGAACCCTTGCGCTGTTTTTCCCCTGGCTTCAAATTACAACCACAAACACAACGGAAACGGAGTAGGCAGTGGGGTGGTGGGGCGGGGGGAGACACTGAGACGTCAAACAAGAGCAGCCCTTAAAAACCCACCCACACACACACACAGGGGAGTCGCTTAAATCAACAAAGAGGCAAGGAATGGAACGAAAAGGAAAGCAAAAGCAAAGCAAAAAAAAAAAAAAGAAAGCACTTTTTTTTGGGGGGTGAAATCCAAAGTCAGGCGCGATTGCCACCCCACCACGCGATGCGGCGGCGGCACCCTCAATGCCACCCAATTATAACCGTATACACATATCTCTCTCCCTGTGTGTGTGTGTGCTGTGTGGGTGGGTGTGTGAGTGGGTGGCAGAGCTTATTTCAGTAGCAACTTCAACTGCGTCTCTGCGTTTCGTTATTGTTTCATTTTTTTTTTCCTTTTTGGTTTCTTTTCCTTTCGATTTTTCCTACCATTTATATATGTGTGTGTATGGGTGTGTTGTGTGTGTGTGTGTTTGTATTTATCTTGGATACATTCAAGAACCCCCACCCCTCCATACATGCTGGGAAAGTTACTGCGATACGTGCAACATCATAAAAGGGACAAAACAATAACAATAAAAATCATATATACTCATGCCATAGCCCCCACAACCACCCATGCAGCAGCTTTACATATATGTGGCATGTGGCTATATAAGAGAATATATGTACATATATACTATATATATATATGAGAACAAAACGTTAAGATATGAGCATAGAAATCTAAGCGGGTATGCTGTATGCGTATCTACTAGTGTTTCCGACAATGGTCATTGCCTCTTCTACACACATACAGACTAACACTATGTATTATATATCTACATACATATATCCTTTATTTTAGTTTAGATATATATATGTTTAATGAACATAGCAGCATCCTTTATGAAATTCAATTTCCGCATTTACTGTCTTATGAAAGTTTTGCTCGGCGCCCCCTTGATGAGTCTGCTGCATAGAAATAACTGAATCACGTACAGAAATGGCACATAGATACATACATGATTGATACATACATGATACATACATACATAATAGTGGTTCATACTTATGACAAATTAATGCTTTAAACTGATCTTTAAGAAGAGGCCTGAGGCACTTTCAACAGAATTCATCTACGTTTCTGTGGCATGCAGCATATTAGTGTAGCGCCCCTCTTTGGCTACAGTTCGATCGATTGTGCTTGTGCCACAAATGAAGGGCACAAGACATTATTATTTTCGACTCGACTCAAACTCGACTCGAGGCCAAGGATACGACGCGTCCTTTCGTTGCTTTTGGCCTGATAAAATGCGTTAAAACGAAAATTAAGCAACACAATTAATGGGGCACCGCTTTATCATACAATTTTAATGGCACAAATAAATTGGCCCAGAGAGCCAGGCACAGCTGAACTACCACCAGCAAACACACACCCAGACGAATACTCGGACACACACTCGGACACACACTCGGATGTAAAAGTTTCTGTATTACTTTGTGAGTCATAAACACATGTGTAATGTACATATACATATGTATATATACATATATACTTGCCATTTATGTACATAGTTATATTTATTTGAGTAGCTCTTACTTTTCCGATTCAATTTGGTCTTAAGCTTAATTAGTTGCAGGTTCCATATCCCCCCACCCCAGCTGATTCGATGCTTCTCTCTCTAAGGAAGTCATCTGCTATGAGAATTATCCCTATGATTATCTATTGGTGTTCCCTGCTAATTGTATTTTGATATTTGCCAAGATCCGTTGAATATTTATTCGAATTTATAAGATGTCTCTCTGGGTCTCTCCCTCTTAAGTATCTCAGAAGGAATTGAATGCCTTGACCTCTTCGACTACGTAACTTACATACAACATACATACATACATATGTACATATGTAACTAATTTATAAACATTTTTCTTACATCTTAGCACACCCCCAAAGTATGACATCATATTTTAGAGCAAACCACAGAGCATTTACCCCCCGCACAACAGGACCCCAGCCACATGGCCCTCAGCAGGCGACAGGAGAGCACAGTAGAGTACAGTCCAGTATATGGCCTAAGCGCGGACTGGCTAACATTGTTATAAAAGTGCAAACAAACATGGCCAGCCGGGCAGTGGAGCTGGCCCAAACGAACCAAAGCTGAACCGAAGGGCAAACGAGCCCCAGCCGAGGCATCGACTTGACCAGAAGAGACTTGAGCCAGGCGGCAGAGGGACCCAGGGGCAGTGGCAGCCGGGAGCAGACATATTCGAGAAGGAAACGCGCAATTTTTCCCAGAGCCACCCCCCGCCACCCCCCAAGCCACCCACAGCAGGAGAAAGCAGAGCGGCAGAAGGAGCGAGAAAGAGAAAGAGCAAACAATGCTCTGGATGGGGCGGGAAATTATGAAGCTGAAGACGGCTGCAAGGAAGGAAAGGAGGAGGTGGCTGGTCCCCCACCTAGTGGGAATGGGAATGGGGAATGTATACAGGACACCGCCGACCTGTGGCCGCCAAAAGGAAGAGAGAAAGGACAGCAAAAATAACAAAAGAAGAGGAGCAAAAGTAGAAAGAAAAAAAAATGAGAAACCGTGTGGTCCGCTGGCTCGGCAAAATAAATCGCTGGACATAAAAACGAAGCAGTGCAAGCGAGACAGAAGAAGCAAGAAAAGGAACAGAAGAAGCAGGAGAAGAAGGATAAGAGGAAAGCAAAGGCACGTGAGGTAGAGCAGAGCGAGCGAGAGGCCAAGCCAAGAGCCAAACAGAAATAAAAAATTGAATGAAATATTTTTATAACCACACACACAGAGACAGAGACAGAGAGACAGAGAAAGGAAAAGAAATGGAACGATAGAAAGAAAGAGAAAGAGCGAGTGGGAAAATGAGAGAAATATAAAAGTGTGAGAGGCAGAAAGAGAAAGAGCAATGCCCAGCGAGGGAGACAGAGTATAGTTGAAGGATATTGATGGGGCGTAACAGCAAAAAAAAAAAAAAAAAAAAAAAACCCCCACCAACTTGCTTATCAAATATGAAGGAACCGAAAGTGGGTCGAGGCTGGGGTGTGGGTTGGGCATCATAAAACCCATGAGCTCACCTGACTAACAGAGAGAGGGAGAGAGAGAGAGAGAAAGAGCGAGCGAGTGAGTGAGAGCGAGTGCTGTAACTGGAGGCGGCGCACCCAAGGGTTGCTGTGGGGTCGAAAGTTTTATGGATGGCCCCCCCATCGGACGACAGGTGGTCAGAGGCACGCCCACACCAGTGCTCCGCTCCCGCAGACCCCTCTCCCTGACCATCTTTCACACATTTCACTCTCCTTCTTCCTACTTCTGGTCATAAAACGGCACATTGTGTTAGTGTGGCCTGTGGGAGGGGAGGGTCAGTGGGTGGCATGCCACACGTGCGGATAATAAAAAATGTTTTACTTTTCAATCGACCAATAATATGGCGTTCAATGGACAGGCCAAACGTGCAAAAACCCATCAGAATGGAATGGATCCCAAGATAAAAAGAGAGAGAGAGAGAGAGAGAGAAATACCCACTAAGAAGGAGAGAGAGAGAGACTGAGACAGGCATACATACACCCACGTACGAGGTTCAATCATCGTTAAAAAGAATTTCATTTTGAAAAATGCCAGAACTTCAATAAATTATATTGCCAGGACCCCCTAGGATGACCCCATGCCACCGCCAGCATCGCCATCCAAGCACCCAAGGCTGTGCTGAGGAGTAGGGGGCGTGCTCTGCCATGTGGTCTGCCGCTCGACTTGCTGGCACCTTCGCTATCATAACCACAACACAAAAGGAAATGTGAACACCCACTCCCCACCCCACCCCACCCCACACACCTTTTGCCATTGCCAGCTTTATATATATATATATTTTTTTTTTTTTTTTGTATTCCCAGTCGCATCCTGAAGATATCTAGGTGCGGACAGGTGAATCAGGTCAATGGTGGGGAGGTCTACGGGTCAGCCATTGTGTGCCGGAGAACGGGAGGATGGGCAGCCCGAGCCAATGGCATTCTGAAGCGTCAGCGTCTCCAGCTGCCCGCTCGATGGTTATTGGTTCGCGTTGCAATAATATAATATACAGACAGACATGCACAGATACCACCACATCGGATCTACCATACTATACCATATATACGTGTATGAAATGAAATAAAAATTGTGAAATAAAAACAAAAAACTCTGCAGAAAACTATCAAGCCGGAGAGCAGCAGATGGAAAGTTTGCGGATTGGAGTGGATGGGTAGGGGGGGTGTGCTGCAGATTTTAACTCAACTTTGTTGCAACGCGGCATTTCTTTTTTGTTGCCGCCGACAGTGGCAGTGGCAGAAAAACCCACAAGAAGGAGACACCAGCTTGTGGGTGGTGGTGGGTGGGGTTTGCCATTGTCATAATGACGTGCATTCCAGGGCGTTGCCCGCCCATCCACTTGCACTTGGATATTGATTGCAGATTGCAGCCCCTTTGTGTGTGTTGAGGGCACGGCATTCGCTAATTAAGTCATGGGGAAATGACTTACACTGCAAGAAATTACACGATAATAGAGAAGCGTATGGAATCAGAGGCATAAGATAAGATATGTCCATCTTGTAGCTACAATCCCATTGAGGGGTGGAACATTACTGCCATGCCACTGTGGACTCTTAGCCGTGACAAATGAAACTGACAATTAGATTATGAATATCTGAGACATACTATATATAACATCTCAATGATCTTTTATTGGATTGTATACAATACAACTTTGAGTGCCAAAAACTTATGCAGTAATATTTAGACTCACCTCTCGATTGTCATTAGATCATCGTTGAAAGTAACATTGAAGACAGATCCATCGATTGATTTGTTGCTAAATAATGGAATATACGATAATGTATTCATTTCTGTTTCTCGACTGTTATAATCATAGTTAAATGATGTATACTTATACCAGGAAATGTATTAAACTTTACACCAGAGTAGATTATCAAGGCATTAACAGAGAACTCCATGCCAAAGCCGAAACTAATAATACAAATAATATGATTAGTTTCATCTATAGTAATGCTAGAAATAACATATATAGAAATCCACAAAAATGATTACTTACTCATTTCAGCTGAAGCCTGAAACAAAAACACGAGACAAAATGAAGATATTTTTGCTCTTCTGGCTGCTGTATGGAGCATCCTCTGTCCGCACCATGACCCTCTGTGAGCATATTGCTGTTGTGCAGTTGATAAAAAACATACATAAGCATATACATACATTACATGTACATACCCAGATTACCCATCAGATAATTCATGCAATCAGGAACCGGGTGTTATGGGTATGTGTCTGATGTCGTGGCGCAAATTTACGTATTATAAAACCGCAAACCGATGCGTCTCCTTCACCTACGGGGCGGCTGCCAGGGCAATCGTAATAAGTTTGAGACCATGGCAGAGTGCACGAGGCTCTGCGTCCAAGGTATAACAAAATAAAGTGAAGCTATAGCACGATGTGAGAGTCCCCAGAAGGGTAATCTGTAATCTACCCAAAGTGAATTCCTTAGCCATTGCCGAATGATATGACAGATAAGAATGCCATCAGATTCCTAGGGGGAATCCCCCCCGTCTGGAATATCTGTATAGATGCTATACCCCCAAAAGCTAATCAGGCGAATCTAACAGAATTTTGCAACGAAAATCCGTGAAAGTCATGAGCGTTTTGGCCCGCGGCAGCCCATTAGCCTGTTAGCCTGGCCCATAACGGTATACGCTCCCACATGTCAGCCGAGTGTCCTCGAGGCGCACTCTGGCATTGTCATCATCATCATGTGAGCAGGGGAGAAAGAGAACGAGTTGGAAGGAAATCTGATACATCAAAAAAAAAAAAAAAAAAATCTCTTCAAACTTTGACAGCGCCAGGGGTGGGGGTTGGAGAATGGTTGGGTATTCTAAAAAATGTGTTGCATGTTTATTTGAAAAATCGCTAAAGGATAACTAAAGGATTCCCCTAAGGGTATTTCCCAAGCTCGAGTGATTTGTTTGCAAATTTACATACATACACGCAGAGGCCTCAGTCGCAGTCGCAGTGCTGTCTCTCTCTCCCTCTTTTCGCTGAAATCCCTGGGTGTTTTCCAACTCGTTGAACAGCCCCCATTCTGATAGCCGCTGGGAGCTGGGCCCGACCCTGATCCGTTCTCAATACGTTGCGGCAATAATTTTGCATAAAGAATAAGTAAAAGTATCCAAATTGAATCAGTGCAGAATTGAATCCGACTGACTCTGGCGGCCACCCTTCGAGGCACTGTGGCACGCGGTGTTAAGTGCCAAATTCAATTCAATTTCGTTTACAGTTTACAGCCCCAGAGTTGACATTTATGAGAAGGCCATTGTCGTGTGGATACTCGTACTACATTCAGTGCCTGGGGCTATCGATTTGCAGCTCATGTGTGCTGGTGTGCGGTACAACAATCCCCAAATGGCAGCATCATTAACTAACCCACCCACACCTCTTACGTGCAACAACCCCCCATACACCCTGGAATCCTACACGAAGTCGGTAAATAATGTAATTTATGAATTACAATTAAAAATACACAGAAAGGGGAGAAGCAACAGCCCAAAGGTTGAGCAGGGATATAGATATAGATACAGATACAGATAGAGCTAGAGGCAGACGTGCCACATGAGTCCCGTTGACCATTTTTCGTGGTGGGGGAGTGTGGGTTGGGCTGCTCCGTTCTGTTCCGTTGTCTGGCAATTTTTGTTGCTTTGCTCATCAGTCGTGGTGCCTGCTTCTGGCCATGTACTGGCCCTCCCCTCTCTTCCACCACTCTCTCTCTCTCTCTGGCAGCTGTAATAAAACTCCCCATTTGGTCATTTGGCAATTATCCCGATAAATTAGCAGCCGGACAATGGCCATGGCACAGCAGCGTCGCATCGCCGCTCGCACAAGGGTTGGACAGACATTATTCAGCGAATTCATTTTTGGCAAAAGTAACCTGAGTTATGCACAAACACACACACAAAAACACACACAAACACACCGAGCACATTGCTAACATCAAAGATTCGAAATACAGTACAGAAGGTTCTGTCCCACCATAAGATTAGATTAGATATCAGTCGCCGGAACAAGATAAATACTATATTTAATTTCAATTTTAGTGCGTGGAACAGCTCGGTCTGCTGCTGAGTTGAGTACGAGTGATAATGCGAATGTTCTGCAGCTACAGTGGCTCTACGAAAGAGGCAATAGAAAGAGGCTAAAGCGGCTACTGTTACTGGCTATTACGCATATTTGTGGGGGGAATATAAGGCTGGGAAACCCAACATATGATACATCTCAGAAGTGCTCCCACTATAGTACAGAATATCTTGAAGATATTCTCTTTGTGGTACATTGTATTGTGCTTTCCCTCTTTTGTTTATAATTTGTGGTGCTTAGAAAGATCTAATTGAATATACAATAAACTGAATTCTTCAGCCTCAAAACGTGCAACTTTTTGTGGGGTTTTCATACCCGTAGTCGAAGAGTAAAAGGGTATATTGTATTTGTGGTAAAAGTGCATGTGTGTAACATAGAGAAAGGAGCGTTTCCGACTCCATTAAGTATATATATTCTTGATCAGCATCAATAGCCGAGTCTATATAGCAATGTCTCTCCGTCCGTCTGTCCGTCCGTCTTGTTGTTTGTTGTCTTGTGTTTAGTTTTTTTGCTAGCAGCAATTTGTGCAGGTGTTACAAAATCGACTTTCCCGGTTAACAAAATCAACTTGGTAACGGAATTAAAACGAACGCGAATGGGCGACGGCACAAAAAACCAGCACAAACAGAGCAGAGGGTGGCGGGGGGGTGGGTGTATGGAAAAATCTGCAAAATCGAATAATCGTAGGGCTGGCTCTCAAAAACGAAGGCAGCGAGCGTAAAGCGTGTAAAAAGCCTCCACAAACTCAATCAATCAACGGATGGAATAAAGCGCGTATACGCAGTGTTGTCCGTGCGATGCCAAAGTAACAAATGAACACACACACACACACACATAGATATTGTGCAAACATAGATATACAACACACACACACAGAGACATGGAGATACACAGATAGACTCAGGTTGTGTTAGTCGCTTGTTTCGCACTGCTTGCCCAAATACCACAAAATCTATTTCGATTCGCAATCAAAATCCCAAATTCCATTTGTACTATGACGAGTCCAGGCCGTACTAGGCTGCTACTACGCCCGTATGAAAGGGGCATGGAATGCGTGCTAGTCGTGTGTGTGTGTGTGTGTGTGTGTGTGGGTGGGTGTGTGGGCTTGGGTGTGGAGTAGGCCGGCAATTGGGTTTTGGGACAGGGAAATCGTGGCCAACTTGTGCTTGAGTGCTTTCGTTTGTATTTAGTGGTGGACTTAAAAATACAGAAGCCTCCGACCAGATTCCGTTCCGGTACCGTATACGGCTCTACCTCTACCTACCATTTGGTTGCACCCACAAAGGCCGTGGCCACAAAACGCATCCGGCGCTGACGTTGAACGATGAGCCGCCGCTGAATGTTGAGCTGCTCTCTCTCTCTCTCTCTCGTTCACTCTCCACCCATGTCCATGTCCCAATTCCCAGTCGCCAGTCGCTACTCTGGTTCCTGTAGCTCCACTATCTGTTGTCCATTCAGCTGCCATGTTTTCCAATTTTCGGCGCACTGCCGTTGCATTCAGATTCATTCGAATGCAACTAGAACAACAACGGCAACAACAACAAGAGCAGCAGCAGCAGGAAAATCGTCGCTCGCTTTTCTCGAAATTTAGTCATTGTTCGCGAAATTGCTTATAAACGCGACTCGTGTCCAGACATACCTACATATGCCTCCCCGTAACCACGCTCAATCTGATCCGCCATGTCGTCGCTTTAGACAGAAGATACATATATATACATACATATACGGAGATATACATAAGAATAGTAGGAAGGGGGAGTTGAATGGATATACGTAGGGTGTAGCTGATTGCTCCGCTTTGGCTTCGGCTTTGGCGGCTGGACAACCGCAGGGAACTGCTTTTTGATCGTTCGGCGCTAAAGTAAAAATATTATTGTGGCCCATAGTGGTTCAAATACACAACCATGTCTGCGCCTCCCCTTTCCACAATACCTTTTTTTGTGCCACACATCACGTGTCTGGTTGCTGGGAAATTGAATGAATGAAGAACCTCTGAATGTGGGGATCCCCCCGCATTAAACAAGATATGAATTCAGAATTCAGAGCATTCAGAACAGAAAGAGAGAGAGGGAGAGAGAGAGGGAGAGAGAGAGGGAAAGAGTTGAAGAGAGAGACAGTGTGGGAGAGAGAGAGTATGTGGTGCTATCAAATATATTGTATAGTTGCATTGGTACACTTACTGATATGGCGTTATATGCACGTACACTATGACACTAATATGCACATACAAATTATACCCACTGTACCAAGCCACCATGGGAACAATGCCAATGCCATGGCCAAAACCCATTTTTTCAAAAGTACTTAACATTTGTATATTTGTAGCATCTAATATATCCGAATATGCGGCGCCCCAGGGCCAGTAGCAAAGAGCCGCAGCTCTGTGCGTCTCTGGTGGCGCAAAGGACTCGTGCTCGCTGGCGGACAGCGAGGCGGGATCCACCTGCTTGCGGGAGTGCAGCGTCACCTTGTTGATCAACGTGAACCTCTCCAGCTCCTGCTCAAACTGCTCGTTTTAAGACGTAAGTTAACTTAGGAAAGAATAAATAATGAACTTTATATACTACATTATATATAGAATGAAAATAATCATGGAGCAACAAAGTTTGAGGTTGGGTGGGACGATAGCCGGAAGAAGAGAACCCTGTGTTTGTGGGAGAGTTCCAAAGCAAAGCACTCATGGTGGGGATGGACTCACTAGGATCAGATACATCAACTGATCCCGCTTAAGAGACTGCCAACAAGGAAAAATGTTAAAATGCCATGAGATTTGTCCAATGTACTACATATGTTTTACATTATTATTTGTAACAAGTCAACTGTACAGTAAGAGAGTTTCATTCCTTGCGAGGAAGAGAGTATAAAAGCTCTTCTCAGCCAACAGCTGTTCGTGTTGAAGGTAGATAAGAAGACACTGCAGTCACAGTCGAGAAGGCGTCGAAGATCCAAACAGTCGTGTGTGCATTAAGCGGAAAATGTATTTGTGTGTTTAACCGTTCATTGAGGTGTAATCAACAATAAATTGATAAGGCTTTTAACTTGATACTTTTAACTAATCATATTAGAGAGAAAACTAATCGATTTTGTGAGTGAATCATTAGGAATTGTATCCGTGATCAATGCAACAGATCTTTCAGCGCATTCGCGACAAGAAAAAACAACAAATACCAAAGAAAATAATTTCATTCGATAAATCATCCACTGAACTTTTAATTGTGCCGAATCCAACGCTGTGATTATATTAAAATGAGTCAAACGAGCATTCTTAAATTGCCACCCGATTGCTTCTTTGAAATATTTAAGTACATCAAAAATAACTGCGAGAGGGAGAAACCCCTCGAAACGGACGAAATCAAGTATGCCGAACTCATTAGCTTTGCCGCTTGCTGTGAGTGGTTCAGCGATATGCTCAATGAATGGAATGCGCGTCTGTCCAACAGGCTTATGAATTTTGTGTTCTTCGATAACATGAGCATTCAGATCAATTTTGAACGGATATATACCAGGCTGAAGAATACGTCAGCAAAGGACAAAAAAACCTACTGGAGCTCCCTCTACCAAGGCATCAAGGATCATCATTCGAACAACGTCTCATTGCATTACGCTCCCGAATCATTCCACAGTGATCACATGGAAGTATTTAACACCGTGATTGAGGCTCTTCAATACATGCCTCATCTGGAAGAATTGAGCATTGATGTACAGGGTGAGCAGTATACATCCACATATGTGGGTCTATGGGGTTTACATTTGCATATTTTCAGGCTACAGCCTAGAGGGTCTGGGAAGAATTGACAGCCTCGTGAGACTTGATTTAAATATACGCATGGATATTGATGATTTGATTGAAATCTGCCGCCAGAACAAGAACTTGCGAATGCTGTCCTTTATGAATAATGAAACGGGTGGAAAGAGGTTAGCCGCGATCGCCCCGCATTGCGAACAGTTGGAATATCTCGAATTCAAAATGAGACCCGACTGCGATGCAAGCGAATACAGGCCTTTGGCTAAGATTCCCAGACTGAAATGGTTAGAAATCAAAGGCGTCCACGAGAAGGGCACTCTTCAGCCTCTGCTGGAGGGATTAGCCAGTAAAACTCTCAAAGATTTGTCCATATACGACGCACCATTGGACCACAATGAAACGCAAGCAATGGCCCAGATTGATACATTAACTACAGTGGAGTGTAGATTTGATGATCCCCAGAGCATTGGGCTCATTGTGGAGTCAAAGATGTTAAGAAGTATTCAGCCAGTCAATGCGTCAATATCATACAGTTCAAGTGGAGAACTGACCCTAAATATTAAAGAGGAGATTGCGAATGCCTGTGACTGCAGTCCACTTTCGGCTCTGACAGCTTTATGTTCGCTGAAAGTGAAAATATCCGCCCAAGGTGGTTCCCTTAAGCCGATTCTCAATGGACTCAGGAATGCACCCACATGGACGGACTTGATTTTGGAAAATATCACGGCAGAGGAATCCGCAGCAGTATCTGAAATCGAGTCCCTTAAGGGATTGGAGTGTGGATTTGTCGAAACACAGAACGCTGAGCTCCTAGCACAGCTACCCGTGCTCGAAAAATTGACTATCACATCTGTGCCATTATCCCCAGGACCCCTTCAGGGCCTCCTGGCTGCTCTGGCCTCGAGGCAGTCGCAGACGCTACGAAGTTTGTGTTTGGTAGAACCGATCACTTCCGGGGAGGCAAAGGAACTGGCCCGCCTGAGGTCTTTGCGAACTTTGGAATGTGAGCTCGCTGATCCTCTGACATTCAGCTTCTGGCTCAACTAACAGAACTCGAGGAGCTGCACCTGAGTGGGAATGAAATGTTCGGGAAGATATCGCCTGGAGTCCTTGCAATTGTAAAGTGCTGCAAAAGTTAGCTAGAATTGATTTAGACTGTAATCAAAGCAACTCCGATCACATCGACATGAAGTCGTCTGAAATCCTCGTTGAAATGTTGGAAGCCTGTCAAGATAAAATTTGTATACGGCTCAACAACATGGACGTATCGTTGCATCGGAAAAGCCTTAAATTGAACTTTGAAATAAGTTTCTTTAAACAAAATAACCTCGCGATAGAACCTTTAGCCCGTCTCGAATCTGTAAACCATTTGGAAATAGAAGGATACGTGGAACCTGGTTCATTAAGAGACTTCTTTGCCGCCCTAGCGATGAGAACTAAACACTATCTACAGAGTGTGTCGATAACCGGCAGCCTAATCGACTTTAGTGAGACTACGGAATTGGCCAAGATTACTTCGTTGACGAGCTTCACAGGGCGCCTCTCCGATATGCGAAGTTTCCAGCACTTACACCATTTGAGCGATTTCCAAGTTGTTGATGACGGAAGCGGCAGGTTTGTAATTAACTCCTAATTGATTTAAAAGCTTTAACCTTTTTTCTATCCATTTATCTTTCAGAATTATTATGTTCGATAAGTGCACTGGGAAATTGACTATTACTTCATTCAATTCAATGAAGGATTCAGTCAACGGCATGGGTTTAACTTCCCAAGATATCCTGCAGTATTGGCGGTGCGTTACTATTTCTGGACTCTTCGAAGTTGGCTCCATGCGCCAATTCTTCGGGGCGCTGGCCACGTTACATGGCGATACTCTGCAGGAATTGAGGGTGAGAATTAAGAGTCCTTACGAAACGAGCAGTGAAGAGCTGAGGGAAGTCAGTAGAATAAATTCCCTCCAAACCCTGACCTGTGGGTTATCCCATTTTGGGACATGGAAATAGAACAGCTGGCTCAACTTCCCAAGCTGGCAGTGCTGATTGTTGAATCCCATCGAGCGGGCTCCCCTAATGAACCTTCTTGGCAGTATTGCCGCCAGGGACTGCCCCACACTAACACATTTAGCTGTTAGGGGCGAAAGTCTTACCCCTCAAGAGGTGACCGAAGTATCCGCTATTAGTTCCTTGACGGGACTCAAGTGCGCGTTCAGCAGCACAGAAGGTCTCCATGTACTGTCCATCGAGCATCTGGGCATAACAACTAGGAGTGGCGAAGCCTCTCTGGTAGATGTGCTTACTGCTTTTGCATTTATTGACGAATCAAAGATCGAAAATTTAATTATCGATGGTCCGGCAGTCGATCAGGAATCAGATACCGTATTAGACCTTGTTCTTCGAATGCCGAGACTAAAACGCTTAAAGCTCCCCATCGCAGATACCCAGAGCATTGAGGGATTGGCCGAATCTTTGCTCCTTGAAGAGTTGACAATCTCCACTACCAGCTATAAGGGTTCTCTAGCAGAGTTCTTTTCGGGCACTTTCACTGAAGGAAACAACCAAATTAAGGAAGTTGGTTTTAGAGAACACTTCCATCGGTCTTGAAGAGGCTCACCACCTCGTGCAGGTTGGTTCAATCAGAAGCCTAGAGTGTGGCTTCGAAGACGTCGAATGCATTTCCTCCTGGCTAAGTTGACTAATCTTGAGAATCTGAAAATCACTTCGGATCATGCATTTACAAATATTTCCGGTCATCTGCTTGGCATCTTCCGAGAATGTCGAAAACTTAAGAGTATTCATTTGGAAAATATAAAGTGCGACTTCTCCGAAGGCTTCCTGATAGATTCACTGGACATACTGAAATCAGTGAGAGATCCCTCAACTCAAGGTCCATTGCAGATACGGATTTCCGCTTCATCTATGAAAATTAACTACGAGGTAAGCGAAACGTAAAATCAGCAGGATAAGATAGGCATCCATTTGTACTTTCGTTCTTTCAGATCTTTGAAATGACTGCCGGTGATAGAAAGTATTTGAAGTTCACATTGGTGGAATAGCCCTCTAATTGAGACCAAAATCATCATCAATTTGTGGACATTTGTGTTCCCCGACAGAGATTTCTTTTACATACACTCTTGTATATACAATTAAATATATAATATAATCCCCGATAAACAACGAGTATATGGGGATATGGGAAGATTGATTACGACTAGAACTTTTGGTTGGAAGCGACTCATCCCTCGGCAGCAACGGGTAGATTTCCAACGGGTAGAGGCTGGACCAGCACCTTGGTGGGCAGGAGATGCTTGAGGGGCTCTAGGATGCGTGTCTGCTGCAGATAGGTGAGCTGCTGCTGCTCCAGCTGCAGGAGGCTTATGCCCAGGTGAAGGGTGAGCGACTGGGGCGGGAAGACGCCGTGGATGCAGCGCTGGACATAGGGCACCAGGTCGTAGGCCAGGCAGGAGCACAGCTTCACGAAGCTCTCGCGCTCGTTGCCCGTGAAGGCTTGCTGCTCCTGGCGGTAGAAGGCGAGCACCCGCTGGGCCACCAACTGCAGGGACTGCTGCAAGCAGCGCGTGACGTCTGTGGCCAGGGCCAGTGGGGCACAGAGCCGCAGCTCGTTCAGCGCATTCAGATAGCCGTTGCAGAGGGCGGCCAGGGGGTAGAAGTCCAGGAGCGTCTCCGGTGGCGCAAAGGACTCGTGCTCGCTGGCGGACAGCGAGGCGGGATCCACCTGCTTGCGGGAGTGCAGCGTCACCTTGTTGATTAGCGTGAACCTCTCCAGCTCCTGCTCAAACTGCTCGTTCACCTGCTCAATGCTGGCCTCGAACTTGCGCTGCACCACGCCCACGAAGATGGGGGCCATTAGGGCCCGAAAGTCGGCACCGACGCGGCTAAAAGAGAGCCCGAAGTACATGCACTGGCCCAAGACCGTCTCAATGGATCCAACGCCTCGTTGCAGATCCTTTTCGAGGGTCTCCAAGAATGCATTGATCTGGGAAGAGCGAGAGATTACTATCAACAGGAGGGCGTCTGGCATACGGTTACCCACTTTGTTCTGCAGCCAGGCCTGGAAGAGGCGATCGCCGTTGCAGCTGACACCCTGCAAGGGCCTAAGACTGCCGCCCGTCGCCTTGCCAGCGGCCTCCTCCTCGGGGAATATGGCCCGGTACTGGGTGATGATGTTGAACAGATTGATGCGCGTGATCTCGATGGTCCTGGTCAGATGCTGCTGGGCTGTACGGACGACGCTCAGTGAGTCAGAGAATCGGTTGGCATCCATTCGGTAGCTTACCATCCGCTGTGGGAATGGCCTCAAGGCAGGAGCAGAGCCACGAGTCGCGAGCCTGCAGGAACTTCAGCTTCAGTTCGTTGTCCCCGAATGCCTGCATGCGCCTTAGGTATCCCACGATCTGCAGGCACTTGGGCAGCTGCAGGTCCGAGCGCAACTGGGCCACCAGCTGCACCAGCATGGTGTGCCACAAGGCCTCCACGGCGCGCACAATGCTCTGAAAGGGTGAAGGCTTTGCATAAACATCTTCGGCGGGGCCTGGCTGGGGCACAGAAACCAACATTCACCACAGATATGTGGCCCTGATGCTGGCCCAGCTTCTGCACGTAGGCGGCCAGCTCCAGGGCCTCCTCGTAGCGCGCCTCGCGTATGCATCGCTCCATCAGCTGCGGCAGCTCGAGGATCGTCAGCAGCTGGGCGTTCTTTTGCAGCGTTATGGAATTGAGGCGGCGCTGCTCGTTCAGCTCGGCGGAGTCCCGCAGGAACTGCTCGCACTTGCCACTGAACTCCGGCAGCTTGCCAATCAGCGTGCCCACCTGCTCCTCCGTCTTCAGGAACTCGTTGAATATCGAGCGCGAGTTCTCCGCCGTCGTGATGAAGGTCTTGTAGTTGGAGATGGCCAGATCCTGGGTCTGCTCCAATATGGTCTTCGTCTCGTCGGCCAGGCGTGTTTGCTCCTTTTTCAACTGTTCCACCTTGTAGGTTCCCAGTTTTCCGAGATAGTTGTCCAGTTCCGGATTGCCACGCAGATTGTCTCGAATTGAAATGGAAATTTCATTTTCGTTGCTACTGCAGCCACTATGTGGCCGATCACATACCTGGCACACCATCGGGGAATATCAGCTTGAGCACCCTCTCATTCTCCAGATCCATTTTATCAACGAATTCCATTCGTTTTTTCTGTATTTTTCTAAAATGTTTTCTTAATTTTTTTTTTTTTTACTAGTGCTGCCAAACACAAACATTGATAGACCTGAAATATCGCAAAATCGTTTTACAACACTGGCGTTTACGTTGTATGCAGTCTTTCAACAGCCCATTGCTATGTCACCCAGAGGACGCTATGACCGCTAAAATTCAAACTGAATCTCATTTCCGTAACTTCTGGCAACCCAATCATCATGTGTTTTATGGCACCAGCTCTCAAGACTGCACCCCCAACCTGCTCAATGTACGCTCCCAGCCTGCCTGGCGCTGCTGCGTCTGCTGGGGCTGCTGCTTTGGTGAAAGTAGAACGTTTATTTGTCTGTTTGCTAAAATTTCAAACATTATTATCTTTGAAGTCTGTCCGCACATACATGTATGACTCTCTCTCTCTCTCTCTCTTTCTTTCTTGTAAGCCACGCCACGCATTACCCCCTGCCACCCCAACGCTGACGCTAATGAACACGAGTTGCAGTTCCATTCGAAGTCGCATGGGAAACTGCCTTCTGCCGCAGCCAGTGGGGCACTTTCATCGCGCCATGAGACAGCATCCAGCATCCAGCTGCTGCTCGGTGCAGACATTTCGGCGTCGCAAGCAATAATTACTGACTGAAGATGAAGCTAAAGCTGATGATGATGATGATGATGCTTCCCGCTGGGGAGACGACACACAGATGGGGCTTGCAACGCGTGGCTGTGGCCGCTAATGGGATTGTTCTGATTGCATATTTAAGCCATTATTTGTAGTGCAACAAATAAGTGATAATATCCATTGCGCTAAATCAATTGAGGTTCAAGTCTCGTAAGATGATTCGTAACGACAGAATGGATATGCCTCAAGATGGATGGCGATCCAAAGTTGAAGTTTTCTGCTTATCTTTTTGCATCCTGGAACTGCATCATTACTTAATCGAAATGTTTGGATTTCATTCGAGCTAATAATCGATATTAATCGATCACCCAAAAACTCTGCAGTGGCATTTCTTCTGCCTTTATTGTTATGCTTTCGCTCCGCTCTTTACTTGCATGAACCGCACTGTATGCCAGTGCACACTGGTACCTGTTAAAGCACCCAAGTGCCGTGAACCTGCTATGTACATCTGCGGATCTGTGCCCGCCTAACCGCAACCAAAGTTATTATTTTTGCACTTTCACTTGCTGTACCCCAAAATCTGGTACACACTCGTATGGCATAAAGTGGCAAAAGGAAACTGTCAAAGGCGAATGAAACAAACAGTTTGTTTGCCCACAAATCCAATCCATAAACAAAATCCAAAAATGCACAAATCCATCCATCCAAAGTCCACACACACGAATTTAAGGTGTAAAAGTTTGCATGCATTTCGTATTATTTGCAAGTATTTCGCAATCGAAATCATTTGGAAGGGAACCCGGTTTTGGCACAGGGTAAGAGGGTAAGAGGTAAGGGGAGCACCGAGCCCACCCTACCCTGGCATCCCGGCCAGAGACTTACTCAATGGGAAACTTTCGTGGCGGCATGTAATCAGCCAATAAAAAATAAGCCAAAAGTAAATACAGTACAGTAAATACAGTAAAAACAAATAGACACAATGCTGTGCTTGTCTTGTGGGCGTGACAGGGGTGGGGGGCTGGGCAAAACATAATAAACACACAACAATAATTAAACTGCGGTTAGGCCCGGCCACCAAGTGGCTTTCAACAGTTCTGTCCAGTTGGGCGCCAGCGAGGGCCGCCTGATAAGTTATGGGCGAACAATGTATGCAATCTGAAGAACTGCACAAAATTTCATTGTAGAAAATGATTTTATTGGCAGTAAAAAACTATAAAAGGGAACAAATTTTATACCACTCCAAATGATACCCTACCACCCTCACAGTAGAACGAAAGCGATGCTCATGTGATGCCCAATCACAATATCTGAGAATTCTCTTGTGCAACCCTCGGCCAACTGCAACACTGCCAATCAAGGCATGAAGATGCGCGCCAAAACAAGCTTTGACCGTCTAATCCTCAGCAGCAACATGCAACGCCAGCAGCAGCAACATCTGCGGCACCAACAGCAACATCCACAGCAAATGAATCAAAACAAAAACCCAAGCAACAACAATGTTCGGGTCCACTACTGACCTACTAAGCAGTCGAGACGACGCACTCGTCGTCGTCGCAGTGCCAGCCCCAGAGACATATCATCCGTCTCTTTCTTGGGTCTCACAGTGCCCAGCCTCTGCCTCGGACTCTGCCTCTGCCTCGGACTCGGCTCCAACATCAACATTCGCCGCGCTCTTCGCTCTGGCGTTGCGTGGGGCGCTGTTTCTTGTTGGTAGTATTTATATTTGTTGATTCTCTTTGGATACCCTGCACTTGTGGCGAGCACAGGGGTAGATTTCATTCGTGTAAGAAATTAAAATTATTTCCTGGATATTAGTACCGATATGTTTGTTGATAACTTTTACAAAAAATACACCAAATCTAGCTTATATTATATGTAAATATCATTACTAAAAGTATAAGGAATTCGGAATACTGAAGATATTACCAGACATTCTCTGTCACTCACAACAAAGTACCAGGCATCTGCTGGTCGGTACACAAATTGTATGCTTCAGCTGTTGGTCGCTCGTTCGCTCGTTTTTCAATGTTTGCATTTACTCCGGCACCCGATGACGCCGACGCCGACGCCGCTGACGCTTCGAATAATAAATAAGAAAAAGTTTTCCTGCAAACGCAAAAAAAAGAAGAAGAAAGAAAGACACAATAATACAAAGAAAAAAGCAGAAGACAGAAAACAAAATCAAACAAAAAAAGAGAAGAAAAGAAAAAACCGAACAGAGCCGTAAAAATAAAAAGCGTTTTCGCTTGCACAGCCGAACCCCAAAACCGAGCGATCTTGGGGCTCGCTCTCTGTCGTGAGCAAAGGGGAGAGAGGTCTGGTCTGGTCTGGGTCTGGCTTTGGCTTTGGTCTCTGCGCCGCGGTCTAGAGCTGAAGCTGGTGCTGTCTTCGGCGTGGTTGGCGCAGTTGCAAACGTGAGCGCGAAGCGTGTGAACGTGATTTTGTTTTTTCGGCCTGGGACTTGGCTTCCTCTACTCTGCACGGTCTTCCAACGGTTACACTGGGAAAAGCCAGAGCCCAGCACGAAAGCGGGGCACCAGAGGTCGCGGAAAACTGCACAGCATCCAAGCGGAAGAGCCAGCCTCAACGAAAACTCTGTGTGTCGTCAAATGAAAATATGGATTTTGCCACTAATTGTTATCCCGATTGTGATTGTGAATGTGAATGTGAGCCCCAGTGTGCGACACTTTTGTCAGCTGCTGATCGGCGGACGGACATATAAGCCGTTCCATTCCGTGGTATAACTTCCGCCGCATAGTGTCTTGTTGTTCAAGGTGGAGGAGGAGGAGGAGGGAAGGAAACATTGCCAAATCCTTGACAGATTTCTATTTGCCATTTAGTTTGCATTTGCCATAGTGTCAATCGAGTGAAAGTGAACAATGAAGCGCACCCAAATGGATAGGCGGTTTCGGATCACACAGCTAATAACGGTAAGCGGGGGCTTGTGTAACTGTTTTATTCGCTATCTTTAGCTATATCTGTACCTTTATCTGTGCTTTGAGTGAGGGAATATATATGCCATAAGCTGAGAGCAGTTCCATTTCTTACAGAAATGCAGTAGCTTGAGGTAGAAAAACCCAATCTTATAACCCAATCGACTCCAATAAATCAGCAAGTCTCCGAGTGATAAATAAATAAATTTTAAAAAATAAAGAACCCAAAATATGAACCATGAATCAACCCCACGAATCCACAGTTTCCAGCTACAAAAATTCTCGTATTAGTGTCAATCAGGAATAACTGATTGATTGCCCCTCGGCGGCTATGGTGCTTGGAGGCCCTATTCCATTGATGAAAATGAAAACGCAATTAGGAGGATATGGTCACACGTCTGCGGACGTTTCCATTTCTCAATTTCTCAACAAAATGTGTTGAAATCGATCAGCCATTGGGCGCACTGCTCCGAGCTCTCTAGGCCCCTAAGCGTTTTATGCATATTAACAACTTCTGGCTGTATCGATTTTTGTTGTGTCGTTTTGTTTTTTTTTTTTTTTTTTCAACGCATGACTACGCAATCACAAAACCATAACCAATAGCAAACAAACAACAACAACAACGACACCACACAAAAAGCCATCCCAAAGAGAGACGAAAATGAAATGAAATATATGTATATATGTATGTATAGAAAAAAAAAGTTTCACTTTCTTCGAGAGCAAATCGGCGGATGGGGAGCCGACTGTGGGCCCCGTCTCACCTTGGTTATTGGGGATTGACTTGCTGGATTTTGGCCCGATAGTTGGTAAGACCAAAAATGAAAAAAGGCGAATGCCAAAAACAGCCACTTGCCAATTTTGGGTAGAGACGGGGTCTGGGTCTGGGTCTGCTGGGCCTTTTCCGGTGGTGGGCTACAAGTGAAATTTCATCGAGTAATTAGCGATCCATGAATATGCATTCGATCTAGGGATGGCCATGAGAATGGGGAATGAGAATCGAGCGTAGAGAGGTGGAGCTGCAGCAAAGTTAAGTTTGTCGCTTAAGTCTTTTGTTTTGTGGCTTGTGGAAATTTCACCATTTCGCCAGCTGGCTAGCAATTAGCAGCAGCAGCAGCAAAAGCAACAGCAACTGAAACCACCGCATCGCACCAAATTTGGTTAAATGTAACATCAACTTTATTTCCAGAGCCAATTGAATTTATAAATAATTCATTCTAGCAGCTGTCGTTGAAGTTGCAATGCGAGAGTGAGAGACACACACACACAGAGAGAGAGAGAGAGAGGCAGCGGGAAAGACTTGGGGCAACATTGTATTTGGGAAATGAAGACATACACTGGAACATCTCCTCGTGCCGAGAGATGCTGCTGCTGCTGCTGCTGGGGCTGCTGCTGCTGCTTCTGCCTTACCTTGTCCTGCCCATCTGGTTGGTTTTCGTAGAAAGTCGCTGACACATTAAAGTGTTGCAATACATTTCTCTGGCGACAGCTCGGCATCAGCGTCTACGATTGACAAATGTCTTCCTCGATGCGAGTTGACTTAATGCCCATTTGCACTGCTGCACTGAGAGGCAAGCTCTCACGGCTGATTGGACATATTGATTTGTTTCACCAACTCGGACTGCTGACAGTCACAGCAGCAACAGTAGCAGCCGCAGCATCACTTGCTCCAATTTCCTTTTGGCCTCCACTGGCCGATGCCGCTTCCAAGAAATATGACAATGTTAATGAATAGCCATTTGCCATAGCCATAGATCTGTGGACCCGTTCTCAAACTCCACTCCACTGGAGTCCACTTCAGTGGACTTGCCTCACCCGCGGCTGCCTGAGATTCGGTTTAATTGTCTTGCTGCACATGACAATCGACACTAATGCTCCCACCGATCGCGTTACCCTGGCCAAACAAAGCGAAAGTAATTCTGCTTTCCATTTCAGGCTTCATCTTCTTGCGGTCTGGCATCGTCAGCACTCGCATTTGTCTTTGTCTTTGTCGGTTTGACCTGATTCGCTTTTCAACACAAATTAGTTCAAAAGAGACCCCATAGATATTTCTTTTGCACATCGCACCGCATCTTGCGGTCTCATCCCCTATAATCCAATCCCATTATAATTTCGATCACTTTCTCATTATAATTGACCAAAGTGGAGGAGGTACAGCGAATCACTGGATTCTTGTAGTAATGCTGTACAAAGTATTATTATGAATATTTGCTCCACATTCTCGAAAATAATGCGAAAATATAGTACATTGCCATTCTCATATTACTTTTCATATTCGAGGGTTTTTTATGACATCAGCAAATTGTAAGATGAATTCTGACAGTCTCTGGAATAACATTAAATGATTCCTTTATTGAAGCACTTTCTGGGATATAATCGGATTGAGTTGACCACTTTTAGAGTGAATAAAATTCCCTTGTTGAAGTGTGAGCATTAGTTCCTTATTGATCTATGGGATCGCACATTGCTAAAAACATAGCTGCAACTCTTTCCCGAAGAAACGAAATGCTGAGAAAAACTATTACGAAATATGGTAGAGTCAATCCAATCGTGTTGACCCAATGTCAAATGTTTACATATGCTAATCAGGAGGCTGGAATTTTCCCCCAGATGACATAACCCATTGGTGTGGCATTTAAGCGTGTTAAGTTCGCACTATGGCCATCGATACACATCCGCTAGCAAAAGGTAGCCCAAGTTAGCCGAACACTTTCTTTTCGGCAGGGCGAGTGAATCATTCGCGATCGATACTTGTATGCGAGTATATATTATATATTATACTATATGTGGCATATATAATATAAATACGAGTACGAATGCGAGTCCGGGCATAGGCGATAACTGAATGCATATCAAATTTTTTTTTTGGGCAACGAACCGGTTCGCCCAGACAGAGAGAGAGAGAGAGAAAGAAGAGACAGGCCCGTTCCCTATAACTGCCATATAAGGGGCTCTGGGCTCTGAGCTTTTGGGCTCTTGGCCAACGAGGAGGACTGGCCACCGACTGAAATGTTTTTCAACAATTGTGCAACCGAAAAGGAAAGTTGAAAGGGCTTTAGCAGACTTTAGTCACAGAAGGCGATGGGGGTGGGGAAATGCCTGGGATTTTCTTTTCGATCGTTGCGACGTTGCGGTTGGACTTTTACAGGCGGCGGCCTGTGCCGCAATTTACTTTTACTTGGGTAACCCATTTCGCTTTTGATTGCTCTTTGCATTTCACTTTGCCGGCTGGCTGGCCAGCTGTCGGTTGTCTTCGTCTTCCGCCGGTTGCCGGCAGTTGCCCGGTGGCCACTCACTTATCCGCTTTGTTGCTGCAACCAGTCAAGTCTCTCTCTCTCTCTGTCTCTGTATATCTATCTATCTCTGTAGATGCAATCTGTGGTGGCCCATGCAAATGCACATCGATCATCTTTATGACTTTGTGATTGTCCAACGTTGGCTTTGCGTGAAAGTAAAATTTGATTTTCTACCGGCTCTGGTATTGAGTCTTTGCCTCGTCACGGCAGACACAGACGGAGACAATTTGTGTGTTTGCCCCAAGTGAGAGCCAGGTGCACTCGACACTCGACTCCAATCCCTCGCATTCTCCCACTTCCCAGGCCAATAAAAAGAGAGTTTTAGCGTCACGCCATTTGCTTATCAGCGACAACCCAGCCGATTCTCATTTCTCAATTAAGATTTCCCCACCGGGCCTTAAAAGCTGCAGATGTTTGCCCTGTGCAATGCCCAAAAGCAAACAAATTTGAAATCATTACGGGGAAATGCCTTTAGAAAACGATTTCGGAACGTAAAAGTCTCTCCACAGTTGTGGGATATAAGTGTTGATATCCTAGAAGTTCTTTCCCCAGTTAATTTCAGTTTTGAATGCTCGTATGCACAACATTTAATCGCATTGGAATATGTCAAATATGATATGAAAAATTATTTACCACATTTACAGGACGATGCCATCCTCTGTCTATTGCTGATCGTGATGGTAGCCCTGCCCATTGTCGCCACTGGGTTCGGCTTCGACTCGGCCAACTCTTGCACTCCCAATGGCAAGATGTCGCGTCGTGGCAGGGCCCAAATGCTGGCGGCCATTCCCTGCGATCTGGGGAAGCAGGCCTTCTGCCATCTGCCCGGCACCGCGTATCCCTGGCATGCAGTGCGCCGATTTGTGCACGAGAACCAGGGACTGATGAAGCGCATGTACGGGGATGTGCGCCACATATCCATACTGCGCGATGAGATCCAGAACAATGAGGTCGATGAGGATGATATGGAGGACACAGCTGAGCGGTACAGCAAGGATGGAGCACGTCGCAGCGCCAAGTATCTGATGCATGGTCGGGACAGGGATCGGGATCGTGATCGGGATGACTTTGTGAGCTACAAGGGGAACGATGTGCTCATGGAGCCGCACTTCCGACCCGTTTCCACGACCACGACGACGACCACAAAGGGAACGACAACAACGGAGGCGCCATCCACCAGCAGTACCACTGCCCGAGGCTCCACCTCCACCTCTGCCACACCCACTCCCAGCTCCACCTCGAATTCAACCAGTACGAGCACCACAGTAGCTGCTCCCCCAGAGCATCCGCCAGTAGTACCCAATCCGGACTCGAACAGTGTCTACGAGGTGCCCACCTCAACGACAACCAGCACTACTCCATCGCCAGGCAGTGCAGGCACTGGGGACAACATCCAAATCATCGATTCGCCTCAGTTGGGTTTGCGGAATCTCAGCAGCGAGGTGAAGGCGGAACCGCCGACTCCCACGACTCTCAGGCCCACCGCAGGGCCCAACAAAAGCTCCACAGCCACGGCTAATCGGAGGAGAAAGCCGGCAGAAGCCTCCACCATTTCGGCCACTCTGCGGGCTGTGCCCACGACGACAACCACAGCGGCTCCAACCACCACGGCCACCGTGCTGATCCGTCGCAATGCGACCAAATCCTCGCCAGCGAACTCCCCCCCATCGGTGACTACGCCCATCAGCTTTGCTTCCCTGTTCTCCGGCTCTTCAACAGGCTTCAGTCCGGAGAAGCAGCGTAGGCCGCTGACCACAAGCACCACAGCAGCGCCCACGCCAGCTGCGGCACCAGGACCAGGACCAGCTCAGACAGGGGCCGCCACAAAAGCGGGACTGGTGCGTGAGGGTCAACTCTTCCAGGATGCCATGAAGCAGGAGCCAGTGGCGGTGAGCAGCAACATGCGCGGAGTGTAAGTCTAATCACAAATCTTCGCTGGAATAAATCTAATCGCTTGCTCCCATTTCATTCTATTCATTAGCAATGCCTGTCCGGTGAAGGATGAGGTGGTGGCTCCCTTCTGGGCGAACAATACACGCGGTGAGGTCTTGGCACTGCTCAATCTGTATCCGTTCGAGCAGTACGTCCACTGGGAGAAGTGCACCCAGGAGTTCAAGCAGATGTTCTGTCGCGATGGATGCCGCTGCGAGCAGCAGTATCGGCTGCATCGTCTGCTCGCCTACGATCCGCACAACGAGTGCCGCGGCATCTTCTCCGACTGGTTCCGCTTCCCCTCCAGCTGCATCTGCAAGTGCTACAACATACCGATGGAGTTCCGGGCCACCTCGCGCAGTCCACGCTCCGACAGCAGCTTCGATGCACCGCAGGAGCGCCTGCCACTGAGGTCGGATCCCATTGAAGCCGCAGAGGCGGAGGTGCAGCGAGCCATCTACGATCATGCCACCGAGGAGTGGTATAGGCCACGCGATGATTTCGATTTCTTCGAAGGATAGTTCTTAGCGTTCGATCCATCGATTGTACAGTAGATAAATAGTTTTTCTCTTAGATTTATAGTGGTACGCGCCCGCAAGATCTTTCAGTCCCACTTTCTGGCTAGTCTAAGAAACTTAACTAAACAATAGCATAATAATAGCATTTAGATTAACGTTTAAGCGTGGGATTATGTCATTGTATATATAGGCAGACATAATGCCCGATTTAGGCAACACTTTGAAGAGCGAATGTACCTTGAAATACTTTTTGAACATATCGCGGCCCTTGTGCCGTGTCCGATGGTATTTAATTTACTTACTTATAAATTATAACAAATAATAATAAATATCTATTCAGATTTAGTTAAGCATATACAGATTGGGAATAAATATATCAAAACAGTGGCCATAACATTATCTAGATAATAGATAATAGAAAAATCGAAGGCATTTTCGAAAAAATATTTATTGCAAAAATGTACGCAAAATCATATATAGATTGTGTGTATATACATGTAGAATGCTTACGTATGTATAAAATAGACTTTAATGTATTTAATACGTTGATATATTTATATATATATATGTATATTTACTTTAAACTTTAAGGCATAGTACATATGGGTATGATAAATAAGATTTTTTTATATAAATTGTATTTATGTGTAGAAAGAATTTCGTATTCTTTTCAAGCATTTCATTTCATTACAGCTTAACCAATTACCACCTACGGCTAGTGATAGCATTTTGTTTTCTTTTCCACATTAATCAATAACATTGTTCATCGAATAAAAACGTTTCATGTTGCACAACTAGCAGCCAATTGTTCTGATTGTCAGGTTCAGCAAAGGCACACGACAGGTAAGTAAGTAAAGCTCGAAATATACATATTAGATTAGAGCTGGAAACGAAACTATTTAATATACACAGTTGAACAGTTGAACGGGATTAAAGCCACTAGATTGGTTTATAGGTGCATCAAATATAAGGGTTTATGTACTTACAAATACATAATAATAAGAGTAGATTGATTGCATACAAAGCAGGCAAAGTAGAACAATTACATAGGTAGTTAAGATGCCTTACAGACTTCCTTTCAGTTACTATATATAAATATTGATATATAAATTGTGAACAATCCCCCAAAGAGAATTCAAAACAGACAGACAAAACATATAGAACTACAGCTACAGTTACAGCTACAGATATAGTACATAAATTAGTTGACGGAGACGATGAAACAAGTAGAAATACCGCGCCCTGAATGCAAACAACATCCTTGCTGCCGCTTGCAAAACCTACGGACGCCCATTGAATACTCTGCGTTGAACGAAACGAATACAAAACTTGATAATATTGATACGCATTGCAAAATACTAGGCTCGGACCACTTAGCATTAATTAAATCTAGGTAACTATATGTGAAATCCATCACCCACTCGAGACGGGCACCCAGAGCAGCTTGTCCTGCTCCTTGTCGACGGCATCCTTGATCTGAGTGCACATGTGCTTGATGCTCACGCCAGGTATGACGGCTGCAAGGACAAAACAAACAAAAGTCACACAAAGCTGGGGGGTGGGAAAAGTCACACGCTGGGAATCGCACCTGATATGTACTGCTTGTAGTCAGTCTCCAGCTTCATGGCCCGCTCGTACATCTCCTTGGCTGCCTTGGCCGAGATTTTGTCAGTGCCAAAATCACGGATATCGCGGATTTGCTTGGCAGACTTGAAGCGCAGCAGCAGGACAATCGGATAGATTTGCAGACGCTGAAGCCGCTCAACGGCCGATATCGACACATCCAGGATGCAGTGACGTCGATCCTACAGGCAGAAGACTAAGCATTACAAAAGCTACGAAACCCAAAAGGAATGCGTGCTCCACTCACATTCTTGCAGGCATTGCTGATGGCCTCCACGGTGGTGCACTCGAACTTGTTGCCCCGCCGGCGATAGTCCACGAAGATGTTCTCCTTGAGACCCTCCTCCATGGCCTCCTGCGAGCAGTCCATGGCCGTCACTTCGCACAGCTTGAACAGGTTGGAAAAGTCAATGGTCAGGCGATCCATCAGGCACTCGGACAGCGGTCCAATGATCAATACGGGCCGACGTGTGGGCGCTACGAGACAGGAACAACGATATTATATACCCTTTATCAATTGATGCCCAACTTACAGTCCAAGAGCTCCACACGCTGATAGCTCAGGGCACCGCCATCATCGTTGAGTAGGCCTAGGTCCGGAAAAAAGCTAAGCTGCGTATTGCTGAAGCTGGCAATCTCCGTGGAGTCGCGGGACGAGCTACGCTGGTTCTTCTTGCGACGAAAAAACGAACGCCGAGCCGAGGTGCTGCCGCGTCGTGCCGTTCCCGTATCACAGTCGACGACCTCGCCCGAGCGCAGCTCCTCCTCCACCCTGCAAGACAATACGGATTGAATATACGGATAGAGATATGGAAGCTATAAGCTGGTACGCACTTCATTTGACTGGGTATAATGCCGCACTCTTTCCGATGCCCCATGGCGTCCAGCTTCCAGGCTCTCCACAGGCCAAAGGTGCCATTGAAAACCGTGTTATCCACATACAGCACCTCATCCTTCACGAAGCGCAAATCGTCCTCGTTCAGCTCTCCGATCCGATCAAACCCCACGCGGATGTAGAACGAATCACCCGGCTCGTCTTTTATTTGCTTGAGTGCTGGTGTGAATAATGAAATTCGAGTTAATACTGAATGCAGGCTGAGTGCAGGATGCTTACTGTGTAGCTTGTTCTGCACCAGCATGGTAACGGTGTCCGTGAGCTTGGAGATCTCATTAGCCGCCTGCTCGGCAGTCACTCCGCTCAGGTCAACGCCATTGTACTCCAGAATCTGATCGCCCTTGCGTATGCCGGCATGATCCGAGGGTGAACCTGGTGCCACATCGTGCACATAAATGCCCACCTTGTTGCCGCCAAACAGCTTGATGCCCAGATTCTTCGATTTGTCCATGTGCAGCGTCACGTACCGCAGAGCTGGAAGAGTGAAGAATTCAAATAAGTTTCATATACATTACGGAACGGCTGTTAACGTGAGGTTTTGTTAGTTGGAAAGCCTTTCAATTGTATATTTTGAAGAGCTCAAAGTTAATTCTGATTTGCCTCAGTCTAGAAACACACGAGTATATCGCAGTTATGGCGAACATTGACGAACATTTCACATTAGTTCTTTCTCCCTCCCTTGCTTGTTTGTCCGACATTCTTGTCCCTTGCCTATTCTATTGCTGTGTACTGGGATCGTAGAAGGATGAAGCTACCCTGCAGGAAGGCTTCGCCATAATACTGAAGCCTTAAGCCTAACACAGACTGAACGGCTACGAATGCTGATCTAGAGTGTATACCTTAGCGAAAAGGCTTTACCTTGTAAAGGCATGGAATATGGACAAGGAGCTGGGTTAGTCAAACAGGAATATACTGGCGCTCTACGTACTTTCTGCCGGAACGGAGACGGGAGGCGGCGGCAATGCCGGCTTGGGGTCCTCATCGTACACAGTCGAGGTGGCCGATGCGGTGGTCGTGGTGGTGGTGGCCGCCGACGAGGGTATGTCCTGGCTGCTGCTGATATCCGACTGGTTCTCCAGGCTGTCGGTGAAGCTCTGATCCTTGATGGACTGATGGGAGAGCGGTGCTCGCGAGCCGCCGGACGACGCAGCTGCCGATGGCAGAAGCGTGAGCGGCTGCAGGGGCAACGGAGCCAGCACATTGCGGGCGGGCGGACGCGGCGAGTTGCGTGGCGTGGGCGAGCCCGAATGATTGAGGGGAGATTCTGGTTCCAGATTATGCGTGCCCATCTCGTACTCCATCGAAGGGAACTCTGCAAAGGGAGAGACGGAGATTAGTTTGGATGCAATGGCGGCTGCCGCATCGATCTGCTTACTCTCCGGATTGTACTGGACGAGCATGGTGAAGGAGTCGCCGCATTGGCGCAGCACATTGGCCGCAATCTCCTGCGTGGCCGCGCGCATATTGATGCCGCACACTTCCAAGAGTTGATCGCCCACCTGGAGACCGGCACGCATCGCGGTACTCTTGTCAGCCACGGTGGACACAAAGATGCCGCCCCCGTTGTTGTTGCACTGAATGGTGATACCGAGCGACTTGTCGCGCTTGTCGATGGTGACTCTTCTAAGGTCTCCAGGGCAGAGAAAATCCGCGGGCACATTGGAGCTGCGCTTGCTGCCGCTGCCAGCCCCGTGGCTGAGCACCTCCACGTGCACCTGGGGCATGGGCGAGCCACGGCCACTGCCGCCGCCGCCAGCTCCCCCATTTGCCGCTCCCCCACCGGGCACACTCACCCCAAAGCTGGCATGGATGGCCGTGCTCATGAGCGAGACGGGCGCCCGGTCCGAGGAGGAGGCCGACGAGGCCGGCGCCATGCTTGTGACATAGTGATGATCGATGGAGCCCGAGCTGTTTTTCACCATGCTGCTGCTCTTGCTGGCAACGCTCGGATTGGACGGTATGCGCAGTCTCTGGTTGTCCTTCTTCCGCGGGAAGGTGCCGCCCTCGTAGATGACACCACCCCCGCCTCCCATATACGGATACGGAGCATGACTGGGATGGCTTGGATGGCCATAGTCCAGATACGGCGGCAGCGGATGGGGCAGTGGATGGGGATTCATGTGCTGCTGCTGCTGCTGATGATGATGATGCTGATGCTGCTGTGGATGCGGGTAGTCCAGGTCAGTGGGTATGCCAATGGCACTGCTGCTGTCATGCTGGGCCACCGTGGCCAGTGGCTGTGGCGGCGGCGATGGCAGCGTCAGTGGACTTGAGCGGCGCGTGTTGCGCAGAACCTGGGCGCTGGGCGCGAACGTAGGAAAGAGCTGCGTGTGCCGGTTGCCCGAGATGTGGCTGGCCTGCTGCGAGTAGATGCCCGTGCCAAGGCCGAGGATGCCGGAGCCAATGCTCTCGCTGTCGCTGGGATACTTGGGCACATGCTTGACCGCCTGCGGCATGGGCACATGCCGTTTCGGGTAGACGCTGTACTCGCTAATGGGCGGACTCTTCGTAGACAGCATCGACTCGATGGAGTTCTGCGACTTGAGTGATATCACGTCCGCCGGCTGGCTTCCGGCTGGATGCAGGGGCATGCCCCGCGTCGGATTCAGTGGCATGAAGACGGCATTGGAGTTGGAGCTGGAGCTGGCACTGGTCTTGGGCAGCGGCGGCGGATGGAACACATCGAAGATCTGTTGCTTTCGCACGGGAAACTCCCCTGCCGCCGGCCCAGGCCCTGTCCCGGAGCCCATACCCATGCCCATGCCCATGGCCATGCCCATTCCAGCTCCTCCGCCGCTGGCGTTCATCACCTGCTGCTGCGCCTGCTGGCCGCTCGTCTTGGGCTGGTAGAAGTCCCCGCTGGGCGTGATGTTCAGCGAGAAGCGGTGATTGTTGTGCGGCCGGGCGCCGTAGCGGTCCTGCGAGGGCATCTTCACCCGGGCATTGGCGCCCATCAGGGGAGCGGCACGCTGCAGCGGTTTCTGGGGCTCATCCGCGGCGGGCATGGTGCCGCCGTAGAGCGAGTGGCGGGGATGGGAGGGGTATCCAGGATGCCCGGGCATGCCGCCCACTCCCCCAGCGGAGGGAGGAAACAGGGCCGAGGGGCCAGAGCTCACGGGATTGGAGTTGCGATTCGGATGCGACTTGATGGCGCTGCCATTCGCATTCCGGATGTGCGCCAGCGGCTTGGACAGCTGCGGCGGCAGTGGCGGTGGCAGATCCTGCAGCTGCTGCTGCAGCGGCTTATCGAGCGTCACATGACCCACCACGGCATCCGCATGGACATCCACATCATCGTCCTTGTCCACGTTAATGGGCCCAGCGGTGAAGAGCGACATGAGGGCGCGCTTCTTCTCGCCGCCTCGCTGGCCAATCGTGCCCGTGGGATTGTCGTGCGAGATGCTGGCCCGCGGCCAGGTGCCCATGCTCTTGGCGGCGGCCTCCTTCTCCTTCTTGGTGCGCTTCTTGCGATTGAAGAGATTCTCCTTGCTCTTCTCCGAGCTGTTCTCGCTGAGCACCGAGTCCAGTGCGGCGATGGCATCGTCGTGGTCCTGCTCAAAGTTGTCGTCCGGTGTGCCCGGCTTGCTGAACTTTAGCTTTCGCAGGAAAAAGTCGGCGAATTTCGAGGGATGTTTGGTGGCACTTCCACCGCCGCCTGTGCCACTGGCACCGCCTGCCCCACCGCCGCCACTCAGCTGCTGCATGGAGTCAATGGAGTCGGTCTGCGCCGAGGATGTGGTCATGCGGCAGTGTCCCTCGCCGCCCTGCGGCATCTGCATCTGATCCTGCACATACTTGAGAGCAAATATGTTCAGGCTGTCGCTGCGCGAATCGTTGAGCAGCTGCATCACCTCCTCGATGGACTGCACCGAGTCCATGGACTTGTTGTTGATGCTCAGCACACGGTCGCCCACATCCAGTTCGGGCTCGTAAAAGGCCAGCGAGTTCTGCTCGATCTTGGCTATGAACACGCCCATGTCCAGCTGCAGGCCGTGCAGGGTGTCGCGATCGCGTGTCTTCAGCTGCACGGAGTACGGATGCCGCTTGCTGTGGCGCGTGCGGGAGACGAGCAGCAGGCTGCGCGGGGCACAGGCGCGTATCTCATCGAGCACCATGCGACGGGAGAGCGACTGACAGTCCATGTTGTTCACCTTGCAGATGACATCGTTGATCTTTAGCTTGCCAAAGGCGGGCGAGCTCTTGGTGACGCCGCAGACGAGCTTCCGCTTGTTGCTGTCGTCCAGGATGATGCCCAGATCGACGGCATGGTCGTAGTTGGAGAGCTCGATCTCGAGCAGATCCTCGCCCTCGTAGCTGCTCAGGCGGAAGCTGCGGCGCGAGGCATTGTCGAGGTTCTGGTTCTCCAGCTGCTCCTTCAGCAGGTCGATCTTCTTCTGGGCCTCGTCCTTTTGCTTCTTGATTTTCTCGCTGTCGCGGATGGCCATCAGCGAGTCGGAGATGGCCTTGTCGCGCTCGTGGCGCATCTTATCACAGAGCGTCTTCACAGAGTCGCGCTCCTGGACGATCTTCTCGCGCTGCGAGATGGCCCAGTCACGCACTCGCTTCGCCTCATCGGCGTCCTGGCCGGCCCGATCCACCTCGGAGAGGGCCTTCTCCAGGCTCTTGCGCAGCTTCTCCAGCTCCTTGCTGTCCTCCTTGCTGCTGGAGGAGAACTCCTTCGACCAGGAGCTCTCGCGCGACTTGAGCAGATCGCGCTTCTTCAGCTCGGCGTTGGCCAGCTGCAGCGACTTGATCTCGGTGCGGCACAGTTGCTCGTCCTTCTTGAGACGCTCGATCTCCTTGTTGGCCAGCACCAGGTCGTCGGACATCTTCTGGGTCTCCTGCAGCACGTTGTCTTTCTCGGAAAGCAGCTGGTTCAGCTCCTCCGTGAGCGAGACCACGTTCTTCGTCTCCTTGGACAGCAGCACCTTCAGCGTCTGGTTCTCGTCCCCGCGCTCTCGATAGTAGTTGCGCTCCTTCTCCAGCTCAATGTACGACTTCTTGTACTTCTCCCGCTCCACCACCAGCATGCTGCGCTCCTTCTTCAGCTCGGCCAGCTTGTCGCTGCAGCTGCCATCGCAGGAGGATGGCTTCCCAAAGTAATACGGATTGCCGCCCGTACCCTGAGGCGCTCCCTGTGCGCTGCCATTCTGATTCTGGTTCTGGCTCTGCTGACTTTGGTTCTCCAGCAGGATCAGCTTCCGCTTGAGCCGCGCACTCTCCTCCACCATGTCCGTGAACTTCTTGCTGTCGGCCACGTAGTGCTCCTGGTAGAGATTGAGGTCGGTGGCCAGCTCCTCGCAGCGACGCTTCGTGTGCGAGTGCTGCTGCCGCAGCGTGGTCAGCTCCCGCACCGCCACCTCATACTGCGACTGCAGCAGCTCGTACTTCTTCCCGTTGCCGTGTCCGCTGCCTGACACCCCCACAATGGCTGTGCTGTTGATGTTGACGTCCTTGGTGGGGCCATTGTTATTGGCCATATTGGCGGCCGTGGTGCTCCCACTGGAGTTCGACGGCGGACGGAGTGTGTTGTCATAGCCCACATACTCTGAGCTTTCTTCTGCATGGAAAACATGGACAAAAATACAGCTTCAGAGATTAATGCTCTTGCGGCTAACGAATGATCCACTCACCCTCTTGACTGCTCGTGCTGGTCAGCGAAAGATCTCCCGATGCCATCTTTGCCATCACAACATCTTTTGGACAATGCACAACATATAGATGAAGCTGCAGGGGCAAACAAAAGATAAACAAAACAAAAGGGTAATTAATATCATTAAGTTCAAAGTTCTCATATTAGTTATTCGATTCTTAAATTAGTTTTCGGTGACTTTAACGATCCCAAAAATAAAAGAGCTAAAACCATAAAAAGTAGTTTTATCTTTTGCAACTTTTATTAAATCTATCGTTATTGTGTACAAGCTGCTGGATCAATAAAAGTTTTATTGTTAGTTTATTTTATCACATTTACGAAATATATTTCGTCATATACTCATATCTAACAACTGCTTTGAAAAGATTAAAAGATACCCAAACCTTTGATTTATTATAAATAAAATGCTATCAAAGGGGGAACGAAATCTAAAACACAAAACAAACAAATAACAAATCAATTAAAATTACTGAGAAATTACTTGCAATTACTCAATTGAAAATACTATACTACCGAAGCATTAATAAAATAAATATCCAAACTCTACTGTGGAAATATTTACTCCTATTGTTTAAAAAGAAGCCCCGAAGGCAATCCACTGTGCTGCATTAATTATCCATGGCATGGATGGCCGCTGAACGCTCCATGCCGCTCCATGGGAGAGGAAAACCAAAGTTGTGGAAAACCAAAAACTTTCACAAATTTTGTGAAACTGCGATTTTCACAATTGAACAAATAAAATTTAAATACATTCAACAAGCCGCAAGAAAAAAGCAGCAAAAGAAAGAAAGAAACGATGTCCATGGTACCGAACGAAGCTTTTGGATACACTTGCAGATCGGCAGTTGCTATAGCACCTAATAAATTATATAGAATGTTTGATTTTTAAGATTTTAAATTGAATTTTGTCCAAGTTGGAGTCTTTAGATACCCTAACAGATTGATTACAGATACAATTTGACTTATTTGGCCAATTGGAAAGACGTGGGGAACAGTCGATTTGAACTTTGTAAAAATGTATGAAAGTTTGAAATATTGAAAAAAAATGTCCCATAAACGAAATGATACATTAATTTCAAATGATACGAGCAGAGACCAAACGACACGAGCGAATGATGGATATGGTACATCCATTCGGAATCTCATTCGGAAATCTGAATTTGATCAGTGGGCTTGGAATAGTACACATACTCCCCATCGAAGGGTATCTCATACACAGAGTAGGAGAACCGTGGTTATGGTCAGACGTGGGCCAACCAGAAACTTCATTTCGGTGCTTTCAAGGGGGGTGGGTAGGAGGGCTAATGTGTTCCCTTTCCACGATCGAGAGCGCGTTGCTGCGTGTTGCGAAAAGGAGAGAGAGAGAGACACTTATGAGAGAGTAAGGGTTCGCGGTACGGTATACGGGGTATGTGTGGTAATTAAGCAAAATGTAAAAGAGCATCGGGCAGCAGGCAGAAACTAAACCAAAGAATTAATTGAAGCAGCCAAGCAGAAAGCGTAAATTAATAGCAATACAAGTATGTATGTACATATGTACATCCCACAGCCTACACACATACATGCATAAATACATTTATACATATGTATACACATGCATGTATGTATGTATCTTATAGATGTTTAGATGTACAAATGTACATATGTACATACGGGTAAAACAAGTTGCTTGAATGAGAGAGAAAGAGAAGCAAGCACTAGCAAGCATCAGAGGAAAGAAAGAAAACGGGGAATTATATAAACTGCAAAACATAAGTATTTACTGTTGCTTACCTTCTAATCAACACTGTTATGGGTGTTGGTGTTGATATTGCTAGCACTGTTGCTGTTGCTGTTGGTGTTCGTGTTCGTGTTGGCAGAGTGTAAACACAGTAATTGTGCAACGGAGGAGATGGAGGAGGAGCAGTGTCCCAGACAGAACAACAGATCTTCGGGCATGAATGATGGGACCTGCACGTGCCGTATATTACTATTTTCTCGCACTAAACATCGGCCCAGGGACACAGAGGTATTATAGTTATAGTTTTTTCACCATCCAAATGAACATAAAACTCTGCTGCTGCTGCTGCTGCTAGCCTACACGCACGCAAACGCAACAGCTGAACGGGGCGGGGGGAAACTCACAGAGAGAGAGTGAGTGAGTGAGAGAGGCGAAAGAGAGAGCTCCACCCCAACAGGCGCAACAGGCGAATGCGACAGAATGATTCGAGACTGCGACTGCGGTTCTGAACTCTGATTGACACCGATGTACGGGAGTGATTCTGATCTCTTTTTCTGGATTTCATAAGCAGTGCATCTACTCCACTAGTTCACCACGGAAGTGCGGGGAAGAGAGGTCAAACTCGAAATGGCAAGGACGGAACGGAACGGAACGCACGCATACACGAAACGGTAACAAGTCTTGGACGAAACACCACACAATCACTACGCGAACGATGACGAATCAGCACCCGAAAACGTTAATAAAAGCGAACAAAAACTAACAAAAAAAAAACAATGCAAACGTCACTTTTCAGTCGATAGACTATCGATAGTATACTCGATAGTAATTAAGAGTGCTCAAAACGCGTCCAATTTACTCACATTTGCGTTTATTATCGTTGCTGTTGTTACTACGCCAGAGTTGCTAAGACAATTTTAAGCGCTGTACAGCACTTGCAGTTATATCAAATTGCATGTAAAAAGACAGTTCGTGTAAATACCAGAAGATAGCGCCTGGTCGGCAGTTCATTTAAAAATATCACAACAAATTTTTAGGACTCAGTAGTTTATTTATATGCTCTCATCTCGGCGCCATCATCTCTTCCTAAAGACATAGTCTTCCTTTTGGACAATCAAATACGTTTGACCGAGGGCACTCATTTGATGGATCTGCAACATGAAAAGCAAAACTTGAGACTGTATGGATGCCTCTCCTATACTGCGGGATAAATGTAGGTTTCGCTTACCTCGTCACCTGATGTAGGTGTTTGGCAAATTCGTAATTCCAATGGACCTTGAGTTGAGGGATCTCTCACTGATTTCAGTATGTCCAGTGCATCTATGAGGAAGCCTTGGTATAAGAGGCAGTATATATATCCCAAATTAATACTCTTAAGTGTTCGACATTCTCGGAAGATGCCAAGCAGATGACCGGAAATATTTGTAAATGCATGATCCGAAGTGATTTTCAGATTCTCAAGATTAGTCAACTTAGCCAGGAGGGAAATGCATTCGTCGTCTTCGAAGCCACACTTTAGGCTTCTGATTGAACCAACCTGCACGAGGTGGTGAGCCTCTTCAAGACCGATGGAAGTGTTCTCTAAAACCAAATTCTTTAATTTGGTTGACGCCTTCAGTGAAAGTGCCCGAAAGAACCCTACTAGAGAACCCATAGAGCCGGTAGTGGAGATTGTCAACTCTTCAAGGAGCAAAGATTCGGCCAATCCCTCAATGCTCTGGGTATCTGCGATGGGGAGCTTCAAGAACTTTAGTCTCGGAATCCGAAGAATAAGGTTTAATACGGTATCTGATTCCTGATCGACTGCCGGACCATCGATTATTAAATGTTCGATCTTTGATTCGTCAATAAATGCAAAAGCAGTGAGCACATCTACCAGAGAGGCTTCGCCACTCCTAGTTGTTATGCCCAGATGCTCGATGGAGTTTCGATGTGACAGTACGTGGAGACCCAATGTGCTGCTGAACGCGCACTCGAGTCCCGTCAAGGAACTTATTGTGGATACTGCGGTCACCTCTTGGGCGGAAAGACTTTCGTCCGTAACAGATAGATGTTCTAGTGGGGCACTCCATGGCGGCAATACTCCCAAGAAGGTTCATTAGGGAGCCCGCTCGATGGGATTCAACAATCAGCACTGCCAGCTGGGGAAGTTGAGCCAGCTGTTCTATTTCCATGTCCCCAAAATGGGATAACCCACAGGTCAGGGTTCGGAGGGAATTTATTCTACTCACTTCCCTAAGCTCTTCACTGCTCATTTCGTAAGGACTTTCCACTCTCAATTCCTGCGGAGTCTTGCCTTGTAACGTGGCCAGCGCCCCGAAGAATTGGCGCATGGAGCCAACTTCGAAGAGTCCAGAAATAGTAACGCACCGCAAATTCTGCAGGATAGCTAGGGAAGTTAAACCCATGCCGTTGGCTAAATCCTTCATTAAATTGAATGAAGTAATAGTCAATTTCCCAGTGCACTTATCGAACATAATAATTCTGAAAGATAAATGGATAGAAAAAAAGTTTAAAGCTTTGAAATACAATTAGGAGTTAATTACAAACCTCCCACCGCTTCCCTCTTCAACAACTTGGAAATCGCTCAAATGGTGTAAGTGCTGGAAACTTCGTACATCGGAGAGGGCGCCTGTGAAGCTCGTCAACGAAGTAATCTTGGCCAATTCCGTGGTATCATTAAAGTCGATCAGGCCTTGGTCTATGGACAGACTCTGTAGATAGTGTTTAGTTCTCATCGCTAGGGCGGCAAAGAATTCTCTTAATGAACCAGGTGCCACGTATCCTTTTATTTCCAAATGGTTTACAGATTCGAGACGGGCTAAAGATTCTATCGCGAGGTTATTTTGTTCAAAGAAACTTATTTTCAAAGTTCAATTTAAGGCTTTTCCGATGCAACGATACGTCCATGTTGTTGAGCCGTATACAAATTTTATCTTGACAGGCTTCAAACATTTCAACGAGGATTTCAGACGACTTCATGTCGATGCGATCGGAGATGTTTTGATTACATTTTAAATTAATTTCTAGCTAACTTTTTGCAGCACTTTACAATTGCAAGGACTCCAGGCGATATCTTCCCGAACATTTCATTTCCACTCAGGTGCAGCTTCTCGAGTTCGGTTAGTTGAGCCAGAAGCTGAATGTCCAGAGGATCCGCGAGCTCACATTCCAAAGTTCGCAAAGACCTCAGGCGGGCCAGTTCCTTTGCCTCCCCGGAAGTGATCGGTTCTTCCAAACGTAAATATCGTAGTGTCTGCGACTGCCTCGAGGCCAGAGCAGCCAGGAGGCCCTGAAGTGGTCCTGGGGATGATGGCACAGATGTGATAATCAATTCTTCGAGCACAGGTAGCTGTGCTAGGAGCTCAGCGTTCTGTGTTTCGACAAATTCACACTCCAATCTCTTAAGTGATGCGATTTCAGATACTGCTGCGGTTTCCTCTGCCGTGATATTTTCCAAAATCAAGTAAGTCAATAAGGGTGCATTCCTGAGTCCATTGGGAATCGGCATTGAAGATAAACCTGTCAGAGTCGAAAGTGTACTGCAGTCGGAGGCATTCGCAATCTTCTCTTTAAAATTAAGGATCAGTTCTCCACTTGAACTGTATGATATTGACGCATTGACTAGGTGAATACTTCTTAACATCTTTGCCTCCACTAGAATTCTCAGAACTTGCTGCGATAGTTCCCCAAAGTCGTGTCTGGACAGTATCCCCAAGCGGTCGAGATTGGTCAGTTTGGACAGCAGCCCAATGCTCTGGGGATCATCAAATCTACACCTCACTGAAGTTAAGCTTTCGATCTCGGCCATTGCCTGCGTTTCATTGTGGTCCAATGGTGCGTCGTATATGGACAAATCTTCGAGAATTTTACCGGATAATTCCACCAGCAGAGGCTGAAGAGTGCCCTTCTCGTGGATGCCTTCGATTCTTAACCATTTCCAGTCTGGGAATCTTAGCCAAAGGCCTGTATTCGCTTGCATCGCAGTCGGGTCTCATTTTGAATTTGAGATATTCTAACTGTTCGCAATGCGGGGCGATCGCGGCCAGCCTCTTTCCTCCCGTTTCATTATTCATAAAGGACAGCATTCGCAAGTTCTTGTTCTGGCGGCAGATTTCAATCAAATCATCAATATCCATGCGTATATTTAAATAGAGTTTCTCGAGGCTGTCAATCCTTCCCAGACCCTCTAGGCTGTAGCCTGAAAATATGCAAATGTAAACCCCATAGACCCACATATGTGGATGTATAATGCTCACCCCGTACATCAATGCGCAATTCTTTCAGATTTGGCTTGTATTGAAGAGACTCAATCAGGGTGTTAAATACTTCCAAGTGATCACTGTGGAATGATTCTGGAGCGTAATGCAATGAGACGTCGTACGAAGTATGATTCTTGATGCCTTGGCAGAGGGAGCTCCAGTAGGTTTTTTTGTCCTTTGCTGACGTATTCTTCAGCCTGGTATATATCCGTTCAAAGTTGATCTCAATGATGGTGTCATAGAAGAACACAAACTCCATAAGCCTGAAGAACAGATGCGCATTCCATTCATTGAGCATATCGCTGAACCACTCACAGCAAGCGGCAAAGCTAATGAGTTCGGCATACTTGATTCTGTCCGTTTCGAAGGGTCTCTCATTCTCGCAGTAATTTTTGATGTACTTAAATATTTTAAAGAAGCATTCGGGTGGCAATTTCAAGATGCTCGCTTGACTCATTTGAATATAATCACAGCGTTGGATTCGGCACAATCAAAAGTTCAGTGGATGATTTATCAAATGAAATTATTTTCTTTCGCTGAAAGAGCTGTCGGACACAATTCCTAATGATTCATTCACAAAATCGATTAGTTTTCTCTCTAATATGATTAGTTAAATGTATCAAATGGCCTTATCAATTTATTGTTGATTACACTTCACGGTTGAACACACAAATACATTTTCCGCTTAATGCACACACGACTGTTTGGATCTTCCACGCCTTCACGACTGTGACTGCAGTGTCTTCTTATCTACCTTCACCACGAACAGCTGTTGGCTGAGAAGAGCTTTTATACTCTCTTCCTCGCAAGGAATGAAACTCTCTTACTGTACGTTTAGCTTGTCTTCCTCTCTCTCTCTCTCTCTTTTGTAGCACAAATGAATTTGTTAAGTATTTTTATTGGTATTTTTAATACCGTTTGTTGAATCCAGATCAGAGAACAATTGAAGTACAGTTACATATAAGATAGTCCGTACTTACATTGCATAGTTTACATTACATGATGTAGCTTGTGTTGGGCTCGGCTCTCTGTTGTCGCTAATTAGCTGTTATGGCTCTCGCTGACGACCGGCTCCCTTCTGGAGTCGAGGAGATATTGAAGCTGCTGGACCGGCTGCTCATCGTCATATTACATATACGTTCCGGTAAAAAGCTTCCTGATGAGAATTAATTCATAATAATGGTTCTGCTATAAAGAACATAAAGAATCTTATCCCGTATACCAAATAGCAACCGTTAAACATCCTGAGAATATCCATATCTACAATCGCAAAGCCTATATTTGATATTTGATATCTTTTTTTTCCAGAATATGTAGAACTGATGCTTCGATGCTCCAAGGAATGCAAGCACCATTCGCCCGTACCAATCTCAATAAAATAATTCGACATTTCTATATAGTTTAGTATCAAAATATATTTAAAATAAGTATCAAAATATGCTTTAACGAGAACGAGTAGCTGCGAGAGAGGTATTCACAGTAGTATTAAGAGTTGCAAATTGAATTTTGATGGTGAAATTTTGATTGCCGAAAATTCAAACATCGACACAGCCGACCCCGACGATCCCGATGACTCCAAAGATCCTCGACTCCGAAGAGTCGCCGACAACTCCGAAGAGTCTCCGACCCCGTTCTTAATAAGAACGTTCGTTGATGACGACAGCCAATCCGTTGCCGTTGAATTGTGTAAATCTGTTGGATTCATACAAGTATTGTTAGTTTGAACAAGAAGTTTAAACATACATATTTGTTAGTTAATACGAACCCGCAGTGTTTATAGTGTACTCCGTACACTGCCCCATCTGTGCCCCATGTCATCGGAATATCGAAATATTCCCCATGCCCCTCGTACCTATTAGATTGTTTAGCGTATTAATTGAACATACTATATACATACATATGTACATCAATATGTACATCTATATTTCGTACTCACTTCTCACTGATCATTGTGTTCCTGTCGCTCAGTGTAGCAGTCCAGTCCAGTCCGGTCCAATTAGTGTAATTTTTTTTTTTTTTTTTCCAAAAGGATTTTTTTATTTTAAAATTTTTTTTTTTTTTGAACTTTTTGTAAAAAAGAATCACTTTATGCTTAAACCTAATTAAAAAAAAAACAAAAAAACCGAAATAAATATTTATTAAAATTTAGAATTTTAGGTTTTGTGTGTTTGCAACTGGAAGTTACAAACTATACTGATATTTGTTCAGTAATCTCACACGATCCCGAATCTGACTTATGGATTTTGGTCGTGCATGGATTGCTTGGTTAATATATATTTTACGATTCGTGTGTACATATATCGAACACAAATCTAGCACCAAGCAAGCGTATACGTTCTATTAGAAAAATAATATATAAAATAGACTTTTGTATGGCTTATCAAGTGTATCACAGTAACAGGCCAAACTTTTTACTTTATTGATTACAGAATTAGGCAACGGACAATCTTTTTCTGGTATAACTAGTCTCCTTTGAGAGCCAACCAGAGTCGAACTCTCCCTGTGCATGGTATATTAATCATTTTTATCATCATTAAAATATAGCGCTTTGGCCCTTGATCTTGATAACATAATATAACAGAATCTTATCAGAGAATGAATTGTGTTTTTGAGTGCTGTTACGCTGATTCCGGGATGGAATGGTCGGGGCAAACAGCCAGTTGGTTCCATCAATTCATTTATTATGCGAACTCAAGTGATTTCCACCTACCCATCGTACTCGTATATAGCTGCGACTGACATCAGGTTCAATTGGAATCATTGGGGCCCGGCTGCTTGCTCAATTGAGCTTCAGTTGGGTTCCATCTGTGCTGTCGAGTGGTCCCATCATCATCATGTGTCCCCTTTGTGCCTTACTGCTGCTGCTGGCCGCTCTGGTGGCCTTGATCTACATATTCCTGACCTGGAACTTCGGCTACTGGAAGAAGCGTAGCATTAGGACAGCCAAGGCATGGCCCTTTGTGGGCAGCTTTCCCAGCGTCTTCACCCAAAAGCGTAACATGGCCTACGACATTGACGATATCTATCGGTAAGAGCGGACACTCAGTCTCAAGTTTATTTATAAATTACTGCCCTTGCAGGCAGTACAAGAACTCGGAAAGGGTTGTGGGTGTGTTCAACACCCGTGTCCCACAGCTATTGATTCTGTGTCCGGAATATGCACACAAGATTTTTGTGGGCGAGTTTCGTAGCTTTCACGACAACGAAATGGGAAAGTTTGTAAGTGAAGGTAGATCAGTTTTGTAGGTTAACTAAACTCGAATCTTGCTTTCGCAACAGACAAACAAAAAGGTGGACAAAATCTTGGCCAACAATCCATTTATACTAATGGGAGAGGAGTGGAAGGAGAGGCGTGCGGAGATAACACCGGGCCTATCAGCAAATCGAGTAAGTAACTGCAGATAGTGCTACTGATAGTAATTAAGCGGTGGGCATAATGGAAAACTGGGAGTATCTTTCTAACTGATTGAACCATCTGGAATTGTATAACGTCGTATGCACTGTGGCATAGGAAAACATCTCGGGCAGCGCAGTCGGCACACGCGCAGCGTTAAAACTTCGTGCGGTTCGGCTCGGCACGAGCAGCAACTTCGTGTGGCCTAAGCACAATTGCTGCTCGGCTGCCGCAGCGGCAGAGATGCTTCGTGTCTGTTGTTTTTGCACACAAACGCACTAATACTTGTGAGTGTTTGCGTATAGTAGACAGTGAAAAGGCAAAGCAATGCAATTAAATAAGTTTTGGTTCACGTACTTTGCCTCTTCTTACTCTCATATACAATACTTCCCTCTCTCTTTCTCTCTCTCTCAATCCACGAAAAAAAAGGTCAAAGCCGTTTATCCAGTGTCGCAGAGCGTATGCAAGGGGCTTTGTGGATTACATCAAGCGTCAGCAGCGCATGGCCACCGCCGATGGCATCAATGCGAAGGATCTCTGCCTGTGCTACACCACCGAGGTGGTGTCCGACTGCGTGCTGGGCATCTCCGCCCAGAGCTTCACGGACACACCCACGCCGCTGGTGGGCATGATTAAGCGCGTGTTCGAGCAGTCATTTGGCTTCATCTTCTACAGCATGGCCGCGAACCTCTGGCCACCCATTCGCAAGGTGTACAGCGTGGCGTTGTTCGCCAAGGATGTGGAACGGTTCTTCTTCGACATCATGGCGAAGTGCATCGCCCTGCGGCGAGAGAATCCCGAGCAGCAGCGCGAGGATTTCCTCAACTATATGCTGCAGCTGCAGGAGAAGAAGGGCTTGGACACCGCAGAGCTGACGTCGCACACGATGACATTCCTCACGGACGGCTTCGAGACGACGGCCCTGGTGCTCGCCCACACGCTCCTGCTGCTGGCTCGCAATCCGACGGAGCAGCAGAAGGTGCGCGATGAGATTGGCAGCGAAGCTTTAAGCTTTGAGCAGCTGAGTGAGTTGCCCTACATCGATGCTTGTATTCATGGTAAGGAATACCCTCCCCCTTGAGCTGTGCTCCTCATGATCCATGATCTTTCCAGAAACTTTGCGTATTTTTGCGCCGCTGCTGTCCGCCCGCAAGTTGGTGACCGAGGCCCATGACTTTGTGAACAAGAACGGTGTGAGTGTGCGTGTCCATCCCGGGGATGTGGTGATCATTCCAGCCCACTCAATGCATCACGATTCTGAGTACTACGAGGAGCCGGAGGCATTCAAGCCGGAACGTTTCCTCGAAGCCAATGGCGGTGTGCGCAAATATCGGGAAGCCGGCGTCTACTATGGCTTCGGCGATGGACCACGCGTTTGTCCAGGTTGGTTTCTGTCTATCTAAAGACTAGAATCACCCATTCTCTTTCTGCTTACAGGCATGCGGTTTGCACTCACCCAACTGAAGGCTGCCTTGGTTGAGATTGTGCAGAACTTTGAGATTAAAGTGAATGCCAAGACACGAACGGACAACGAACTGGATGACACCTACTTCATGGCCACACTGAAGGGTGGCATCTGGCTGGACTTTGAGACGCGCCAATGAAACTTTCTTCCACAACAATTTTTTTTGAACAATTTCAATTTAATACGAGTAATTACATAGAATTTTCACCTACAACAAACCACCGAATCGAATCACTTAGTCTCGACTTAGGGCCAATTGAACCAGGGGCAGCACTTTGATCGAGGACAGATCCGCCAGAATGGCCTCGATGTTGTCCAGGGAAGCCACCTGCATGAGGCTCTCCTTGCGGAAGCTTAAAATAATAATGGCAAACAGTGGCAGAATCTCCAGGCTATCAAAGCCTAGTATCTGGAAATGATAGAACGACCATTGAAGTCTACTAATCGAAAGCAGTTTGAGCGTGTTACCCACCAAGTCCCAAAGGATCAGCAGCTGATCGGGTGGCAGATGTCCGGAAAATGCGCGCATTAGCCATTTGAAGACAACGCGTAGGCTGTAAAGATTTCAGGCTCATTAGAAAGAATCTATTTGAAAGCATCGTGTGTACTCACGGCTGTATCTGTAGCTCACGGAAATGCGACCAGAGCTGTGGCTCATAGGTCTGCAGCAGCTTCTCGAACAGCAGACAGAGGCTGACAATGCCCTGGGGATGCGTATTGATGGTGGTCAGTCGGTGGCAGTATCGTATATAGAATGCACGGAAGGTGTAGTACAGATTCACCGGCGAATCGTACAGATAGCAGAAGGGAGCGGCGAACATGCAAATCCCATGGAAGGGCACCACGCCCGAGGGTGGGCCCTCGTAGGTTCTGCCCTTCACCGGAAAGGCCTCGTAGTCCACACAGTTGCCAATCTCTGTGTCGCGGGAGAAGCAGAGGAGCACCTGATAGAGCACATCCTCGAACACAAAATACTGATCATCATTGGAGGCCGTCAACTGGATGTCCTTAAAGACGAGCTTGTCCACAATGTGATCCGTGATCCAAACTGTATTCCGCAGCTTCTGCCAGTGTTCAATGTCCTAGAAAGAGAGATGGGATTGATTATCGTGTAGATATATTCCTTTCCTTTAGAGGTTTGGCTATCCCTTACATAGTCATGCAGCTTGCTATCCAGCACAGCGGCCCAGAGGGCGCCTCGATATGGGGCCGGTGTGCAGCCCTTCTTTAGGAAATGCTGACACATGGGCGCATGTCGACCCTCTAGGATACGCTGGCACTGTGTCGTCAGATCCGGGGCACCCAGATAGCCGTCACTGCGCAACAGATCCGCAAAGTGTGTGCGCAGCTCAAAGAGATTCTTCACGGGCAGAGCAATGTGCGAGAATTCCCATTGAGGAATTTGGCTGTTAAGAATATGCTGAGAATGTAGAGCATGGATTGCCATGGATTGAGCGGTTGCTTACTCTGTATTTTCGGAGGTCTTGGCGGGCCCTTTCAGCGAGAGCAACACCTCCAGCAGATCCTTGGGTGCGTACACAGGTCGATAGTTGGCTAGATCTGAAGAATTTCATTAGAATTGCATCGGAGTTAGATCTGTGATGTAGTCTCACCCATGCTGTAGTTGCTTAGCTCATTCCATTTGGCCATAAAGTCCTCTCGATCTGCGCTGATACGTGGCTGTCCATGGAGTGGGACCTTCAGCTCCGTGCACATGGCATTTAAGCTCTTGCGCACCCGTCGATCCCATAGTACTCCGGCTCGTTTCAGATAGCCCAGAGGATCACTTAGTGTGGTTTTCTGCAAGCGTTTAGGAGTCGACTTTAGTTTAGGAGTCGTCATTGTGCGTGGTCTGTCTCTTGACAGCTTCGTCCCGGGCTGCTTAAAAGCCTTACAAAATGTACGCTAACATCGCAATAGCGCTGTTAAAACCTCTCTGTAACAGACTGTTAGCGCGCTTCGTTAACCGGCCGGTTACAGCTTCAACACTGTTAGGGTTCTAGTTAGCGTTCTATGTTAGCGTTCTATGTTATCGCTCGCGCTGTTAACGCTCACTGTTAGCGCTATCTCTGCTCTCCCTTAGCTCTCTCAGAGTGTGTGCTTTCGCGATCCGCAACACTCTCGTGCGTCTCAGCTTGTAGGCTAGAACTAACTTATAATATTCTTTGTCTATTCTTTGTCCTTATTCTTACAGAAACTTGTTAGATCGGTGCACAGAGCACACTTAAGGGACTCTAAAGGGAACTTAAGAACTGTTAAAGCTCTTGTCCCATCAGCCCAATGTTAGGTTACATTGTTAAGGAGTACTACTCACCGATAGCTGTTTGGTGGCAGTGGCCTCTGGCTTGCACAGACGACTGCGCACCAGATTGTAGACAATGTTGCGTATCTCCGTCTCCAGGCCGGCCCCCTTGATGGCCTCCTCCAGCGTGTTGCGCATATCGATGGGATCCACACTGGGACTGCAGGCAAGGCGCTGCAGCTCCTTGTAGACAGGCTCATAGCATTTGGCGGTTTTAATGGCCGATATAACCCTGGCGGTCATATGGTGAATGCTCGCATCCTGCAGCTCCTCCATGGTCGATGCTCCAGCTGTGCTGACGGTGCTGTGCCGCGGTGTGTTGGCCCAGCTCAGGCTTCCTCCTCTAATGCTTACTAGTTACTAAATATTTACTTTGTTTCGGAGTTGTGATTAGCAGCCCCAAAAACGTTGCGACTTTCTAACACAGTCTCTCGTTTTGACTTTTATCGATCAAACATTGTGTCGCCTGCTTTGATTTGGATTTGTTGGAGCCCCAAACCGACGACTTGACGACTTGGCTGACTTGCATCCGGAGCTGTCGTCGCTTCATAGTTACGGAATGCAAACACTTGTTTGGTTTCACTCAATTCGCTTCGAATTGGTTAGCCGCCCCTCGCAACCAAAAAAATTCCATTATAAATACAACCAAAGGTGCGTGAAATTGCCTTCGATATGGATATATGTATGTATGCCTCATGGGGGTACACCCACAGACTGGCTGTGGCATACGCAGAGACGCCACATTGCACAATTTGGCCAAGAGGTAGCAGCAATGCTTTTTGCTTTGGAATCTGTCATCTTTCGGGGACCAACGAGTTGCCCAAAATGATTGACGCTGCTCCTCCTCTCCTGTTGATTGCCAGGTGGAAAAATACCACTCATAATGGAAGCCCGAAAACCACATGGCAGTTTATGTATCCCAAAATATTTCTATACTATTTTACTTAGACTTTGGCAAAGTTGGAGTGCCTGCTTAATTCGTCTAAACTTTGATTCAGCATCCATTTAATAGAAACAGCAACCAAAATGCAATCAGAACTAATGATCTCTATCATGACACACGGGATAGGAAGGTAACTTTAGGTATTAGAGCTCTTTAGGCACTATATTAAGTAACTGGAATAATAGAGGTTATCGCTTGAGGGGGTTATACCTAGAGCAGCAAAAATCGTAGACACTTTCCGTTTCCTTGACTGCGTCCAGTCCACTCAGAGTTCTGATTGTCGAACGAGATGCATCATGTTGCATAAACTATTTAAATCAATTTCAGTTCGTTCAGCCGAACGATTCATACATATGTACATACATAAATACATTCATATGTATGTACATACATATTTATGTAAATGCGAAACATTTGTAATTGAATTTCTGACGGCACTGTACGAAGAATGGCGCCCAATTTGGGGCTAATAATTTATCAAGAAATGGAAATAAATTATGATCCTTTAAACTAATCAAAGCAGATGGTCCAGTGAAACAGTTTTGAGTTAAGAATTTAATTCAATTAAAATACTTAACGTTGCTTTGATCTTGGGAAAAACCCCCAATACGATTGAGTTTGATCATTCAAAAGTCGAATTAAATCTTCAATTATGGCAATTCTTTGATGCATTTACAAAAAATAATAAGTGTCCATGTATGCCACCTTTAGTTGTTGCTGCGCTCCTGGTGGCTTATACCATTTGTTTTGTTAATTACATCGTAAATCTTGCCTTAAATTTCATGTCAGCAACGAAATTAGAACTTATGCCACACAGACTTTTTGGTTCTATTTTTTCACTGGGGACAAATATGAAAAGTACACACATCATTTTTCTCCTTTTCTTTCTTTCTTTAGCACCCCCTTTGCCACCCCCCTACCCAGCTGTACCTACTGTCTGGGTGCACATTCCAAAAGTGTTTCACGTTTTGTCATAAATAATAAAAATCAAATGACCATCAAAAGTTTTTGCTGCTGTTGCTGCTGTTGTTGCTGCTGCTGCTGCCAAAAAATGCCGCCGGAAGGTTACCCACAGATATACAGCGAGCAAAACTACTACACAACATTCAAGTTTCCATACCCCATACACCCTATACCCCCCCATACCCCCCTATACCCGCTGATACACTTGGGCGGCCTGTCCATCTTCCTTGATGTCCATTTGCCAGTGCCCGAATGCCTGTTTGTTTGTTTTAAAGCAACAAAAAAAATATAAAACCAAATCAACATTTTTGCGCAGAAAACAATTTGCAAAAAGAGAGAGAGAGAGAGCAGAAGTGAGAGTGAGAGAGAGCATACCACAATCGCATCATCACAGCATTTGTGGGGTATAGCAGGGCGTCGGTTAACCGCAAAGATCTTGTGGAACTGGGCAAGCAGCAGCACCACTACCACCACTATGTAGATGTAGATGGGCATCTGGCCTGGCCTGGCCTGGCCTGTTCTGGCCTGGCCCACTCACGATCATATGGACAAAAATTGCTATAAAGTACTAAAAATACAATTACCGTGAGAATATCGCGCTGATTTTGTGACTGATTGTGAAGACGTTTATAGTCGATTTTTAGTGACTGAAAGACTGAGTGACCGAACGACAGATAGACAGACGGACGCACCACACACTCTACGTATGGTGGGGGAGGATGCTGGTACACACACATTTGGTAGTCACTCTGTGTGTGTGTAGTGCTGCTGCTCTTTGCATAACTGTGGCGTGCGCTGCGTTGTGGCAAAAGCGGAAAAGATGATGGAGCAGCACCGATGACGTCGTCGATGCTTTGGCCCGACCTTAGACATCAGCCGACACCAAAAAAAACTAAAGCCCCAATAAAGCCCCAGCAGTGTGTGCACCTGTAACACTTTGATCTGATTGAGATTTTTGCGCGTCTGGGCAGAATCAGTCTCCCTCTCCAGCCCCCTAAACACACAGCAGCCAGCCAGCCGCATTCCTATGGCGGCTGTTAATAAAGTGTTGCGCCAAAAGCTGAAAACCGAAAGCCGAAAGCCGAAAACCGAAAGCAACAATATGCGAAGCCCCCCCCTCTAAAGGATGGACAGATGGATGGATGAGGCTGGCTACTGCCACGCCACCTCTGCCACGAACGCTGCTGTTGCTGTTGCTGCTGCCTTCTGACTTCTGCCTCTGCTGAGGTGAGCTGCTGCTGCTGCTGCTGCGTGACGCTTCCACTAAGCAAAGCAAAATATGCCGTTTATAAATAATGATCTTGGCCAGACGATCGGTTTAGTGCGCGCCCGCAGGCCAACGCAGTTGGAACGCATTCTAGAACAGCAGCAGCAACAGCAGCAGCCATTCAGTTGGATATTGGAATTGAAGATACACGGAACAGATCAGCCCTACACGCACTCACCCCCACACACACACACACACAGATACAAAATGGTATGATGATTGTGCAATCAGCCCCCAATGCCAATGGATTAACTTTTCCGCTTAACCCTTACCGCAGGAAGACGATGAGAAAATGGACATCATGCGCAAGGCATTCCAAATGTTCGACACACAAAAGACGGGCTTCATTGAGACACTGCGCCTGAAGACGATCCTCAATAGCATGGGCCAGATGTTCGAGGAGAGCGAACTGCAGGCGCTGGTCGATGACAATGATCCCGAGGATACGGGCAAGGTGAATTTCGATGGCTTCTGTGCCATTGCTGCCCATTTTCTCGAGGAGGAGGATGCCGAGGCCATCCAAAAAGAGCTAAAGGAGGCCTTCCGTTTGTACGATCGTGAGGGTAATGGTTATATCACCACCTCCACACTCAAGGAGATTCTCGCGGCGCTCGATGATAAGCTCTCGTCCAGTGATTTGGATGGCATCATTGCCGAAATCGATACAGACGGTTCCGGCACTGTGGACTTTGATGGTGCGATATAATCTTTCACTATATAATTGCCAATTAATCCACACACACCTTTCTCTCTCTCTGTCTCTCTCTCTTGTAGAATTCATGGAGATGATGGCGGGCGAGTAGGCGGGTTTACGGGGAAATCATTAATTGCTGATATACAGAAGACGTACACAAAAACCAACGTGGAAAAAAGAAGCTTTTGGGTTTAATATATATAATTTTTTATTATTTTTAAATAAATTAACTAAACGCTTTCATACAAAACTTTAGTTCTTGTTTAGGTCTACATATGCGCAAAATGCTCAACAAATCAAAACAAAAAAACAAAAAAAGGCAAAATGAAAACTGAAAACTGAAATATCGCATTACACATTCAATCTGTATATATAGTATATATATATATATATATAGCTTACAAGCTGCTCTTATGGTCTATATAGCGTTTACTATCGTCTAGTTGTAGCTTAAACTCGATAGGTTACTCGATAAGGCATACATCGTACATAAGTTAAACAGTTAGAGGATATAGTATATAAGTATTTACAGCATCGCTTATAACGATAATATATACTATACTACATATATATATTTATATGTATATTTATGTTTAGTGGCCTATCTAAACATCTTTTTGCCATATTTACAGAAAAAACAAAAGAGCCAGGACTTACGATATATACTAAATATTCGCTATATAGTATTTATATATATATACTATATATATATGTATATGTAAATGTAAATGGAGGGTGGCTGGCTTTCTGTCTTTACACTCTTGTCTTAAGGCAACTAATTCTGTGGATTTTACATAAGGCAGCATTTTTTTAGTATCCTTTTGCAGCAATGCGACAAAAAAGTTTTTCACTTAAACATTAAAATACATAAACAGAACATATATACATGCATATACATATGTACTACAAACATGTATATATAGTATGTGCTGCATTAACTCATTTGTATCGTTCAGTTTGGTACAAAAAGCTGGCACACACAAAGAACTACTACAAGATATTATTTTACATTGAAATTTTTCGAATTTTGATAGTTTTTTTTTCTCATATTCAAAGTTTATCTACATACACATATGCGTGTATCTATGTGTTTGTGTTTTTGCATATAATATTTCTCAAATAGTTAAAGCATTTTTCTAACCAAAGATTTTTTTGCATTAGGGGCAATTAGTTGACAAAAAATTTAACTTAAACTTAAACATTTTAATTGCTACAATTTCTAGCTTACAATCAGTGCGCGGTTCTCAAAGTAACCCAAAGAATGGGCACCTCTGAAGAGGGTTCTCCCCCGTCCAAGTACAAACGTTGTACCCAGAGAGACAGAGCTTATATTTACGAACAACTAATAACTAGACTTTTTTTTCTTTCTTTTGTTTGAAATGGAAACACACAGGAAATATGTAAACAAAAAAGAAAACTAAATGCAACTTAGGTCAAACCTAGAACGAGACTACAAAACATCATATATATAGTCTAGTAGGGACATATCCTAGACAATCTTCATGGGCACATCGATGAGGCAATCCGCCTCCAGGCGTCCCAGTGTCTTCTTTACGCGCAGTGCCGTCAGTCGCACCGTGGGATTGGGATGCCAGCACTCCAGCATGATCTTGGAGATGGTGGCCAGTACATCGTCCTCCTGCCAGCGCGATGGTATTGGCGGTCGGAAGCCCTTCACACACACCACCGCGTGCATGTCCTCGAATGTGGGATCCGAGGGCACCACATCGTGATAGGGCAGGGCATAGTCCTCGCAGGTGGTCGTCTTGGTGCCCGATATGGGTGTATAGCAGCGCCGTGCCATCTCCCACAGGACCAGGCCCACCGAGTACATGTCCGCCCGCTTGAACTCCTCGAACTGCTGGGCATTGAGCGCCTGGCTGAGCACCTCGGGCGCCATATAGCGCCGTGTGCCGACGCGCGTATTCTGCGCAATGTGAATCTCATCCAGCTCCGAGTTGTACTTGACGGCCAGGCCAAAGTCCGCGATGGCGCACTGTCCGTTCCGCTTCACCAGAATGTTCTTGCTCTTGATGTCACGATGGGCGATGGCCGGTTTGCCGGGCGTGCCGAAGATCTCGTCATGCAGATGGGCCAGGCCCGAGGCCAGCGAGTAGGCCAGAAGCTGCAGCTTCTGCGGATTGATCACCGACATGGACAGGTAATCGTGCAGGCTGCCCATCTCATGGTAGTCGGTGATCAGCAGCATCTGTGTCCAGCTGCCGTTGCCCTTGATATCGGCCGCAATGAAGCCGAGTATGTTCTCGTGACGCATCAGCACTGTCTGATAGATCTCCGTCTCGCGGAACCACGACGCCTCCTCGGTGGTGAAGAAGGTCTTCACGGCCACACGCTCGTCCCGCCACTTGGCCAGCCACACCTCGCCGTAGCGGCCCTTGCCCACCAGCCGCACCATCTGGATCTGCTTGGCGATGGTCCGTTGCACCAGCAGCGGCAGCCCCGAGCCGGAGCCCGAGCTCTGCTCCACCAGCTGTGACAGCGGCGACAGCTGCGAGTTGTACATGGAGTTGATCAGGCGGGGCTGCTTGCGCAGCTTCTCGCGCCGCTTGTATGTCAGGCAGAGGGTGACCACGATCAGCATGAACACGGACAGGCACACAATGATGGAGGCGAACAGGGCCAGCGTGTGCACGGACTCGCTGCTCACGGGCAGCTCCGGTGCGGGCGTTGTCATCTTGGGCGTGAATGTGGGATGCAGGTCGCGATTGCACAGATCCTCCTTGTCGCAGCATACGATATTCTTGCCATGCAGATGCGGTACAGCGGCCACTTTACACTGTAATTCAGAACATAAAACAGAAATTAGTTGGGGTACACTTTTGCGTGGATATGTGCGGGAAGCTTACCATGAGTAGGCCGCCATTGTCTTCGGGTGGCATGCATCCGTATGTGCGCTCTTCCTCATACATTCCGGTCGTCTCATCGTACAGCTCCTGAACGGCACTGAAGCAACTGCCGCCGGGTCGCGTCTCGCAGGTTCCATTGCTAACATTGCCCGGACAACTGCCATCGCAGTAGCAGGTCAAAGAGCGGGCTGTAAGTTGGAGAGGGAAAAAAAGAGAGAGAGGAATAAGTAATGGGTTCAACGGGGTGATAAATATCTAAGGGGTACTTTTGGAAGAATCTATGAAAGAGATCGAATTAATCTGCGATAACTTATGCCCGCCTGATGCACAAGCAAAAACAGCAGAAGAGAATGCCTGAGAATCAGAATTGCAAAACAAATTACATGTCCTGTGCATGACGAATTACTTTTCCTAGTATTAATCAATGTTTAAGTCGATAAATGATTAGGAAAACTAATAGAAATCTGTCTATATGGCCAGTATATGTATATTTCAGCTAGCCACAGATATATTCCAATACCTTGTACCCCATCTAATACGCCAATCTGCATAATCAATACGTTTCAAAGGCCGATTACTGTCCGAATGGTGCATAAAAATAATAGCAAAACCAACAATCAGTGTTTAAGCTTCTGCCAATAACAATATACTCGTAGTCGTAGTCACACTCGCACTCACACTTTTACCCACACTCGTATTCATACTAGTACTCATACTTATACTCATACTAGTACCCACACTCGTACTCGGTACATAAACACTCTCTAAGCAGCTGCTGGAATGGCATTCGTGGGTTAACTGTGGGAACTACACAATCAATTACCATCATAAAGCCGATTACTGTCCACCCAGTGATTTCCAGAGAATACTTAGACCAATAATCTTTTATGCCACTTGCAATGGCAATCCCCGCTATGCTATATCAATCAATTTAAGATCGTAAATGCTGCTACACTAACTATCTAAGCAAATCGCTCTGGACTTCAGCTCCAGTTCCGGCTTAAAGCGTGGGCTGTGATTTCTGATGCTAAAGTATTATCCCTGGCCAACGTCAATCCATTAATGTATTATAAATGCTAGCTTGAAGCGTGGGTTTTATCCCTTACCCCAAACTGCAGTTATAAACCAGCCCAAAATCAATCAATTGTTAAGCCTGCTCCTAACTGTCCGGCAAAAGCGATTAAAAACGCTAGCAAACCGCGACGCACTCTACCATGCAAAATGCGTTTGAGCATGAAGAGTGAATTTGGGGAGAGAGGGTAGCCAGGCCTGAGTGTAACGGTAACTCGGGCAATTGATTCAGGTCGCTGGCAAATCTGCAACTAATTACAAGCTCGTTGCAAGTGGCTGTTGCTGCCTGTTGCTGTTGCCTGTTGCCGGTTGCTGTTGTCTGTTGCTGCTGTTTTCTGCTGCTGTTGCTGCTGCTGATTGTTGCTGTTTCTGCTGCTGCCTGTTGCTGCTGCCTGTTGTCTCTGTTGCTGCTTGTTGCTGTTGCTGCTGCCTTTTTCTGCTGCTGCCTGTTGCTGTTGCCTCTGTTGCTCTAGCTGCTGCTGCTGTTGCTGCTGTTGCTGCTGCTGTTGTCGCCTGTTGCTGCCTCTTGCTCTTGCTGCTGCCTGTTGCTGTTTTCTGCTTCTGCCTGTTGCTGTTGTTGCCTGTTGCTGCTTGTTGCTGCTATGTTGCTGTACCTGTTGCTGCCTGTTATTGCTGCTGCTGCCTGTTGCTGCTCCCTGTTCGGTAGCTGCTTGGCTGCCTCTGTGGCTGGCACTTGGACAACACTTGGACCAACAGAGTCGTTTTGGCGGCTGCGTCTTTGGGGCTTAACATTTATGGGTGGGCGGTTTTTGGGTGCATTGGGCATACTCGTTTGTATATGCGTTTTATGGCCGCATTTTGCCGCATGCGACAGGCCATCTGGAGGCACAAAAGCAAGCGGCACTTGTGGTACTCTCTCAGGGAGAAAGGGGTATATATATACATAGATGTACCATATAGGGTACATAAATATTCGTTAACTGCAGCTATAGCTTTTCCTTTGTGAATATTTTTTTTTATTTTTGTTTTAAGTTCGTTTCGCTTTGCTTCGATTTGGGTGAGTGCGTGGTTGAGTGGGTGGCGGCTGTGTGGCTGAGTGTACATATGTGGTTCCCATGGCTGGTATACCCCTACTCCGTAGCCCGACCTGCTCAATATCTTTAATATTTAATTGCATTGGCTGTCTCGTTGCAGTTTCATTCATAAAAATGCATTTAATGCATTTAAGACAGAGAGAGAGAGAGAGAGAGTCTGTGCTGAGGGGGTGGCTGCCAGGGTGTCTATTTTTAGTCATTTTTTACAACGCACTTTGACTATTTATAAGTCGTAAAGTCATGTGTTGCTCCTCCGTTCATTCATTCATTGCAGCAATCGTTTAAAGAGAGCCCAGCCCAGAGTGGAGGGATACGCCAAGCAGATTCGCATTTGGAGTATTGAATTCTGTTTGTTTTTATTTGGGTTCCTGGGCGAAAAAAACAAGCTCTCAGATTGCACTATCATTGCCAGTTGTTTATGCTTTTAACGGGTGGGGTGGTTGGTGGTGGTTGGTGGGTTTTTTGTTATGTGATGCCTCAAAGACACTCAAAAACATTCCCACAAAATTGAGATCGCTTTGGCCAATTCCAAAGCCATAGAATGAACTCAACTTAAACCAGTTAAAGATACAATTTCGAGTGATTAATGGTTTGTGTGTGGCACAAACAATGAGACACAAACACACATGGGACATTCTTTCAAGTTGGTGTTTGTTTGGTTTTGGTGGCAATTGCATTTGACTTGACGGATACCCGCGAGTGCGAGTCGCTAGTGGCCAGTCGCGTGTCTTCAAGGCTGTTTGCAAGATATTTGACGGCATGCCAATCGCAGCCACTCACAGTTACACATACAGATACAGCTGTGCCACTAGATACAGACGAATGCAACAAATATATAAAATGTACGAAACAAATCAACAAATTGGCGGATGTTGTTTTGCATCTAACCACGCCTCCCATCAGCAGCAGCAGCCAGGCAGCCAGCCAACAGTTCCTTCGCGAGATAATAATTTAATTACAATTTAATAGCAAACGACAACAGCTGCCGCCGAGAGAGACACACACCAGCAGCAGCACCACAGCAGCAGCAAGCAGCAGCAGCAACAGCAGCAGCCACAAGGCGGTTTGCTGGCTGTTTTTATCGCGTCAAATGTATCTGAGGGGCTTGGGGGACTTGGCGAAAACGTGACTGCTGCTGCCAAAGATATTTTCAATTGTATTTCAACTTTCATTGTCGCATTCATACATATATTATATACATCTGCCATACCTGTTGCCGATCCTCAATCCCCCCCTCTCTCTCTCTCTCTGGCTGGTTGCTGTCTCTATCTTGTGGCTGCCACAAGGAGCAGCACAAGGAGAATCGATACCAAAACCAATGGCCAGCCACGTAGCACAGTAGCCCCTTGCGGTGCAGACAAATTATGAATTTTTGTACCAGATACAGCAGGGCAGCCACCAAAAAAAAAAAAAAAAGAATCCAAAGGCAGAAGGAAAAACCAAATTATGAAACGAGCCGCGGACGAGGCGAAGGCATCCGCCAGACAGCTGGGGGAGGGCGGGGAAGACGTCGCGCTTTGAAATCAAATTGTTGCCTCTTTGCTGCTGCTGCTGTTGCTGCAGGGGCAAGGCAATGTGGCGGCTCCAAGTTGGCGCCAAGTGCACGCGCTTGCCACTCAACAAAACCGACAAACATAACAGCAACAACAACAGCAACAACAACAACAAAAATTTCGTATCTGAAACTTGCTCGAAGGCCCAGAACAAAGCAATTTTCAGGTTGCTCTTGGCAGTGTATGTGTGTGGTTGTTTGTGTGTTTGTTAGCTGGTTGCAATAAACAACAATTTTTATGTGAAACTCTTTCAAACACGAAAAGGAAATTGCAGGAAGATGCCCCCACCACACATGCACATGCAAGGGCAAACATTAACAGACAAAAATCGGAAAAAATAAAAAAAAACTGAAAAATCATAAAACTAAACGTTCCAATCATAATCGAAGAAGTAGTATATATATATTCGTACAAGAACTATAGTTAATCAGAGCTAATATAAGCCCGAGATCTAATTGACATCTAAGGTAAGAAGGAGAAGCTTCAGAAGGAGAAGGAGAAAAAGGAGAAACTTTAGAAGGAGCAACTTCAGAAGGAGAAACTTCTACAGGAGAAACTTCTAAAGGAGGAAACTTCTACAGGAGAAACTTCAGAAAAGAAGAAGAAAAAAGAAGTAGGAGAAGCCTTAGAAGAAGAAGTCGTCTCAGGCAAAGACTCCACTGTCCCTGTCCCTTTATCACCCCCTTTTACGATAGCTCTAAAGTTTGTTAACTCAAAACTTAGCTAATCAATTGCTAAGTTAAGCCAACCCAGCTAACCCAATTCGACAAGTGTTTTTTGTTCTATGGCTAAGAGCAACCTTATTTGATAACAAAAGTTTACTTTTAATTGACACTAACACAATTTGTTCAACGTTGTTTGCTACGCATGCTTAAGATTTGATAAGAGAAGTCACAATCTGGGGGCGGGGGTGGGTGTTGTTTGAACAATCTGAACGACTTATCTGGCTACGAAATGTGTGCCACAAAGAAGTTTTAATTCAATTAGAGGTGCCTGTAGAGCTAAACTCCACCTGTAGCTATCTATCTTGCTGTGATGTTTTCTCCTCAGAGCTTTGATGAATTTTAGAGATTTCTTTGACAGCAGCTTCTTGGACAGGAAACTTGAGAAAATGTTTTTCGCTTGTTTAGTTTTTCCGGCAAGTTATTTTTCACATGAATCGAATACCCCCATCCCTTCCATCTAAACCTGTCTCACCTTTCAGAGTTTCCATTTACAATCAAACCACCGCATTGATTGCCATTTCTGTTGTAAGTACAAGCAAGGGGCCACCACATTTGGTCCGGCAAAATCCCCCCACAGGCTGCCCCTCAGGCTGACCCCATAGCTACCCGCTAGCTGCCCCAGCAAAGAATAAATCCGACATTGACCCGCAACGTAATTACTTTATATGGATTGCAATTTTAATTAGTCTTTGAACGGCGAAGCAGCTGCTGCTGCCTGCTGCTGCTTGGGCCAGAGCCATTAACAGTGCTGCAAAAGTAGTTCACAGAGAGGGAATTTCGAGCAGAAACAAACGTTAATTTCTGCAAAAGTAGTTAACAGAGAGGGAATTTCGAGCAGTAACAAACGTTGATTTCTGCTGCAGTGCTGCTAAACTAGTTAACAGAGAGGGAATTTCGAGCAGAGACAATCGTTGATCGTTGAATATCCTTGATGTACTACCAGCTGCGAAATACTATATATTCAAGATCAACGTTCTATAAATTGGTTGTGCTTTTATGGTTTTGCAACGCACTGTCATCTGTTGCATATGGGGGAATATTTTATGGCATGATTCAGCTAACGATTTCCGCTGCCAACGCTAATGTGCGCCCTCTCTCTCTGACACACACACTCACACTCACATGGGTGCAGCATGTAGTTTCCCCACCCCCCCACACAATCCGTTCATCATCATCTTCTCTCTATCTTTGTTGGGTCTGGGCTGGCATGGGATGTGGGCTGGGTCTTTAGATGTGCCTGTGGGCGTGTATCGCCTGCCGCCGCCTCACTGTCGTGATCGTGCCACAAAATATCGCTAAAAATATCTATTCTATGGGGGACCCTGCCAAGCTGCAGCTTGAGCTACCATCTATCCATCTCTTCCTCATTTGCTATGGAATGCTTTTTGCAACTCAAGAGCAGATCTCTACATACATATATGCAAAATAAAACCCAAGAGTCAGTCATGTGATTGCTATATATACTGGCAATAGGTATACAAATCTGTCTCTCTGTCTCTACGTACACGTAGTACGATCAGGTGGTGTGAGCTCATCAATGATCTAAACATCAGCGCCCAGCACAATCTAAACAAAATCAGCGGGGAAACTGCAGGGCATCAACAGCAGCAACAACAACAAATAGGAATACAAGTGTGTGACGTCTACAGTAGAAAATGTTTAGCCAAGACATGAACCAAAGGGTAAATGTTAGCAAAACAAATCGAAGTGGGAAATACTCTTGCTGTAAATGAGGAAACTAAACTACATTTTAATGTTAACAGATCTTAGAGTTTTTTTATATCATTACTGCGGAATTGGTTTCCTGCAGAAATATTTGTTGTAATGCTTTTATGGAAGGCTGCATTTTTGAGAAAAAGATGGTTTCTATGCTGCAGGATATCGAGATGTTAGCATTCAGGAGAATGCAGTAATGCCTCAATTTTCTAGAAATGAAAATCTCTAACTGCTAAGATCTTCTTCTGTATATTCTTTAGGAATTTTCAAATCATTTTCATTCATTCCTTGCTCTATTCAGAGAGAGTATACAATTTCCCCTTAACTACTTGCTGCTGCTGCTTTTTCTGCACGTTTTCCGCTGATAATTTTCCTTTCCCGTGGCCCGTGGCCCCGTGGGGCCTGTGTGCCTGTGCCTGCCTGTGGGCGTCTGTTTTCATTTTCATGGCTTGTTTTTGTGCGATACGTTTTTATATAATAATGTTCAATTTTATTGTTTAACGTAGGCCGCACCAAGGCGTGTACCCGTAGACGTACTCGTGTGTTGGCATTTATTATAAAAAAAAATAACAAAATTAAAATAAAACAAATTTTTTCAAATTATTAAAAAAACAAAAAGTGGGCGTTGCTGTTTCCTTTCTTGTTTTTCCATCATTTCATCAGACGGTCCTCTAATGAATTAGCTTTGGTGGCATTTGACTTTTATGACTGACTGTAGACCCTGCTATATATATGTAAATAAGTACCACTGTTATGGGTAGTACTGTAGCTGTATTTGTATCCTACCATGGATGGATTTATTTTTATTTGGCAGATTTATTTTGTGTGTGGGTCCACGGCACTTGTGACTTGCTGACGTTCGCTTTTTATCCATCTATTCATCCGATGTTTGTTTGTTTTTGTTTGACTTGGCTATAATTCGTTTTGGGGCCAATTTAGATGTGGCTGAAGCAATTGTTTGTGCGGTTGCCAAATTTTTATCAAGGCATTTGCGCACTTCCACTTCTTTTTTTTCTTTCTTTCTTTGTTGCTTTGTTGTGTGGGGCACTCAGAATGGATCTTATAGACGACACAACAGTATCCCCCTATAACTAATCTGCAGTTTAATAAATTCCCACTGTTAAGCAGTACATCACTGTTAAAGGCTTAACAGTTATGGTTTCTGTTTGCATTCCCTAGGAATCAGCCCTCAGCCTTACATTCCCTGTTCATGCACCCGTTGCATTACAGCATCACTGTTAGCGTTTGCTGTTACAGCGGCTTAACAGCCATTGTTTTCTGTGCTAACATTCCGAAATGCGTTCCGAATTTGCATAAATGCATTTTACAAGCGTTTAATTGACTTTCAAAACGTGTCACAGCCAATACAAACATGTTTTTGCTGTTAGCCAGCTGTAAGATGCATGAATGGCTGACTCTTGCATTACCCTGTTGTCGTAGCGGGTAAGGGTATATGGGAACCAGACTTACAGACCCAGCATTTGGGAAGCTCATACACCATTTAATCTGTTTAACAGGTATCCCCATAGTCGTAGCACCAATCACATCGTTCTTACTTGTTTTGTCTTCCACGCTGTGGCTTATAGATAAATCAGCTAACCAGTTATTTCCCATAACTCGTTGAGCGGTTCACCGCAGAAGCACAACAAAAAACAACAGCAAAAAAGTAAAATTGTTATCGTGGGCGTCGGTTATTTAGCTTCAGGCTTCAAGCATCAGCATCACAGCATCGTCAACCTGCCAAGTGCCTGTGCCAGTGCCTGTGCCTGAGGCTGAGGCTGTGGTTGGGTCGGGGACTGCCACTGCCGACTACGGCCTGGCTCTTAATCAAAATGCTGTCAAAATTCTTAATAAAATGCGCTGCAGTCTCTCTAAATATTTGCAAGTGTCTCTCTGGCTCTCGTCGCATGCGTTTTAATTAAGTGTCGCATATTTTTAATTAAATCGCAAACGCCCAAACAGGCGCGAGTCAGGCGAGTGTGACTTCTAGGCGATATAAAAAAAAACGCGTGGGCAATGGAGGGACTAATTTTGGTAACACCTAAAGGGAGCAGAGAGAGAGGGAGTGAGAGTTGGCTTAACAAAATGCTGTACAAAATGTCTGGTCTGGTCTGGTCTGGTGTTGCGTGGGCAGCCGGATGCTGTGGATGTGGATGGCACCCAGGGAGTTCCCCCTGTGCCCCTTACCATACACGTAAACCTACCTACACCTACAGCTGCGTCGTCGAACAGAGAGAGCTCTAAGACAAGACCAGAATGAATGGTTCAATTTGGAACGCCCTTTGCATAATCTGCATAAATCGAAAGCAATCTACATTAGCCTCAAATTGATTCGCATTAGAAAGAGAGAGCACACGCACACATCCGGGTTCAAGAGTAACGTTCCAATCTTATGTATTATATGTATATACATGTATACAGTTTATACATTGGTTTCCATACCTGTTTGGGTTAGCTTGTGATCCGAGAGAGGAAACTGCTTGAAATGCAAAGCATAGAGTGGCTGCATAAATTATCTGGGGGATTGACTGAAGATTGTATACTCGTAACAGCAAGAGCAATAACAAGAGAGCTGGTAACAGCAAAAACAGAGTTCGTGTGGGAGTAGCAGTCACATTAACGTAGTCACAGTAGTGACAGGAAACACAGGAAAGTGTCAAGAAAGCAAATCAAAGCATTACAGAGGCTATTAGAGCAATAACAGTATACCATAACATAGCACACGCCTTAATATGTTAAGTCTTAACAGAAACATTAACATTACTTTGAACAGAATGTGGGATATTTTTAACATCCTACAATACTGCAGCTGATTTGATGGACTAAAAGCTTATGTAAATATATAACAAAAAAAAATGTTTAAAAATATAAAAAAATGTGAAATAAATGCGGAACCTATTTCTACGAATATTCCTTTCATATAGACTTCTCTGAGTCTAAATTAATTGCCAATATTTCCAGTCACGCGTAAACATTGAATGACAAAAGCTGGAACTGCTTTCATTCTCGAATGATACTCGTAACAGAATGACCAGCAAACCTCAGACCCACTGGAATAAGACCCATTACATGGCTACTGTGCTGCTACTGCTTTTGCCGTTAAGTACTACTCGTATTGTACCATTTGCTGGCTGGCTGACTGGCTGGGTGGATGATGATGTTGCAACATTGGCAATGAAGTCATCAGCTATTTGCCCACAGGGCGCAACGCGTCTTCCACTGCCATTGAAGCCCACATGCGCGGGAGCAATAAATAAAATACATTTATATGTATGTGCGGGATGGAATATGGGCGGGAAAACATAAAAAATAAAGAAAATGAATGCCCGGCTGGCTTTTTGGTCAAACGATTGCTAAATAAATCAAGCATACGCCCCGTAAATCAATAGCAATTAATTGTTTTCTAACCATTTTGCATTTTTCATACACGACGCCCCCTTCAATGAACAATGACTTATAGATAACCCGCATATAGTACATACATACTGTACATACACATTCATACATATGTATATGTAGTTTAGAAAATTTTATGACTTTAATTAGCTTTGCCATTGTTGGCAGGAGAAATTATATTCAAAGCCCCGCACAAACAGACACTCAATAATTGTGTGAAGTGTGACGCTTAAAAGGAGCTTAATAATGCTACAAAATTTGAATTTAAACCATAGATAAATTATGGATTTAATGCCGATTTTTAAACGACAGAAATCTTAAGCAGTTTGTTTTGTTTAAAAGAGTCAATTACCCATGCAAAATAGTCAGTAAAATATAATTTCCAATAATTACTCATTGCAATCAATGAACAATTTGTAATTAATATGAATCAATAAAAGGTAGAAGGGTCGACAGTCTATTGGATGGTGAACAAATGATCAAATAATGGTAGCTATCAAATAGATCTCGTTTTTCGCATTAAAACAATTATAAAATTATTTCAATGAGCTAATAAATTTAAGATAAATAGATTGAAATATAGAAAGCAAAAATAACTAAAATTATTCCATTGGGTTTCTCCATTCCACTATAAATATTTAAGCGCTCTCAAACAACTTTCCACATTTATGGCACTCAAAAAGAACTCCTAAATAGTAAAACTTCCTAATAAATCACAAAGTTCAGTGCTTGTGTTAATTTCGAAATTAGTTCAGTCTAGAGCACAAATATATATTCATTAACAAAATGGCACAGAACCATTTATGGAACTAAATAACTTGAGGAATCCACCACATCCAGTTTCACTATCTAATTCAATTAGTTACCAAATAAAGACACTAATCGAATACTCGTATACGAGGGTTGCTATTTATATTTCTGGCCTAGGTCACTTCCAGCCATATTAGAACCAAATAATTATTTCCATAATAAACTTTGGGGTTTCATGGGCTAAACCTACATACAACTTTTTTAATGTACGACCACGTTTGATATCGATTAACGATAAATAAAAAATTTACCTCGGCAGAAAAATGGAATTAGGCCGTGAACATTTTCGTGCAATTATTTTTCACAACTTTCGGCGTGGATTAAATAGGCAAGAATGCATCGATGAACTACAATTATTATACGGCGAGAAAGCCCCTTCTTATAGCTCTGTAAAGAGCTGGTACAATGAGTTTTCTCGTGGTCGCTGCACGCTCAGCGACGCATTTCGTGAAGGTCGTCCAAAATCAGTTGTTGTGCCACAAAAAATCGATGCTGTGCAAGAACTGATAAACAAAGATCGTCATGTCACATACCGTGAGATAGAGGCTTCCTTGGACATTAGTATGACGTCCATCAATAAGATTTGCCATGATCACCTGGGAATAAAAAAGGTGTGTTCCCGTTGGATCCCACATAATTTAACAATCCAGCAAAAAAAAAAAGGCGCGTGTCGATTGGTGCAAAGAAATGATCCAAAAGTACGATCGTGGTACTTCAAAAAGTGTATATAATATCTACACAGGTGACGAATCCTGGATATATTCATACGAGCCGGAAACAAAACAACAATCGACTGTTTGGGTCTTTCAAAATGAACCAAATCCAACAAAAGTGGTTCGCTCACGAAGCACATCGAAGCAAATGGTGGCCTGTTTTTTCGGCATTAATGGTCATGTGGCTACAGTTGCATTAGAGAAACGTAAAACAGTTAATTCTGATTGGTATACAACCATTTGTTTGCCAGAAGTTTTTGGTGAAATTCGAAAAATGAACAAAAAGAGACGAATCATTCTTCACCACGACAATGCAAGCTCCCACTCATCGGCACAAACAAAGGCATTTTTGACCGACCAAAACGTGGAATTGATGGGTCATCCGCCGTATAGTCCTGACTTAGCACCCAATGACTTCTTCTTGTTCCTAACATCAAGAATAAATTACGCGGCCAACGGTTTTACGACGCCAGAAGAAGCGGTTGATGCGTTCAAAATGCATGTTTTAGAGGTGTCTCATTCGGATTGGAAAAAATGCTTTGAAAATTGGTTTAATCGAATGCAAAAGTGTATTAATTATCAAGGAGAATATTTTGAAAAACAATAAAAAACCATTTTCAAACGCCTAAGTTGGATTTTTCATAGTTAGGCCAGAAATATAAATAGCAACCTACGTATGCAGCAAAGAATTTCAAAGTCCAAAATAGAATTTAGCTTAGTAATTATGTGTGTTCCCAAAAAGAATTCACACTGTCATGAGGAATTTGACTAACACTTATATAGATAGCTTTCTGTGATATTCCTGGAAATTTATGTAAATCCTCCTCGCCTGTAGGTCGCTTTTTCTGTGGAAGTCAGAGAGAGAGATCCCACCGCCTAGAAGGTGCCCAAATTTATGTTCTATAAATCCTTGTGGGAATCGCAACTCTTCCCAATTCCAGGGCATACAAATCTACAAGATAAATAATCGCTTGGGCACAGAGCGGCAGTTGGGGAAAAGACTCTAAACCAAAAGTTAAAGTCCAAACAAAATCGTTTGTTTTCCAAAAAAAAAAAAAAGCAGAAAAAAATAGAACCAATGGCGAAGGTAAACGGGTTTCAGTTTTGGTTTCTCGATGCTGTATTTGCGGTTGCCAAGCCTTTGTTGAGGCTGTGGCTGTTTGGTTGTTTGGTTGTTTGACTGTTTGGTTTGCACACACCACTCCACACACACACCACACACACTACACTCCCTCCACACACCACACGCCACTCTACCACTCTATACGCTTTCGGGCATGACAACTTTTAAAACGATTTTTCCTTATAAATGACTATAATTAATGCTTGTGCTGCCTATTTATGTTTTTTACATTTTTTTGTAGTTGTGTTTCCAATTCTATTTGGTATGTTGTGTGCTTGGAAATCATGAATGAAATGCTAACAAAGCAAAATACTCGTAAAACAAAACTCCCAAAAGCCAATCCCAGGCCAGGCCAGACCACACCAGTCAAAAGACCAGGAGAAGTTTTTTGTTTCCAAATGAGCAGATGGCCAGATTTATGTCTCGACACAAATTTGGCTTACCTCCTTCCCTCTCTACTCTCTCTCTTTCTCACTAGCAATTAAAAACAATTGCAGCATTCATACACTGTACATTTTCGCATAATTTTCCTATATTTTTTTGTTGTATTTTCCCCTTTTTGCAAATCAACACAATCAGCTTTAATTAGAGAGCCCGGCGGGCAGACCGCGCTGATTTGGCTTAATGATTTTTAATTGCAAGCGCAAAATTATTAAAAAAAATTACAAAAAAATATATACACAAACACACACACACACACACACCAGTATGTGCATATATGTACTCACAAATATGAAATATTGCAGCAGCTGGCAAGTGCAGCGTCCGACTGGCGACCACTGCTGCTGACTGGACCACCCATGAGAGAGAGACAGAGGCGTTTAAAAACGCGCGCAAAACGCTAGCAAATTTTGAAGATGTGAAAAATTTGTGAAAAAAATTCGATGGGAACTATTTGAATGTATGTCTGCGTGCTAGACTAATAAATTATAAACTAATATTAATAATAAATTTTAAAGAAAAATCTTAGAATTTTCAAGCTATTTTCAGTTTTTTTTTTTTCTGTTCTTTCAAACCATTAACTGCCGTGTCTATCTCTCTTTTTTCTGGCGTAACTTTTAACCCAAATACTTTACCAATCATTAGGTTACCCTTTTTAAACTTTAAACTTTTCGTTTCTAGATTTTTCTCGCTGCCAACTTGACATCGAACTTACCTGAAACGAGAGGAACAAACGCAGAGAAAGATGTTAAAAATCGAGCATAAATTAGCAATTGAATGTAATCAATGGGGGGGGTATGGGGAAAAATTAAAATCACAAATAAAATCAAGAGTCAACATAAAAATCTTATCGGGCCAGCGGACATTTATGGGCCGGACATTGCAATTCCAATGAAGTAAAAAAAATATATAAAAAAAAGCATCTTGGGCATTGGCTTGTTTATGGATTGCGAATACACTCGATTTGCATAATTCAACGGCAGCAGCAGCAGCACCGGCAACAGCCCCAAGCCAGCTGATACAATTTTTATGGCGATTTTTATCAAGAAATCGAATTGAGCAAACCAGCAGCGGCAACAGCAGGGAGCAACGACATTGATATTGATATTGGGACGATGAAGATGATGATGATTGCTGATCGGAGATCACAGAATTGAAATCGAAATTCAAATTGAAATTGGAATCGAATGCTAATCAGGAGAAGGCGTTAGCAAAAAGTCACTAAAATCAAAGATTTGACGTGATGATTCCGCCAAAGATTGCGGGAGGCATCCCACAGTAGCCGGACAAACAGACTGTATGAGTATGGGGCCTGGGTCAAAATTAAAATAAAAACAACAGAACAGCTAATTAGTTGTAGTCGTAGACTATGTCGTTGCCAGTGGCTGTGCCTTGTGGCTCTGTTTCTTTCTCTTTGTTTCTAATTTGAAAATTTATGCGACTGCCAGACAAAATACCAAATGCTATTTGGCTGAAAATAAACTTGGACACAGCCATACGTACATATAGATACAGACATCGTCTGGTACGTAATATGGCTATATAGCTTGGCGACACAAAAATAAAGTCAAGCTGTCTGCTCTGTTGGCATCTGCAATTTGTTGTCTGACTTCAGAGACGTTGTCTAGAGGCGGACGATTTTAAGAATTTTCAAGTTTTTTTTTGGAGTGCAGAATGCAAATCCTGCACAAGGATCAATCAGGGGCCCCCTGATTTTACTGACACATAAACAGGAAACCCAAACTGCAACGGATGTCCAGGCACAGGATGGGATCGTTGCTGATGATGAATCATTGAGCAACCCAAACATTGTCGCCCATGCTGCCAATTTGCATACCAGATTTATGCCAATGTGGGTGGGCCCGTCGTCGGCCAACAACCCATGCAAGTCGCGTCAAAATGTCAATTCAATTTATGGGCACAACCCGCCCGGCATACACAAAAGCCCAGTCCAGTCCAGTCACTAGCCACAATTGCAGCCAATCCAACCGATCACCATCGATCCACTATCAACATGTTGACCATTCTATATACATAGTAGTACTCGGATATGGGCAACATGTTGCTGGCCGACTCTAGGCCCCCAGACTGTTCGACTGCTCGACTACCCGACTGTTTGAGTGCCCTGGCAATTAGTCTTATGGTTTTTTTGCTTTTTTGGTCACCTGATGATGAATCAAATGACGTTGTGCCGATCCGAGCCGAGCCGATCGCTGCCTTTTAAGGCTGCCCCGGCGGACAGCATGACGTGTGCTGGCTTTTAAATAGCGAAATAAGAGGAAAATAAAAAGTAAATACATACATACACATATATTTGTATGTACGTTTAATAAACCAACCAAAAAATATGCAAATGTTTTATCGAAATTTATATTGTAGAAACAAATGCAAATGCTTTTATAGCAATATATATTTTGTTTAATGAGTAGCCAGGGTATATACCCTAGATAAAAGATGCATTTCCATAGAAGCTTTACAAATCAGTTCAGTTCTCTAACTATAGTGCCAATTTTGTGGCTTTCTTTGTGAGACTTTTGCATAATGCTGAAATCTAATTTTACAGGTATCCCCTAGTCGGTAGACTACACACCATTTCCGACTGGTTCTTAGTATGACATGCACATACGCCCAAATGAGCAAATGAGCAATACGTGCCATTGTGCGTTGTCATTGGCTTCTCGATTTGCGAATCGCGAATTCTCGTTTTTCCCATTGTGCGACTAACAGTTATTTGCCACTGTACATATGTTGCTGCTGTTGTTGTGTTTGCAGTCTAATAAACATGCCGCCGTGCTGTCTGTCGGTGCGACACATTTACTTTTATCCGCCAGCGAACAATAGCTGACGGGTTGTAGAGGAGGATGGGCAGGGCAGGGCAGGCAGGAGGAGTACAATAAAAGTTATAGAATTTTGGACATCAAAGCAAAAACGTGAAAGAACGTGTCTCTTCCAATTAGCAAGCGTAACCGTAAACAATGTTCGATTTTAACAGTGCACTGTTAATGGGAGAGGAGAGTCTGCTGTTATAACAAGAGATTATGGCCAGTGACCTTGATTGAGACAGTGTCAGCGACGTACGGCAGAGAGAGAGAGAGAGTGAAATATGGAGGCTGTGCAGCAGCGTAGAGATAGCATCAATGTTAAATCCAATGCATAAATCAAACGCCAAAAGCAAACTCGTAAAAATAACGGGAACATGGCAGCGCACTACTTGCATTGCTGATGCGTATGCCAAACAGTGGAGGTCATAAAAGTGGTCATACCACTAGAAAGAACTAACACAAAGAAAGTATGATAAATGTTTGCAATCTCTTTTGTAGTCTTCTTTTACAACCAAAGAAACTTACACCAAAACGAATAAACCCTAAAAGTTGCCAACAACTGTAGAGAACCCCACTGTTAGGATTATTCTGACGACCACTGTACTTTTGTACTTCCAGCTTGCTCGTACATATTTATGTGTGTATGTAAATCATCCGAAAGACCATAAGATAATCGCTTGAAGCATTTAACGCATTTGTTTGTGGAGATGCCCCCACAAAGGAAAAGAACAACCCAAGAACAGCCTTAACAACGCATCTCTGAGATAAATTCACTCAAATTTCACTTCATTTATCACGAAATCCATCAACAGAACCCAGCCAGCCAGCAGGAGCACATCGAGGCAATGGAGGAAGGGCAGGGTGGCAGTGAGTAGCGGTAGTAGATGGAGATGGAGTAGGAGGAGGAGGAGCAGTACCCATCCAAGTTACTTGCATTTATTTGATTTTGATTAATCGTCAACGAAAATTAAGCGGAATTCGTGAATGCTGCTGCTGCTGTTGTTATTGTCCGCTAATGGAGTTTCTTTTGCCAGGACAGGAAACTGCATTTACATACGCGTATGTATGCCCCATCAGACAGCGAAAAGAGTGAGAGAGAGATGTGCATATGTATCTGGCAGATACATTTCATTTCACTTGCCTCGCCTCACAGCAAAATTCCATGCCAATGTTTTGACAAACAGCAGCAGCTGCCGCCTACTCAGCATTCAGCATATCCGCATCTCCTCAGTGCAGAACGACGAACGCTTCATTCTCATTCTCATCTCCAACCCATACCCATATACCGCAACTCTGGGACTCTTCTTAGTCGTCATTTTCACGCGCTCTCTCCACACACACGCAGCAGCTCACAGCACATGTGTGTGCCACACGCTGGCGACAGATCGCATCGGATCGCTTGGCATGGAATGGGCTTGATCCACAGACAGACACAGGATATGCGGACGCTGCACTCGAAGCGCAGGCGAACGGAACCAAGAAAATAAAACTAAGCAAACAATTTTTCTACTTATCCGATAATGAATGGAGGAGATCATGGATATGAACAAAAACACAACAAAAAGTTAAATGTTCAAGAAAGATGATACCAACAATTGTGGGAAATAATTTACTAACATATGTACATATAAAGTTTCCCACAATAACAATTATTTATAGTGTGAATCATTAATCAAATATTTCATTAAAATTTAATTTTTCCATTTATCTGCAACCATTTAAGTTGTTTTTAAAATGTGCAACAATTTTCTTAGTATTAAATTAATATTTTTCACACTTTATAAAAGGGAATCATCATTGCATTGCATTATTAATGGCATTTTTGCCAGTCAGGTTTATACATATTGGGGAAAGTACGCGTTTAAATTAATATAAAGCATTTCTCGTGATTGCAAGTTCCTCGAAAACATTAGCTAATCTCAAGGGAGATTTAGTTATAATTCTAGTATTTCCGTTGCTGCCTTTAACTCATGTGACTTTAGGCCAGTCCCAATGTCAGAGTTATAGCTGAGTCGTAGTGATATCCACGTAGCAGCGATTCGTACATTATAAACGCTGTCGCCAGATCAGACATAAACCAATTGTCTGATTCCGCCTAAAGACGCGACCAGACGGCATTTTAGAGCGATTTTTGTTGGTCGCGACGTCGTCTAGTCGGGGGTTTCTGCTGATCGCTCAGAATGAAAATACACAAACACACAGAAGACAAATCAATGACCTCTTTTGCGTGTCTTGGCCGATGAGCAACAACAAAAATAAATCGACAGGTTGGCATTTAAATTAAAGTAAAAATAAAATGCAAATTTCACTGAGCAAAATTCGCGCGTGTGAAAAGTGCTAGCCACAAAACTATTCTGCCACAATGGTCAGCACAAATGTCAGTTTGAAATATAATATAGTATATGTTTTAAATGTTCGACAAGGGTACAGTTAACTGTGGTTGTTTCTCTCTCTTTAAAAGATCTGTAAATTATGCGCTGAGGCGGCTGAAAAATGCCACTAAAATGCATCTAAAAAATTGCATTATGCAGTCACACGTTTGGTCGTAAAATCAAGGGGGTTTTTAGAGCAGAAATTATTATTATTATACTGTCTGGGTTTTATTATACTACTAGTAAAGATTTATGCAACAGTCAGAAAACCATATTTCCTAGGTCTCTCCCTCTACTATCATCGAATCTCAATTAGAAATAGAAATATGATCTGATTACCAGGTATCCCCTTAGTCGAAATATTGTGCACCCCATCATAGTGACTTGTTTTTGTTTCCCTTTTCCGTTTTATTATTATTATAACGCATAATAATAATTTTATTTTGTTTGTTTACGTGCACATCAGGCGTCAGCAGCGGCGGCAGACGACAATATTGATAAGATTAGGTTCGGGAACTACTACCAAAACCTACATACATATAACCTAAACAGCGGACAGTCGGTCGGTCATATACCTGAGAATTAGTACTGCCATATAGACAGGCACACACACAGATACGAGCAGCACACACTATCACAGTTGCGTGTTATCATCAAATTTCTATATCAGTTTAGAAAGCATAGAGTTTTTGTTTTTATTGAAGGTGCGACGATTCCACGAAACATTTCGAGTGCCTCGATTCGATCATCATAGAGACAAAGACAGCACGTTCATAGAATCAACGACTGCCGCCTGCCACCCCCCAGGCACTGATATTGATATGAGAAATGTATGGTGGAGCCCTATATGTATATCAGGGACTCTTATGAAACCAAACTGTCCTGGAATAGCTTAAAGTTTCAATCAAAAAGTGACTTTCTTTTGAACTACTAAACTATGTGTATTTTCGGGGAAAAATTCAACTCTGATTTCCCTGCTGGTGTGCCCTGATATCTTTTGTCTTTGAACACAATGCCCACATCAAAAGGTGTTTTTTTTTTGTTCGTATTTGTTGCGCTTTCGAGGGTTTTATCTTGTCTGTTGTTTGGCATTTGTTGCGATTTGTCATGGGCGCAACCAACCGCCTGACTAAAAGAACAACCAAAAACGGGGCAGGGCCACGGGACAGGGACAGACAACGATGAACCCCCCCGTGGCGAATTTATTATTAAGCAAGAGACTGGGTACTGGGAATGGGATTGCTTGCGACTGTGACTGTGACTGTGACTGCACAAAGCAAATCACATAATCAGAGACAGGTCTCTGTTCTGCAGCTGGACGGGATGCCCAAGCGACTGACTTGAAGGCGTTTTTAAGCGCATTAAAATGCAGATCAAAAGGCAGAATTTAAATAATATTTAATGCAAGTTATTTTAGGATTAAGGAAAAAGAAAAGAACATTTTAATAACTTAGAAAATTTAGACACTACAAAACGATACAAAACTTATTTAATTTTCTGTTATTTTTAAACGAAAGAAAAATGTTTTTAAATATTAAAAAAAAGGTTTAAAAATGGGAAAGATTTGTATTAGTTTTAGCGAAGATAAACGATTTTGTGGCAGAATATTTATATGACTTCCGTTGCAGTTTTATTTTACAACATTTTACTAGGCATCTTTCATGTTTATTTATGGTATGACGTGTTTGAAATGACTTAGATTCCCTTTTAAAATTATTTATCATAAGCGAATGACCTCATACGAATAAAATGATAGGAAGTTAAAGATATGGAATGTAGCTAGGGCTATTGGTATTACCAGTAAGCCTTATAATGACTCTATTCTAACCTTGGAATACATTAATGTGATAATTTCATTTCTCCCACTTAGATAATTGCCAGTCACACGTAAACGCAGTATGACGTGAGATATTGGAATCATTGTTAGCTATTAAAAAGATCAACAAATGTATTGCAGTTGTTTGCCAGTTCCTATTTGAATAACATCTTATCCGAGTTATTAAAAGATCTAAAGAATGAAGGGGGGATTATCTTTACATACTATATAGTATGACCATGCCTATTCCTGTTTGTGTATTCCCTAATCCATCCCCACGCGCAGTCATAAAATTCGTTGCGTGCCCCTGCCACAGCCCCACCTCCAAGCCCAGGTCCCAAAATCAAATCAAATGCTCAGATGCATATCAAAATAATCTAAGCAAATGAAATGAAATGAAATGACAACAAAGTTGGACACACACTCACACACAAAAAAAGAGGCATAAAATATGGGCATGCAACACCCCAGAGAGTGCGAGAGAGTGAGGGAGAAAGATAGCAGGGGGAGAGAGCTGAAGTTGGAGAAAGAGAGAACAAGAACTGTGGCACCCATAAAATTGACAGCTGATCTTTTTTGTTCATTCCTTTTCTTTTTTTTTGTTGTATTTTGAGTATCAGAGCAAGAAGGGGTGCCCGGTGGTATGCCCCATTGTATCTCCCGCTTGCCACTCGATCTCTGTCTGTCTCTTTCTTTTCTTCAATCTTTGTTTTTTTCCGTATTCTACCTGCTTTGAGGGTCATAAAAAATTAAGAAAAACATGAGCAAACTCAGGAGTGGAAGAAAAAAAGGAGACAACGACGTCGCATATTTTAAGCCGATGGTATGGGTATGGTATGGGATCGGGATCTCCTTGGGTTTGGTCAGGCCGCTCTGGCACTGTCTTCTCTGTCTTATGTCCAAATCCCAGCCACACACTTGGCATAGAATAAGATCCCAAACTGAACAACAAAACGCAATTAGAAACACAACGAAAAACCAAACGAATTTCAATCGAAAACACAAGGGGCACAGAGAGAGAGAGATAAAGATAGAGAGTTGGGCCAACAGGATATGCTCAAAAAGATTTGTAATATGAGCGCTGCATACTTATGAGACGACAATGATCATGGTACAATGATAATGGCACCAAGTCCAACCGTACCGCTGATCAGCTCTACGATAAGCAGCGGGCCCAAGACCCAGGCACAGGGCACAGCACAGTGAAAGCTTTAGGTGGGGGGGAAGAAAAATCTCTTAGAGAATCGCAAATAAAACTATAAATGGCCAAGAACAAGAGACAGTCCAAAAGCCAGCCAGCCCATTCCCCAGGGAAACTCAAATCGTGGCAAACAAATAAGAATCAATACGAATGTTGGATGCACTCATGAAAGTTAGGAATTTATTGGAAATAAATGTAGATACAATATCTTTTGGTTACAATATTTTGCTGCCTTTCATATCACTCTAAAATCTACAAGATCTTCAAAATAGATAACAAATAAAGGACAACGAATGCAGACAACCAAAATATACAATAGAAAACTATTTCCATTCCAGGAATTTCTAGACGTTATTCCTCCGTATATTTTGAGGACATTCTTAGATTCCAGTCTTTTCAGTTTATCCTCTTTCAGCTGCTTAGAATCTTCTTTCTTATGCTACTTTTTATCCAGTTCTCTTTTATAGAGTGCATACATATACCCCCAAAATTCTCGTAGATCGTTTGAGATTTGTAGATTGCTCGAATGTTGCACGAATGCCAACCAACGTATCGTACTCCTTCGACTTTGACTTCGACTCGCATTCGATTTTGTGAGAGTATAAAAAAGCAAAGAAATGTTATATTAATATTTACCATGAGCCTTCTTCTTTCTGGATTTCGGCGCCATGTCTGATGATTGTTATACGGGGGAGGGGGTGCGGTGCAGTTGGCAGTCGGCTGGCGGCGGCTGCAATGCAACTTTGTTGGTGTTGTGTGGTTGTGTTCTTCCTCCTTCTCTCTTTTCACAGAGTCTTCCTTTGCACACACACTCTCTTCTCTTCTATACTCCACTTCACTCCGCTCCTCTTCTCTCTTTTGGGCTGTGCAACAAAACAATAAACGCGAAGCAGTGCACAACAAAAGCAAAACAAAAGCACACAAGATCGTGGATCTCAGAAGGGGGGATCCAATCTCTCTCTCTCTCTCCCTCTCTCTCTTTCGCTGTCTCTATCGAGTAGCTGTGTGGTGCGCTGAAGAACTGGATTCGTTTGCTCTCTTCTTTGGAGTTTTGTTTATAGCGCACCGTAAGGCGGAGGGGTGCGCAGGCACCCGAGGGCGGGCTGGCGACGGCGTCGGTCAAGCCGGCGACACCATGGAGCCCAATGTAGAAGAAGCAGACGCAGAATTATGGGTTCTCTGCCAAACTTGATCCTTGCAGGGAGGGCGGAACGGATGCAAGAAGCTTTTGGTTGTTGTTGTTGCTGAATCTGGTGTTGGAATCGTTGTTGTTGTTGTTGCTGTATCCTCTTGTGTGTTGGTTTGTGTGTGTGTGGTGTGGTGTGAGCGCGTGATCACGTTGATTATAATTATATACGAAAGGTGGCAATACAAATCAGGTGAAATTCAATCCTCAATCCTTTTTTGTTTCTCTCTCTTTCCTTCTCTTGTTATTTTTGTTTGGATTTTAAAGAACGTTTTGCACTATTTTGTTATGATTTTAAACAAACAGCACTAAGCACAGAATAAACACTATTATTTCATTCTTTTATCGATCTCTACATGGATTTAATCTTATGTTCTTTTGTTGATTCTCTTTAGTTAGAAACAGATTTGATTTAGACACGTTATTTTTATTTTTCTTTTTTAGTTAATAATATTATCCGTAAACATGTGTTTATTTTGATACACCCTCGAGTGTTTTCCGGACACGAAGCGTAGGTAAACACCAGAAACGAATGCGGGTGATACGTCACGAATCGCGTACCACATATCAGATACAGATATACTGAACGAGCAACAGGTAGAAATATTAACAATATTTTTTCGTTTTTTGATAATATATTTTTTTTCTTCGTTATTTTTGTTGTGATATTATCGAACGGCGGATGAGTTACAAAGATCTCACGAATTTTCTACCCAAAATACACGCAAATGTGGAATACGGAGCGACGCGGCCGCAACTTCGAACATTCAAAAAAAGATTCGGCGCGAGTTTTCCTCAACGAGAATATTTATATATGGATATATTTACGCTGAGAGTAAATGTTGCTGAGAGTGCATGTTGCCGAGTTGAGTAAATGTTGCTAAGAACCGGTTGCAGGGTGCGATGAAAACAGCTGAAATGTTGCTATGCTTTACATCGTTGTCCTAGGCACTAAAGCTGCCACAAAAATCCCATTTCCTTAATTTAAATAATTTTTGTGGTTCTTAATTAAATTTATTAAATTGTTTTAATTGAAAAAAAACGTCTACCTAGAACGCCCTGTAAAACTGTTTCTGTAAAGCAACATTTGACTGCGGCACTTGTTGCGCACTCCTGGCAACATTTCTCAGCAACACTGGAGAGAGCCAAACCGAGAGAGCAAAGCCGACGAGAGCCGAGGAGAGCAAACAAACAAAACGAGAGAGAGAGAGCACTTGAATTTCAAGTTTTGTTCACCCAAGTATGAGTGTAGCTATGTCTGTATGGGCGCATCTGTATCTGTGTGCCCGAGCGTGTGTATCTTGATCTTTGGTTAGCATCGTCGTCGTCGTCGTCGTGGCCGTTGTCTGTGCGCTCGTATTTCGTTGCTGCTTATTATAACTGACATATCTAGATACGGCCACAATGGTGGGGGAGGGGACTGGGACGTGCCCCAGGAAGAGGCAGCGGCAGTACAGCGGGGACTGGCAGGGGCTTGGTCGGTGCATAATTGCAGGGCCGCCCTTTTGCATATGGGGGCAGCAGCAGCAGCAGGCAGCAGCATGCAACAATAATAACAGTTTTGGTCGAATTTGTTAGCGATTCCGGGGCAACACACAAGCCAGTGATTAGCAGCAACACCATTGCCAACTAATAGTTTGACTCCTTTTGCCTCTGTTGCTCTCACGAGCGTATCCATGAGATACACGTACTTGCAGATATCATTTAGGCTGCGGTTGCCACTACACAACGTAGTGCCGTAGAGCGCGCTGTCCAGCCTCTTTTCGTTCATTAGCCGCACAGTAGTCGCGGCTAATTATGGTCTACGATAGTCCACTCTTTGTGGTCTCGTCTCGGCCGGGGTACCTGGTGTCAGAAGCGCTTAGCACTTCTTCCTTTCTAGCCATCAGGTAGCCATAGACACTCTGAGCACTGTCGGCATTAAAAACGCATTTGAAAGAGATATCTGTGATCCGCACTTCACAGAATATAAAAGCTTAATATCATCTTAATATCCATCCGCAGGTCAAATTTTGTATTCCTCAGGAAAACATATTCTAATGATTATTTTAACTTTTACATGGCATAAGCCAAGAGTTATTTCCATTTATATTTTTCATGGTTTATGGCCAGTGATAACCCCTAAGAGAATGCACCCGAACTTCAACCTCAACCGAACTCCTCCAGTCGAAACCCCATACCCGACCCCAGACCGGGGTACTGATCTCCCGTTTATTATCACGCCCGCGGCCATAATTCATTTTGTTCCTTTGCCTCCACCTCGGTCTGGGGCTGCTCTGGTTTTGTCTAGTCCAATCTATAGATGATGCCCTTTTAGCTCCCCATTCCATTTAGCTCCCTGAATGCCCAGATTTCTTAGTGCTTTTTGTTGTTGTGGCAGCCACTTCTTCTTCTGCTGCTGCTGCTGCTCTGCCCCTGCCCCTGCCTTTGCCCCCGAGGTGTGATTTCTCAAGTGTAGGAGTCATGCGGCGCACAGCCAGACGCGGCACTGAGTGTTGCACCAAGAGGGACCAAGAGGCCAGTAAACTGCAGCCGGCCGGCCAGAGGGCCACCGTTTTTGGGGGAACCAGAAAATCAAGTTGGTTCTCTACCGATACCCTTGATCAGAGCTCAGCAGCGGAAGGGGCAACAAACACGATTGAGTAATCGGAATCAATGGCAGTAATACATTTTATAAAATTATTTAAGAATCATTCACTAGATTTGGCTATATAATTTTTAAAATTAACCAACAGTTCACATGCGCCAAATGTATTAAAATAGAAATTTTTTACTGCTTCACTTCGTTGATATCAAGAATGGTAATAATTTTGAGCGATAAGTCAAAAATCCCCCGATAGTTCTTTGAAAAACTGATAAACTGTGAACCATTGAACCAATCTTAAAGATTTCAAATAAAATGCGTGGATGATGGTTCAACTAAGGCAAAATATTTCTCACAAATAATCTATCCCCCCGAGAATTATTTGAGTAAAAACCGAAAAACCAAGACACCCATGGGACCATCATAAAACTAAATTAAAGCAAGAAAAATACTTATGAACATATTTAACATATTTGTACCCCAATTTCTTTTCAATCCATATACTAAAGTATATTATATTTCATTGGATTTATTCACTTAGCCTTCCCATGTGTTTCAGCCAACTAAGTTATACAGCCATGGAGGTGTGTAGTGGTAGTGGTTCATGCAACGTGGAATGGATGTGGAATGCGCAGTGTCCATGACTTGTGCGGATCGCATTTGATTAGAGGCGAAATATTCTGAAACTCTTTCTAGCGCGAAATTTCCATACGATCTTCGTGCTAATACGCGTAATGGAGTAAGGCCAAAAAGATAAACGTGAGGATTTGCTGCATTGCCCAATTAGCACCTGTGCTAAAAAGCCCCTAACCGAGACTCGACTCCCAGTTTACCTGTTCCATTAGCACTGCACTGTGCTTTCAAATTTGTGTTTGAGTTTGAAAAACTGTGATGCTCTGTGCTGGGAGGAGGAGTAGCAAGAGGTGGAGGTGGAAATTCCAGCAATGAATCGAGCAAATACCCATTATGCCTTTGTATACAATTGAACTCGTATTCCATTTTGGATTTTTTTCGAGTATTTCGTGTGAAAAGCGAGGCGGCACAGGCAGGGGGAATACTTTTCTTCTATCCACAATCCACACAATAAACATATACAGAGCGGGCAGACCCAGCCAGACAGAGTGGCGGGCCCAATGGATCGTCTGTATCTGTAACGAATCTGTATCTTTGGGTTTATTGTTAGAATTAACATTAGATACAGATAGAGGGACGGAGAGAAACCTTCTCTGATGCTCTGCTACAGGGTCATTCTCAACATGGCCAACAGATGTGCGCAACAGGCTCCCAAAACAGACAAAAGGCAAAGGGTCTCTCGGTGTCTCACTGAATAACTGAAAAGGTTCTCGAGAAGATGTCACTTGGAGTGTGGCTGGGCCTTAAATCAAAGTCAAAGGCAAAGATCCCAGACCAGTGCCAGTCCCAAAAACACAAAGCAGAGTTCTCTTGGCTGTATTTTTTTTTGTTTTTTGGTAGCAGCAGCCACTACTGTCCAGCCATCTCACAGATACCACAGAGTACGTATCTGCGTAGGTATCTGTGTGTGTCTGCAGCATGGAAATTTTCGTTGTGTACCAGAAATTTGTGTCAACGTGGGCGACAGTTTTTCATTGTGTGTATAAATAAACCGAAAGACATTTCATGCTGTCGGCAACATGTGGAAAAATGCTTGGAATTTGTTCCATTCTTGCACACTTTTGCAATGCTTTTGGATCTTAGAGATACAGAAAAACAATTGAATCGAAAACAAGACCAAATCTCTTGGTGAAACCGGCCAAGGTGTAAATGCAACTCTGTCCCTTTGAGTCTGTTGCATCATTAACACTCTCGAGTGGTGCTCCTGCCCCTGCCCCCTCCGATGCCATGACTGTTCATCAAAGTGAAGTGCAATTAAGCATGCAACAGGCAGGCCCTCTTCTTCCACCATCTTTCCTCATTTTGTTTCCTTCTCGGGTTCGTTTCGGTTTCTGTTCTTTTCTGTTCTCTTCTCTCTTCTCTGCTTCTCTGCTGCACTTCACGGTCCCAAGGTGAGAGGTGTTAAAGTTTTATGGAATTTCAACAACGATAAATTATAATTACACGCAGCGTTGTGCATAAATCTACCCACACTCTCTCATAAATGCCTGCACACTCCCGCAGATACAAACATCTGCAGAGAGTCTTCAGCCCCGAAGCGACTTAAAACGCGTCAAACACAATTTGTACACGCATCAAGAATCCTCCCGCCGCCATTAACACCTTTTGAGGGTGTTTCTAGGCCTGTCTAAATATATTATATTTAATACAAATTCAGACGCAAAACCGAAGGCCCCACCACTTTGTGGCTAGAATTAAATGAAAAACAGAAGTATCTACTACATAAATTCTGACTACTTTCAAGTCTAGCATTTGGCAAGCCGATTTCAACATCCTCGATAGTATAGTGGTCAGTATCCCCGCCTGTCACGCGGGAGACCGGGGTTCAATTCCCCGTCGGGGAGAGATGTAAAAATCATTTTTTTTTTGTTTTTTGATTAATAAATTTTTTTTTTCTGTTCTTATTTTTTTCCTTTTTTTGTTCTTATTTTCATTTTACATTTAAATTTTCTTAAATTAGGGTACATTTTGTTTGGTATCCAAATTCAACATACTAGTTTTCAATGTGTACTGAATGGTCTGGAATTCAAATTTGACTTTCAAAAAATATAAACAATATCCAAAAAGATATCAAGAAACAATGAAGAAAATGATTTTAAGAAATTATAAAAAGGAATTTTACATCTCTCCCCGACGGGGAATTGAACCCCGGTCTCCCGCGTGACAGGCGGGGATACTGACCACTATACTATCGAGGATGTTGAAATCCGTTTGCAAAATGCTACACTTGAAAGTCGTTAGAACACAAACTAATGCTGTTAGAAGTGTTTTTCATTTAGTTCTGGCACACAGTTGCGTGACCATAAAGTTAAGTTTGGAATTTGCGTTTAGTGTTGTATATAAAATACTTTGACTATCCTCAAATGGTGTTAAGGGCGGTGAAAGGATTCTTGACACGTTTAAAAATTTGTTGTAAGTCGCATCAGTGCTTAAGACTGTTTTGGATGTACTATTAGCAGCTGTCGCAATTTTTAAAGCGATGCTCCCCAAAATCAAAATCACTCAGACATGCAGCCATTATGAATTCTTATTTAAAATACAATATCTGTTGTAATTTTGAGTGCCATATTCGTTATATGAACGCGTGTTTTTCAAAATCATCTCATTTTTTTGGAGGAACTGGGCTTTATCCTTCTGACTTCCGAATCAACTGAACATTTGCAAATGGGATGTTCAGCTGCGTTTAAAATTTAAGACAAGGTAACGTAACCGTGCAGCTTTACACGGTACGGTACTTAAGAACCAGGTTTAAAAGGAAGAAAAAAAAGAATTGTTACATCTCTCCCCGACGGGGAATTGAACCCCGGTCTCCCGCGTGACAGGCGGGGATACTGACCACTATACTATCGAGGATGTTGCATTTCAGAATTCTAGCAGGAAAATCGAATGTACTGAAACTTTTCATGATCTATGTATATTCTAACAATAAGCAAACAATGTTTGTCTAGTAATTCTAGTATGAGAAATTTTAGTTTTTTTTTTTTTTTTCTGAACATTAATTATTTGTATATCCGTACTCAAAGAGTTAAGTGGTATATTTAATTTGTGGACAAAGTGGACCCCATAAAGTAAATATATTCTTGATCAAAATTAATGAACATGTCGATATATGTACATGTTCGTCTAACACATCTTTCACATTACTGTTTAGATTTCACATGTATGCTAATTTGATTAAATAAAGCTTCAAATGGCATCGGACCTTCAAGATTAAATTAACAGAAAAATTAATAATTAGTAAAACAACAAATAGATCTCATACTAGAACATGGATCACGAAAAATTACACCACTTTCGAGTTTTCTGTTAGCCTTGGAAAATTCAACATCCTCGATAGTATAGTGGTCAGTATCCCCGCCTGTCACGCGGGAGACCGGGGTTCAATTCCCCGTCGGGGAGAGATGAAAAATTCTTTTTTTTCTTCTTTTATATCTGTTACTGTTCATGGAGGGAGTACATATGGAATAATTTGATAATTATGGAGATGCATACATATGTACATATGTATATGTGCCAGCCACAAGAAACCATTTTCGAACCCATAATCAAACAACTGAGTGTCCTTGAAGAGTCAAATATATTCCTTTTTGCTGCATTTTTGTTTGACCCTCAATGAGGCTGTGAATACGATTTGTTGTTAAACTTTCATCCTAAGCTAATTACGAAATGTGTTTTTAACACATGGTTTATTTACAATAAAGGTAATAAAAAGAATTCATAATGTCTGAGCATTTTAGATACACAACTAAGCGCAACTGAAAAATCTCAACGCGGTTTTGCCCGCATCTCTGTACCGGGATTAAATGGAAAACATAACTAATACACGTATGTGTTCTTACGACTTTCAAGTGCAGCATTTTGCAATCTGAATTTCAACATCCTCGATAGTATAGTGGTCAGTATCCCCGCCTGTCACGCGGGAGACCGGGGTTCAATTCCCCGTCGGGGAGAGATGTAAAAATTCTTTTTATTATTTTTTTTCAAACATTTTTTTCTTTTTTTTTGCTTCTTTATATCGTTTTGATTATTGTTCATCCTTTTTCGGTTCCCAGAACACTGATATTCAGGAGTACCACAAGGCGCTCGAGGCAAGATGTCTTTTTTTTTTAGATTTAGAATTTTGAAAGCTAGTATGTAGAATTTAGATACTATACAAAATAAATACTAAGATAGTCAAAGTAAATTTTAACTTTTTGGTTGCTGTTGAATAGCCACCGGGGGTAAAGAAAATAAAAATAAAATAAAAGCTATTTACCAAAAGAGAAAAAAAAGAAGATTTTTTACATCTCTCCCCGACGGGGAATTGAACCCCGGTCTCCCGCGTGACAGGCGGGGATACTGACCACTATACTATCGAGGATGTTGGAAGCGGCTCGCCAAATGCTGGTTTTGAAAATCGTCAGAATTTACGTAGTTACTTCTGTTTTTCGTGTAATTCTAGCCACAATCGTGGGCCTTTGGGTTTGCGTTTGGTTTTGCGTTTAGTTTTTATTTAACTGCGTCATATATTTAATAGCAAAGAGTTATGGGGGTCATTGTTCGAGTTGTCGAAAATATTATCGGTTATGGTATTTTTACGCTTCTGTAATAAGATGAACATCTTTTATTGTGTTTTCGTTATAAGAATTTTTTATAAATTTCCAAGGGCTATAGAAACTGTATCGTGTTTGGCCACTAATGCTTCGAACTGATTTTGTTGTGTTGCGGCTTTGGAATGAAATTTCGTCACACTCGTAAAGCCACAACATATTCCACATTTGTAACATTTTCTGTACCCCGTTGAGCCACAATTTGTTCAACTGTTTCCGTGGTGTAGCGGTTATCACATCTGCCTAACACGCAGAAGGCCCCCGGTTCGATCCCGGGCGGAAACAGATGCGAATTTTTTTCTCATTTTTTAAAAAAAATTATTTGGAAAAGATTGTGCTCAGATCCGTAAAAAACTAATAAATATATTCAACAATTATGCATGTCAGGCAGAATATCTTAATAACATCATAGCGAAAAATTATATGATCTAAAGTTTCCTTTTGGCTACCAAAATTATATAGTACGTTGTGTATGCAAATATGTAATTAATATCCTCCATCCTTATTATTATACATAAAAACACTTAAGACTAATTTCCAAACACTTAAAGTCAACCACTTCGGATAACGTTTGTAAATTTCTTGAACACTTACCACTGTCCATGACTTTCTCCTTGTCGTGGTGTGTGATGGCTTCGAGTCCCTCCAAACTCGGTTCCGATCCCATTTCCATGGCATTCAATGCGGCCGCAATGGCTTCGTCGTCTGGCCAAACATTCGCACTGAATTCACCTACAAAGAAGAACAACGAACCAAACGGAAACCATTCAGAAATGTAGTAAATTGAAAAACTGTGTAACTAATTTGTAAGCAGAGAGAAAAAGCGGCAAAAAAAAAAAAAAATAGATCGTCAGAGAGTGCGAGACATGGGGAGGAGGAGCACGGCACTGCCACTGGCACTGGCACTGGGCGCACTTGAGTTGGCTCTTCTGTTGGCGCCAGGCAAATGTCAATTAATAATTTAACAACAACAATTGTCGGATTGTGGGGCGCCTGAAATACGAGATCTTAATTGAAAATAGAAATACAGAGGGCCGCCTCTGGGAAGATATTGTTTTGGGGCAGAAAGTTCAATAGAGAGAGGCGAGGAGATTGGGTGGGGGTTGGATTGCAGTTTCTTCCTGCATTTAAGCGGATGAGCGTGGGCCAAGTTGACTGCATGTGGGATTCATAGACTGCCAGCTAAACGTGTGTCATAAACTTGGTCAAAAGGCTGTAATTTGCCGCTTCCCTCGGAAACCAGTCTGCCTGCCTGTTGCCCCGTCTCCCGACCGACTTAAAGACGTCTGCGCGCATCTTTAAGATACTGTTTGACAGGCCTGCCGAGATTACGTCTAGTTCTGTCGTCTGCACGCAATCCAGACTTTCGTGGATGACGCTGACGACTCGTCGGCCCACGCTGCTGCTGCTGCTGCCTAGACTCTGTAGGGGGACTACTCTTCTGTTGTGGCACTGCTGGTACGTGGCATCCACTTCATTGAGGTGCGAATCGTTGACGCTGGCAGCTGCCGGGGCTCCCACTGGGCAACTTTCATGGTTGTGGCAGCACATGCAAGGCAGTCAGCGGAAGCAGCTCAGACTCCGTGTGTGTGTGTCTTAACGGAAGGGGTAGATTCCACGTCAGAGGGGCATAAACAGAGCGTAGTATTTCCCAGATAAATTTGCCAAAATTAATGAACAAACTTCATACATCATTTGATAAACGGGCAAAATGTGGTTGGTTCGGCCTGAGCGGACTTATCAAAACATTATTTATTATTTATGATGCGTCTCATTTCGAGTGGCACGAACAGACAGAGACAGAGGAGAGAGCTACACAGGGAAATGTGTGTCACTCAACGGGTAATTGAAAACGCGAGCTCTCTCGCTGGGTGGCCGGCCAGGCAGCAGCAAAAATCGCCAGCAAAACGCGCGCAAACATTTTCAGCGTAAATCTGTCAAAATACTGTCCGAGTGCCAGTCCGATAATAAACTGCAATGGAATGGGGGTGGTATATTACGGTTACCAAATGTTAATATAGAAAATGAACGACTTTTCGATGATCTAATTGGTGTAATGAATTTGTAAAGAGAGTAAGAACTTTCCTCAATGCTTTCTTAGTACTTTCTTTCTTAGATAGAAAAAGGTAGATGGTTCCTTTTCAGAACTATCATTATTACTTATAGTCTATATATGCATCTGTCATATCAGCTCGACTAAAACTCCCCATAAACATTAGCAGTGTATTTAAGGCCTGGGCTGCACAGTCTAGTACCAGCCAGTGGAGTGGTGCACTGACTATGCAAATCCAAAATTGATAAAGCCCCAAACATGTACCCCGAAGAGAGTGTTTGGGACTATCGCTAATTGATTGAGTGCCTTGGCACTTGTCGACTCCATACGCAGACTGCAGGCTACGTAATTCCCCCGAAGCGTTGTTTGGGGGCTAATAATTTAGTGTGTGTTGGTTTTTTCGCACACCAGGCACTCTTCGCTTCGGTTGGCAGTTACACAAGCCATCTATCAAAGATTGTGTGTGAATGGTGGGTGGGTGGAAAAGTTACGGGTCTTTCCAAGAACCAAACCAAAACAAAACAAAAACAGCACAAAAAGCAGAACAAAAGCAGAACAAAACAAAACAAAACAGAATAGAAACGTGACAATCCAGGTGGGTGCAGCAAAAGACAACAACAACAATCAATTGATAGGAAAAGGTAAGGTAACAATACACTGAGCCAAAAAATATGACAAAAATGCTCTTCAAAAATATTTTTAAATTTTTTTCAGTAAAATTTCTCCCCTTGAAACCGTTTAGAAAAAAATCCAAACTATTTTTTGGAATTTTAAAACAATCTTTTTTATTGAAAATGTTATATAGAGAACCAAATTATTGAACCCAAGCAGCTTTTAATGTAGCAAAAATGTCATACTTATTTTCGATTTGAAGATAGAATTATTGGCAGTCTGAATAGGCGAAAATCGAATTTAACTAGGTATATTTTTATATATTTTATTCCCAAATATATGCTGAATTCTTTAACCATGTCTAATCGAGCTATAAATATGCCTTGGAATGACTAGAATTTTCCAAGAATTAATCTGCCTTTAACGTTTGAATTTCCAATCATTTAAATCTCATTAAATATTCAATCTTTAAAGTTTAAGTCCACAAATGTTTCCTTTTAGTGTAGCGCAAAGGCAACCGGGGTAACTAATTTCTTATGCAGAGAGGCAAGGCAAGGCGACAACAACGAACAACGAACAACCCAACAACGAAACCCCCTACCACCTTGTAGCACAAATTGGAGCACGTGCAAATTGCCTAGCAAATAGCCCAGGCAATCAATCAATATGCATACGATGATGATATAGTTCGAGAGCGTCGCTCGGTTCGGTTCTCAGTTTGGTTTGGTTCGGCTCGGTTCGCATCGCTTCAAAAGATTCGCAATTACGGGGAAATAAAAGCAAATGCTGGCTGCATTACAAATGAATTCACTGACGGCGACAGTCAGTCAGTCAGTTTGGTCGTTCAGTCAGTCAGAGAGTGAGAGAATCAATTGGGTGTGGTCTGGGTAGCAGCAGCGACTTTCAAAAGGGGGGGGTCGGGCTGGCTCACTGAACTTTTGCTTAGCTGTTTTTTTGCCCCTGTCTGTCTCTGTGCTTTTTCTTTCAAGTGCTGCATTAACAGCAAAAGCCAAGCCAATCTCGAGTGCAGTTGCAGCAGTAGCCAGCCAGTGAGCACCAAAAAACAAAAACATTGCCAACATTGTTGCCACAGATAACAAAAATACATAAATAATGATGAATGCTAAGCGAATGGCTCCAACCGCAACAATGAATGTGTGGGTTTCATATTCATATTATTCATATTTAGTGACTGATTGATTGATGGCCTGCGACAAAACTCTTGGGGTTTATTTTAAGTTGGTTTCATTTTTTTTCCTGTGACCAAGTCACACGTTTTCGCCAAATCGCTCATAGTCGGGGGGTATGTCAACACAGAGATTGATGGCAGAACCAGTGGGTAAAAGGAAATCCCCCTAACAGCCAACACTATCTATTGGGGAAATCAAAAGTGTTGTCGGTGAAGATGTGAGCCATTAACTGAGTGTGGGAGAATTGCATAAATGTAAATTAGGAGGAACTTTCAAAAACAGATTTAAAATAGGGGAAACGTTTTTGAAAATGATAGATGTGAAGTGCACATCAGATAAAATAGTTGAATGGGATTATATTTCGGGTTTTTCTTTAATATTTCCGCAATTTAAAATGAATTTGGGAATGGAATTAATGTTAGGAATATTTTAAAAATGGTAAGTGAAGGGTTAAATTTTGTTCGAAAATTGGAGCAGGAGGATGAGATTTTCTTGGAGAGGAGACTAAGGTTTCATGAGAGTTTTCACATATGTCAGAAAGTGGAAAAAACATTAAAATAAAGGCTGAATGATCATGCAGAATATCTACTTGAATATTCCGATTTTTTTTAAAGAAATAAAATAAAATAAAAGACATTTAAAGTGTAATGTCTGCTTCATCCATCCATCTAAATCATATTTAGACCTATTATAAAATATAAAAAAATACCAAAATAACCCATGATACCCCCCTAAACCACAAATCCATCTAAATGCGTATGCAAACACACCACAAAAAAACTATCCTATGGGATAGCAACGACAAACCCCTAGCCAGGCGGAAAGACTCCCGAAATTGGGTCAGACGACAGAGTGCTGGTGGCACTTTTCTAGCAATTAAAAAGTTTAATATATTTTTTTTTTTTTTTTTTGCTTTAAACTAAATACAGCAAAAACGTTGCAGTCTTTGGCTCTTAAAAATAGATCAAAAGTGAAACATTATTTTACGGATTTCTTTACTTGAGGAAATTATGCATTGAGAGTGGGTTGTGGCGGCAGGGCCGGCGGAGGCGCAGAGTGGGACATGGGTGTCCAAAAATAACATTCCTGGGCCGGGCAGCGAATGTGGCGGCCAGAGTGTGCAGCAGCAGCCAGCCAGCCGTTGTGGAGTTTGGATTCTGATTCTGTCCATCAACGCGCCGAGTCTATGCTAAATGAGCTGCACCCCGCTGCTGCTGCTGCTCCCTGCACCTCTGTTGGGACTCCCTGCACCGGGGGCGTGTGAACATTAGTCAAAAATGCGTAAATGAAATCAATTAAAATTACGCATAGCACACGAGACGCATTTGGAATGGAAAAATCAGACCCAGTCGGAGAGCTCCCCAGACCCCTAACAGAATGTGTTTACACATTCGGCCTACGCGCTCTGCATGGCCTAATGAAGGCACGTACATCCCATACCCCCATACGTCCCTAGTGGTATGGGTACGATCCAAACCGTAGCCGAGTGCAATCCGTAATGGCCAGCAAGGGAGGTGGGAGTAGGAGTAGAAGGAGTGTGAGTGCCACTTCAATTTGTTTACAACAAGTTTGGGCCCGCTGATTGCAGCTGGGCCATGCAACAGCCTCTCTCATCTTCATTCCTCTGCAGCATTTTTCTGCTTAATCATATTGCTATTGCTTCGTCTCACAATGCAGCCTTAATTTTCTTACGGATCACGCCAGAACGGAATAACAAAAAAAGCGAACCCAAATGAGAAATGGAAACTCATCGTATAATAGCACTGTCAATGGGCACTGTCAGTGTTCGTGGCCCTCAGGTGTTGGCTGGGTATGGCTGGAGATTCTTCACTTCAATTTGGTCTGGCATAAATGCACCATAATGATCTCTCTCTCTCGCCTGGAAAGAATGGCCACAAATTGCTCAAATCACATCAATTTGTCTACAGAGCTAGAGAGAGAGAGAGCCCCCCATGAAAATAGATCGTTCCATCATTAATCGCACTTTTGTTTTCTCAAATAACTTAATACAACTTCTCTCAAGAGAAAGAAATGGAAGAGATTGGCCTAATGAAGAAGCTTTTCGAGTGCTTTGTTGATTGATCCACATATTTTTAATGCACAAAACAATTTGTTGTGTTTCGTGCACTAGATGGAATGATAAATTAATGGATAAATACTACGAACGTCTATCTTTGGGTTAAATTCCATATCTATAAGGGGTATTTATCATTGTTTTGAACACTCTTGATCCATCAATTTGTTCTGTATAAATTTCTGTATACATTTCTGTACTATGTGCTATATCTCTTTGGCTCTCATATTTTACATTAATCTGTTGATCAAAAATATTACAGAATTGCTACAACAAACGGATTACATCTTATATTTCAGAATAATATTAATCTTATAAGATTCTTTTCTCATATTTCTAAATGCCATAACAGGCAGGAACTTCAAGAACTAAAAAGTGTACAAATATTTTAAAAATATTTCAGAAATCATTCATGTTCAAAAAGGGGGTCGGGCTGGCTCACTGAACTTTTGCTTAGCTGTTTTTTGTCTCTTTCAAGTGCTGCCATTAACAGCAAAAAGCCAAGCCAATCTCGAGTGCAGTTGCAGCAGTAGCCAGCCAGTGAGCACCAAAACAAAAACATTGCCAACATTGTTGCCACAGATAACAAAAATACATAAATAATGATGAATGCTAAGCGAATGGCTCCAACCGCAACAATGAATGTGTGGGTTCATATTCATATTCATATTTAGTGACTGATTGATTGATGGCCTGCGACCAAACTCTTGGGGTTTATTTAAAGTTGTGTTCATTTTTGTTTTTTCCTGTGACCAAGTCACACGTTTTTCGCCAAATCGCTCATAGTCGGGGGTATGTCAACACAGAGATTGATGGCAGAACCAGTGGGTAAAAAGGAAATCCCCCTAAAAGCCAACACTATTATCTATTGGGGAAATCAAAAGTGTTGTCGGTGGAGATGTGAGCCATTAGCTGAGTGTGGGAGAATTGCATAAATGTAAATTAGGAGGAACTTTCAAAAAACAGATTTAAAATAGGGAAACGTTTTTGAAAAATGATAAATGAGGAATGCACATCAGATAAAAATAGTTGAATGGGATTATATTTCGGGTTTTTTTTTTAATATTTCCGCAATTTAAAAAGGAATTTGGGAATGGAATGGTAAGTTAAGGGTTAAATTTTGTTCGAAAAATTGGAGCAGGAAGATGAGATTTTCTTGGAGAGGAGACTAAGGTTTCATGAGAGTTTTCACATATGTCAGAAAGTGGAAAAACATTAAAATAAAAGGCTGAATGATCATGCAGAATATTTTCTTTGAATATTCCGATTTTTTAAAGAAGTAAAATAAAATAAAAGACATTTAAAGTGTAATGTCTGCTTCATCCATCCATCTAAATCATATTTAGACCTATTATAAAAATTAAAAAAAAAAATACCAAAATAACCCATGATACCTCCCTACACCGCAAATCCATCTAAATTTGTATCCAAACACACCAAAAAAAAAAACCTATCCTATGGGATAGCAACGACAAACCCCTAGCCAGGCGGAAAGACTCCCGAAATTGGGTCAGACGACAGAGTGCTGGTGGCACTTTTCTAGCAATTAAAAAGTTTAATATATTTTTTGTTGTTTTGCTTTAAACTAAATACAGCAAAAACGTTGCAGTCTTTGGCTCTTAAAAATAGATCAAAGTGAAACATTATTTTACGGATTTCTTTACTTGAGGAAATTATGCATTGAGAGTGGGTTGTGGCGGCAGGGGCCGGCGGAGGCGCAGAGTGGGACATGGGTGTCCAAAATAACATTCCTGGGCCGGGCAGCGAATGTGGCCGGCCAGAGTGTGCAGCAAGCAGCCAGCCGTTGTGGAGTTTGGATTCTGATTCTGTCCATCAACGCGCCGAGTCTATGCTAAATGAGCTGCACCCCGCTGCTGCCGCTGCTGCTCCCTGCACCTCTGTTGGGACTCCTGCACCGGGGGCGTGTGAACATTAGTCAAAAATGCGTAAATGAAATCAATTAAAATTACGCATAGCACACGAGACGCATTTGGAATGAAAATCAGACCCAGTCGTAGAGCTCCCCAGACCCCTAACAGAATGTGTTTACACATTCGGCCTACGCGCTCTGCATGGCCTAATGAAGGCACGTACATCCCATACCCCATACGTCCCTAGTGGTATGGGTACGATCCAAACCGTAGCCGAGTGCAATCCGTAATGGCCAGCAAGGAGGTGGAGTAGGAGGAGCAGGAGAGTGAGTGCCACTTCAATTTGTTTACAAAAACAAGTTTGGGCCCGCTGATTGCAGCTGGGCCATGCAGCCATGCAGCAGCTCCTCTCATCTTCATTCCTCTGCAGCATTTTTCTGCTTAATCATATTGCTATTGCTTCGTCTCACAATGCAGCCTTAATTTTCTTACGGATCACGCCAGAACGAAATAACAAAAAAAGCGAACCCAAATGAGAAATGGAAACTCATCGTATAATAGCACTGTCAATGGGGCACTGTCAGTGTTCGTGGCCCTCAGGTGTTGGCTGGGTATGGATGGGGATTCCTCACTTCAATTTGGTCTGGCATAAATGCACCATAATGATCTCTCTCTCGCCTGGAAAGAATGGCCACAAATTGCTCAAATCACATCAATTTGTCTGCACAGCTAGAGAGAGAGAGAGAGAGAGATCCCCCATGAAAATAGATCGTTCCATCATTAATCGCACTTTTGTTTTCTCAAATAACTTAATACAACTACTCTCAAGAGAAAGGAATGGAAGAGATTGGCCTAATGAAGAAGCTTTTCGAGTGCTTTGTTGATTGATCCACATATTTTTAATGCAGAAAACAATTTGTTGCGTGTTTCGTGCACTAGATGGAATGATAAATTAATGGATAAATACTGCGAACGTCTATCTTTGGGTTAAATTCCATATCTATAAGGGTATTTATCATTGTTTCGAACACTCTTGATCCATCAATTTCTTTCTGTATAAATTTCTGTATACATTTCTGTACTATGTACTATATCTTTTTTGGCTCTCATATTTTACATTAATCTGTTGATCAAAAATATTACAGCATTGCTATAACAAACGGATTACATCTTATATTTCAGAATAATATTAATCTTATAAGATTCTTTTCTCATATTTCTAAATGCCATAACAGGCAGGAACTTCAAGAACTAAAAAGTGTACAAATATTTTAAAAATATTTCAGAAATCATTCATGTTAATTGTTCCTTTTCTTCCTACAACATTATTCTACTTTATTTTGTATCATAATTATTATTTATATCGCTACACACATCTCTACCGTATTAAATCTAGCAATCAATCATCTTTCATAAATACTGAACATCTAGAATGCAATTCGGCAAAAACGTCTTTTGTTATTATTTATGGCTTTATTCGACGACTTTGTTTGGCGTTTTTTCCTATTTCAGACAAATGTGCAACTCGATGCCCACCCAGGGCCAACCTCGCCTCGATTCATGCCTCGTGTCGTGGCTCCTAGACTGCTCTGACAGGCGCAGTCATGCATTTATGATGATTATTTATATAATCAGAGATGTGTACGCATGTACATAGTAATTTCCAAATATTTTTCAACATTTGACTGACGTTTGATTTGTAATTGGAAAAATGCAGCCGCATAATTTTCAGCTCTTTATGTTGGGTTTTTATACCCGTACTCGAAGAGTAAAAAGGGTATATTGTATTTGTGCTAAAAGTGGATGTGTGTAAACATAGAGAAGGAGTAATTTCCGACCATATAAAGTATATATATTCTTGATCAGCATCAATAGCCGAGTCGATATAGCCCCGTCTGTCCGTCCGTCTGTCCGTCTGTCCGTCTGTCCGTCTTGTTCGTCGTCCATTGCTCGAAGGCTAAAAAGAGATAGAGCAACCAAATTTTTTCCAGACTGATGTATGCTCTCACTCCTAGAAAAAATTTAAAAATTCCGCCCGCCCACTTCCGCCCCCCAAAGGGGGCGCACATCTGTGCGTCCACAATTTTAAAGATAGCAGAAAACACCAACGAGAAAGAACAGAGTCGCTTCGAACGCGACTCTACTTTTTATACAGGGTACTCAGTCAGTACACATGTGATTTATGTGGAATTTTAAAATGTTTTATCAGTTTTTACATTTTACATTTTTGCTACATCTGTCATCGACATCTACATCTACATCATCTACATCAGTTCTCACAACAACACACGTACACTGCACGAGGCAGCATGTTTGAGCGTGAGTGTGTGTGTGAGAGAAGCTGAAGCAACAATCAACCCCAATAAATATCTATGGAAGGGTATTTAGCTGAAAATCATTTGTTTCGAACATGATCCTTGATCCATCAATTTGATATGGTCATTATAAATTTCTTTATTTTATACTATCTTCAAAATTGTACTTTGTGCGGAAGGGGCGGGGGCGAAATTTTGAAATACACTTGTTCAGGTTTGGTATCACAGGAGTCTCAAAAGTTTATTTTTACATTAATCTGTTGATCAAAAATATTACAGATTTTGCTACAACAAACGTTTTTGCATGTTTTTATATTTGTGGAATATGATTTTATCTCCTGATAATGGGATTCTCTTTTCTCATTTTTAGTTTTCTGCTATATGGACGCCAGATGTGCGCCCTTTGTGGGGCGGAAACAGGAATTTTTAAACTTTTTTAGGAGTGAGAGCATAAATGGTATAAAAATTTTCTTTAGCCTTCGAGCAATGGGCGACGAAGAATACGGACTGACGGACAGACGGACAGACGGACAGACGGACGGACAGACAGGGCTTTTCGGCTATTTCTGACAAGAATATATATACTTTATATGGTCAAATTATTTTGTTACACACATCACCACTTTTAATTATAATTTATTTCGAGTACGGGTATAAAATGCAGAATCATACCGAAATTAAATCTATCAGGGGCCCAAATCAATCATCTTTCATAAATACAAAACATCGAAAGAATGCTCCAATTCGGCACAAAAACGTCTTTTGTTTTTATTTTATGGCCTGGATTCAGAGACTATAAGAGCCAGACAACCTTTGTTTGGCGTTTTTTCCTTTTTCCGCCCCCACAAAAGACGAAAATCCAAATTTTGAAGATAGAAAAAAAAAAAAATGCAGTTTTGTAGATAATGACCATATCTACCAGATTCCCGAATTTGGTTCAGCCTCGATCATCATTGTAGCCACAATGATCAAATGAATTTTCAGCTACGACTGTCCCTCCACAGCCGTAAGTCATTTATTTATGATTGATTATTTATATAATCACGCTCAAACATGTGTACGCATGTACATTGTGAGAATTTAGAAATATGTAGATGTCGAACAGATTTGCAAAAACTGTAAAACGTTAAAACATTTGTAAAATTCCACATAAATGCTGAGTACGGGTATAAAAGTAGAGTCGCGTTCAGCTCTTTATGTTGGGTCGTTTTTGTAGTTTGCTGACATCTTTTACGCAGTCCAACATTTTGGGTGGTCCTAGATGCCACCAGGCGGACAGCGTAGAGATGAGAGATCTCTGTGGACAGACCATAGACCATCAACATTGCCTATGACGTTGGCAAAAGTTTTGCGCAGTTCTCGATTTCAAAGGCCGCAACAGCAGAGATGACGGACGGATCCACAGATCCAAAAAAAGGCGACGGCGGCGGCGACGGCACACAACGAGCAATTTTTCTTGCCGCAATTGAAGATTTCCTGTCATGATGCTCATTATGGGGAAGATTCTATAGAAAACACTTAAATTGAATAATGTCACCCAAAAGCGCTGAAATTGATGCAACCGCGCGCTGAGACGGCAATTTCGTTGGATAGGAATGGCTATGGGAATGGGCATGGGGATGAGTATGGGTATGGTATGGCATGGGGAAGGGGATGAGTATGGTATGGCATTGGGGATGAGGATGAGGATGAATGGTACAACGGATGCTCAGAGTCGGTCTCTCACTTGATGATATGTCAGCAGCCACGTTGGCATGTAATTCAATCTCTCTCTCTCTCTGTCTCCCTCTTACTCTCCCTCTCTTGCTTTGGCGTACTTATCTCTCGACTCGAGTATCACTGCTGAATGCCAAAGTGTGAAGAGGCGCATTTCGGATAAATGTATTGTCTACAATTTCAGCAGGGACAACAGAACACAAGACAAGACAGCAGCCGCAAAAAAAACACGCAGAACCAGGAACAGAACAAAAATTGAAAAATATGTGCAAGTGTCAGCGGCAAAAGGTACACAACAGTTAGAGATGCACATTCCTGGATCGTGAGGAGAATCCAGACGGGAGCTTAGAAAATATATGTAAACTTTTCTGAAAATGAAACTTTGAGTTGAGCTTTGAAGGGCACACAGTAGAGCTATACGATAGTTAATCGTGTCACGCGCACGTCTCTACCTGAAAACACAATCAGACATCCACACACACACCGCTGCATAGATAGAGATGCCCAATGATAAAGACAAGCGACGATCTCAATCTGGAGGAGACCTCGCCTCGACGTAGCGGCATCGTCGTCCACTGAAAAGGGTCGCTCGGTCGGTCGCTCGTGGTCGGTCGTCATATGAAGTGCTGCCCGCTCGTCTTGCATGCCAAGAAGCGAACAAAACACACCGAGCCCCAAACAGAGAGAGAGAGAGAGAAATCTGGAAATGGGAATGGGATGGCTGCTTTTGCTTTTTTTTGTGTTCTTTAGTTTCGTTTTTGAGCATCTACATATTTTACTGCTTCTTTCGTTTTGGTTCCTCCGACTGTCGCTGTCCCTTGGCTGTTGTTGTTTTTTTTTGGGGAACCTTCCAAGGCGAGTGTGTGTCCAAAATAAAAACGACCCAAAGACGTAAGGGAAGGAGGGAGGAAAAGAGCAGACGACAGCCGCATTTGAAAAGAGACAACGCAAATCAAATTGTAAAAGTGTTAAAGGCTGACACATTCGAGTGTTTGACGCGTCGTCGTCGTCCCCAACGAACTATAACTGTACGGACTGTAGCTGTGTGTGCTTCTCTGCATACCTGACTTTGTGTGTGTGTGTGTGCCTGTCATGGTATCACTTTCAAAGACTGTCTGACAGTCAAGGGCCAAAAGCAGAAGCGAACATTTGCCGACAGCTGCCAGCGAGCTTTTTTTTTAATGTTGTTTAAGAGATCTTCAGAAAGTTCGATTCTACAATTGTAGGATACAACAGACATGACATGGATGTATGCAGCTCCAAGATGTCACCAGAAAATCCATTGAGATTGAGGTAAACAGGGTTCTTGGGTTTTTGCACCTGTTTAAGCACATCTAATTCCCTTTTATGTCATGAAAGAATTAAGGTTAGATTATAGAACTTTTTAAATTGTAGATAATTACTTTTCATCTTTTACTTTTTTAGTGAAAATTTCTGATAGATAAAGTGTATCATTCGGTTAGAACCTCAAACAGACAAAGCCAACACTTATAGAACGAATCTATAGATAAATATAGTATGTATGTTGCTGTCGATCTGTCGCAAGATTTATAGCAGAAACTATCAAATACATAACAAGAATTCCGAGCATCAAAATGTTAAGCAAAATCATTAAATACGGGTATAATAAAATACTCAAAAATACCACAGAGTTTTATTAAGAAACTGAAGCAACATTCCTTCAACCAGATAAGCAACAGAATAAGCAAGAGAAATAGAGTATCCCTCAACAAATCAAACCCCCCCTGCTGATATATCGTATATAAACATTTAAAATAGTAGCTGAACAAAGTGAAATTTGATATGATTAAACCAAAGAAGGGAAGGCAGAAGCTGTACCAGATACATCGTACCATGAATAACGTTAACGATCTGCGTACCCTCATAAATATCTCTCTCTTCGAGATCTCTTTGGAGCTAAGAGCGTGACTCTGATGATGTGACTCCTACGCTATTGGCTAAAATTCGCATTAAATGCTAATCCATCGGCAAACGACATCTTGTTAATTGGCCCACAAATTTGTTAATAGCAATGCTAAATCAATAAATACCAGCTGGAGGAGAGTATATCAAACTCCCACACGATCTGAAAATGTTAATTGTTATGGCACAATGGTGGACCCCACTGCCAATGGCCTCGAGGTATGCGAGCAGGGAAACAAGAAATTTGTTACGACTGAACGAAAAACCCCAAAAAAACCTAAAAAACGAAAAGAAACACAAAAGGTTGAGCTTGAAAAAGTAGAACAAGATCGATCGCTGGACTCTCGATTCGATGTGATTTCGTTTCGATTAGACAACGAAATGCTCTTTGGAACAATGGGGGGAAGCCTACAACCGTACCGAAAAGCAGAAATTCAAATGCGGTTGTTGTGATTGTGGAAATGTTTTATGATTTGCCACACGTTGCCCCATTGAGGGAATCGAAGAGATAGATACAGACATGGAAGAGAGATATTGCTGCTGTGGCTAATTTGCATTCGATGCGGAAGCTGGGATAACTGATGATCATTGTCTAGACTCTAGACTCTAGAGAAAACAACAACAAAATGAAGGGTATAAGTTGCTCCAATATTTAAAGATGTCTTATCTGATGTTTAGAAATGTAAAGGTCAATAAACTGAGAATAAGAGTATATCCCTATAAACCCTTATCATATTAAAAACATAGTTAAATCTCAGCAAAAATCTTTATGTTAACATCAATCAAAACGAGAAAGAACGTACGGAGTCGCTGTAAACGCGACTCTACTTTTATACCCGTACTCAGTCAGTACACATGTGAATTATGTGGAATTTTCAAATCAGTTTTACATTTTACATTTATTTGATGCATCTGTCATCTACATCTACATCAGTTCTCACAACAACACACGTACACCGCACAAGACAGAGCGTGCGAGTGTGTGAGTGTCAGAGAATCAGCAGCAGCAACCCTCAAAATAAATGTATATTTTGTTTTGGTTGTAGCGGCGGCCGGGACAGCTCGCTGCTGAAAATTCATTTGATCATTGTGGCTACAATAATGATCCGATCTGAACCAAATTCGGGAATCTGGTAGATATGGTCATTTTCTACGATACTGCATTTTTATTTTTTTTTCTATCTTCAAAATTGTGGATTTTCGTCTTTTGGGGGGGCGGGAGTGGGCGTGGCAAAATTTTGAAATAAACTTGCACTGAAGCGATATCACAGGAGTCTCAGGCAAAAAATTTGGTTGTTCTAGCTCTTATAGTCTCTGAGATCGAGGCGCTCATTTATACGAAAACCAAAATTACTCGATTTTGTGTGAGTGCGAAAGGGATGGAGCGAAGTTTTTGCGTATGTTTTGTCTATTGTGGCTAATTAATGATCCGATCCGATTCAGATTTGGGCCCCTAATAGATATGGTCTTTTCTATGATTCTGCATTTTTGTTTTCTGCTATCTTTAAAATTGTGGACGCCACAGATGTGCGCCCTTTGTGGGGGCGGAAGTGGGCGTGGCGGAATTTTTAAACTTTTTTCTAGGAGTGAGAGAACACATCAGTTAGGAAAAAAATTTGGTTGCTCTATCTCTTTTAGCCTTCGAGCAAGGGGCGACGAACAAGACGGACAGACGGACAGACGGACAGACGGACGGACAGACAGGGCTATATCGACTCGGCTATTGATGCTGATCAAGAATATATATACTTTATATGGTCGGAAATTACTCCTTCTCTATGTTACGCACATCCACTTTTACCACAAATACAATATACCCTTTTACTCTTCGAGTACGGGTATAATTAGATTTGGATTTAACATTGGCACTTAATATCGATTTTGTATCGAAAATCATGGATCGATAAATCGGGTCGACAATTGTAAAATTGTAAAATAGAGAATTCAATCGCTCTTAATGGGACTTTTTGAATATATCATATTAAAAACTGTTTAATGCATTATATTCCCAACCATACTTACTGTTTTTACTCCACTTTAAGTAACAATAAATCTCACTATTACTGAATCGATTCTTTTTTCAAAATATCGATTAATTTTTAACCCATCCCTATGGTAGCAAAACCCGACCCGCATAGTGACTGAAAGAATTCCTTGTCTCTCAATTTTCTGGCATTGCCAGCATTATTTGCCAAACAGGAAATATTATGCAGATCTTCATTTCATTTCATTTTGATAAACACGAATGCTGCTGCTTGCCAAGACTAAGGGGGAATGGGGCTTGGTCTCGGAATGGGGTCTGGTCTCCAGCTGGAGAGGCGAACTTTTGGCTGATGCCCGCCGCCTGATAGCGGGGGACACTCGATGGCATGGCCTGGACTTTTCCAAGGAAAACATGGTTATGGCTTCGGGGGCCACAAAGGCCAGCTATGAAGGTGGAAGGTGCCATATCACAGTGGGTGTGGGAGTGGGGCGTGCTGCAACATTTTTGGGCAGAAAAGAGGCGCGTGGAGTGTGCCTCATAATTGGACAAAATGTGGAAAAAGGATGGCGACTAACACGACAATTATTTGGGCAATGTGGTAAACGGTTTCTTCGTTCGTTCTTTTCTGTTTTTCTTTTTGGTTTGGCTGGGCCCCGGTTGCGGTCTTCGCATAACTTGGCTAACAAGCAAAAAACTGTTGACCAAAAATTAAGGCTCGCAATGCGCGTGCAAAGAGTCACAGAAGCAGACACAGAGAAATGACACATCAGATAAGGCAATATCACCTACCAACAACTGCAACAGCAGCAGCCCGAGCCCCAAAACCTGTACCCCTACCAGAGCTCAGGGAATCCAAGCTACCAAACGAGGTCTCTGCCGCATCCACACACACACAGAGAGAGAAAGAGAGGAAGATGCCACAATTGATTGCCACAGAACGTAGCGAGGCTGAACAATGCTGCAACTCGATTTGGAGGCGGCGGCTTCTCCTCCTCGGGCTCCTTCAGGGTCGTTGCACAGCAGCAACGTCTGCGCGTCGTTCCCCATTTGTACTTTGCAATGCAAAAGACGCGACAACGCGTCCTCCGCCAGCCAGATGATCCTCCCCCCCTGGCTGCCCCCAATGTCGAGTACACGAAGTACAACACAAATTGTGGTGTCGAACATCATGTTCGCCTTTACCCCAAAAAGAAACAAGACACACAGAGAGAAAGGGTAGTCGAGCAAAACGAAGTTGTAGATACTCTTGAAGAACTGTAGTACTTAAAGATATAGTAGGGAAATCTGACAAGATACACTAAGAGAAAGAGATTGTTCCTTTGGTAGCTATACTTATGATAATGGGGAAGTTATTCTTTTCTGAAAAATACATCTCTGATTATAGATTCTTCACATGTAAGCCAAGTTATAGCAAAGAGAAGAATGATCAGTTTAGTCAAATAACAAGAGACAGCAGTAAATATCCTACTTGGGATCATAAGATCATAAAAATCTCCTTCTTTAAGTAACAAGGATCAATGAACAAACTAAAGTACCCTCTGCAAGGGTATACCACAAACAATGGACACAATGAAAGACAGACCAACAGTGTTGCAGACTCGTCTGGCTGTGGGCTGCAGCATGCAGCACTTTTCGGGTGGATTTTTGAGGAAAAGTCTAATTGATGAGTGACTGGCTGACTCGCGGTGGCATGTCCCTATGGCTAGACACATGCAACAGCAGCAGCAGCAACAACAGCAGCTCATTACCCACTACCCAACCTACCGAATGTCTGGGTTGGCATGGCCTGGGCTGGTCTGGTCTGGTCTTGGCCAGACGACACACAATGGACGCATAAAGCAAGTCGGTGCATAGTCAGGGACTATAGTCGTTTTTCCCCCCCAGAGACGGTGCTGCGAAAAGATGCCAAGAGCCGAGAGTCGGCTTTGACGCATGAATAAGTAAGCAATGCCAATTTTCAATTTCCAATGGCAATGCCAAGATCACCAAAACCGAAGCTATGGCAGTGACAGTGAACCATTGGACAAGGGAAATTCTTGGTCAGAAAGCCGAAGGCTAACAATAAAATATTTCTGATTTATAATAAAGGAATTAACTACGCGGTCCCTACAGAGATTTTTTATAATTATAATATTTATAGTTTATAAGCAAAAATCAGTTTATTAAAAAAAAAACAATGTGAAAAAAACCAAAATTATAGGCCCAGAGAATGAGGTATATAGTACAAGTTGAAGCGCTGCTGTCGCTTGGCTGTTTGAACAACTGGCCTTTGAACACTTTTAACGCTAGAGCAGCACGCTTTTGGGTGTATAGATAGCCATGTCTAGGATAGATAGGCATATCTAGTCTGTTTTGAATTTTTGAAATTTACCTTTTCCATTGAAATTGGAATGTCCGTCAACCATTTGTCATAGAAAGAGCCCATGGAAAAAAATCATAAAAAATTAGTTCATCTATACAAAAATCGGGTTTTACTATTTTACAGTCAAAATAATGAAAATAATGTCCCATTCTTTTGTGAACTTTAAGGAGAATACAATGAACATTCAATGATACCAAAATGCCAAAATAAACCAACCCAATGCATCGATCAATACATTGTTTAAATGTCACTCACTTTCATATCCATATTGAATGGTATACAAATCATTACCCCGCGGCACCTACAATGTATAGAGAGTACTCAGAGTACTAATATATATTTCCTAACCCTTGCCACACTGTTCAAAAAGGGTGTGAATGTTGCCCAACACACACACACACAAAACTTAAATAACAAGCGCGACAACAACAAAAGCTCTACGTGATGTTGCACAAAAATTGACGAATATTTTTGTTGTTGAATTTTTTTGTTGCCTTAGCTTTAGCCTCCAGTGCCACAGGAAGAAATAAATTGCGATCTTTTGTGTCTGTGTGGGTTTCAGTCTTCCATTGTTGTTGCTGGCTGTGGCAGTTGCTTTTGTTGTTGTTGTTGCTGTTGCTCTTTAACACTTCACGTGCGAAATAAGGCAGCAGGAAAGCAGCACAAAAAGGCGGGTAGGCAGAGGGCAATGAGACGTGATGGGGGGGATTCCCAACTTTAAATTAGCTTTGACAAGATAAATGATCAGGCATTGGGTCTGCTCAAAAAACGAAATGAGAAATGGATACTCCCTCCTCCTACAGCAACTGCTCCTTCATCTCCAACTCCATGTCCATTATTTAGCACTCGCATTGCTTTTGCCCAAAAGTACAGCCGGTAATTGTACAGTGAGTTTCAAGACTATAATGGCAGTTGAATAACGAGACAAAAGGTTGATTCGTTATAGAATTGGTTTGGATTTCCATATAGCCAGTCACAAGTAAACATAATCCATCTTTTTTGAAGAATTTCTTTAGATTTAGATAAATATTATCATAGTTTCCATAGACTTAGTCTTAGTCTTAAAATTCTGCCCCACACTGCACTACTGACCATCTATCCAAGTATAAACGGTGACTTGAACCCGAACAGACAGTGACCTCCGTTGGGTATGAAAGGGTTACACCTCATCCCTATACCCGCTCCAGTACCAGGACCAGTACCAGTTCCTACTACCCCTACCAGTGCCTCTCATTATGCTCGTCTCAGTTTGCGTCAAGCATTTGGTCTGGCTATTTCAATCGGACCGGAAGGGCCACAGCGCTAAGTATATATAATTTGAGATACTCTGTTGCGCCCCTCGAAGCAGGTTCCAGGCAATTTACAATTGGCATTGGCATCGAGGCGTCAAAAGGCTTATTAAAAGAAATTTGCAATTGCAACGGACAGCGGACAGCGAACAGCGGACACTGGAGAGCGAAAAGAACGAAGCGAAACGAAACGAATGGAGAGGAAAACTCCAAACGAAGCACATTTCAAATTGCATCCCAAGATGCACAGCTCAAGATTTACCATTCTCGTCTGACGTCGAGCCATTTATGTTATTTTGTGCTGACTCTGTCTCCAGTTCCTGTGGCTCCAGTGCCTGGCTGCTCCATCTCCATCTGCGTCTTGGTGCTGCTGCTGTTGCATCCACTCTATAAGGCCCGATCGCACACAATCCCAATCCTCCAATCACAATGGGGCAGGCACGAAACTCCACTTTTAGAAGGCACCTTATCTGTGCAACGGCATCATTATTTCACACCAACCCAGCTGAAGGCACAAAAGCCCCAGCCACAGCACCAGTCCCAGCCACAGCATTCAGCAACAGCAGCCGCCATCAGCCTGAAGATGAAGCTGCAGGAGGAGACATCGTCTGTGGCAGGCAGCCAGCCAGCAAAGGGCACACAAACGGCATAAATATTATGGCCAAGCTGCGAACGAAAGCTGCAGCAAAGGAGCAAAACGTAAACAGGGCCCAATAGAGATGGTCAAACTACAAAAATCAAACACGAGCTGGATTTGTACTATATGGTGAGCCCCAAAAAAAGGCTTGCAACGATTCAATCCGAAACGCATTTATGGTTTGATTGGAGGAGCGGCTTCATTATGGCTAAAAATGAAACTGAAACTGGAAAGCTCTGATTTGGATTACAGATTTCAGTTGGTTACGAAAACAATTCAGCAATAGTTTTAGATTTAAATCTGATTAGATTTTGTAGCTTATAGCAAAGATTGAAAGGAAGTCGGGAGTGTAGCATAGGAAACCTTTTTCAACAAACATTCGTATGGTTGGAGTATTAAAAACATTTCTTAAAAATATTTAAGTAATTTTGTAAGGAAAAAAACCGTTTTAAAAAAAATAACTTTAATAGAAAAAGTAAATGAATTCTCTAAAAAAAAAAAATTAATTTTGTATTTTAATTATTATTTTTAAATTATTTTTTTTTTATTTTTTTTTAAATTTTTTTTTAAATTATTTTTTGTGTAATTTCTTTTTTTTTAAAGTTTTTTTTTCATTTTATTTGATATTTTTTTCATTTAATTTATTTTTATTATTTTAATTTTTTTTTTATATAATTTTTTTTTTTTTTTATTTTTAAATTTATTTTTTTTTTTTTTTTATATATAATTTTTTTGTATATTTCCGTGTCACGCTCCCAACCCTAGGCCATACAAAAAGATCTCATATCGAGAACAGTACGTGGACTTGGCAATGGCAATGCCATGAAATGCTTAAACATAAATTCAACGAGACGAGGAAGTTGCAAAAGGAAACCAAAAAGAGAACGAACCCCCAATGGAGGAGCAGGAGGAGAAGCAGAAGGCCTAAGCTGCGACTCCACCATCCTGGCGATATGTTCTGGCAGATTAGTCGTCTGAGCCATAGAGCCTCTTCGTGTTTTCTCTTTCTGTCTGTATGGGCCAGATCCAGATCCACATCTGCCACAACAGGAAAAAACGCCAGCAAAAGCAAAAAGGAAAACAAAACGCAAAACTTGCATTTTCCATAGTCCCCATAGGCTTAGGGCTTAGGCTGTTTTCTGCTGGTCAAGCTGGATGCCACAGTCGCTCAAAGAGCGATGGAGTGCATCGCATTGTTCCCTTGGCTTGCAATAAATTATCGATTAGAGTGGGTTGGCTGCTGCTGCTGCTGTCTCGATATGGTCAATGCTGGTTCAACGACCAGTGCTCCCTCAAAGGCTCTCGGCACACAACTTATTACAAACCAAATTACATAAACGAAAGGGTATTCGTTACGCTTTAATGGCGGGGGGTGTGCAACCCCCAAATCCATTTTCGGGGGGGTTCCTAAAAGGTTCACGCCTACACTTAATACATGTCCTCTCTGTCTCTCTGTCTCAATTCTTCTCTCTCTCTCTCTCTTTGCAACTGTACTGCAAAAGGTGTGAAATTTGCAGCCTGAGCATATTCCCCAAAGGCCCACAAAGGTAGCCTCCCTGCTGCTGCTCCTACTCCTTGGTGGACCCTTCGTTTGTGGTAGCCCCCTAAAGCCTTTAATTTAATGCCAAGGCAATTCGCTTGGCCGGCAAACGTGGCTGGAATTTTAAATGTATTTCAACAACAGTCGCAGCCACCAAAGCCACCACAAAACAGCGGACAAAATCTGAAAAAAACGGCAAACGTAAAGTGTGATTAACGCGTACCTGCAACTCAGACGGGAATCGAGGACGGGCACGGCACGGCTCTGGGACCGGCCTTTTTGACACAAAGCTGCTGTCGGCTCTCTGTATCCCAGTCGAATGTCTGGCTGGGCTCTGGCCCTGGATGTGGACGTGGACGACGCGACGTTGACAAAAAACCCGCGGGACCGAGCGATCGTCCTAAATGCGCGCAGAAGCTGCACAAAAACTCGCCAATCTTCACGTCTCCTGTGTCTCCCCCACACCCGCAAAACCCTTGCCCCCACATCACTGTTTTAACCAAAAATCTTACACTGAGCGAAAATGAAACCACTTAGAACTTAGGAAGGCCACTAGCGGGGAGTGCCAAGCAGAATGCCAGAAAATTCCAAAAACCAACATACATGACGTGTGCATGATTTACTATTTTCCACAGTTTTTCGTTTGTATATACTTATATTCTTTATTTATTAAACTCAATTCTTTCAGTGCAGTTTCTTTCCGTTTCTGGGACTTCTACCTGAATGGCAGTTTGTAACTTTTGTGTGGCTTGGGGCTTAAATGCCCCAACTCGTTATGCTTACCGCAGCAGCAGCAGCAGAAGTAGCAGCAGCAGCAACAGTCGCAGATAAGCAACGACAACGTGGAGAAGCTGCAGCATGAGGCATCAGGAACCAGTGGAAGGCTGCCCCAATGCTTCACTTTGCATGCAAAGACCCAAGATCCCAAGATCCCTTCTACCCGCCGCAGGCTCTCTCTCATTTAATGAGTGTTGTCTGGGTCGGTCTTCGGACCGAGGATCGTTCTGACCTCTCCCGGTGCCGTGTCGCTGACTGCATCATTTTAATAATATTGTTTACGTGACATTTGATTTATTATGAACTTTTTCTTTTGACAGATTATGTGGCGGCTTGACTCCATGCCAGTTGGCTACTGTTTTCGCCCTGGTCCATCGTTGCGTCGTGGCACGCACAGCCAAAGTAGAGGGACTGAGAGGACTGAGGGACTGAGGGACTGGGCCTGAAACGACTCTTAATGGATCCGTGATTCAGGCTGGGAATTCTGGTAATGGAATTCTGAATGCAGCAGCAGCTGCCGAATCAATTAGACTGCCACAATTATACCAAATTACATAAAAGGGCATTACATCAACTGTTATGGCAAGCAGGAAGAACATTGTGGTAAGGATTATATTGAATGGATTTTGAAAGGGAAGAGGGGACGAACTTAATCAGAATTTCAGCCTCTAATGTTAAAGCTATTTGTGTGTTCAATCAGGGGCAACTTTCTGGACTTCTTTGTTAAGTTTTCCTTTCATTTTATTTAGTCATATTTCCAACCCTTTTTCCCTATGCCAACACATTTTCCATTCTATTCTTTAATACATATCTAATGCAGAATTACAACCCTTTATGGTTCGATTTTACTCTGCTGTCATCCCCTTTAGCAATCTATAATGAAATTCATGATTAAAGATTGCATGGGCCTAGCTGAAAGATATGTCAAATGATTGCAACTGTGACTAAATATATAATAAATGAGTATCAGATAGTTGTCTCTGACACAAGTGCAATATTTAGGGATGATTTGGAAGTGAGAAATGGGTGAGATTTCCATAGTAATTTATGCCACACTTCAGATACTTCCCAAAGCACCCATTAGAGTACTGTATGGCTGAATATTTTAAGCAATAAATTATATATATTTGTTAAAAAGATAGCCTCAAGTTAGCAACTGATTACACATCAGAGAAAACTTACATTCCTTCCCTTCAAACTTCTTGTCTTATATCTATACCCGTATCTATTTGAACTGCCTTACACTAATAGTTTCATTTCCTTTAATTTCCCGTGATCAGCGTCAATATTGATGCCCATAAAACTGGCCTCCTTTTATGGCTAACGATTCTTCGTCGTTCCTGCGCGCGGCCTTTTAACGCCTTTTTTTACGACGAACGCCCAAAGACGAAACACGACTGAGAGGAACACAAAAAATTAATAGTTCTTGTCATTTGAAGCGACCAAAAATATAATTAAAAAACGTCTCAAGTGCCAGCGTTCTCGATAAATCAGTTGGGAGGGCGACACAAACACACACCAGAGAATCGGCGAAACGGATGGGATCAAAAAAAACGAGCCAAGTAGAAATGTTGTCCCAGAGCCCAGGTTTAGGGCCAGACCTCTACCACATGTGATTCAAGTCCCCCCCCCATCAGTTCTCTCGTTTGAATGTCGGGAAAGGCAGAAAAATGTTTTCAAATTATAAAACTGGTGAAGAGGAGAGACCTTTGAGGGGTGAAGAGGAGCAGAGACCTTTGCGGGATGAGGGGGGGAGAGATGAGCGGGGTGAAGAGAAGAGCGCAGATACCTTTGTTGGGTGGAGAAGAGCGCGGAGAGACCTTTGCGTGGTATAGTTTCTGGAGCTTAGGGTTCTTCTTCGGGTCTTTTTGGTACAGGGCTCTTGGCTCTTCTCTGATGATACTCGTTTCTGGGTCTGAATCTGGATCTGGGTCTGGGTTCTCTCTCTCTCTCTCTCTGGGTCGGTGTTCCTCTGCCTTTTTTTTTTAATGTTGTCGTTTGATTCGTTACGATTATTTACACAGAACTCGACAATGTCGTTTTAATTAAGAACCAGTTTATTTTTAGTTTGTTTTTGTGAGTTTTTTTTTCGCTTTTGGCCCAACGACATTTACAAATTAAATGTTGATAAGCAAAAGTATTTTTTGTTTGTGGGTGCTTCCCCCCTCCCGCTCTCTATCTTTTTTACTAAATTTAATTATGCTGCATGCAACAACAGAGGCTACAAAAATGTGGCAGGGTGCCGTGTGTGGTTATCGCTAAGACTTTAATCTTTATGGGTTATGAATGCACTCGAGTGGTTAGGCTCAATTTAAACATACATACAGCCAACGAGAGAGCCTATAGCCTATGGCCAGGCCTGGTCTTATTTACGATAGCCTGTCAATAATAATAGTCATAATAAACACACAATCGCTGGAAACCCTTATGGGGGAAGGTGTTGCACTCATGCGGCGAATGATCGTACGCTCGGTCCATGGGTTCGGTTCGGTTTGGTTTGGTTTTTGTTTATATTGACCGATTTCCCCCCTACGATAATGTCATAAATGTGACAGCGATAAAAATCAACTCAATTTTGGTTGAGTTGCTGGCTCTGTCAGTGTGCGGGGGGGAGGGATGGGTTGCAGTTCAGATACAGGTTGTCCATACTACAGTGAGATACAATTCAACTTCAAAAACTTGTTTACACTTTACAACGTTGGCAAATGTTTGATCGAAAGAGTCATATATTGACACACTGATTAAGGTTCAACGGAAACATTGCCACAGGCAGGAAGAAGCTTTGCCAAAAGTCCCCCCCAAGAACCCCTAAAGACTCCAGTGGACAGACAAACGACTGCCACACACTGACATTGGCAGGCCATTTCAGTCATTTCCATTTCCATTTGCACACTGCCATTTTCAATTTCAATTTCAGTTCAACTTCGAACACATTTTATGCAAAATCAGACACGACTTTGCACTAAAAAACAAAACACGAAACGAGACCCTGAGAGGAGCGGCGGCCCAGGGTGGCCCCAAAGTCTCCGCAAGTCTGGTTAGAGTTGAGTTTTTAAAGACTTGCGATTTGGGAATGCTCTGCTGGGTAGGGAGAACACAAACAGACGAGACAAGAAAAGATACTTTAGGTGCAGCAGCAATGTGGTAATGCAAAACTAAGTAATGGAAAGAAGGCAGGTAAAGGTAAGGGAAGGTAGGGAATAAATATTTAAAAGAATAAACATATGGATCGGGTACATATACTACTATTTGTAGATACAATAAAGTGTTAAAATAGTTTTCTACTTTTAATTTAAAATTACAGCTTTAAACTAGGACATATATAATGCAAATGTAATCACAGTGTTTCCATGACCTTCCTGCCTTTGTCTCCTTGTTTTCTTATCAATTAGCTCTCTAGCAGAAATGCTTTCGACTAGCCATCGATGGAATCGCATGCTTGAATGGCATATAACTGTAAGCTAATTGCTATGTTACTCCAAGCTGACAGCTAAGACAACAACCAGAGTTTCACACACCAGACGGCTTTAACCATTTCATAGCAGCCCTGCCCTAGTAGTTTCATAGCAGCCACCTGTTGATATTTGGTGTCATAGCTACCAGCTTTGATAGTCTAAAGGCAGTCAGCACTTCTGGTTTCATAGCAGCCAGCTTCTACAGTGCCATGAATGCCAACTTTTATAGTGTCCTATCTTCCTTTGAGATCTTTCTATATACTTTATACGATCAGAAATGCTTTCTGTTCAGGGTTCCTGTATGATTATTCATTTGATATAATTGGAATGTTCTTTCGTTTCGCCAAAAAATCAAATTTGTTGCTTCAAATTGGATTTCCTGTTGGCATTTCTAACCTTTGGCTTGCCATAACCACCTACAGTTCAGGTCATTCCTTGCAACAGCTTTTGGATACATACAGCTGAGTATGGCATGAGCCATGCATATGCAGATGCGAGTATATTGATCATTGTCAGTCATCTTCCACATGGGGTACAGTGAGGCACGGATTGCATGAATACTCAGTACATGCCATAGCCACATCTCTCTCTCTCTCTCTCCATCTGTTGCAAGACTGGCTAAGCGAATGGCGAGTGAGTGAGATTTCTGCGCATAGATTGAGCAGCAGGAGAAAAAAGAAGGAAGGAAATAAATTGCTTTTTGCATAAAAGCTGAGACTCCAAGCAGGCCGGCCGCTCTCTGAGGAATCTCAGCATCCGACTGGCTTCCAGCAAAGCGCGAAATTTCTCGTACGTGTCCAGTCCGCCGCTCTGCCATGCCACCAAAAAGTTATGGAGAATAGCGCAGAGTGGAGGACTGTGGAGAATCGAGAAATATTTTGCGGCGTTGTTATCGCCGTCTTTGCATCGCTAAAGTTTGGAGTTGAAGCTGTAAGCTTGAGGCTGTAGCTGGACTTGGGATGAGGTTGAGGCTGAGGAGAATGCGAAAATGCGACGCACAATTAATCATATCGGAATATATTGCGCCCTTTGGTGGCATAAATCTCGGTGGGCTTAAAGTTCCTCCGACTTTGGCCCCTGGACACTACACCATTGCAGCAGGCTATTAAGATGGCAAAGAAACGACTTTTAAAGGTAGAGAAAGACAGAGAAAGAGAGAGAAAGGGGTAGAGAGAATTGCACATTTTAGCGTTTCACGCGCATGCGCAACAAATCGCTTGATTAGTTTCCCTATAACAACCCAAACGGATGAACCTAAAGGGTTCAGCTGCAGAGGAGAGTTGCGAATGCTGAAGCTGAGGATCTGAGGCTGAGACTGGGGCTGAAAGATGGGTAGCTGCCTTTCCCCTCCCCCCACAAAGCATGCCGAATTCGGTACAACAGGAAATAAGCTTAGCGAATCCGCGCCGTCTGGTTTGGATCATTCAAACATTCCCAACACTCGCCGCCTCCTCGCAGCAGCCAGCAGCTTATTACAGTCCGTTTCGTAATGAGCATTCCCCCAGCTGCATTTCTGTAGCCCATTTGCCAATTAAATGAAATTAAAGTCATATCTGGCAATTGCCTCGGTCTCCACCCCCTCCTCGACAGACTTGCAGGCCTGATGAGGTGTCGCCACTGGGACGCATTATTAACCCCTTTGCTTGCTGCAGTACCCATGCCCCCTGCCACACTCGAAATGCCAGTGCGCAGCCTCTTCTAATTAAATTGTGGTTGGAACTTTTTAATTAAATTGCTGCACAACACACGGACGGACCACTGGCAGGCATCCAAACACAAACATCGCAGCAATCGCAGAACTTGTGACGGGGAAATATACTACTACTATATAGTCTAGAATTGAATGCAGAAATCATAACCACTGAAGCCAGACCCCCGACAACAGCTAATGAGGATCAATAATCGTATTCGTATGGTGTGAATTTTTGATAAAAAACTAAATAAGAAAGGGTGCTGATTAACTTCTGCAACTATTTGAATACTCTACAAATTAATTAGGAACAAATTTTACTAGGAATATCTGAACTATTTCATAAAGTGGCAGGCAGCTTGGCTATGCCTAGGTGGGCCACATACAATTCACATCACAAATTAATAAACTTTTCCCAGTTTGATAGTATCAAATTTCCGTTTTTGATTGACCGATAAGGAAACGTCCTATTCCTTTCCAGTATCTTTGTGACCAATGGGTAGATCTGCCTTTGAACCAGGGATACTTGCAGATAAACCTATAAACCATCTTTGTGCCAGATGCGGATTCTTTTAATGAACGTCTTCACTCCTATTCTTTCTGCTTAAATGGATGAATCTAAATACAGGTTCCCAAATAAACTACAGTTTGTAACTATAGTATGTGCAGCTTAAACAGCATATAGAAACATCAATCAATCCTAGTTCAATTAGATATTTATATAACAACTGTTTTATTTATTGAATTCTATAAAAAGCCAAAGACAGAGACAAAGTGACCTGCCTTCGCTTTAACAGACGTCTAAATGGTCAAATCAATTTTCCTTTAAACAAATATCTTTTATCTTTTTACGCGTAGTAGATTTGTCTACATATAGATTGCCTCATACAATCCAATCTAGAATCAGTTTAAAATCTTGTCAAATGATAGCAAAAGAAGACTTATTCTAGCCATAGCAAAAAAGGGAACGTCTCCTTTGAGGGCAACAAAAAAAAACCAATAATCATGCCCCACAACTCCTGCCCCTTGCCTTTTCTACTACTAATCCACGGAACTTTGACAATTTAAAGCTGTTTCAGTGCATCATCATAAGCAGGGACAATATTGTTGCCTTTATTTGAGGCAGCCAGCGAGACAATTCCTTGGTCTGGCAAACCCCAAAAGGAGACCGCAATTAAGTGCATATAAATTTTGTATTTTTACGATCGTTGGCCTTATAAAAAGCCCACTCTATGGTGCAACATCAGCGTCACAGCTGCCACAGAGGGGTCGTCTCTCTCCTTTACCCTCTCTCTCGCTCTGTCTCTCTGTTGCTTTGCGACCTGGCCAATTCCGCTGGGCAGCAGCCCAGCTCAATGGCATAAAGTGAGTCGATTTATGCCCACGACTTCGAAACTGCAGAAAAATATAAACCAGCCAAATGTTGCCTGTTGACCAGACTGTCTGTTATTTCCTAGCGAAGATATGCCCTTTGTGCAACGATATTTTGTAGCTGACTAGAGGGTATGTGCAAGGCATTAAGGGGTATGTAATAGGCAGAGGTAGGTACTTGTGATACTATGGAACCCCATTCAGTAGAACTGCTTCTCTAACCCTCCTCTTATGTACCCTTTATTAAATTATTTTAATTGAAACTTATTATACTTGTTCCTGAATGAGTTTTGCGGTAATTGAAAAAGATCTGAAGCCTTCTTTTAGCTGCAGGTGTTAAATATATAATTCAGATTAAGCAAGAGGATCATGCATCATGGATTCTCATATTCCGGCCTAAAGATCATTCAACCTTTCAGGCGTAATTTAAGCCACGGCACCCCAATGCTGCCACTTGTTTTTCGCTGGCCTTCTATTGCTAATTAGCCGTGACATTGGTGCCGCAAACTAGTGTCTAGCTGCGGGGCTACTGCCAATTTTAGAGGCATCGCGGTTAACGCTAACCTGTGGTGAGCCAGCTGGCTGGAACCAGATCCAGAAAGCGCCCTGCCGAAGCTTATCTTAATTTTTGCATTTAATAACCAGCATTGCCAGCAAAACTGCCACTGGTCAGTCCCCAGCTCTGGCAAGATCAGATGGGAATGGGAATGGGATTGGGTATGGGTAGACCTTCTTGGGACGATCGCAACGGGGTTGCCATTAAGCTTAATATGGGCAAGTAAATTCTTGGCCCCAACTATGCAGAGGTGTGAAGAAAAGTGTCGACTTGTTAAGCCGCTCGATCGCTCGCTGGCTGCACAGCCAGACAGATAGTGAGAAGAGGAGAGAGGGAGGGAGAGGAGAGGGAGATCGCCTGAGCCAGAGACATTTCTTGGAACCGACGCGCGCGCTTTTCGTGGAAGCAATAAATATAAGCGGTAGGTACTAGGTGGAAAGGGAGGAAGGAAGGTAGGGAGGTAGGAGCAGGCAGGTCGGCATTGTCCTTTATGCTTGTGGTTTTTTTTTTAGTTTTGGCGGAATGGGGGGGGGCAGCATACGTAATAAATTTTATTTTTGTTGTTGCACAAGGATATGTCTGCTACACCGGCCCACCGCACACACACCCCACACCCCGACGCCTTGTCGCACTCAATTAGTGCCTTGAACGCGAGTCGCGCGCGTTTTTGGCGCGGCAAAAAACGTTTGATCCCCCAAAGAGACTCGCGCTCTCTCTCTCACGCTCTCTCTGGTGGAACTCTCTTTAGCTTTACGATTCTCGTGCGATTTTCCTTGTTAACTAGACTGAATGGGGAGCGTCTTTTGGGGGGGGGCGGACTGTCAACACTCGTTATTGTCTCTGGCAAAAATCTGACAAACAAAAGGTGGAAATAATAATCATAAGTTTGCCTATAAAGTGCCTGCTTAAACTTTGATGAGCTTTGAGGAGACCCATAAACATTATAATGGTAGCTGCTCTAAAAAAAAAAAACAACAAATTTCGCAAGCAAATAAACTAAAGCTCAAAATTAAACCAAAAAACCCGTGAAAGGAAATGCGAATCGACCGAAGTCTGTGTACACTTTATGGGTCGTCCAGCGGCCATTCGAAGCGGCCATTAAAATTAAATTTTGTTAAATTGTTTAATTATATTTAAATTGAAAGTAATATAACGTACGTAAAGTGGTAGGACACTTAAGCTAAGCTAATAATTAATTTGGGAGGGAATTGATATTAGTAAAAAGAGAAATCATTTGGTTTTAAATGCATGTGAGCATAAAGTGCAGTCTCTTAATAGATTTTTTATTATTAATATATAAAAAAGAGAGAAAAGCCAGACTAAAATATTTTAATAATATTATTGAATGAGCCTACCATCCATATTTATTCATAAGAATTTTAGAAGAATTTACAAGAATTTTTTCTTTCTTCTTTTCACAGACGATTGAATATAGAAATTTTCAATTTTTATGCCCGAAATCGAAGAGTTAAAAGTGTATATTTTGTAAAATTTGTGTAACATAGAGAAGAAATTATTTCCGACCCCATAACGCGATAACGGCGACAACACACGTTCTTTCTCGTTTTATTTTGTTCTAAGGCATTTTCTTGATATTTTTTAGTCTATTCCATTGCAGTTTAATTGCTGTAATTATTCCTTCAGTTCTTTAGCCCTAAAGTACCTATGAAACACAATAAAATTGTAGTAAAAACTTCCGCATATAGTTCGAGGCAAAGTGTTGAATTTTCGCATCTCTTTGAGAACGTCATCCTTCCTTTGAGCATCAAAAGCAACATCAAAACTTGAGCATTCACATTCCATTTCGCATAGAGGGTATTAATTACCCAGACGCACTCGTACAAGTATGAATTTCTTTTGTTATTCATATTTAAATCGCTTTAAAATCACATTAAAATCGTATAACCGAGTGAAGTGCTTCCATTTCAGATCACCCCCAGATGATGTCTGTGCATAAACTCGATTGTTTATGGGTTTAAGCCGCTTTCTTGGCCAAGTAGTCGTCACGGCCTCGACTTCGGTATCTGTGGCTGTGCCTCCGCACTCTGCTAGTATCTGCGTGACCAGGTCTCCGGTCTACGGTTTGGGGCCTCAGTCTATGCTGCTGGCATCTAATCCATGGCAATTAATTACATCGTTACACGCGCAGCCGCCAAACAACTTAATACAACATAAATAATTGTCAAAATGTGCGGCCACAGACGCGCGAATTAGTCTTCATTATGTCAATAAATCTTGGCCAATTGCTGCAACCAGAGAGCTCGTGTGTGCATGCCACCATATAGAAAAAGAAAAACTCCTTTTACTTCGAGGCCTTGGGGCAATTTTCTTATCAATAAAAATGTTTTTTCTTTTTCTTTTTTTTTTTCTTACTCTGCCAAAAGGAAATGCCAATTGCCATATTGATGGATTGCTTTCAAGCGACATATAGAGATGCAGAGAGAGAGAGCATACCATAGTTGTAACTATGGACACTGGACCACCATTTATGGCCCCGTCTCCCAAAGATGATTATGGTCATGACAACTTAATGATGAGACTGCACTACTACTCTTCATGGGAACCCGATACCCAAACACAAACCCTACCTAGCCACTGGCAGGAAGCCTCTCAAGTCGCTGACCAAAAAGAAATCAACCAAAAAGCTGGCAAATAAAAAATTTGCATAAAAATCAACGCTGCCACGAACCGTTCGTCGTTCCTCCTCCGTTGGCGGTTTCTTTCCCATGTGACATTAACAAGCCACAAAAGGAAGCACAGCCAGCAGCCGGCAACCAGCAACCAGCAGCCACTGTGATACGACAAAATTTTAATTAAAAGTTTAGTGGAGCGAGAGACACACGCCAACGACAGCAACAACAAGAAAACAACAACAACGGTGGCAACACCACATCTTCTGGGGCAATGCAACCAACCAACCGCAAAAGGTTGCTGAGGTAGAATGCCGTGCCAGGCCGGGGCCGTGCAACAAGTGTCAGGCAGGCAACATGGCTAACAAGCGTCAACGTCGCCGTCGCCGCTGTTGCTGTTCTTGTTGCTGTTTTGATACCCTGTACAAGGTGGCTGTGTGGGTGTTATGTAGTTGAATGGAAGTAGGTAACACAGGGGTAGAAAAGTGCTAGATTTATACACGAAGGTAGCCAGCAATGTCCAGCTGTCTGCCGGTGAGAACTCGGGGATTTTTATATCTTGCAGAATTCTGTAAAATCTTTCAAGTAAAAATCCAGAAAATTCCTTATAAATACTATATAAATGGTCTTAAATTTGTCTTTACTTGTAAGAGAATCTCTTTATTTAAATTTAAGCTAGGTATCACATAGCCGGTATCTCGATTTCTATCAACATCCTTACTTGTTTTGCTGTTCTTTTTACCCGCAAACACACACGCAAATAAAAAAAAAAAACACACACAGAGCTAAAATACAAAAAAAAGATTACGAATACAAAAAAAATAGTTACAACAAACATGAAATGGACGAGGTGTTAAGGTAAATATGCAAGCCGCTTTACACAAAAAATTGTATGTACATGCCGAGCCGACCGCTGCAATAATTGAAAAATCATGTTGCTACACAAAACAAAAAATGTTGCTGCGCGCGCCCAAGCAACATGTTGCTACACGATTATGTGCTTAGGCATCGCACCACACACACAGCACCGCCCCCAACCCACACAAAAACACCCACCCAGGCCCGGGCAGGCGGGAGGGAAGGTCAAACACTGGAAAACATGAAAAAAGATCGCTTTGGCTGCACTTTACACAAAAATGTTTGGCATCTGACAGGATTGTGCGGGGTACTGGGGATGGGTAGGTCTCTTTGCAAATGCAAATCATAAAAGGCCACTAGTCCATTGGGAATTTTCAATTAAAAGAGCAATGAACTTGTTGGGAATTGCAAGGGTAAAAAAAGGTTATATGGGAAGTTATTGGGAAGACAATGAAGACGAAGAATCTAAGAAAACAAAAGGGGATATTTTCTACATATTGTAAATATTCTACTTAATATTTCAATAACAGAAAAATCAGATAAATAAAAATACAAAATTAACCCATTAATTAATAAAACCAAATTGAAAACTCAATGAATACCAGTTCTAAGGACCTGAATGAGTACTAAATAGGAAGTAATGAAATAGATATTCAGATATTCATGGAGTTACCTTTGGGACTTTATTTTCAGATTATATTTTCTTAAGTCTTTTTCAGGCTTCACAAAATATTACTGCTCCCAATAAATACTGTATTAATACCGCATTCTTATTCCTTTTGTACAAAAAATATTTTCTCACCATTCCTTAAAGAATTCCTTCCAAATAATTTGCTACATTTTCTTATTAGTCCTCCCAAAATGAAGTAATCCTTCTGCTCAGACTCACCCTTTGGGGGTCTTCCGTCTTTTGTTATTTTAACGATTTCCCCAAGCGGATTTCAGATTGCACAGATGTGCATCAACAATATTGCTCTGTTTTGCCTCAGATTCAGATATACAAGCTACAGTTGCCGATGGGAGTGCTTTGAGCCCTACAAGAATGGCAAACCGCAGAACGACACGTACATAAATAAATAAAAAAAAATGTGTATGTTTGTATATTCACACCGCAGCGGAAGCTGTAACTGCAACAGCAACAGTGGCAAACAGTGAAAACAGTGGCCAACAGCAACATCAACAAGCGTGCAACAAACAGTTGAAACAACAAACATTGAATGCCGCCACCGCAGTTAGTCTGTTGTGGCTGCCAATGCCGCTGCAATTGCCACTGATCGCGTCGATTCAATTAGTAATTCTGAAAAAGCGGCAAGCGATGTCTTTTGCATCTTAATGAGTATTGTTTGCTGTTGGATGTTGCTCCTGTCTCTGTCCCTGTTGCTGCTGTTGCTCCTTGCTCTGCTTTGCTGCTGCTGCTGCTACTGTGTACTGTGCTGTTTTGTGTTTGTTGTTGCAATAACATTTGTTCATAACAACAAGAAACAGAGACAGGCCATGCTTTTCAGGGCAAGTTTTTCCAATTGCCGGCACTGCACTTTTCATGCCCAAATGCAGTTGCTGTTGCTGCTGTGATTGTTGCTGCTGCTACTGCTGCTGCTGCTGCGTCTGTTGCATGAAGCACATTGACTACTATTTTTGTCATTGCCGTCGCACAGCACAGCCACGCACTCGTCGGGCAACATGTTTGCGCGTTCGTCTCCGGCTCCAGGCCTTTTCCACAGAAAATGTAATTACAGTGATTTAATTTTGATACCCCTTTGGGCAGAGAGCAACAGAGTATGAGTTATACTAGAGTTGTTCAGCCAATATATAGCCTAGAGACTCTAGCGATCCTCAAAACTAAACATAAAGGAAGGTATCCTTTCACTTATGGGTAATTGGTAAATGAAATAGTAGGCAGGAGCAGCCAGAATGTTTCAGATACTACTCTTCTTTTTGGTTGGGTTATTCATAGTTATATCAGCTACAGATCTAACTAAATCTAAACCGATTGTTAAATATTCAATATTCAATTTTAAAAATGAATCAAAGTACCAGGGTATCCAACAGTTTTAAAGACTCCTTTGTAGCCATCATACTTGTTTTTTTTTGTTCTCCAACATTTACTTCTATTGCAACTGCTGCTGACTGAGAGGCCTGCTGACTGATTCTCTTGCTGCTGCCATTTCTGTACGCGCATTACAAACTTGGCTCAAATTAATTCTTCAAGCCCAAATGCGCTCTCCCGGGCCGGGGCCGGGGCCAAAGCTAATCAAACTTTAATCAATGCGGCATTTTGATGCGACATTGCTGCTAGCTGAGTTTTTATCCTACTCCTCTTTCCTTTTGGTTTCCTTTAGTCTTTTTTCCTCTTTTTTTTGTGGACAGTTCCATAGTTGGAACGATGGGAAAATATGCGACATTGACTGAGAGAGGAAATCTCAGCAAGCAGCAAAAGCCAAGTCAAGAAATTGTTATTAATCTGGAATGGTCATAGACTCGTACTCCTATAAAGGGGAAATTATATGAGATCGAACCGCTTAGGGGAATACTTTAAATGCTTTTCCAAAGCCATTTTGATATTTGCTAAAAGCTGCAATCAATTAGTTATTGTTGGTTTTGATATGATAATTGGACAGAGCCATGAGTAGTAGTTTTTATGGGTTCCTTACACTGGACACTGCCTTTTTTTTTTATGCACTTGAGGCATAACAAATTAAATGTGCAATTCAACCATTCAGTTTGGCAATCTTTAGAGTAGTTTAAAATATTTGAATCCACCTTTTTTTATTTGTTTAAAAATATTTATAATTGAGAGTTTTTAGTTTGGTTTATTCTATTGAAATTTTCTGTTAATTATTTCGGGGTTGTGCCATTTGCTATATAATTTTCAGTTTGTTTATTGTGTGTTTGTTTAATATTGTATATATATATATATATGTACACCTAACTCTATATTATATTATACGTAATATCTATAACTATTGTATATGATATATGATCATTTGTAGATCACACATCAAGCCTGACTAATACCCACGTTCTAAAGGCGCAGATTCTGTTTGGGCACATTCGTCGAATGACATTGATTGGCTGTACAAATTAACCATAAACGAACGGATACAGCTTCTTTTGCTTTATTCGAAATTGTAAGCTATTTCATCGTGAGGCACATTATCTATGGTTATTTATAGGTGTCATAGATAACTTATTGATCGATGTTTACTAAAATTTTTTAATTAAGACATTTTAAGAATGTTAAAGATTATTTTAAGGGGCACTTTCAAGGCTTAAGGTTCATCCCCAGTTGTACAGAAGATGGCGTGATATTTAAATGACTTCGATTTGATATCCCCTACAAATATTATTCTGCGTGAAGAGTATTTGCTATGCAACCTCCCTTGTTGCGCTCATTTGTTGCGCTTCAGTAAAGATTGAAATACATATGTACTATATCTACTGTACTTTATTGAACGTTGACGCGTTTTTAATCGCATATTATTTGATATGAGTATATAAACAGATTAAAACTGAGCTACAGATTTTAGCGGCTATAAACGACTGCTGTACACCTCGTAAATGTTCTTTAAAAGTTTTAATATGCAAGTAATGAAATTATTCCAATAGATATACGGAGAACTTTTAGACCACCCCATAGACTTTTATAAAAATTTAAATACTATATTAATCACAATCTAGATGAGCATTAAATTACTCATACAAACAGACTGATAATAAAAAGTATTATACTATAGTATACAAAACATTTGTTGATTGTGACTATCAGCATGCGACTTGAGCTGAAAGCGGCCGTACAATATTCTAAGCCCCAGTGGGCTCTGAAAAGTGCCGTGAATCGGATCGCCGGAAAATACTATTGCAAAAAAAAATGCTAATCGCCTTACTGGGTACTCCGTTGCTGCTCCTGGCGGTGTGGCTGCTGCTCCAGCGGCTCAATCGGACATACTTTATCCTCTCGCTGACCCGGCGAGTGCGCACCGTGGATGGGAGTCCGCTGGAGAGCAAAGTGGTCGTAATGCCGGGCACAACGCGATTTGGCAACAATTTTGATATACTCAACAACTCACCCTGTAATTAAATATAGTTTCTGATATATATTTGTAGTCTAAAGACACCTCTAATGGACTCTTCCTGCAGCCGGTTTGTTCAATTTTTTGCGCGATTCCGTTGCCAAGGCACAGGGCAGGCACTTTTTGTGGTACTTTCTGTTTGCACCCATGTACAATGTCATCAGAGCCGAGGAGGCTGAAGAGGTATTCCAAAGCACCAAGTTGATCACAAAGAATGTGATTTACGAATTGGTTAGACCCTTCCTGGGAGATGGTCTGCTCATTAGCACAGGTTTGTCTAGTCATTATATTTGATATAAGTCAACTTTTAACCCTTTCGATATCTTCAACAGATCAGAAATGGCATGCCAGACGCAAGGCTCTGACTCCTGCCTTTCATTTCAATGTCTTGCAGTCCTTTCTGGCCATTTTTAAGTGAGTGTTTGGCCAGTCGGATCTACTATATATAGTACACCGGTTAATCTTTAATTTATTACAGAGAGGAATGCAATAAGCTAATCAAAGTGCTAGACAACAAGTTGGATGGGGAACTGGATCTCAATCAGGTCATTCCGCAGTTTACTTTGAATAATATTTGCGGTAAGTCGTTGACTAATTGCAAAGTTCAAACGCCAATTGATCTTTTGATCTTCAATAAAAGTTTATATTCCAATTATATCTCACGTTTTAGAGACCGCTCTGGGCGTCAAGCTGGATGACATGTCGGAGGGCAATTCATACCGCAGAGCCATCCATGCCATAGAGGAGGTCCTCATACAACGCGTCTGCAATCCGCTCATGTTTTACAACTGGTACTTCTATCTGATCGGGGACTATAGGAAGCAGGAACAAAATCTGCGCATAGTCCATAACTTCTCCAGTCGCATCATCGAGCGCAAGCGTCAGCAGTTTAAGCGCAAGCAGCTTGGTGTCGTGGATGACTTTGGGAAGAAGCAGCGCTATGCCATGCTGGACACATTGCTGGCTGCTGAGGCAGATGGGCAGATCGATCATCAGGGTATCTGTGATGAGGTTAACACCTTTATGTTTGAGGGATACGACACTACCTCCATGTGCCTCATCTTTACTCTGTTGATGCTGGCCCTACATGAGGATGTTCAGGATAAATGTCTGGAGGAGGTGTCAGGGCTTCCTGAAGACACTGATTCCATTAGTGTGTTTCAGTTAAATGAACTCGTATTCCTCGAGTGTGCAATCAAGGAATCCCTGCGCATGTTTCCCTCGGTTCCCTTCATTGGTCGTCAGTGCATGGAGGAGTGTGTTGTGAATGGTCTGATTATGCCAAAGGATACACAAATCAGCATACACATCTATGACATCATGAGGGATCCACGACACTTTCCCAATCCAAATGAGTACCAGCCGGAGCGTTTCCTGCCCGAGAACACTGTGGATCGTCATCCCTTTGCCTTTGTGCCCTTCAGTGCTGGACAGAGGAACTGCATTGGGCAGAAGTTTGCCATTCTAGAGATCAAAGTGCTACTTGTCGCTGTTTTAAGGAACTTTAGGATACTGCCAGTCACTCGCTTGGAGGATCTAACATTTGAGAATGGCATAGTGATTAGAACACAACAGAATGTGAAGGTTAAGCTGGCGCGAAGGTAGGAATCATATACTAAAAACTTCATTGCCAAAGATGTACCAAAAATGACTTGAAGCTTAATTTATTCTGATAATAAATGTTTAAATGTTAATTGCATATTAATATATTTACGTACGTTTATTATTATTCAAACATTGTTGCAATCATTTAAAACAGAAAAAATATTAATGACTAAATGGATTAATAGATAGCTGTGACTATTATTTATTTACCCTTTCAGAATCTAAACTATTTTATACCCTGCGATAAACCATGGAATAACATTTCTCACAAATTTCAAACAAAAAAAAAAAAACTCAAAATAAATTTTCAAAAAATGTTAATAAAAGTTTCTAGGAAGCACTAAAAACCCATTTCCATTTGGAAAACTTCTAAGCACATTTTGGACCACACTGGTATCACTTTAGAACTAAATATTATCATGGTTGCCATAGGAATAATCAAAACTGATATACCCTATTCGATTATTTAGATCATTGCGTATGTAAACATATTATAAAGTATACTAAGTATTATACATATATTTATTTAGCAAACACATTTCATTCAGTTCACTGAGTATAGTAATTAATCGACAACAGCCATTTGTAGATTAGAGCTTAATCTGTGAGGGAGTGTCTCTCTCAGGTCTCTCCTCTAACAAAAATGTTTGAAATTCTACTCGCTATACCGCTGATTGTGTTGCTTTGCGGTGTCCTGTTGCGGCGTCTCAATCGGAGATACTTTGTCCTGAGCCTGTGCAAACGATTTCAGACCGAGGATGGCAGTCCGCTGGAGAGTAAAATAGTCGGTTTGCCCGGCCGTACTCGGTTCGGCAATAACTTTGATCTGCTCAACTTTACGCCGTGTAAGTGGGGCCCCTTTCTGAGATCAACTCTGCTCTGATTGTGGATACTTCCAGCTACCGTGTTTAATTTTATGCGCGAATCATGTGCCAAGGCCAGGGGACGAAACTATCTGTGGTACTTCTTCTTGGTGCCCATGTACAATGTCATCAGAGCCGAGGAGGCTGAGGAGATATTACAGAGCACCAAACTGATAACAAAGAATGTTGTCTACGAACTGATAAGACCATTCCTTGGTGAAGGTTTGCTGACCAGCACAGGTGTGTAATGGATCTTTAATTTGTTCTCTGGCCCATTCATTAAGTTCCCTTTTCAGATCAAAAATGGCACGCCAGACGCAAGGCTTTGACTCCTGCCTTTCATTTCAATGTGCTGCAGTCCTTTTTGACTATTTTCAAGTGAGTGATTGATGGTAGGAGAGTGTTTTTTGATTTATACTATGATATATTACAGGGAAGAATGCCACAAGCTGGTCAAAGTGCTGCATGAGAGTGTGGAGAGTGAGGTGCTGGTGCTGAATCAAGTCATTCCACAGTTTACTCTGAATAATATTTGCGGTAAGTGCAGAGACAAATCTCATATTAACTGTATCACGATGACTGGCAGACTGACTGACACTGATGGAAATTGCTCAACAGTGTCAAAGTTCAAATTAAACAAATAATTTAAAGTGTAATTTGTACGCTGATAAGAGGCTGAACATAAAATGGAACTTGTGCCTGCAGAATATCATTATATGAATTTTATATGTATTAAAATTTCATTTATAATATTATAATATTATATATTTTAATTCAAAATTTCAACTCGTTTTAGAGACCGCTCTGGGCGTCAAGCTGGATGACATGGCCGAGGGTTTCCAATACCGCCAATCGATTCACGCCATTGAAGCTGTCATCCTACAGCGCATTTGCAATCCTTTTCTGTACATCAGTTTGTACTTTTATCTTTGCGGCGACTATCGGAAGCACATAGATAACCTGAAGATTGCCCACGACTTCTCCAGTAGCATCATCGAGCGTAGGCGACGGGATTTTAAGCAAAAGGAGCTCGGAGTAGTGGATGATTTTGGAAAGAAGCAGCGCTATGCCATGCTGGACACATTCCTGGCTGCGGAGGCGGATGGCCAGATCGATCATCAGGGTATCTGTGATGAGGTCAACACGTTCATGTTTGAGGGATACGACACCACCTCCATGTGCCTCATCTTTACACTGCTGATGCTGGCCCTGCACGAGGATGTTCAGGAGAGGTGCCTGGAAGAGGTGTCAGGTCTTCCTGAAGACACAGATTCCATTAGTGTGTTTCAGTTAAATGAGTTGGTGTTCCTCGAGTGTGCGATCAAGGAATCCCTGCGCATGTTTCCTTCCGGTTCCCTTTATTGGTCGTCAGTGTATGGAGGAGTGTGTTGTGAATGGTCTGATCATGCCGAAGGATACACAAATCAACATTCACATTTATGATATCATGCGGGATCCACGACACTTTCCGAAACCAAATGAATACCAGCCAGAGCGTTTCCTACCCGAGAACACAGTGGATCGTCATCCCTTTGCCTTTGTGCCCTTCAGTGCCGGACAGAGGAACTGCATTGGGCAGAAGTTTGCCATTCTGGAGATGAAAGTAGTCCTGGCTGCCGTCTTAAGGAACTTTAAAATTCTGCCAGTCACTCGATTGGAGGAACTCACAATTGAGAATGGCCTTGTGTTGAGAACGCAGCAGAAGGTTAAAGTGAAATTGGTAAAACGGATGGGATAAAAAAAAATGTATTGAATGATATTCTCAAAAAAAATACCATTTTTCATTTTCTAAAAAAGAATTATAACTAGTTCTAAACATAGAAAAGTCACATTTTAAATTCATTGATGCCGATTTTTTGGCAATTTTGATATTTTAAAAGAAAATTTCTATTAAAAAAAAATTTTTTTCTCCAGGATAAAAAAAACAAAACAATAATTCAACCTATTTCAGGTTCTCAAAGGGTTTCCTCCCGCTGAAATTTTCCTTTACTAAATTAAATTTCCGATAAAATGTCTATAATTTTTGTTAATTTTTTGAGCTCAAATTATAAAACTATTAAGTTATCAAAACGATTGCGGTTTTTGAATAGATTTCATACTTTTGCATATTTTGGAAAAAAAAATAAAAAAAAAAATAAAAAAAAATGCGGAAAAAAAGTTTCCACGTTGTGGAAACTTTTTTTGAAAATAACGAATTTTGTAGAGTGTAGCACCTTTTTTACATACATACATACATTTTTGGTCCATTTCTACACAATTTTTGATACCCTGGTACACCAACAGGTGTACGGCCTGCAGAGAAAATTACATGGTATTCTACATAAAAGGTCCCTACATGCCAGCGCCAAGTCTCTGTGGCGACACCTGACGTTACATTTGTGAGACCACATACAAATGTAGACCCTGCGATTACTTGTTTCAAAATAAACAGATTTATTCTATATCCAGTTCAGAACCATATAAAATGAATATAAATTGGAGTATGGGCAATTTTCAAACATTTCCACATTATTTACTGCAATATTTATACTCAAAAACACGGTACATAATGCATGTCAAATTTAAAAATACGCGTAGAATGTATATGTAGTTGTAGATTCATAGGACACATGTGAAATGCGGAATTCTCATGAAAATAAATATCAATTTATAAACAAATTAATTAGAAATAGATATCAATAAATATATGACACAAAGTACAAGCTAATAATGAAAAGCAATAAGGGTATAGTTTTAATAGAGTATCCAGATATGTTTGAGTAACATTATCCAATCAGAAATGTACAGGAATTCGTGCCTGTTGCTGGCGGCTGGACGAGAGGAAAACGCGGTCCAAAATGGCAGCAATGTTTTTTTCTAACAAATTTTAATCAAATGCAATGATTATAATTCCATTTAGCAACATTGTGCGCACACTTAGAGTTATAATAAATGCAGTTGCAGCCAATTTTGAGTATATCCTGGCCACTACAACATTAATGGCGCAGCCATACATGTGCTGGAACTTTTCTGACAGAAAACGATTGGCATTTATTTGTAGCTTGCCAGTCTATGTATCAGAAGTGCCTTCCAAGTTTATTAATTTAATTAAGTTAATGCCATTTTTCGTATCGAATAACAAAACAAACCGCATACACACACACCAACACACACACACAAACACAAGCATGGCCAAGCAAACAAGCCATGGAAAACACGTCGTCCCTGGATTGTCCCCCGCACTCTGGGGCTCTTGAATCTTTTTATTTTCACTTTAAGGGACTTTTAATTTGGGACTCACCATTTGTTAGATGCACAAAAGTCACAAATACACAAGAAACAAACAAAAAACACCACATTATTTATTATTGTTATTCCAATTAGGGATCTGTGTGACCGCGCGTGTACGTATAAAATATACCGTCTGACGCGCAGAAATGTACCAAAATATACCAAAAAAAAAAAATAATACAATAATGCGTTAACAGCGCTTTAACATAACACGATTCTTTAACAGTATAGTTAACTTTACCCACACTTGTCGACATACCACATACCCTGTAACTTTTTCGATTAAAGAATTCTTATTTAAGTTTTTTGTTTTCCATTTATCTTTTTTGTTGTTTTTAAACTAAAAATAAAAGACTAAATTTGAATGTATAAAATATATATATATAGAAATAGTAACTGGTAATAAAAGTCCGAATTTTTGGAAAAGGGCCTGGTTTCCTCTGTATTTCCATTCGATGCATTCTGTATTTTCCATATTTTGTAATCAAAAAAAATTTTTAAAGGAAATAAAAGTTCCAGCCCATTCACACTCTACTAAATATAAGCCCATTAAAAAAATTCAATGAAAATGCGTTTTTAAATAATTTTATATTTGGTTTTTGTTTTTTTTTGAAATTTTGTTGATACTTTTTTTTATACTTTTAGAAAGTAAATTTCTATTTTGATCGAAAGTATTTGGGGTTAAGCAGCGTTGACCACACATTATACATGAATGTAACATAGTAATAGTTAATGTGTTGAATCCGAAATATGTATTACATAATTAGATCGGAGGGGGATTTACCACCCCCCACCGTACAGTTACCGAACCGAGCGTGCGGCAGAAAAAATGTTTAACAAAAAGTGTCGCGTTCGCAAAAGCAATGCAATCGAAGAAGTATTGGCTAACTTAAATCGCATAAATACAAAATACATTCAATATTACATATACATATACATATGTATGTACTCTAGTATATAAGATAAGTGTGGTAATGGTTTACAGATGTACAGGTCTTTTTTCGTTACATATCAATATCATAGATCATTTTTTGTTTCTTTTGCTTTGTATTGTTTTTTGTTTGTTTGTTTGTTCTACCAATAAAATTAACAACAATTCCGATGCATTTGGATTTGGGGGGCACGTGATAAACATTTGATAAACGTGGGGCGGGGAGGGGCACGCCTACTTAGACGCATAACAAATTTAAAATACTGTTCTCTCTCTCTCTGTCGTTCATCTAATATAATTCTAATGTGTTAATATACGTTAACTATTTTTTCTTGCGTAGTCAATTATTAAGGTCAACATACATATAGAGCGATATCTATATATATTGTATATAATTAAACGAATACGCGCGCAGTGTAAATAGTTTCTCCGTTTAGTTTAGTTTTTAGTTATTAGTCGTTCGATTATTGTGTTACGAATTGGTACATTAGTGTGTGGAGATTGTTCCTCTTTGCGCGTGGGTGAGTTTTTTTTTTTTGTATCGATGCTGTGCCAACATTCAGTTACAAACGACAGTAAACAGTTACTAAATTAAGTCTATATATATTATAACATTCATAACGATACGCTGCATGGGTGCATGAGTTCAAGTTCGATGTCTCTCTATTGATTGATTAATTGGTTTTAGTTTTGTCTTCTGGTTTCGACTAAGGCATGCCTGGCAGTCCGCCCAGGGCGGCACCAACTAGACGCTGCTGCTGCTGTTGTTGCTGCTGCTGCTGCTGTTGGTGTATTAGATTCACACGCGCACGCTGCTGCTCCAAGCGCTGCACGGTGGCGGTCAGATGGGAATTCTCCACATACAGATCCTTGACAAGAATGTCGGCATTCTGCAGACGTTGCGTCTGATCGGCCAGCATAACGCCCTGCGCCTCGATGCGGCCATGCAAATCATTGAGCTCCACTTGATGCTGACGCCAGGATTCTAAAAGAAAGAGAGCATACATATTGCAGTTGTAGAACTGCCATAAGACTGCGCCACTTACGCTGCATCAGGGACTCGGTGTATTGCTGCTGCTGCTTGATAACATTCTGCAGATGGCGATTTCGCAGCTCCAGTTGGTTCAGTCGCTGCTGAAGCGTTGGATGCGTAGTTCGCTGCAATTAATTAAACATTTAAACATCAAGTTAAAGCTTTGGTTAACCTTTCATATATCTCACCGCATAGGCCTTTTCGAGCACAGGTCGCGCCTCCTGCAACTGTTGCAGTTCCATGACCAAACCGTCACGTTGCAGGCTCAAATCCTTGATCTGCTCTTTAAGCGACAGCTCAAAGAACTTGAGGCGCTTCAGTTCCTCCTTCAGCACATTGGGACTGCTGCACTTCTCGTGACTGCGGCAAGACGCCTTGCTATTGGACACCACACTGTGCGTATCGAAGCTCTTGTTGGAGGCCGTCGACGAGGTCTCACAATCGGCTATCTCTCCCTCCGACTGTGCCTGCTGGGGACTCTGCGATCGCTTGGGTTTGCTAATAGGCGCCGGTCCCGAAGGGCCCTGCATGTGCGGAAGATGATCCACTGTTGGTGGGCGATCCACCCGACGATGTGCTGTCAAACGGTGTGGTACTAAAGATGGAGGTTTCCGACGTGGTGAGGTTGTTTCTAGGACAACGTAAAGAACAGTTTGAGATCAATTTAGAATCTTCACTTACACAATAAGAAAATATATAACGTGCTGGTGTATGCAATTTTTAAACTTATAGGGTTTATTTATACTTTATAATAGGTGTTTGAAATCCCCTATATCTATATATTTAAGAGACAAAAGCATCCATTTATGACGTGAATGCAGTCAGAGACCTTTTTCGAATATTTTGCCATGTCTTTTTTTATTCTTTTAAGATTATTGCGCTCAAAAGGTAATCCCAAGTTAATGAACCCTTATACTATTACTATAAGTTAACGAGTCTAACGCTGAAGATTTCAATGGTATAAATATATATATATCCATTAAGCAAATTCTCAATCTATGACCTACGCCTATTTTATGGATCCTTAAAAACGATGAATTCAAACTAAACAAAACTAGCTGAAACTTTAAAAAACCTCAAACCGGAATTAACTTAGATTTAATATCATATATTGTATTTAATATTAATCTAATTTAATATTAAAAAATATAAAATATTTGTAGACTTTATTAAATATGATAGACTTAAGCGCTAACTTTATGGAAATAAAGAAATAATTCCTAAAAATCTGTAAATAATTCCTCATAAATTAAAAAAAATATAAAACCCCAACATATCGTGACCCAAAATTCGGCATTATAAATTATATTTATTGGACAAACACATAAATTATAAACTAGTTTAGTTTAAGGCTTAAATATGGTTTAAAATGAGGCATAAAACATATATACAGGATGAGGATGAGGAAATAATGAGGATGCAAGCCACAACCACAACAAAGAGGAACACACACAGAGAGAGATAGTCATGGAATACTCACCGACTGGTCGCCTTGTGGGATGGTGAGCCACCACCAGCACCCGCCAGCATATCGAGAGCACTGCCACCACCACTGGTTTCATCTGCTGGCCCGGCGGCTTGGCCGAAAGTCTTGGCCGGCTCCTGGATGGTGCTCTGCAGCCAGAGGTAGCTGATGGGCGAACTGGCCGGACTCTTGCCCGCATCGGCGCTCAGCTGGGCAATCGACTCCGAATTGAGCTCGCAGGCACCGGTTAGGATCTCCACGCTCTCGCCGAGTCGTTGCCGCAGATCCTCGATCTCACATTGCAGCGAACCAATCTCCTGGGACTTCTCCTCCAGCATAAGCACGGTGCTCGAACGCAGCTGGGCGGCCTCCGCCTCCAGTTCGATATACTGCTGCTCGAGCATGTCACGCTCATCGATGGGCGAGAGGCGGCCATCCTTGCTGAACTGCTCCTCGTATTCGCGCACCTTCTCCATCAGTTCGGTGAACTTTTTGTCGCTCTCCTGCTGCTCATCCTCGTAGATCTGGCGCTCCTTCTCGAACATTTGACGCTCCTCGCCCAGCTTGGATTGCCAGTAATCTTCGCAGTCCTCGTAGGCGCGCTGCATTTGCTCCAGACTGCCCTCCAGCTCCTTGCAGCGGCTCTCTGGGGAGGCTACCGTTGCTGTGCCTGCGGAAGCCGCCTGCAATTGCTCCTCCAGCTGGGCAATGCGCTGCTTCAGGCTGGCCAGCTCTTCGTCGTGGCTCTTGCTACGCTGCAGCTCCGAGTTGAGGGCCAGCCAGTCGCCGCTGTTGTTGTTGCTATTGTCGCTCGGCTCGCCGGCACCGCTGCCATCGGTGGTGCACTTGCGCTGCTTGCCCAAGCGCGGACTCTCCTCGGTGATGTGCGTCTTACTGGGCGAGTCGCCGCGTCGCTTTGTGGCCGCCAAACCACCACTGGCCGCTGCCTCGGAGTCTTGTTCCTGCTTCTTATTTCTGCTCTTGGTGCGCGTCAATTCCAGGCTCAGGCTCTCAATTTCGATGGTCAGCTCGTCAGTCTTATCGCGCAGCTGGGCGTTCTCCATTTGAAGGGCGGCCAACTTCTCCATCAGCTGCAGCATCTCCTCCTCGTCCGCCGCCGACTTGTCGACGCTTTCGCGTCGTGCACTGCTGCGGGAGCTGTGCTCGGGACTGCTGCTGCCATGCTGATGACGGCCGGACAGCTCGTTATTCAGCTTGATATTCTGCTCGAGCAGATCAGTCATTTGCAGATGCGCCTTCTGCTGCTCCGTCTCCAGTTCGGCGTTCTCGTTGCGCACCAGTTCCAGCTCCGTCTTGAGCTTGATCTCCTCCTGTTCGAGGCTCTTTAGCTGCGCCTCCAGCTTCCCCGTCATGGCCGTCCAATGGTCACGATCGTTGCTCATCCGCAGCGTCAGTTCACGCACCATGCTGGCATGCCGCTGCTCCAGCTGTTGCACCTGCTGCTTGGAGTTATCCTCGAGCGTGGCATGCCGCTCGTCCACCTCGGCGGCCAGCAAAGCCACCCGCTGGTTGGCCGCCTTATTGTCGGAGCGCAGCTTAAGATTCTCCTCATGCTGCTGGCGATAGGCGCGACGATAGTTGGCCAACTCCGACGACTGCAGCGCCACCAAGGCACGCAGCGTATTCGTGTGCGGATCCTGTTCCAGGGGACTGCGTGACTCCTCCTCCAGCACTTTGGTCAGCTGCATCAGGTTCACATCCTCCTCATCAAAGCCCAGGGCATGCAGCAGGGCGCGACTGTTGACGATATTGGCCTGATCCCAGGCATCGATAATGCTCTCCGCGCTAATCATCTCCAGCTGCTGCGGCGTCACGATGTCTGTAATTCTCACGGCAATTAGCAATTCAGCAAAAAACAATAATGATTAGATAATGTACGAGTCGGTCGTACAGTAAATAATATGTACACATTTATAGCCCAAGATACCAGGTGTGGAGTGGGAGTGGATTGGAGTGGGAAACGGGAAAGGGAGTGGGAATGGGAACGGGAGTGGGTGTAGGTGTGTTGGATGGTGATGGTTTAAGCGAAGGCGCCGAAAGTTTATTTATTTATTGAACATCCAACAGCGGATATAGTTTGGCATTTGAAATAAATAAAAAGTTATACTATTTAGTGCAAGAGAAGGAGGCCTAATGCTCAGGTTCTACATTCGGGGGAAGTTCTTGTTGATTTGCTGTGCAAATTTCCCATAAGAAAACGGACTTTCATTCATTCTTTCAAATTACATTAAGAGAGAACATTTAACGCTGGCAATTCGGAATTTTGTATCCTGAAATTCCACAACAAAATTAAATTTAAATTTAAATTTGTTATTCGGAATTTTTCAAAATAAAATAAATTTAAAAAAATTTTTTTAGTATTAAAATATTTTTATCTAAAAGAAATGGAGGATTTCCAAGGAAGATTTCGATTTCGAAGTGTGTTCTAATTAAATGCTTTTTTTTTTAAATCATTCACACGACATGTATGTTGTTTTTTCACTTTGGCGTCTTGGCGTTCTCTGGTATTCTTTTTTCTACCTTTCGCTTGTGTGTGGCGAGCATCAAAGTGCTGCCTATATGCCCACTGATTAATATATTACTAGCTGTACTATCTATCCACATACTATATATCTCTTTGCCAAATCAAATCCCCTGTGGAGTTTCAACTGTTTTTTTTGTTTTAGGGTAATAGATAGGGGGGGAAAGGTAAATACAATCTAGTACGAGTAACGAGCGTAGTATTTATGTGATTATACAACAATTAAACGGTGCGGGCTACATAGGGGTGCGATTAGATACCGGATTTGTATGATTGGAATTGGAATTGGATGTGGATGTGGAGAATGCTCCTCCTCCTATACAAGAGATAGAGAGAGATGAGAGAGCGGCACAAACCTTTGCAGCAGAACAAACGTCCGCCGTGGTAGCATCTCCCTTGCTCATACGCCGGTGCGGTTGCAGTGGCAGACAGAAGGTGGGTGCCTGCGGTGTGTACCAACAACAACAAGTAGTGTTTTTTCATTGTTTTTGCTTTAATCATAATTTCTGGGCATTTTGGGCTAACAAAAGTGACTGGGATTTGGCGGCAAGCTGCCGAAACGTGGGGTTTGGATTTGCTCTTTTTTGTACTTACCCAGAGATTCGACGCTGCTGCTATTTTGCTGTTGATTCTGATTCTGTTTGGCCAACTGTTTCAGCTTGCTGGCCGCCGTGGGTGAGGTCACACCCCCCTCCGGTGGCTGCTGCACCCATTCTCGATTGCAGATTCTTGCGGGCGGGCAGCGAGGCGCAACGCTTCAGCTTGCTGCCGCTGGTGTGGACGGAACGTAGTCGCCGGCTGCCTGGAAGATCACTCTGTGAGGATGAACGCTGGACCTGCAGGAAGATATAAGTATGAGTGGAAGATTCATTCTGCATTTTGATTAGAGATGTGTAAGGGTCGAGTTTCAGCAACGAGATTGCCGAAAGGGCAAAGGAGGCACATTTAGACATTTCAAAGCAAATATAGGTTCGTCCAAAAGAAAGACAGAGCTGTGGAGGGTTTCTTCCATACTTTGCTCTTCCATTTACAGCTCCACCTTCCACTCACGTATCCCTGCTTAAAGGGACTACAAAATCCACTAGAAATATAAACTGGAACCGGAACCCACCTGTACACTCAGATCATCGCAGCCATTGAGGCTCCTTTGCTGCTTCTGCTGCTGATCCTCATCCGTATTGTCTGAATCTGTTACGGACAGCTCATAGAGTCCTCCTCCACCACCACCACCACCACCCTGATGTGGCCTCGAGCGGCGTCCATATTTCTTGGTGCCCACAATCAGCTTCGGCGAGACCTCACGATCCGAGGATTCCGGTGGACTTTCAATATATGTGCTGGCCAGTGGCTCATCGCTTATAACCAAAGAACGCTCTAAAATAACACGAAAGACAAAGAAATATATGAAAAATTAAAGCCAAGTGAGGTTGTTGGCTGCTTGTTAGATGCTACCAAAGCGTGCGGATAATTTTTCAATTATTGGATCTGTGATTTGAACGCCGGCGCGGCGATAATAGAAGCGCGTTCCCATTTTGAACAAGGACTAAACTATTTGGCACACGGAGAGCTGCTCTTATATCTGAGAGTCGACTACCTGCAGCATCCTTTGGCCAACGATCAGGTAGTTTATGGGCAGACCCAAGCGACAGCCGCTAATCATAAAAAGTGACGATTACGTCGTTCGTTTTCCAGCAGCTGCTGCTGGCACGCTAATCCGCGAACCAAATACCCAAAATCCCCTCCTAAACTGATTATTTGGCTTACCCATAAAACCCGGCGATGCGGTGCTGCTGTCGAATTCTGCGCCCAGAAAATTAAGCAGCGCCTCCTTGAATTGCCCAAAGGACACACCCAATTTGTGGGGACCACAACTGGCGGGCGCCAGGCTGGTGATCAATGCCGCCCCCTGGTCGCGCAGCTCCAGCAGCGAGCAGAGCTTCAGCAGCGACGTCTCGTCCAGCAGGCCGCAGTGCGTCGTTTCGCAGCTCTGGAACATCTGATACAGTTTCTGTTCATACGGATCGGAGGACACTTCCATGGTCACGGGGTGCATACACGGGGATATGCGGTCGCATGCAGTTTGTAGCCGTTTCTCGAAAATCTTGCGGTGAAATCGATAAAGCGCTGCCTGACTGCTGCCTGCTGCCCGCTGCTGCTATTTATTGCGTTGCCGCTGCTGCACCTTGGGGGGAATTCCACGGCCAGGGGGTCGACGAAACTATAAGCGTAAGCGTAAGGGAAGATGGTGGCGGCGGAGCAGGAGGATAGAGCAAGCGCGTGTCGGGTTTTTAGGTGCGTGCGGGAGAAGGGACAAGGGAACTTTACACTAAACTATGATATGCACTTTGAAACAAATAACATTAAACACAACACTTGAATGTTGCAGTATTTTGGCTTAGGCAATTGATTAAAAAAAAAACAATAATATAATGCAGTAATAGCCGAGCACAGTGGCGCCTTCTGTTGGGCGCAGTGTGACCGCGGATTTATCGATCAAAATACCGCTTGGCCCTCTGCAATGTACCGAAATATACGGTGAATATACCATAAATATACTATGGCGCCCTCTGTCGTGCAGTAACACAATCAGTAATTCACGTAGGGATGGGATGCTGCTTAGTATTTCTGTGACTGTGCACCTATCGAAGTCACAGCTATCGGACTGAAGGATGTCACAACAAAAATATCAAAATTAAAACTAAACATTCATAGAAAATGAACAAAATTCAAACAAAACTAAATATTTATTTTTAAAACCCCTTTTTGTTGCTCCTATTTATGCAAAACAAGTTTAAATATAATATTTTTAAAAATTCAACTACCCGCACTTGGTGTTGGTGAACATTGCAAAATATCGTTACATTAATCAACACAATTTTCAGTTATACCTAACTTTTTAAAAATTTGACAAAATTAAAAAATTATTTTTTTTTAAAACATTTATTAAATGTATTTAGCCATTTCTACGATTAGTTGTTTAAAATAAGCCAATCAATGTGATTTTTATTATATATCGATACCAATTGTCATGGCTAGGAATATATCGATAGTGCTATCGATGTTTTTCTAGCACCACTAATAAATTCCATTTGCAAGCTAAAAAAAAAAAAAAAAAAGCAGAAATATTTGTGTGATCGTGAGCCAAAAGGGCGAAAAACTAATGGAAATTAGGTGCAATAAACGCGTTCCAATGGCAAAACGTCATTAGGTTTTGTGTGCGACAAAACGTTTGTGCATTGGAGTGTTTTCGTATTCCGATAGCTGGGCCCGATACCCCCCTCGCATCGCGGAGTGAGTGTGTGGTGGCTCTTCTGTTGATATAAAACTTTTGTTTTCATTACGAAACCTCGGTCTGCCCCGCAGGCAGGACACCGACTCCGATTGGTGGCTCAGTGCCAGGAGTAGGGCAACAACAGTGGGCACATTCTTATTGCAATGGCCATGCACTCGTATATGCGGACGGGCCCCAGCCAGAGTCAGACTCAGGCGAGCAGCCTGAGCGCGGACGAGATGAACGGCTTCCTCAAGGATAAGCAGGCGTGGGAGCATGCCATATCGCTGTACCAGGGACCGGATCCCCTCGATCATTGGTACAACTACATCTGCTGGTACGAGAACCATGCGCACAGCGATCCGGAGCTCAAATTCCGCGAGACCCTCGAACGCTGCCTGACCGAGTACGAGCACAGCGACTACTACAGGCAGGACGCGCGCATGGTGCGCCTCTGGCTGAAGTACATAGCCATGCAAACGGATCCGCTGCACTTCTATCAGGTGCTGTTCCAGCGTGGCACGGGGCGGCAGGTGGCCGCCTTTTATATTGGCTGGGCCAGCTACTATGAGTCGCGGGAGGAGTTCAAGGATGCCGAGGCTGTATTTAACCTGGCCTTCCAGGAGAAGGCCCAAAGCAATGCCGAGCTCCAACATGCGCACACCAAGTTTACCTATGCCCGATCTTTGCATTATCAGCGGCAGCAACAGCAGCAGGCGCAACAGCAGCAGCAGCAGGCACAACAGACGCAACCCGATGCCTTGCAGCAGCTGGCCAACTACACACAACAACAGCTGCAGCCACAAAGCTATCCACCACGTCCACAGCCATATCAGCAGCAGCAGCAGCCGCAGCCCCAGCAGCAGCCACACGCATCTGTTTACCAGCAACAATATCCGCCACAACAGCCGCCACAGCAAGCGCCGCCGCCGGCTCATACTCAGGAACAGGCGGCAGCGTATCAGACGCACTACCAGGATCAGCCGCGCTATGAACAGCAGCAGGTCCCAGCGCCAGCAACACCTGCCACAGCACAGATACCGCAGCCGCAGCAGCAGCAGCCAGAGTATGCGCCACAGGTTGGTATCAGCACTTAGCTATCACTTTTAGGGCAAAGATTCTCATGTCAAACTTTAACTTTTAGGCACACTTTCAACAACCAACACAGGAACAGGCAATGCCACAGTCCCAGCAGCCACAGCAGACACAAAGGCACCAGCCACACCCACAGCCGCATCCGCAACAGCAGCAGCAACATAATGGCAATGGAAATAGCGGCAATGCGGAAGCTGAAGCTCCATCACCATCTCCTGCCATCTCTGAAGTAGCCGGACTACGTTTGCCGCGCAATTTCCATCCGTATGGCCGGAATAATCATGAGACCTGGAAGCCAGCCCTAACGCTGGAGGAGCCCGACGATCCGTCGCGTGTCTGTCACTATGCCAAGCAGCTGGTTTATCCGCCAGGCGCTGGCATCGAGTACAGTCCCGAGGAGATATTGGCCCGCAAATACAAACCGATGCTGGAGGCAAAGCAGAAGCCGACGGCGCAAGAAGTGCAGCAGCAGCAGGAGCTGGAGCAACAGGAGCAGCAGACACTTTATGATTCCTACGAGTCGGAGGCTTCGTACTACATGACTGCCGTGGATGGAGCGATCTACGGACACAACAGAGGCGACACCAGTGCAGCGGCGGCAGAGAAGGTGGCCGAAGAGGATGCTGTTGAGATACCAGACGAGGAAGAAGTCGACGATGATGAGGAAGACGACGGTGAGCAGGAGGAGGAGGAGGAAGATGAGGAGGATGGAGACTCCGCAGAAGAGGAGGAGGATGACGACGACGACGAGGACGAGGAAGTGGAGGAAGACAACCAGACTGAACGATACACCAATGGAGTCGTGCAGTTCAGTGCCCAGACAACCTTCGAACAGGAGAATCGCTCCATTAAGATCAAGTTCAAGAAGGAGCGCACACTGGAGAGCAGCAGCACCTACAGTGCCTACACCATTGAGAATATCTACCACCACCAGCAGCATCAGCAACAGCAGCAGCATCACCAGCAGCAGCATCAGCACCACCAGCAGCAGCATCCACAGCAGCCGCATGCGCCGCTGGCACCACAGCCCGCCTGCTCCCCCATACCAGCGGCGACAGCCACAATGAGCATACACCGTCAGCGTAATGGGGGCCATCACTTCCATCCGTATCTGCTTGGCCAGACCTCGACGCCCAAGAGCGAGGCGAACGGCTATCGGCGCGCGCGCACCAAGGTCAAGCGTAGCAAATTCCAGCCGGATTTGTGCAGCAACAGCAACTCTTCCTCGGCAGCAGATGTGGTGGTGGTGGGAGTGGCATCGGGCAATGCGGCAACGGCTGCCACTGCTGCTGCTGCTGCCTCGGGTGCCACTGCCTCGGCAAGTGCCGCCCTGCCCATACACAATGCTACCTTCAATGACAATGCCAACTTCTCCTTCTCGAGCGCCACGGGGCTGGAAAACTCCAACAGTTCGCTGGCCCTGGCTGTGGATCGGCTACACTTTCGCGACACCTCGCAGGCGAATGCCACCGCCAACAAGACGCTGCAAACGCATAACAATAACAATTACAACACCAACAACAATGGCAACTCGACGGCAGCACTGGCGGACTTCTCCACATTCCAGGAGAACTCGTACTTTGCCACGCAGCACGACACGGAGGCGCAGGAGCGTCGTCTCTCGAAGGCCAAGGAGACAATAGCACGGCATATGGCCAAGGAGGCCATCGATCCGTTCAACAGTGAACTGTGCCGCGCCTTCCTCACCAAACTGAACTTTCCCGGCGACGATGATGATCATGCCAGCTACAAGATCGTACAAACGCCACTGCCAAAAATTTCCAATACGCGCACCCTCAACGTACTCGAGGGGGTGCAGTTCAACATTGACAAGGAGGTGGGCCGTGGCTCGTACGGTTCGGTGTACAAGGCCACCGATTCGCGGACAGGCAATGTGGTGGCGCTCAAGTACCAGAAGCCGCCAAACACCTGGGAGATATATATATGTGATCAGGTAAGGCAAAAGCAAAGCACAAAACCATTTATGGATCACTTAAATTCGGACTCTCTTTTAGGTACTCAAACGCATTACGAAGCCGGAGGTGCTGCCGGGATTGATGGACATTTCAACGGCGATAATTGCGCCAAATGCCAGCCTGATAGCCACAGAATTCTCGCCCTTTGGCTCGCTGCTGGACATCAACAATAAGATACGGCAGGCCACCACGAAAGTGATGCACGAGTCGCTGGTGATGCATTTCTCGGCGCAGATATGCAACATTGTGGATCATTTGCATCGCCAGCACATCGTCCATGCGGACATCAAGCCGGATAACTTTCTGCTGATGCGTGTGCCCAGTGTGGACAGTCCGCTGCCATCGTTGCGACTCATAGACTTTGGTTGTGCCATCGACATGTCACTCTTTCCCGACGGCGAGCACACAAAGTTCCGCAAGGTTGTGCAAACCGATGGCTTCACCTGCATCGAAATGCAGGAGGGTCGCCCCTGGTCATACGAAACGGATCTCTTTTGCATTGCGGCCACCGTCCATGTGATGCTCTTCGGCGAGTATATGCAGCCGCAGAAGCGCGGCACCACCTGGGACATACGCCAGAAGCTGCCGCGCTACCTCAAGAAGCATGTCTGGTCAAAGTTCTTTGGCGAGCTGCTCAATATGCAGGCAGACAAGCTGCCCGCGTTGCGTGAGATGCGCGACATCATCGAGGAGGAGTGCTATCGCATGGACTCGGAGCTCCAGAAGCAGATACGCACTCTGTCCAACATACTGCATCGACGATAACCAAACATTCGCCGTTCCCAGCTATTATATTAGTTTTATATTCATTTATCCTGTTGTCCAATCTATAAACCACATGAAATGGGACCTAGCCTTCCCACATACCCGTGGCCAAATGTCCACGAAAAACATTTCCACAAAACTGTTTAAAAAACCCCCTGAAAGCCCAGAGCTAGGGCTACTTCTGATCCACAATAATTCCTAAGTTTAAAGTGTAATAATAACCGTTTTTTATTTATTATTTCGATGCCAAAAACCAATCAAACGAACGCTAACAACAAACATTCAGACTCTGTAAATATTTTAGCCACAAACTCCAGACAGACCCAAAAGCCAAAAGAGCTTTTGAAATGAGTTTGTGAAAAACAAAAAACCAATTGAATATAAAGTGTAATTTTTGTATATGTACAGCAAACCTCAACAAAGCGCAAATTGTATAAAGTATAAGATGAAATTTAATGATAAAACAAAACAAAACAAAAACAAACCCCACACAATTATCAGATTGAATCAGTTCGATCTACTGTACTATTGAGTAATATATAAAGAAACTTTAAATGATAGTAAATAAATTGACGAAATGTTAACACAAAAAACAAAACACAAAAATCCAAAAATAATTGAGATTATACCCAACTTGACAGATGGATGGATATACAGCTGTTGGTTCTGTTATAGGGTATGCTGGGTATGCATTGCTATGAAAGCAGATGACAGCTGATTTGGAGACTAGAGAATGGTCTGTCATGCATATGGGATAGCCACAGACCGAGTTCCAACTGACTTAGAATGGCAATCCGTGGATTCTGCTTTACACAAGCCAGTTAGAGTGTCTAGTCACTGGACTCCATTGGAGTCACAGAACTACAATCGATTTTGGTCTATTCCAAGGCAAGTTTGAGTTCCTCAATATATGCATAAACTGCCTAAGGCTATAGGTACAAAAGAATCCTTCACGTATTCCTTGTTAGTCTATAAAAATTAACTTTTCTGTGGACTAACGAATCGTTGACTGATTGGGAACATCATATATGTACGAGTAAATAGATAAATAATTGTTTATATCTAATCGGTAAGTTACTCGCTTTGTTTTGTTGGTTAAAAACAACGAGTAAGCAAAAGAAAATAGTCAAGCCAATGAGACTGCTCCAAGCTGGCATGGAGTAGGGCAAGCGACTGGCACTCGTTCGAGAGTTGTGGCACTCGTTGCTCGTACACCATATCCTCGGCCTGTATGCCTACAAAAATCACAACTCCACTTCGTTAATAATTAATGAAAGTATGCGTGATCAGGTAATATTATATAAATGTTAATTTATTTAGTTTTTCTTTTGTAAACCCATGAAACATCATTCAGAATTATGGCTTTGGATTGGCAAATGCTTGCGATATGTCAAACCAATTGCGGCACACGGGACAACGTTGCACCTCCGACATACCATGGCCAAGATCACGTAAATATGTCACCACTGACAGACATTCCATGCAGATCAAGCAGAACGAGTGAGTGCATGGCAGTACCAAAGGATTCACTTTGGGACCCAAGCAAATTGCGCACGTTTCCACAGCGTCGCTGCTCTCTGGCTCCGGCTTTGTCGGCATCTCTGCACCAGCTGGCATTTGGCTGTTTTTAGTCCCCATTTCTCTATGTCGATCACGACTGAAATTAAACGTTTTTCAAATATAATTATACTTATTTACTTTGTAAGTTTATTTTCTTACCGTTTCAAATGATTTTCTTGACAGCTGTACAACGACTATTCTCGAAGGTTGAATGATAATTTAAAAAAGTGTTGCACAACGTCAAAATTGAAAGGAGTGTGGTGAAAATCTGTTTAAATGACTTAAGTCCTGTTTAAACGGGTCAGCTGTAGCCTGACAGCATGTTCTGTGAAAGCTTTTGTTTTGCTTTTAAGATCGGAATCTGCTGAAATGCACACAATTCCAAACGTTGGGAGTAGCGGCACACGTGCCGCGACACTATGGTATGGATTGGTGGTACTCCGTTTCTAAAGAACTGATCCAAATTACTAAGACACACCATAATTAAACGAGACACTGCCAGTAAATAGATATGCAACATTTATTTTATTAAACACAACTAAAGAAGATGCTTCTCGTATGGCTTTCCTTGTCCAGTTCTTTCGAATACAAAATATAGCCGATACCTCCCCTGGGCCACACGGATCGAACTCTCCAAATTAAAAACGAGTCTGTTGGTTCACATGGATCCATATCGATATTCGCACGAGGACAATAGGCCAACGCAAAGGTGAAGAATCTAGCTAAAGAAAATGATTTAGAAATGGTCCGCCGAAACAGTTGCCTGACAGGCAGGTCATACACAGGCCATGTTGAGTGGGTGGATCGGGAAGAACTTCCCTTTGATTGGAACTGGAACCTGATGCTGAGATGATTTTGAAATATTTCAATTGTGCTCCAGGCTTTCACAAGGAGTACCTCTTCATTGGCTGTCCTGGGACTCCTGGAACACTTCAAATGACGTTCCTCCTACCTGTGCCGGCGCTCATCTTCTCGGAGGGATTCATTTATTTACATGTTGACCAGCGACTCCTTTTTAACTTAAAGAGTTCGTTCCTCATAGCGCAGGGTGCGTAGAATCTCGGGCACATTTTAGTCGACACTCTTGGACACTGACCAATGCTCATGCGCAACGTTGCGATCCTGCCAGAGGAAGAAACTTAAGCACGGAGATCGTCGCGGATGTAGCTCCGGTTCCTTCTCCACCCAGGACTAGGCAGAGCCCCGCATCAGATGATACGACTACCGCCTGGGCAGAGCTTCCCCCCTCCAGGGAAGTCTGATGGATTACAAACACAAATATATAGAAATATTTCGAAAATATATAGAAACGGAGCTAAAACTTTTGTGAGTTAATTTTGCTTACCGACTGCAAACGACTTGCTTGACAACTGTGAACAGAATTTTTTCGAAGCTAAATTGTTAAATATAAAATATGAAAAAAAGTGTTGAACAACATTTGTCGGCGTCTGGTGAAAATCTGTTTCAACACTTTCCCACATGCTACTCTGTTTTTATGCATATTTGTTTATTGTGCCAAAAAAGTACTACAAGAATAATCATCAAAGTATCAATTGAATTTTATTTGGGATCGCCCCAACACGGCTTAATCTGCCAATAGAGTTTGCTTGAGTCAATTGTGTGCGGAAAACACTACAGGTAACAGCTAACTATTATATGTGTGCTGGAATATACAAAATAAATTTCGTTTAAAGGCGTTTCTTTTGTTTCGGTTTTCAGACGTGATTTTCAGTACGATGCCGCCCAAGCGTAAAGTCAACCGACGGTCAGCCGCCCCCAAAAAGACCACCGTTAAGCCGAAACCACCCAAGAAGGCCCCTACGAAGAAGGCCCCTAAAAAGAAAGAAACCGACCAATGCCGCCTTTGCTTGCTTCCGATGGAGAATCCTTACGAGTTGGCCTGCGGTCACTCCTTCTGCACGATTTGCCTGCGTACAACAGTCTACGAGAGATATTTCGAAAGTCGTAACCAGTGCCCAATGTGCCGTGCCAAGTTTCCCCTTCGCCCTCTGCGCGAACGTAAAATCTAACAAAGGCGGTGGAATCCGTCCCTCAAAACCTACACATAATTAACGATACATTACACAAGTTGAGCAATTAAGGAAGAAAGCCCAGCAGGGCTAGGCACACATTACAATCCAAAAATTACACACAATAATACTCGTACACAGAACATGATCTACAATGTACATATCTAATACGCAACGAGAGCAGTTAATGTTGCGGTTTAGATATTCAAATTGAAATGTATTCAAATAAAATCGATCCCAAAAGCCTAAGCTTAAAGAATGGCTTTTGGGATTAATATGTATTATTACGTTAATTTATTCAATAGAAAAAGACTATCTAAATTTACAACAATTGCTGGCTGTCTTGCAGCCACAATCAATCAATCATCTGTGCTACACCTTCAGCAATCATGGACTGATGGATTATGGCTTTATCCTACTCGGAAAGAAACCCCTACAAGAGCTCCTAAAATCTTCAAAAAATATAGTCTAAATATACCGCGATATCGTGCAGAAACTATTAACTATTTGGTGGTCAACCATAAAGGTTCTTAAATTGAAAGTTAAAAAATTATATCTGCAATTTGACAACAAATAAATGGCCAACTTCCTTCGTCAACTTGCTTCAAATTCCTTAAGTTTTTGTTACCTTATTTTATCTTGACAAATGCTCAGAAAGTATGGCTCACAGCCTGCTGTTACCCTGTTTAAACAGCCCAGTTTAAACGCCGACAAATGTTGATCAACACTTTTTTTTCATATTTTATATTTAACAATATAGCTTCGAGAAAATTCTGTGCACAGTTGTCAAGCAAGTCGTTTGGAGTCGGTAAGCAAAATTAATTCACAAAAGTTTTAGTTCCGTTTCTATATATTTTCTAAATATTTCTATATATTTGTGTTCGTAATCCATCAGACTTCCCTTTGAGGGGGAAGCTCTGCCCAGGCGGTAGCCGTATCATCTGATGCGGGGCTCTGCCTAGTCCTGGGTGGAGAAGGAACCGGAGCTACATCCGCGACGATCTCCATGCTTAAGTTTCCTCCTCTGGCAGGATCGCAACGTTGCGCATGAGCATTGGTCAGTGTCCAAGAGTGTCGAATACAATGTGCCCGAGACTCTGCACAAACTGCGCTATGAGGAACGAACTCTTAAAGTTAAAAAGAAGCCGCTGGTCAACATGTACATAAATGAATCCCTCCGAGAGGATGAGTGCCGGCACAGGTAGGAAGAGCGGCATTTAAAGAGTCCCAGGAGTCCCAGGAAGGACAGTCATCGAAGAGGTACGTACTCCTTGTGATAGCCTGGAGCGCAATTGAAACATTTCAACAGCATCTCAGCATCAGGTTCCAGTTCCAATCAGAGGGAAGTTCTTCCCGATCCACCCACGCAACATGGCCTGTAAGTATGACCTGCCTGTCAGGCAACTCGTCTCGGCGGACGATTTTTAAATCATTTTCTTTAGCTGGACTCTTCACCTTTGCGTTGGTTGGCCTATTGTCCTCGTGCGAATATCGATAAGGATCCATGTGAACCAACAGACTCGTTTTTAATTTGGAGAGTTCGATCCGTGTGGCCCAAGGGAGGTATCGGCTATATTTTTTATTCGAAAGAACTGGACCAGGAAAGACATACGAGAACATCTTCTTCAGTTGTGCATAAATAAATATGTTATATCCCTCATATCCCTGCTGATTGTGATGTTTCTTAATAATTTGGTTTAAGTTTTATTAGATCAACATTTCGATAAATTTTCGATTAAATTCTGTGGAAAATTAGAATACTTGTGTGGCTTGTTGCCCGTTGCCTGTTGCGCCGGCAATGGGGTATGAAAAAGGAAAGCAGCTTTAACCCAATTTCATAAATCAAATGCCACAGCAAAAACTCTGTGGGCTCTGTGGCAGGCAATTGTCAATTAAGTGGGGTGGCATGCAACAAGTAACAACTACAGCAATAGCAGCAGCAGCAGCAGCGACAGCATCTAACTACGAGTGCAACAATGGTGCGCTTGACCCACTTTTCCTTTTTGCCAGGCAGAGCCAAACGGCAAACAATTTCCAGCAAGCGACTGGAAAAAGTTTTTCATGCAACACAGAGAAAGAGAGAGAGAGAGAGAGACTGTGTAAGAGAGAGAGATGCAACAGGCATACAAAGTCAAAGTCGCAACGCTGGCTGCGCTGCCTGCTGCGCCTGTCGCTTGTTGCTTGTTGCAGTTGCACCGCACGTTGGCCAAGTGAAAGTAAAGTGGGACAAATGCAATTATTATTGCATCTAGTAACCGACTTAGAAGTCGTGGGGCAGCAAAAAAAACTGCAGTTGGAAAGTTGCGCTGCTGCTGCTGCCAGCTCAGTCGCTGCCACAGCCATGGGCTTTTACACAATATTTTTATTTAATCAAATTGCAAAGAGAAAATTGCAGCAAATGCTGCCCCAGCCCCGGCTCGGCTCGGCACACCAATGGCAATTGGCAAAAGAAAAACTTTCTATTTTTTTGTGTGTCGGCTGCATTTCCACCGATTGCAGCTGCCACACACACAGATACACATTAATGTGTGTATGTGTATGTGTGTGCATTTGTGCGGATTGTTTTGCATGCGATAAATTAATGAATGGTGTCCCAGTTTTGGCTCTTTGGGCATTGAGTGACAAATGAAGTTGTCTTTCTCTCTATGTATCTATGTATGTCTCTCTGTCTGTCTGTATATATGTTTGTGTGTGCTGTGTGTGTGGCAGAGAGATGCCAAGCGAAGCGAATGACAATGCGGAGTTTATTAGATCACTGGGGCAAACATCCACTGGGACTGGGACTGGGGACTGGAACTGGGGAACTGCGACTCCGCGTCTACAGATCTCAATCACCCATCGAAAAGTGGGCTGAACCCACAACAAACAAGCTAACAAAAAAAATAAATAAAATAGAATTAGAAAGAGAGAGAAACAGAGAAAGAAGTTAATAGATCAAGATAATTACTATCTTTGGGGGGACACTTAATTTGTTTCTAATTCAAATGGGTTAACGGTATATACTAGGTACTACACTGCGGAAACAAAAGCTTGAATTGTCATTTGAAAATTGCAACTCTAAGATACGCTTGCCTATCGAATGCCAATATATTTTTATAATCCCTTAAAAATTATATTAAAAAATTAAGTAAAATTTCAAAAATTTTGTTGGATCTGAATAGCTTAAAGCTAGAAATTTTTAAAATTAATTAATTCTCTTTCTTTGCCATTAATTTGTATTAAAGAAATTATAATCTTTGCGAAATCTGTTCTTTGGTCATCATATAATATGATTTTTGGTTCAGTGCACCCAGTCTTAATCCCAGCTGAGCACCGGAGTTTCTAATATTAAATTGTACTTAAAAATGTAAGTACGAAAAAATTTGTATTAAGTCAAATGACTGTCGCTTAATCGGATTTAGTAGTCAAATGAAAATCACATTTATTAACGATTTCACTAACCAAGAAATAATTTTTTGATATAAATACGTATACTTTTTTTTTTGATTTCAATTTGTTTTTCAGAATTTTAGAAAAATAATGGTAACATATCTTTTTATCTATAGTAAATAGTACACGAATAATTTTTATTTTTGAATTTACATCTTATTTGTGTGTCATTCAAAACTGTGCCGATAGAAAAGAGGCAGTAAAAGTTACAAATGTTTTTCTACCCAACACTCGAAGCATTATACATTATATATGTATATATGTTCCTTTTAAGTTAATTATATTTTTATTTAATTCTTTCCTATACATAGACTATACATTTTTCAAAAACTCATTAAAATCTCTAAATTCCATTCTATATTTTTGAATTATTGTTATATTTCTTAAATTGTTTCAAAATTATGTTTGAAAGTTTAAAAAAGTTTAAGTACGAGTTAGTATAATTATATCCGATAATTCCATTTTTTTTTACAACATTCTCACTAAAGGAAATATCTTTGATTTGTCTGTTAAAATATTACCATGAACTTATGCACATTCTCATATTTCTTTATCATTCATTCTTTATACTTCATTTATTTTTATTGTCTCTTTAGAAAGCTTTAACTATTCCGGAGTTTTCATAATTTTGTACACACATTCCTTTTACTGTCATCCATAATGACTCTCTTTCCCATCGCTTCCATTGATTGCGTTTCCCAAAAGAACCTTTGCAAGCTTCACGTCTGCATTTTACGTTAATGTCTGGGGCCAAGAGCTGAAGACCCTGACTCATTTGGGAATTTAGGGTCGAACCAGTCGTTTGGTTAGTCATTCCAGTGACTAAGTGGAGTTCTGCCAGGGGTCCCTATCCTCCCACCCCAGTCCTTTCCACACCACTCGCTCTCTCCCGTGTCGTGTCAATGGCAAAAGTTGTCCAATGGCTGTCGAGGGGTTTTAGCTAGGTTTTGGGTAGGGAAAAGAGGCACCCTAGGCTCACCTAAATTGCAGTTGCAGTTGCAGCAGGCGGAATGCATCAGTGCGCACACATAGATACACACACATACACAGGTACTACCTTACAGATACATAGATACACTCACTCCCCTTGAATTTTGCACGTTGTTTGCCATTTGATTGTCATGACCAACTTTTCACTGCCGCCGCGCTGGTTGCAGCTTGTTTCTCATGTTGCTGCTTGTGTCTCATGTTGCTCATGTTGTGTCTCCTCTTACTGCTTGTTGCTGCCCCTTTTTTTTTTGTATACGTGGGCATGGCTCTGGCTCTGTACTCTGGCTAATATGCAACAACATGCAACCACTGCTTGCAAATTGCACGACAAAGCGAAAACTGGGGAAAATAGTTAAGTAATTTGCAGTGGAAAGCAGTTTGGAGAAATTCGTTTTTCTTTCTTGCTCTTGCTAGATGGTTGCATGCTGCTGTTGCTGTTGTTTGTTGCTGTTGCATTTGTGGCACACATAATGCGCCCCACGTTCACGTTGCAGTTGTTTGCCGCGATCCACATCCGTTTTGAGTTGCTGCTGCTGCTGCTGCGGCATATCGCCTGTTTTGCTGTTGCCGCATTAGAAAGTTGCAACTGCAACTGTCATGGGCCGATGCTGCCACTACCACTGCCACTGCCACTGCTGCTGCAGCTTTTCTTTTTCCCACTCGCCAAATCGGGGCTAACGTGCAGGCAACACTATGCAACAGCGTGCCACAACTGCCACAACTGTAATGAGTTTTGACCTCATAAAATCTTTTGGCAGCATTTTCTCTCTGCTGTTAGGGAAACCGAATTTTCTTTTGGGAAATTTGACTATGGCACGCGTATTAGAGAAACTTTTTTTGTTTTTTTGCAATAGATTACAAGAATTTGTGGGAGATTATATATAGAGGGGAGAGAGTTGAACACTGGAATGTGGGGGTGTCCTTTAATAATAGTTTTTATTTTATATTTGTAAGAACAAGGAAAAAGGATTCCTTGGGTTCCTATACGTAATTATTCACTCGCTTTAGGTTATATATGGCACTACCTGACTCCTTGGGGGCTTGTTTTTATTATTATAAATTCAATAAATATAATAAAATGGATCGGGATATGTTGGCAACCTCTATCACATCCATTTAAACATTAAGCAGCAACTATATCTATAAACTTTAATTTTCTTTGCTCTACAGAAATTTCAGCAGTGCTCAATCATCAATGTATTCGAGTATCTAATAATTTAGATACGCAACTAATAATTTAAGATTCCAAATTGATAATTTCAATGCCAAATTTAATTCTAATTAAATTTAATAGCCCACTTTATTCACTAACTACCGGCATCTGATTGCAGCAATACGTATACATAGGTGACTCATAACATTGAATGACATTGGTATGTAGATATTTATGTAGGTAGCTTTAGTTGATCGAACTAATTCGGTAGGTGACACCCATCGACAACACATAATTTGATAAAAACACAATCAATTTCATGACACCATTCACAATCTGCTTCGATATTGAGATATTGAAATGTGTGTGAGTAATCCTTACAGTACACAGAGATTATTGCAATTTAATTTATTAAATTAAGGTATTTGAATTACGCGTTGTTGTGCGTTTTTTATTTTGATCAACCAAAACTTTGTAGATCCGTAATGTGCAGAATACAAAAAGAGAATAAAGCTGTTCTGACTTTGAGGGTGAACGGGTCAAGAACTTTTTTTTTGTTTTTTATTTTTTTATTTTTTTTTTTTAAATGGTTTTTTCACACATTTATTTTTAAAGGAAAATTGAGTAAATTGTTCCGGTTTAAGTTTGAAAAATTTTTATTGAAATTTACCACTTTTAAAATTACTCAAATTTTCTACGTACAAAACCAAGTTTGTGCTAAAAACATCTATGTTTATCTAATACTCGATTTCATTTAGTGGCTGTCATTCTGGTCAGTGGCTGTGGCCTATAGAGGCCATAGGCCTCTGTGACCGGTACCGGGTCCATGTCCTGTGACCTTACTGCGTGCTGCCGCCTCGTGCATTCAACTAAAGACGCCATTTGTCGACGCCTGCCTGGAGGTTGCTGGAGCCCTATGTCAATGCCCGTAAAACCCCCAAAAAAAAAAAAAAAAAATGTTGAGCCTGTGACTGGGGCGAGAGTTTGTCGGCTTTTCGGCAGAGAGAGAGAGAGATAAAGAGAGTGCGAACCTGCGAAAGAAAGTGACAGTGTGTGGGAGGGAGCCTTTCGTAATGCTGCCGACCGACGTCGACTGCTGTCATTGCACTTGTACCGGGGCCCGACCTCCGACCTTCGGGGAGCTGCTCCTGGCTCTGCTCGTGGCTCTGCTCGTGGCTCTCCTCGTGGCTCTCCTCGTGACTCTGCTTCTGTCTCTGCTCATCCTCTCATGCATGACGCCGTCCTGGATCCCCCTTCCACATCCACATCCATCCAAGCGGCCAGCTCCATGCTCTTCCGTCGACAAATCCCTCCGCAAAAACCGAAAAGCGAAAACAGAAAACCGAAAGGTTATTATAACAATAAGGAGCAGCAGCAGCAGCAGCCGCGGCCAATGTCTGGGCCCCCACCATGTGCCCAGGACGAGTCTAATAACCTTTCCCTTTCACTGAGCAGCAGCAGACGACGCCCCTACACACACACATACACACACAGTCACACAACACACAAAAAGTCATCGCTGTTGAGACATCTTCCTGCCGCGCTCCGGTGTCCGACCTTATGTAAGCTTGGGCCATGCTAATGAAATTTCGTCGTCTGCTGGGCGGCCTTTGCGACATGTTCGATCACGTATGCAACGGCATTGTCCTTGCTCACAGCCAGAACGATGCTCGAAAACTGCACAGCCGAAAAGCGTAGGGTGCAGCCAGCCGGCAGGGAGAGCGTACGTGAGCAATAACATCCAGACGGGCAGACTATTATCAGGGAGGAAAAAGAGCAAGGGGAGAGAAAAACAAAGCCGGATAGAACGAGACAGAGTCAAAGTGGCAGTAGTGGTTGCGAAGCTACGGATGGGATCACCTTGCTTATTACCATGGGCAAATTTGAGAAAATTCAAGCATGGAATTTCCGCTTTTAGTAAGCTTGACTGTACTTCGACACATAATCTATGACATCTATGATGTACATTTACATTTCAGTTCGAAAATATACTGCTCCGTCCCACTGTAGTTGCGCAGGAATTGCGGCAGACGCTTGGGTCAGAGGGAAGAGCAGGAAGAGAAGAAGTCCCGGCAAGTGAACGAACTGTTTGTTGCGTCTGTGTGTGCGTGTGATGTTTCTGGTCCCTCTTTTGCTTGCCCTGCCCGGCCCCGCTCCACTTCCCTGCCACCCTAACCCTGACCAAATGTCATTGCACGCTGGCGACGCCAGCCAAAGACTTAACCTTGAAAAGTTTAACATCGCAGTAAAGGACGATGCGAAACTAGCAAATGTGTGGGTACGTAGTACTACGTACACTCTTCCCAGCATTTACTCGTACGGCGCATGCCGCCCTCAAAAGCAAAGTTCGTTCGTCTTTCACTTTGCGTGTCCGTTGGCATACGCAACGGATTCTATTGCTATACTCGTAATGGAATAATCTTTGATAACTTAATAAGGTTAATTCTGTGCATAACAGAAAAATATAAATATACTCGTAGAACCCTCGAAATGTTGTTTTCCTGTAAACACACAGAAATTATTTGGAATAATTGAAAATACTTTATTAAAGATGAATAAAATTAGTCTTTTCAATTTTAGAACAAATAGAAATATTTATCGTAGCGTTAATAGAAGAATTTCTTGGGAATGTTTTGACATTGGATTCTAATCAAAATTTAGTGTTATATCATTTTGTACCAGAAATGATTCTTATTGCCTAATAATTCAAATCTACTAGTTATTTGGGTCTAAGAACCTGTTTGGGCTCTGTGTTCTAGGGCTTTTGAATACCAATTTCAGTGCTATCCCAAAAGGTTAAAAGAAATTACACAAAATGGATGGATCCATTTCTTTCTTATGAGGGTGTACGAATAAATATTTTAACTAGTGTATGAACGGAGTTTTTGTATACTTCTGTATACATACATGTGTATGTATGATTGTGTGGATATGTGTTTATAACCCTGACTCATGCAAAGTGTTGTGTTTGCTCGCTCGTGTTGGGGCCCCTCAACCATTATAGTGAACATGAATTGGTATTCGATTTCGGGCTGAAGCAAAGATCAAGCACGATTTGAGTACGATCGACAGAGGAGGTGGTGGGGGAGGGATAGATTCCCGCGACTTACTCCCAACATCAAACATCAAAACATAGCGCAGCATATCAATTGACTTGGCCAAAATAAAAAGAGAAAGCGGGGCCCCCGTTAAAGAACACGAACACTAAACAACGGTAAGGTAAGAGATGGGAACACCAAAACCAGCACCAACAACAAACAACAGCATTAAAAAAAGCAACGGCAACAAAGAATAAACTGGGTCGCTCTGCAACAGAGCCCCAAGTCGAGCCGCAGCATGCAACGCGAACATGTTCGATGGCCAACATGTTGTACCTTAGCAATGAACTTGTTCGCCCCTGACAATGCAAATCGTCTGGTTTTTTTGGGAGGGGGGTAGAGGGGACTGACTTCGGACTGCTTGAAGAATTGCGATGCGCCCACAGGCTTCAACAGCTGCGCCTGTGTCTGGTCTGGCTCTCTTCTTTGCTCGAACTTGCTCGCTCTCGATCGATTTGTTCTCCCTTGCTCTCTCTCTCTCTCTCTGACTCTCTTAGAACATTTGAGCGTGCTGCTGCTGCAACGCTGACGTCGACTGCGATAAATGCAGCGGCTGTGGCAGCGACTGCGACCGGCCTGCAACAATTTCATTTTCGATTGGTTTGGCGCTGCGGTAACAACAACAACAACAACCAATCAAAAAACAAACAAAAGTCTGCTTCGAAAATTCTAGCGAAAAGTGAAATTTCAAAAACAAAAGGCCAAAAACCCAACGACGAAAGTCGCGGCCAGCGGCGACGCCAAGAATTTCATAACTGCTGCGCAGTGCCGCGCCTTTTAGCCTTTTCGGTAATTTCTTTTGTAATTTGTGGCGCAATTAATGAAATAGAAAATATGCAATTCTTCATATGTACTGTTTGTATGTAATACAAATGTTGATGTATACGCGAATGTAATTTAAAAGAGACGCAAATAAACCCCATATATAGTTTTCATATACTATATGTGCATATAATATATGCAATAACCCAATAAACAACAACACGTGAGACCGGAACGGAACAAATATAAAACAACACACGAAAACGTCGCGATCAAAACAAAAAGCCAAAAAAATTTCATCCAACAAAAACAAGTAAGCGAAAAAAAATATAGTACACGCTTTTAATACCCTGTATTTGGTTAACATAGCATACAATTGAGCACTTAAACATAGTAATTTAGTATCTAGTATTTTATGTAAATGGGATAACCTAAAACTTCAGTAGATTGGGCTGGTCAGGTTTCTCAGGGAGGATTCTAAAATTTGATAAATTGCACTATAAAATTTGTATTCTCTTTCCACAAACGAGCCTAATGTACCCTAGCCACACAGGGTACCAAAAGCCCATCTATCGCTAAATTTTCGGCGCCGCTCTCAACTCTGATCTCTCTCTCTTTCTCCGTCTGCTCTCTTTGTCAGTCTTTCTTCGCGTCGCAATGATTATCATGAGCACGCCACTGACTCACGTCTCACACCGACGACACCACCCCGCTTCCATCCATTGGGTGGACGTTTAATAGAGGCATTCATTCGAATGTTTTGCAGTGTTTTGTGTCGTGTTTGTTGTAGCTGTTGCTGTAGTTGTATCTGCGTTTCATTCATAAACCTTAAACTTTACGCGGTGCTTGAGATAAAAGCGAATCACTAAGCAAACAAACAATGAACCAACTACTAAAAACAGTTGCAGGTGCGTCTCTCTCTTCCTCGAGACACACAGAGAGAGAGAGAGAGAGTGAGTGAGAGCAGCGCAATTAGAACGCATATATAGAACGTCGGGTGATCGGATCGTGGATTACGCGCGTTTTTGCACGCGGAAGTCGCCGGGACTTGGACTTGACAGCGACAAAAACAGCGCCAACAATTACAACTACGACGTTGCGTTGGCGGTCACATCACACACAGTTGCAACACACACACACACACACACACACAGAATGCAACAGCAAAGTTGTTTCTTTGTTTCATCGCACAAGTATGCACACACACCCATACATACATATTCGCAAACAACTCGCATATAACGGATATTTACAAGCGCACAGACTCCCTCCCCTCCCACAGAAAGCGTAGACAGGAACAGAAAGACAGAGAGAGAGAGAGAGAGAGAGAGAGGGAGGCAGACAAGTGTTTAACAGGAGCAGAGAGGGAGACACAGACGGACAGCAAGTGCAAGTGTTCTACTACATGCGAACTTCTGCACTTGTGTGTGTGTGTGTGTGCAAGTGTAACAGAATTTACATATTTATTTCTGAGGGTATGAAAACCAGATTGAAATGTCTGAGGAATCTAGATTCTAGAATGAGATATGGGAATGGTTAGCCATCTTATGTACATTGTATTTACAGCTGTATCTTTTCATATCTACAGAGAATACTTGTACTGCATGAACAATTACTTTGCAATGAAATCAAACACAAATTTCTATCTATAATTAAAAAATAATTGGGCGTGAATCCTAATCTAATCTAATCCTAATCTTATCTACACGCTCATCATTCAAATATACATCAAGGCTAAGAAATGTCATATGTACAGTTGTGTTCAAAATAATAGTAGTGCTCCTCAACATATTTTTCAAAACCATTTTTTTTTAACACTTCCAGTCATCAAAATGAAACAAATGATACCTTTTTGAATAGATTGGAATGTAGACATTAGAAAACCGAAGAAGTTTCATTACATTTGCTTTCTACTTTTTTTGTTTTCACTTGACTTTAGGCGAATACCCATGAAATCTGCTGTTCAATAAAATAGTAGTGCTGGGATAAATTTAATAAAAAAAATGAAAAAAGATAGAAATTAATTTAAAAGAGTCACAATCCGTAAGCTCAATTTAGTGGTTATATATTATGATGAAAATCATGTTTGGAAATAGCGGAACTTTCGATTTTGGAGCGTAAAAGAAATCATTGCTCGGTGCAGAAGAGGAGACATCAGAGTTAGACCAAAAACTAAAGGTTGGAGGTATAAAGGGAGTTGAAAAATAAGTTTTTGTACTCTTACTATTGTATTTGAATCAATTGAGTACAAGAAGTAGACTGAAAATCAATTTTTTATGTGAAAAACATATCTTTTGCATGGAGTGTCGACGAAGGTTAAAGGCAAGACCCAACCTTCAGTACCCTCAAAAATTATGAAAAAAATTTTATATCGCTTTGAAAGTGATGTGACAGTTGGTAGACAACTGATTACACATTATTTAAGTCCAAGAAATCCTGGAAACTTACGCGTTTTGGTTATAAAGCACATAGCCCCACGACTCAAGTTAGCAGAAACGCTGTGGGCTGGCCTGAGTCGCAGTCACGAAAAATACTTTTGACTGAAGAGGGTAAAGTTGTATTATATGGTAAGATAGACGCCAAAGAATATGTTTGGCATTCAAAGAAATCCGATTTCCCCAAAATCTGGAAAAAAATAGCATTGAATATGCTGGGCTTACCCCTATGGGGCTCAGCTCATAAGAACTAGTACGGTATAGTCTGGCGTTGGAGTATTTAACAAAACAAAGTATGCAGATATACTTTAATATACCTAACGTTCATATTAAAATTGAAAAATGTTTTTAAAAAGAATCTTTCAACATGATAATGACCTGAAAACATCACAAAAGCCCGCTAGAATTGGGTTTCATCCGAAAATATTGAGGTTTTGCCATGTTCAACTCAGTCCCTGGATCCCAATCTCATCGAAAACTTATGGGGAATGTCAAATACATTGTTAAAACTGCAAATCATTCAACCAGGCTAAAGTTTTGGCAAGTGGGCTAAGCATAATCGGCAGTAATCCTATTGACGCGTTGGCAGGACCCTATTGACCCCATGCCTGTCCGGTGTATGGTCATAATGACAACAAAATTGATTTGAAACTATATATTAAAGCTCACGAAACATGAGGAATATAAATCATAGGTTTTAATTTGAGTTTCGTTGATTTTTTTCGATTTTATAAAAAATACTACTATTTTATTGAACAGCAGATTTCATGGGTATACGTCCAAAATCAAGCAAAACAAGAAATTGGAACGCAAATGTAATGAAACTTCTTCGGTTTTCTAATGTATACATTCCAATCTATTCAAAAAGGTATCATTTGTTTCATTTGGATGACTGGAAGTGTTAAAAGATGGGTTTGAAAAATATGTTGAGGAGCACTACTATTATTTTGAACACAGCTGTATATAGTGGCTGGAAAATGTAAAAAATGCAAAAATACGGAAAAGGTTTTTTTACCCATTGCACATCACATAAAAAGTATTTCCATTGCCATTCATATTAGATTACACAATGAATATTCTAATTTTTCCCTCTATGACTTAAGAAGAAAGTGGAATTTCCATTATACTACACAAATTGACTTTTTGAACTTAACGAACGATCACATATTTAAATATCGATGACAAACATCCGGTAGTTCCTATGAGTAACTGAGTCACGTTTAGCGATCTGAATGGAAAACGCTGAACATCATCTTTATTGCACGTAGCAACAAAATACGTTACAGATGAAAGTAGGTCCATCTTTGGTCATACATTGTATATGTATATATTTTGTTTTTCATGATTTAAAGAATTGTGTACTTGTCGTTAATGAACGCATAAATCTCAATGTAGAACAACTCACAAATGAGGATGGCAACATGGGGGATACAATATACTCGTACATATAGTAATGGATCCAAGTGAATGACCAGAAATTCAGGGCAGAAATTGGATGGGCTCTCCATCTGCTGTGTTTATAATTCTTTTTTCACTGCGATATATCTTCTTAATTAAGTGATGTTTCCTATATAATGTAGAATATATAAAAGAATATATCCATTATATACTGACTTTATGCAGTACTGCGAAAATGTACGACTTGTCTTTTATACACAACTGAAGAACTTCAGTTGTCAGTAAAACTTCAAAAGATAACAGATTTAACATTTGTTTGTATAAATCTGCAAAAATAAACATTTAGCAAATCTAAATTAATCAATTTAAACCATTCAAAATCCGCTTACGCATGAATCTTGACTTTCAGCGCGATTGCATAATCATATTTCACACCCATCAGATCAAGTTTAGCCAGCAAAAACTTACCGCTTGACGACTAAGCCAAATGATTATTAAGGAATTATCGATTTACGATTTTTTATTGTATGCCATTCACAGCAAATTGAGCATTTTGCGTGTGATGCATATTGGCCGGTGAATGTGACTCAGAGATTATTCAATTAACGTCAATTAGAGAGGCAAATATACTATATTAAAATATGTACTATGTAATCGCTTATAAATCAAATGTGTGATGCAATAGAAGTCGTAAACAAAACACACAAAATCGCAGTTCACTTTGGTTCATCGTTCATCATCCTTGAACCCAAAATATTGTGTGGCGAATCGGTCAAATATTATGGAAGAAAACCGTCAGTATTTGACTGCTTATCGGTCGCTCACTTCTCTGAAAATCCTCTGAACTCAGTCATTTATCAAATCTAGAATTATTTCCAACACCCACATATGTACACGCATACATACATTTATATGTACATACAGTGATGGAAAAAAAATAGAAACGACAGGCACATTCACATTTGAAACCAAATATTTCATTTTTTGGATCAAATTGTTTGCATGAAAACCCCTAGGCTTGGTTTCAGGATAATAGAGCTTTACTTTGGACTCTCTTTTGGGCTTATATCTTAAGAATTATTAGCTGTGTATGTAAAATTGTGGAAAGACCTCGAGTTTGTCTTGGAAAAAATAATAGAAACGCACTTCAATTTGGTTTTATCTTGTTTTAGAATCGGATGTAATCGAATTATATAGATAACGTTTCATAAACTAACGCTAAAAGAAGATGCTAAATAACTTTTCCTGCGGATCCCGTTATATTTTTGTTGTTGATATTCGGTTTTAGAATGGGCCGTGGCATACATCGTAAGGATATTGATATATGACATATCCTAACTTTCAGAAATGAAGGCAAAACAATGTCAGCTATTGCTACAACTCGTCTATGTTCAAAAAAAGTGTTTAAGGTGGTTCACAACAAAACGAACCAGAGAAACGCGAAAGAAAAGTGAGCAACATCGGTGAATTTCAACCTAAACCTTGTTCGAAAATCAAAAAATAAACATTTCTCTCGTCGAAAGATATTAAAATTGATCACAATGCACAGGTTATTAATCGTACTATAATAAATAGGCTGGTTTAAGAAGATTTAAGGGGCCATTTAGCTTAAAAGGTACCATACCATATAAAAAACCTATTTTCAAAGGGTACATTTCGCAATGGTAAATTTTTTGCGTTCAAAATGGGAAAAATTTTTTTAGTCGGACGAAACCAAGATTAATTTGCTTAGATCTGATGGGGAAACCACATATAGGGCGCCCTAAGAACACTGGGCACGACCTAAAGTTTTTCTATTTGAACAGTTGAGCACGGTGGTGGACGCATCATGTTGTGGGGATGCTTTTTCCCATTCGGGTGTTGGTCCAAAACTTTCGATACAAGAAAATATCTGTGCCATCCACTACGTAGACTTACTCGACAGTATAATGCTATCATATTCTGAAGAGGAAATGCCATTTAAATGGGAGTTCCAGCAGAATAATGACCCGAAGCCTTCTTCAGGGCTGGCTATAAAATGGTTCCTGGACAAAAAAGTTCCCTTGATGGAATGGCCTTCGCTGTCTACAGACCTAAATCCACTTGGGCACCTTTGGGGGATATTAGAGAAAAGGATTGGAGGGTATAAGTCTAAAAAATGGAAGATTTGTGGAAAAAAGTGAAGTCCGACTGGTACTCCCTAGATCCATCAAATAGTGTCAATCTGGTAAAATTCTATGGGTGGTCGATGCACCCAAGTCATCAAAAATTGCGGTGGCACAACTAAATAATAAAGTTACAAATCAAACTAAAAGCCTTTGAAGCTACAAAACGGTTTTTCGTAACTTTTAAGTCGGCCGTTTCTATTTTTTTTCCAGGCCTAAATATTTAAAAAATTATTTTTGTTACAATGGGTTTTTTGAAAATTAATATTTTGTTCCATTTTGATACATTACTATATATACTATCTATCAAAATTATTAAACTTGAAAAAAAAAAATTGTTGACTGAAGAAAATTTTGAAAAATGCGAAAAAAAAAATGCCGTTTCTATTATTTTTCCATCACTGTATATACAAAGAATGACTCGATAAATATTGAAACAAAGGCCACAAGCGGACGGCTGCACTTCTCTATACACATTTACATACGCATTTATGTACGTACGTACATACATATGTACAAATTGGTGGCACTTATCGAGAGTGATAAGCAGAATGCATTCGTAATCGACATAGAGCGAGGCGGGAGACAGACCCACAGCCGTAGCCAGACCCAGTCCCAGTACCAGAGCAACCAACTGGTGGCCCTGGTGCAGATAAGCTAGCAGAAACTCAAATATTGAAGTCAGTAACAGCCGAGCAAGTAAAACGTTATAGACATAAACCATATGCTCAGATTTATCAGCAGAAAATTAACTAATTGTAGGTTGATATTTGCGCTAGCCAATAAGAGGCAATTTTGCATAAAAGAGACATAAAGTTGAGTACTTTCTTGGGTCTAGTTGTTAGAATACATTAGAAAAGCACTCATATTACCTTAAAGAAGTTAAGTTCTTACTATTACAAGAAGAAGAATCATGAAAATAATATCTGATCATTTGCGTTTTCATATTCGGGGTGTCGTAAGTAAACTTTGAACCCTGAACTTAGTTTATGATGCGTCTGCCTGTTGCATTTACCCACTAAAGATACAAGTTACACTTGTTCTAGTGCATGTCACATGTACAGGGTGTAAAAACAGTTGTTTCTCTGTTTAGGGGGAGGCTGGTGCAGTAGCAGCGGAGAAAAAAAGAGAGAAAAAAAGTGTGAGGCTCCAACGCCAAGAAACGATCTCAAGGTCTTGCGACAGACTCAAACACACACACACACATAATCAGATGCATATATAGAAGTGCGTGCGTGTGTGTGTGCTGTGTGTGCGTGCAATGTTGTGTGGGGTCAGGCAAATACGAGTCGCGTCCCCGCGCATTGCCAATGTGAATGGCAAAACCAACAACTGTAGGCTCACTTGCACTCGCCAAGAACAAGAACAAAAGAGAACGAAAACAAAAAAAAACGAGAATGAGAATGAGAAAAAAAATAAGGTCTAGTCTTCAGGGGGCCGAAGCTTTTGATACCCTTGCAGATCGATGGTTTCCTAGGGCACTTATTTATTATTATCATATTCCCTACGATTTTTATCACATGCCAAACATTTATTTTGAGGATTTCCTGCTGTGGGAGTATTTTACTAAAAAAAATACTAAACAGATTTTTCTTCCTTAATTGTTCCCTACAAACATCTGGCCCAAACCGTAATACCCTTTGCCGGGGTACAACAAAAAATATACTGAATTGAAGTTGTTTTTATAACTCCCCACTCATAAGGCGCTCACGCTTGTGTGTGTTTGTTTGTGTGTGTGTGTGTGTGTGGGGGGTATCTGTTTTGCAAACACTCGGCAGAGCAGAGCCGAGACGCCGCCGACGTTGTCCGTTCCGATCGACAGTAGTAGGTTCAAGGCCAGCGCCTGGAAGGTTCAAAATACTCGACAGACAAAAGGAGTGTTTGTGTGTGTGTGTTCGCTCTTTGTTTGTGTTTTGTATGTGTGGTGTGTACCACGCCCACATGTGCATAAAAAAGCGAAACTTATCGGCTCGCCCTGCCCTGCCCTGCCCTGCTGCTTGTCGCTTATGTAATACAATCCTGCAATGGGGTTGGGGGTCCTCTCCTCTCTCATCTCTCTCTCTCTTACTCCATCTCCCTCATACAGCTGCTGTGTAAATAAGACCACATTCTAGATTACATAAAGGCCTACACACACACACTCTAGTAGTGACATCAGGACACGCACACCGTTACATTACAGTGACAGCAAGATCAGACAGCCGGCAGAGCAGAGAGAATGTGCAGCCACAGAACAAAACCATGTTACAGTCACACTCTGCCTCCCTCTCTCTTCCTCCTTCGCTCTGTCATTTTGTCCATACACATATCCACACATTGCGTATGTGTGCCATTTATAAAAGTTCTGCGAGAGAGCAACAGCAGCAGCAGCAGCAGCAGCAGAGAAGCAGAGTCAACGCAGCGCAGCCAGCAGCGCTGCCCGCAGAGTTAATGCACTCCAACAGAAGTTCAAGGCTGAACAAATCAGTCGTTCGTTCGCTTGGTTCGTTCTCTGGGTTCGGTTGCAGCCCCTGCCTGTCAGCCGTGTGTGTGTGTGTATTTGTTGCATGCGTGTGTGTGTGTGCGAGTATTCCAATAAGATCATTTTGGCTGCGGCGCAAAAATAAGAACAAAAAATTATTCTCGCATTATTGTTGTATAAATTAGCACAGCGTATGGGGGTATGGGTGTGTGTGTGCATAAAAATGCGCAGCTGGCAAATGGTGGGGTAGTCGCGTCGAACCTCTTGGACTGATGCTGCTTCTTCCTTAGTCTTCCCTCTGCTTGTTCTATGTAAAATATTCAGGGTAAATGTAATGGAATGTCTGTCTGGCTGGACGCCTCTCTGCATGTGTGTGCGTTCGACTGGATCTGTTCCGAGGCGCAAGGCTCGTAAAGTATGGCGGATTGTGCCTATCCCCCACCCCGTAACAGTTGAAATATTTATGCATACTTACAATTAAATTGATATTTATATGTCCATGCCTCTACCACTCACCCTTTCTCTGTTTGCGTGTTTGTGCTGTAAACAGACTTAAGTATATGACAGCATTGCATATGGATTAGGCTGGTCCTTAACCCTAGATGGTTTCCATTATTTCATTGACTATTTTTTTCGATTACTCAGCTTTAATAGTACCCGAAATGTCAGGTTTAATACCTAAATACTACCAAATTGAATATGAATTTAATAATTTAAGAAAATACTTAATATTAAGATCCACTCTAATGTAATTCTGAGCCCACTTCCAGATAAAGATACTATAGTACTTAAAACGGTTAACTTAAAATGATGTAATTTTATCTTACGATTTGTGTAGAACAAGAGAAAACTTGCCGTATAAATGATTTCCGTTTTCTCATACCCATACTGCCAGCCAGGTTCGTTTGTAACCGCCCCACCCCCCGTCAGCGATCAATCTCTCAACCTGGCATGACATCACATGCATTTTCCATTACTCAGCAAAAATACAAAATTTGCCAATTAAGCTGATGAGTGAAAATTCTTAGAACTGTTTGTTCGGTGAGAGCTTTTGCGTAATCGAATTTTGAGCAATGCAAATATTGCATCAACAAGCTGAAAATAAATAATAGTAGGTACGGAGTGCACACAGCACAGACTCCCATGCCCTTGGAACGTTGTACCCATGGAAACTACAATATCTATCTGGAAATTACAATTTCGAAGTTTACCCTGAGAGATTAACTTGAAAAAAGTGAGACAAACAGATAAATAGGCAGACGAACATGGCTACAGGGTATACAAATGGTTGTGTTTGTTGCTATCTTTCGCCATAGAACAGAAATATGAATACCAAAGCAAAAGAAAGAGAAAAACCAACCATCAAATGCGATAAGAAACAGTTTTTTTTGGTTGAAGAAACGAAAGGGGGTCGCTCGACTTGTCTGGGTTGGCGATAAAAGTTCAAACATGTTGCAAGCTAAAGTTCAACCAACGTCACTCTTGTTCTTTTTCTGCTCGCTGTCGTTGTCGTTGTTGTTGTTGTTGGTGTTGGTAGTCGTCTGCAACTGCGCAAATTGCTTAACTGCTGAAAGCAGAGGCAGACAGACAGAAAGACACACTGAGAGGGGTGGGGCGGACAGAGAGCCTCCGCGCGACAGATATGACCAATCAACCTACTTAAGGGGGGGGCTTGGGGGGCGCGCTGTTGGCGCTCTAAATTTAGCATTTCTCAAGAATTTGTTGCTGTTGGTTGTGCCTGAGCTCGAGCGCACGCTGCCTGCCTGCGCCGTTGGCATTTTCTGCTATAAAAGGGATAATACGTTCTGCTGCCTACTCGCTGTATCTGTGTGTGTGATCCTCTCTCTCTCTCTACCATTTCGTTTTCATTCTTATTCTTCGTTTATTTCGTAATAATCGCAACATCCGCTGGCATCGGGATTTCAGGGGTTGGGGAAGAGACTTGCGGACGGACTGCAACTGCGACTGTGAGTGCGACTGAGGTTGGGGCTGGGTCGGCGACGTTTTTCCCCTCTCTCCACCTTCACACTGCTGTTGTGCCTGTTGTGAAAGGCCTCGTGGACGTGGGCTCTTTGTTGGCTGCATCGATCCGTTCCCGTCTCCCTGTTTTCCCTCTGGGATTCTTGGATTCTTTGTGTTGTGCTGTTCTCGTTTCTTCTTTGTGTTTGTGTTGTTCCTTCCTTCGTTTTTTTATCACTTTTTGTGTTATATAATTGTAATTTACAGCGACGATTTTATATAACCCATGGGGCGTATGCTTTATGTGCCGTTGTTATAACACATATAACGTATACGTAATACAGCTTGGGTATCTTTTTTTATTTAATTGTGTTTAGTAGCGGAAATTTTAGTGCGTTTTTTTCTTAGTTCGGGTTTTAAAAATCTTTAGAAATATATCTGCGAAAAAATAGAGGACATCGAATACATCAAAGTGGAAGTGAAGGAACCCTAAATAATATTAGTATATATTTACTGCAGCACGTTTGATGTATTAGTTTAAACGAACGATGATCTTCTCTTGTTAATGCAATACCTAATACGTGTACAATTGCCTTATAGACCATGCAAACTAAACACAGTGAAAGCTCTTTGTTGGGGCGACGACCCGTAGAGAGTTATCCAAAGTTCCAGAATAGACGCCGTATAAGAGGGGTGAATAGTTTCTTAGCTCCACCAATGGATAAATAAACTTTTGATTATGTATAAAACAAATTAATTATAAAAATAATTTCTTATAATATTTATAATTTATTTACTCTAAAGAATCGGGTATCGTACAAATCTTGGTCCATGAAAATGATTCTGAAACACATTTCTGATCCCACTCTGCTTTTGGCTTTGGCCCAATGTATAATTTTTCTCCAATTTGCAACCAGGGCAGGCAAGACATTTATCTTAATTGAAGATCGCGCGAAAGTCTAAGTGCAAATAAGCGGTTAGAGTTTTCTATTTGGCAACAACACAGCAATAGTAGCAACCAGTAACAACAAGACCATCCGAAAGCAATTTGGAAAGTTGTAACTTGCTCGAATGCATAATTCATTTGGGTTCGACAGTACATACTGCTGGCTCGCTGGTACAGTTGACACATTAGTCGTAGACAAAAAAGCACAAACACAATTGCAAATGGCGCTGCGCCGTCGAACCAAAGAATGAAGCAAAGAGCGACAGGGTTGGCAGCCGAAAAAAAAAAAAAAAATAGCAAGCCACATATGAAAGCAGCGCAGCCACAGAAGCAGCAAAAGAAGTTGTCAAATGAACAACAAATGAAGCGCATTGTGCAAAACTTTTACTCTGACAGTGGGCTCCGCTGATTGTACTCTTTGAATAGTGATGGGGTATTCCGATTTTGTCAGGCAACATATCCAATCAGAGGAATTTCCTATGTCTAAAACAATGTATACATTTATAAGTAATAGAGAGGTTCTGATAGTTCCGATTCCCTTCAGTGTATTATGCACTTCGGCTATCAATAATTTACTTTTCATGCATTTTTGTTTGCGTTTGCCTGGGCCATGGTCATTGACATTGTGCTCTTGGACACGGACGTGGTTGCTTCTGACCGAACTTGAGCGGCCGGCCCAGAAGAAGACTCCCGCCAGCTAGCAAACAGCTGAAGAAGCAGCTGAGGCCGAAGCAGAAAGAAAATTAATTAAACAATCAATTGGCGTAACACTTTCTCTTCTTGAACAATAAAAAAATAAAATACAAAAATAGTAAAAGATTTTTATGTGGTTTGGAGCGGCTTTAATGAGCCACGGCGACGACGCCGACGACGGTGTTGTGTTGTGGGGCGTGAGTGAAGGTTCTAAACCGGTGTTCAAGCATGTTCGAGACGAACCTGCATGAAAGCCGGCCACTAGGTTGTGAGCTTGAGCTTGAGCTCGAGCTGAGCTTCATGACGACTGCGCTCGCTCTCTCGAACCGGTTTCTTGTGCTCTGAATTTGAAATTCGGTTTGTGTGTTGCGTCTCAAGTGGTTGGGGTTTTCGGGGGGGGTACGGTCACTGGGGCTGTAGTGGAGTGGAGTGGAGTAAAGCGATGACGCAGCTTGTTACGTTCTTGTGCTGATCTTGCCGCAGCACCATACAAAGTAACAAAGAGAGCGAGAGGCAGAGACTCAGAGATAGAGAGAGAGAGAGAGCAAGCAGGCATACAAATCCGTTATTTGACCCAATTCTAAACTGGAAACGAACGAAAAAAAGCGTTCGAGAGAAGGCCCCCAAAAGAAGTTGCAGCAGAACAGCGCTGCTTACGTGTGCATATGCCTGGAAGTGTGTGTGTGTGTGTGTTAGTGTGTCTTGCGTGAAAGTTTCATAATTACATGGCCCGTTCTCTTTCTCTCTCTCTCTCTCTGTCTCTCTTTTCACGTTTTGCTTGTTGGTTAATCGCCGTCTCAGTCTCTGTCTCTGCCCGCGTCCTCTGCTTGTCCCACTTCTGCGGAGAAAGTAAGAACGCAGCGCTCAACGTTCCGTTTCGTGCTTTCTTTATTATCATTCTTGTTGTAATTGATTACATAAGACAAAAGAGGGGGGCAGACACGTTGCGTCTCTCCTTCTCTCTCTGTTCCATCAAACCCTCCCCCCCAAGATCAGATCGGTTTGAACACAGTTTGCTCTTGCGGTATATTCGGCGTTTTTTTTGTTCGGTTTGTTCTGCCATCTGCTCGGGGATCTGTTCATGGATGGGCCTAACGGTATTGTGGCCTAATATTGTAACACACTCTCTCTCGCTCGCACAAATGTGACTCTCTGCCTGTCTAATCATGTCGTTTACCCAATTCTGAAAACTTGTTTAGTTGGCAGGGGCCAAGCATTCCCCTCTTATACGCCTCTTTCACTGTTCGTTTTATCTTCTGTTATTTTTTAGGCTGTACAAATTTTTGGGTAGGTGGGAGTTACATAATTGCTTATCGCCCTTTGTTTTGGGAAGTTCTCTCTCTGTTTTTAGGTTAATTTTTTAGTGCTGTCAAATGGGTGGGGCTTAATGTGGGGGTATTGGTATGAGGTAAGGAATGAACTTAAGAAACCGGGATCTTTAAGAATATATTTAATGATAAATAGTGCGGTTTTTCCCTATACCTCTTGTGCCTGATGCTATATTCACATGGCTCTCTGCCATTAAGTACTCCAGAAATCCATTTTTTTCTTGCCCCAATGCTCATGTAGGTTCTGATGATGTTTCCCCTCTACTTTACCCTTGAGAAATCCAGTAAATATCCGGAGTCTGTTTTTGCACAGTTCTAGTTTTTATGGGTCCTTTTTGTGCATAATATTCGTCTGCCCTTCTCTTAGTCTGTTTCTGCTACCAGATGTGCAGAGAGCACATCTGGCATCTGGTTCTTGAGAGAATATTTACAGTCATGTAAAACCTGTAAAACGGGATGTTTACCCTTCACAAGTTCTATTAGCATATACTCTACTGATATGAGAACATGCATATGAAAACATTTCAAAGTTATGTAAGAGTTTTGAAGAGTTTTTTTTATTCCTACAAAAACAAATCCCCTGTTAGAAAAACAATTTAGAACAATTCTTTCAAGTGTTCATGAAAGCCAAAAATTTAGTAAGATTGGATACCAAGATCATCTTAGGTCTCCCCAAGTGTAATAAATGTTTTAAATTTTCATTCTTAGGCACCTCTTAGACTTTATTTCTCCCCCAAAAGTCTCTCTCTTTCAACAGCATATCCGATTTCAAATCTTCTTCAACTTTGTATGGATCTTCTGCCGAAATACCTTCTAAGCTGCGTTTAATGCACTAATTGCTTTGAGTAACTGTTAGATTTCTATAACTCGAAACGCACATACACAAACACTTCTCGCATGCCTCCCTATACCATACCCACTCCCCGCATACCTCCCTATATCATACCCACTCCGAAATGACAGGTTGACAAAAGCTAAACCCAAAAGCGACTGCCGACAGACAAACAGACTTTTGAAGCTCAACCAACAAACATTTTCCAATTAGAAAGAAAAAACGCGCTTGGACTTGATTTACTAAAAAAAAAAAAAAAAAATCAACAACAACAACAAAAGTAACAGTAACAACAAATAGCATTATGTGAAATTCTAATAATTTCATTACGAACAAAAAAAGAAAGCCACACAATTGTTGCTGCTGCTGCTGCCTCTGCGATGCCGTTGCTGCTGCTGGTGTTGCTGCTTCTGCCCAGCTTTGACGTCGCTGCGTGCATTGACTTTCCATTCTTGTCCGCGGGACAGGGCCAAAGCTTCGAGTGTGAAGTGTGTGTGTTTTTCTGTATTTGCTTTCATTATTCTAATTTTGTTAACCCAAAAATACAGTCGAACTTCTCTAACCAAAACAGCACCAAAGATTTGTCACAACACCATAAAAAATATGTATGATTCTAGAACTTAAAAGTGAAAATTTAGAAAGGTTTAGCAACACTTTAATAGATTAAAATGATTTACTATTGATTTGCTAAGATATATACATAAATATAATGTGTACGATAAGTATGCTATATGAAGGAAATATGCACTAAATGATGAAAGTTTTAAATGGTATAAGATCATGCGGAAAATGTTCTATAAAAACTACTCAAAAATCCAAGAATCTTTATAGTATTTTCCATTCACTGACTGTTATTTTAATACGATTTTGATGATATTTGGTAGACTAAATGTGTAGACATCTTATATGTCTTTTCTTCATGAAAAAGAAATCTTGGAATTTTCTAGATATCAGCTTTACTACTTTACTTCCTGCACTATCCCCTATTTTTCTACACATTCTGATTGATTTATTACAAGTGTACCCTAACTGATCTTGAGTGCTTTAAAGCCACCCCCGTTTTTCGGAGTCAATTAGGAAAGTTCGAGTTAGAGAAGTTTGACTGTGTGGGCCACATAAACAAAGTGTTTATCAACGGGAATAACGCCAACAAACGGCGTAAATAATGAAAACAAACTCATAAATGAAATCAAGTTGAATGCACACCACGAAACACACTCGGACACACACACACACATGCAGGCAAACAAAAATTATAAAATTGTTATTATATGACGAATTTCTTTCGGATACTTAACAACAACAAAAAAACTTGCACGATAAAAAGAAAGCAGAAAGCTGTCTGTCCGTCCGTCCGTCTGTCTCCCGGTCGATCTCCACTGTCAGTCGTCGATGGACGTTTCTACATGTGACGCCCGCCCGCCTGTCCGCCAGTGCGTACGTCGAGTGTTCTGCAAAAACAAAACGCAAAGAGAGCAATGCTCTCCCAATCTCCCACTCTCTGTAGTGTACTCTCTCTCTCTGTCTCTCTCTGTCTGTCTCTCTTTGAGCTTTTTTTTTTTTTTTTTTGCAATCGATCATTGAACTTTGGTTGTGAAAACTAGAGCAAGACCCAAATTTCTTCACAACGCCAGTGCATACACACACGCACTTAATACACACGCATATATATGTGAATGTGTGCATGAGTGTGTGTGTTATCAGCTTCTCTTTTGCTCCCACTCTGTGGGATAGCTTTCTTTCTTTCTTTCTTGCTTGCTGCTGTTGCTGCTGCTGCTGCTGTTTGCTACTGCTACTGCGGGTGCTTATGGCTATTACTGCCTCTTAAGCCTGTATGACACCTCTGTGTGGCGCAGCTTAGTGCAGCTGTACTGTATAAGCCTTGTGGTAAAGTATCTTAGTTTGAAGAATATACAATATGTATGTCATTATGTATGTATGCTGCTCAGATTAATCTCTACTGCTTATCACATTAATGCAGTGATTTTAACTCGAAAATGTGAAATAATCATTTCTTGTTCTAATATATTTCGTTAAACAAAAAGCCTATATGTAAGCAGGAAGGAATCGTTAAAAAAAAAATCCTCCAATTAGCAAGCTGCAATCAGAACAACTTATAATATCTTTGGTTCAATCCAATAACAATTTATAAAAGATTAAAACTGGTTTAAAAATGTTGAAATTAATTTATATGCTTTAATGTCTTAATAATATAATAATAATAAAAATGATTAAATAATGTAAGAAATTATATTATCAAATGAAAGAAAATGCAAAACCAAAACCACTCAGAATTTTAAGGTACCATCATATAGGCTTGCCTTGCACATATGTACATATGTATGTATACATATATGTATAGTATCGCTTATGTTAAGTGATTTCTCAAGTGTTGCCTTTGTCTTGTGTTGTTGGCAGTGATGAAAACAGAAAGACAAATGGCTTTCATGGTTTTGTGTTCTGTGATAAGAGTCATAAATATGGGTAGGCACAATACAAATACCCCGTACCCCATACCCATACCCATATCTATGTGCATATGTGGATGTGTGTTAATGTGTCACCGGGCAAGACGCAATAGACCTGAAAAATCAAATAAATTGCTTATTATCAAATTATAAAGGTATCTTGTGAATCATTCAGAAATTGGGGGCAGGTTTTATGACTACATATTTGATATGATTTGATGATATGGCAAGGGAAATTAAATATCCCTAAAGAGTATAAATTTGATTAAAATGGAAATGATTAAAATGGAAGTGTGCAAGTGTATCAAAAAGTTCGGCCACTTGCCAAACCCTTTCTTTTTGGTTGTCTGATAATACTCAAACATTTCTTATATTTTGGCAATAATCTACAAATTACGCGTGAGAACTATTAAATAATAATACAATTGATTATTTTAGAGCTATAAACTAAAATTCTACGAACTAAATGTTAATGAAAAGCTAATCTATAGTTCTTTGGGTCAATTCAATAACAGGAAGTGCGTTTTACTTGTAGCCAAAAGATCGTGTATGGAAAAGTCTACCCCCTCTTAAGTTAGATATCGTTGGGAATGGGTCCTACAAAACTAGTCAATAAAACGTTTCAATTGGATCAGCAACATACGATAAAGAATGATATAGTATCACCCATATAACAGTTGATAGGGGGCCAAAGAAAGTTCTGAGCTCGAATGGAATGGAAACCGTTATGGATATTTTTTGTACAGATAAATTTCGGTTTCGTTTGGCGCCGCCAAGAACGGGTCGGTTTGATATCAAAAGTTGGTTGAAATTGGGGGATCTCCGGCCTTTCACAAGTGTATGTGTGTGTATGCGTGTGTGTGTGCGAGAGACGTTTCGAGGTTCGGTGTGAAAGTTGTAAGCTACGCCAGCAGACAAGAGCCCCAACACAAAGCTGTTGTTGTTATTGGTGTTGCCTCTGAGATTTTCGGCAGAGGAAGAGCAAAGCGCGCGTGAGTGAGAGAGTGAGAGTGAGTGAGCGATGTGTGTGTTGGGTAGGGAAGTTGGGGGCTGGGCTGCGTGTGCGTCTGCGGGAAGTTCATTCACATTTGCACTCATTACGCGGCCAAACGTTGGCGTCGCTGCCCCCGCACACACACACACACAAACAAACACGCTAGAAGTGTATGGGATGCAAGCGCCCTCTAGTGAGATGCTCTCTCTCTGCTCTCCTCTCTGATATTTTGCTGTCTGTTGCTTTGAGTTAAAGACGATGATGTGCTCCCACTAAAGATAATAATGATGATTTGCTCCCACTAAAGATGACAATTATTATGATGTGCTACTACAGATAATAATGATGTTCTTCAAAGCACACTTTTCATCACGTTGCCGCTTACAGGTGTCCCGGATTGATTGCCAAGTCCAAGCCCAGCAAAATTGTTGCCCACCTCCACCTCCACTTCCCGCGTTTCTGCTGTGTCTCTCTCTCTCTGCCGTTTCTGTGTCATGTAATAGGCACAACGGAGTAATGTGACTTTCGAGTGCCCGACCTGAACCCGTCCCGTGCCATGCCATCCCGTCCCGACCCGTGCGCCCCCCCGCCACCACCTGAGCAACGTGCTCCATGTCTATCCCAGGCGAATGGTGTAAGCACTGCTGTACCTCCCTAGCCGCCCAACCGCCAACCCTACCATCAAGCGCTCAGTAGGCCAGCCAGCCAGCCAGCAATCGCTTCGAACTCGCACTGTCACGTTTGGTGCTCACGTTTTTCTAGCAGCGCTGCCAACGTTTCTCCATCGAACAGGTTGGATGTTGCATGGCGGGGGCTCTGGTCTGCCTGAGTCTGTGTCTGTGTGCCAGCGTAACAGTTGCAAACGTTAGAAAATGGGGGTTACCTAGACAAAGGGGTGGGGCCATAGAAGGGATAGTGGAACAGGGGCCTGGGCATGGGCCTGCCTGCCTGCCTTTGAGATGTGGTGACGTGCAAACGTTGCTGTGGTAATGATTGTGGCATGTTTTCTCACGTTGCACAGATCCGGACTGGACCAAACACACAGCCAGTGTCCAGTGTCCAGAAACTTCGATGATGATGATGATGTTGCCCCTGCTGCTGCTGCTGCTGTTGGATGCGCTTTCGAGGTCAAGAGACGTGGTCTGGTGTGTCGTAAGCAGACAGCTATGGAAAATGCCAATCCGAAGCGGGGATGTTCTATAAGAGATATACACATGTAACAAAGGGAATGGATAAACCTATTTTGGGGATCAGGATATTCACAAAAGATTCGGGTTCGCATTATGCCTAAACAAAAATAAAAGCAGCTTCAATTCTAGCAGAGTTTTCATTTAAGAATATTAAAAATAAATAAATATATACAGATGGGAAGTACCCACATATTTTTTAACCATTATTATATCTTCATTTGGATGAATAATATACAAAAAGGTGAAAGAACTCATTCTTTACACCTGCTATCGGCTAGCGCACATTCCATTCGTCTAAAAGTTGTTTTGAATACATTCCAATATCGTCTTGTTGTTTTGCTATAGAATTGCCATATCAGAAAATAAACCCCCATATCGGGCATTTCACACACCTGAAATTCCACACAAATATGTATACGAGAGAGAGTTGCAATTCGTTTCGGAATCTGCTCTCAAATGTGTGTACAGCGATTTGTAAATAAAACCTTTTCCACTTGACAAATATATATATAATATGTATATTTTTGTTTTGTAATTAAACAGAAATGACTGTGCGATCGGGCGCAAAATCACATTGCAAAAGTTACATAATTCTCACAACGGGGTCTGATCAGAATCAGAAACAGAATCGAACAAAGAACGAATGTAATGTGTATACCGAATGTAAGTCAACTTTGTCAATAATATATTGAATGCAATTAAATGCAATGTCATTAAAAAATTTATTTCCAATATGCATATTTCGTCATACATATTCATATACGTATTTGTAGATGTATTTGCACGGGTTTATGTATGGGTACCTGAGGGTGTTTGCTATACACAGTACAGTAGGTAATTGATAGCAGAATGTAGAATGCAGATTGAGCTGAAATGGAAACTAGAAATTATACAATTTAATGGATAACAGGGGAAAGAGAATGAATGCGTAATTCAGAAGAAAATAATGGATGAAGTTTACAACATAATAAGTTTAGCTCACTATAGCTTTGCCATTTGGTGGATTTTATTTACTCGCTAACTATCTTTAATCTGCTCAAACCTCTGTAATTTTATGAACTTTTATTAATCTAAAGACTTGCTAATACAAATAATGCCTTACCCAACACGTTAACGACCTATACCAACACTATCTAACAGATAAGCCTATACCACAAGAACTACTACTCATTTCAATGTACATGCTACATATGTATGTATCTATAATCGATTTTTTTTTATGATAGCCTTTATCAACGGGGAAATCCCACAGTCCTTAGAGAAACACTTTTTAATGAGTAGTTTGGCTTTCAACTCAAAAATGCAAAAAAAATCTTTAAAGGTATTTAAAACCTTTAAAAATATTGCATGCATTTATGGGCGCCATTCTGTGCTACTTAGAGCAATGCAAGTCCTATTGCATCATACAATTTGAATGCATAGAGCCTGGCATAACCATTTCTATCGATCCAAGTATACTGGAGCCTAGCTTCGCATCTATTTATATAGCATTCAAATGATTATTCAAGATGAAAGTTCTCCCCGCTGGGAAACATCCTTCAATGACAAGCTAATGCACTGACCTATCATACTTTTTTGCCCCAAAAAGTCAGCAATGCACACATCTGCAATCCTCTCCAATGGTTGGTTATATGGCCAGGCAAGTCGTGTAACTGCCCTGGCAACAGGTGGCCTTTTCCGTCAATATGTGCGAGTGTGTATAAGAATTACATGTGCCGCCCACGTTGTCGCGTTGCAACAACAACAACAACAACAACAAGAGAGGCACGTTACAACAGAGCACAATGCACCTCAATATCTGAAATCAATTTGTTGTCCACTCAACCATTCTAAATTTCCACTACCTCAACAATGGGCAAATGTAACGAAAGAAGAATGGTATAGTTGATATTGCGACTAGAAAATACCCTCTATTTGGTAGAAGGTAATCGAATGGAAGCTAGAAAGGCGTGCCTTTACTAACTAGAAAACTATCTTAGAACTAACTTAGAAAAATTAAAAATATAAAGAAATTCAAGAAAATAATTAATATCGATTTCTTTAGTTATTATTGTATACAATATGCAGTAGAAAAAGTTCGATGGATTATCTATAGTATGAGGATGAATTTCTAAACTTATAATAGATCTATGGGAAGTTAGATAATAGTTTTAGATGCAAATGTGTGAAACATTCAATATTTCTAATGAGCTCATCTAATAAGCTTCAGGATCTGTGACACCTGTCCATAAACTCTAGCCCAACCCAACCTACCCTCATAGTTTACTATTACGGGGTATGTAGTATAAGAACTAGCGAAAGATCCTACCCCCCCACCCAACCACCACACCCATCCCCAGCCAGAGAGTGGAAAAGAATTGGGAAATTATATATTGTATTTGATGGAATAGACGTCGGGGTGGGTGGAACACATAATAGCAAACAATCGCGTGGAAATGTTCTTCAAGAATCGCGCAATAAGTGGAAAACACGTTAAATTGTAGCTCGACTTGAGTCGCCAACATGTGAGCTGCTGCGCCGCCGCTTAGCTACTCGGGAGCGTTGCACTGACGTCGCTGCTGCCGGGCCTGGGCACATTCCACGACACGTGACCAAGTCCGTAGCGTCAGCGTTGCGCGCGCCTCGGTATAAATAGCTGTCGCATTGCTATAACTTGACTGCCGATGCCATTGCCGGTGCGGTGCGGTGCGGGGGCCTCTCTTGCTCTGACTCTGGGTCTCTGTTCCGTGGGCGTATATGGAAAGGGCGGGTGCGAGATAGGGAAGCAGGCAATGCTGGGGCGATAGCTTCTATTACGTTGTTGTTCTTGCAGCTGTCGGCGACGCTTCGTAACCGTTTTTGGCATTCTCGCATGGCTGTAGTTCAACGTCAGCGTCAAAGCTAGCGTTGGCGTTGTAACTGTTCCGCACTCTCGCTCTCTCTCTCCCGCACTATTTTCCCCATTCTTTCATTCTCCTGCAGCCAATCGCAGAGCACTGGATTGCGTGTGTGCGTAAGTGTAGGTGGTTTGTTCGAGGCTCTTCCATGAACCCTGTGTAAAATGTTAGTACATACTCAAGTATAACTAATTTATGCTAATTTTTAAGGGTGTAATATTAGAGTTATGCTAGAATAAAATATCATTCATTACTGATCAAGTGCATTTATTTTGATATTTAAAGCCTTTAACTCTTATACTAACATTTCACAGGGTGTATGAAATTTAATGAGAAATTAAAGAAAACAATTTTCTAGCATAATCGCTTAAAATGATTTAATTCGATATTAACGAGAATTAATCGCATTATAAACCACAAATATATTTACTTAGAAAAATTAGAATCAATCTTCAAGTGAAGGAATGCGGGATGTAGAGGAGCAGCCAGGCAGATATCAAAAATAAACACGATTGGTTCGTACACGTGAATTTGCTGCCTCACGTGGATATCGCTTTGATCGCGTAACTGGGATTTACTCATGATTAGCGGCGGCAGCAGCGTCGGCGGCGGCAGAGCTGCTTGAAATTCGTCTGGAGATTGTTTAGTTAGTACGAGCAGCCAGCTGGAAGCGGCTGGCAGGGGTCAAGCAAGTGTTAGGTAATGAATGGAATGGGCTGGGGGATGGGGAAAATATTGTTTGTTCGCTGCTCAGACAGCTCGTAGAAATAATAACGAGAAAGGGGAAACGGACCCGACTAGAGCTCGTAAGTGCAGGCTGAATTTTAAAAGTAGACCTGTCCATGGTTGAAAGCAAAGGAATGATGGCTAAGATATGACCAATAATAAAGGGGAAATAAAGGACACCAGTTGAAACTATTCTAAGAATCTTCTTCAATTAATAGTATTAGGACAGGTATTTTATATCTTAACAATCTTCAGAGAAATACCATTTAAAAATCTAGATATTTCTCATTGAAATTTTCATTCATTGTCACTTTATTTTCGAAATTGTATTTTACGGGTTTTCAATCTACTAAATTTTATCTTAAAATTATATAATTTTATTGAATATTTCAGAATAGGATTTCAGTCATACTTTTTGAAAGATATTTCTATAAATAGTTTCTATTTTTTCCCAACCGTCATTTTTATTTCTAACAAAAAAACAAAAACTATTGATAATATTTCGAGCTCAACAATGGTTTTGGGACCTACTGATATTCACTGTTCTTACAGCATAAATATCATTAAATAAAGGCTTTTCCTGTTCCCAGAATAGAGCGGCAGATAAAACTGTATTACATATAGTATGTACATATGTACTGCACTACTATATATGTACTGCACAATATACTGCACTTTATCAGCATTGTTTTATGTTCCTCGCTCTTTCTCTTTTTGTTTAGCCTTACTTTTAAAGATATAATCCCATAAAACTTAATGGTATCTGCATATTTTTCTATATATATGTAGCTCGGCATAGTTTTATCGAAATGGGTACTGTTATATCATTAATTTACGATCAATCTGCAAGCTAAAGCAATTTATTGGTTTTCTTTTGCATTTCTTATTTGCATTGGCTGCTATCGTTTTATTTGATGTCGTTTTGTAATCACCTTTGAGAACTTTTTTTAATTCGAATTCAATGGAACTCATTGTTTGATAGTGCCATTCAATGTATTGTATTATTTCCTATAGACATATGTACAACTCACATTTTATTGCCAAGTGTTAGTCAGTCGTCAAGTATCATCCAGAACTTACATAATGTCTCCCGACCTTACTTTTTTCACAATTCCCTTCCCCGTTGTGTTTCCCGTGTGAAGTGGCGTCCAGAGTAGAGTCTTTGTTTTTATTTTGCTGTTGTCTGGCTTTTGTCTTGAATTGCAACTTAGTTGTAGCTCGGTCTGCCCGTCCGTCCGTCCGTTTTTTTGCCTCCCTACCCGAAGTGATAACCTTATCTGACAAAAGAGTTTTAATTATGATTTATATAAAACCATAAAATTGTTTTGTAATAAGTGGCCAATGCAGACAGAGTGGTGGCAGGATGCAAAAAGAGTTCGGAGTGGTACCTTCTCGAATAGATGGAACGTTTATGTGCCACGTGATCGTTCATTTGAGTGCACTTCCCTCTCCACGGAGTACATACTAAATATAGACATATTGGAATGACTGATAATTGCATGCTGATTTTTTACATTTTTATTAGATCTGTGGGGGCAACAGTACCAGATACGTCTGGAACCTACAATTATTTGGATTTAGAAATCAATCGAATTAAATTTGAGGGAATAAGATTAAGCAGAGAATATTTCAAAACTCAATGGCTAAGTTTATTACTTGAATGAATTTCAGTAGGTGAAGAACTTTTTAGTTGGTCTATCTTCCCTGTTTGTGTTCTCCATCTTCTCTTTCTTCCATTCTTTTCCTTCTACTTTAATCCGGCATTAAAGGTGTTGCTGTATGTGTGCACTCACATATGCATATGCATTTCTGTTTGCAATTGCATTCTTGATTGTTAATAATGTGTTTGTGTTTGTTCTCTGAATATTTTGTGTAAGACGCTTGCGTCACCCCACGGCGACAACTGGCACACCAATACCAATGCCAACTTAAAGCACCCACACACACACAGATTCGTGTCATAAACGCTGTCAGAATCAGTCGGATTCTCCGTCTCTGTCTCAGAGTAGCTCACGCGGCCAACAGCACCTCCTCCTCCTCCAGTCCAGTCACCTACGAGCCAGCGTCAAGAGCACCCCCGATTTGCCCCGGTGCCAGAACCCCGCCGCCTGCTACCAGAAGCGGCCAGGCAATCACGTTCTAGTTTCAAATGTGCAGCTCAAAACGATTTAAGATTGACGCTGATTACTCAACAGCGGCAATGTGATCGCTGGCAGCAAGCAGCGTGCGCAACAGGCAGCAGCAGCACCAGACGCAACATGTTCGTTGGCCCCCTATATCAATGCTGGGAAAATTTCACTTTTACCAGCAGCTCGAAAGAGCCGGAGCTGTCGAACATGTTGCGACCTGTTTGAGAGGCAACCTGAGTCGCGTGTAGCGAATGCGTGCAGCCCCAACGTGACCGAATGGCATCGGAGCGGTCGACCGACAGCGGAGAAATGCTTTTACAAATTCAATTGCGCTTCAGAGTTCGTCCAAAGCGGTTGTGGGGCTCTCGCGATTTCGGTTGAAACCACTAGCCAACTAGCAGTGAAAACGCCAGCGAGAACCGTTAAAAAGAGCATTCGGCCAAGTGCGCGATCCACGATAAGACACGGCCCCGCCAGAAAGCCAAAATAAATCACAAAAAAACCAGAACGAAAGCCAAGTGCATAGAAAGTTTTTGTTGTTCTAAGTGGAACAAAAATTGAAAAAATTAAAGTGTTTAATTTGTGAAAGATCTTTTGATTATTGGAATGCAAATATCAGTGGAACTGTCATTAAGCATCATCCAACACCGGAACAATAACTAAGAAAAGATAACTGAAAAGTGAGATAAATATTATTTAAAACATTATGTCGATTGTGTGCACGCTGGAGCAAAAAGTGAACTTTTTTAAAGCGGCTGCAACGACCAAGAATCTGTTGATTCTAAAGAATAGCAACAATTTGGATACCCCATACAAGCAGGATACTACGCCGAATAGCCACAAGGAGTCGCAATGTAGGTGTTACCAACCCAACAAATAAATAAACCAGAATACGAACAACAGTTACCAATTAATCAGAAAAAGCACCAAAATTGCAAATTTCTTATGAAGAGAATGAATGTGAGAATGTCTGCGGGCGGGGAGGGTGAGAGAGAGAGAGAGAAGAGTCAGCATGGATGGCCGTGCACGCTTAGTCATGTTGTTTTTGTGAATTTTGTCAAGGCAGAGGGCAGCGCAGTAGCAGCAGCAGCAGAGAAGACGGCAGCGACTGCAGTCGTTCCTCTGTTGCTTGCTCTTTGCTGGTGCTGCTGCTGCTGCTGCGGCGCTGCTGTTCGGAGTGGGGGTGGGTGGTGCCGTTGTCGTAGGGGTTGCCGGCAGCTGCGGCGTTAGCGTCGACGTTAAAGCGTCTGGCCGCTGACGTGACTGGCTGTACAAGCGTCGCGTATGAGTGTGTGTGTGCTGGCGAGCACATTGAACTGTAAATGCCAATTCGATGGTCACGGTGATGGTGAGGGTGAGGGTGAGACGATGCGACCGAGAGCACACACACGCTAGCACCAATCTCCGACGTGCGATTTCTTGTTTACGTTCCGACGCCACCGTCTGTGTGTCTGTGTGGGGGCTCTTTGTTGCTGGGGCTCTCCCTATCTCTCTCTCTGTTGTCTAATTCTCGCCGATTCTTGCATCATTCCCCCGTAATCATTGTGTAAATGCTTTTGCTAAAAACGAAAGCAAATTTCGAGTGGGTTCTCCCTCCCTCTGTGCCTCTACTTTCTGTCGGTTGGGTGTGCAAGGGCAAGGACCATCAAACAAAGAAAGTCTGTGAGGGTGTGTGCCGTTATTTGTGTGTCTGCGTCGAAAACAGCAGACCATCAGACCAGCAGAGATCGCATTAGACATATCGGTACCCCAAATTGAGTAGAAAGAACTCTTGCCAATACACCCCCCGATAACGGTGTGGGAGATAACATTATAAAAGAATTGTCATAAATATGTGATAAGTGGCCTTGTGTTTTGCTGGCAGCAACAGGAGATAGTCGGTATCTTGAGACTTTTGAATTGGAGCAAAGGGGTTTTGGTTTTGCCTAAAAAGATCTAGGGGATAAGAAAAAGAGTTTTGTTGTTCAAAATTTGTAGCCTGTTTTTAGGCGTGAAAAAGTGGATTATTATGAATTATGATTTGAACATTTTAACTTACAAATTCTTCTCTTCTTCCAATTCCAGTTGCACGCACACAGCAACACAACGCGCAACAGCAACATCATTTGCACCAGAAACTCGTGCAGTTGCAACACTATAGTAGCCAGCACAAGCTGAGTGGCAGCAGCGGCGACTACTCATACAGCCCACACCAGCATCCCCTAGCTCTGGCAGCGGGTGGTGCCCATTTGACGCCCTTGAGGGAGCCTGGAAAGCAGTTCTACCCGGACGCAGCAATGCCCGAAGTGCTCAGCGGCACGCCCACCAATAGCCACAACAAAGCCATCTCCAGCTCGATCTCCATGATGAACAACGTCCGTTTGACAAACATTTCGCCAACGCTGTCCATGAATGGCAGCTCCAACGAGTCCACAAATTGTAAGTTTATCTAAAAGTACACCCCAGAACTTAGTTCCAATCTAACTAATCTGTTCTCTCTCTCCTCCAGTGCATCCCTGTCCATGTATGGAGGATCCATCAGTCCACAGTCCAATGACAGCGGCATGTCCGACAGTCTGGGCAAGTTCTCCCAAGGCAATGGCTATGGGGACAGCATGATGGGCAAGAACTCACAGAACGGCAATGGGCCACAATCGGCCATGACGGCCGCCCAGAAGGAGCTCTTCTCGCAGCGCAAGCAGCGGGAATTTACGCCAGACAACAAGAAGGACGAGAGCTACTGGGACCGCAGGCGGCGCAACAACGAGGCGGCCAAGCGGAGCCGGGAGAAGCGTCGCTACAATGACATGGTGCTCGAGCAGCGGGTCATTGAGCTGACCAAGGAGAACCATGTGCTGAAGGCCCAGCTGGATGCCATACGCGACAAGTTCAATATCTCTGGCGAGAATCTGGTGAGCGTGGAGAAGATTCTCGCCTCGCTGCCCACCAGCGAGCAGGTCCTGAGCAACACAAAGCGCGCCAAGATGAGCGGCGGCGGCTCCTCATCCTCTTCGTCTCCCACATGTGACGGTGGCTCCTCGCCCAGCGGACATTCACACAGCGGCTACAATGGACAAAACGCTCCACTGACACCTCTCATATACGGCCCCAATGGCACTGGACGGCAGTCCTCTGTCGAGCCGCCTGTCAAGAGCGTCCATCATGTTCAGCATGCGCCTCCAGCACCGCCGCAGCCCTCACACCTGCAAACGCTGGTCGTGCCCCAACCCCAGCACCAGCCCCAGCATCTTTACCAGCCACAGCAGCCGCTGCAGCAGCAGCATCAGCAACAGCAGCAGGAGCCCACACCCAGTGCCGGCACCAGCTCGCCGCCCGTCGACTCGCACAACCGCCCGCCCACCAACACAATCGCCAGCCTGCAGGTGCAGCTCCAGCAGGCACTCAATCGCAATGTGCGGCCTGAGGATCTGGACAGTCTCCGCAAGGCGGTGGCCGTCGGAGCCCTCTATAATGCAGCTGCTGTGGGAGCACAGGGTCCTACCCCACCCGGTGCATCGTTGTATGTGCCCGCACCGGGTCCATATGTGGGCGCCATCAACAAGGAGCATCTGGAAGCAGCCGCATGGAGCCACAGCGTGGAGGGAGCTGTCAGCAGCAGTGCCGTGGATGCGGTCAGTAGCTCCTCCGTTGCCGTTTCAGCCGCAGCCAGTGTGCTGAACCTGTCACGACGAGCCTGCTCTCCCAGCTACGAGCACATGCTCTCCTCCACCACATCCTCAACGTCCTCTCCCGCCTCTTCAGCCCTCTCGTCCGGCTCCTCGGGTGCCGGATCCGGCGACGACGAGCAGGAGCTCGAGCCGCATGTCCATCTGGCACCACTGCAGCTGCAACGCAGCAGTCCGGCCCATGGGGCTGGCAATAGCGATGCCAACAACTGTCTGCCGCTCAAGCTGCGCCACAAGTCTCACTTGGGCGACAAGGATGCGGCGGCCACTGCTCTGCTCTCCCTGCAGCACATCAAGCAAGAGCCAAACTGCAGCCGAGCCTCGCCACCGGCCTGGAACGATGGCGGTGACAACTCCAGCGACGAGCGCGACTCGGGCATCTCCATCGCCAGTGCCGAGTGGACGGCGCAATTCCAGCGCAAGCTACTGTCCCCCAAGGAGGGATCCACCGCCGTTGTATCCACAGCCGAACGTGATCAAATGCTGAAGACGCAGCTGGAGCGCCTCGAATCGGAGGTGGCCAGCATCAAGAGCATGATGATACTGGCAGAATAGGAGGAGCAGGAGAGGAGAAAGCAAGGCAGAGGAGAGGAGAGAGAGCGAAGAGACAGAGGCTCTGGTTGAATCAGAGTCGAGGTTAAGTTTGCGGAGCGCGTAGAGTAGAGCGGATACAAAGAGCGAAGAGGAGAGAGAGTTCCATGGCGCCAGTTGTTCTCCTGACACACCAACACACACACACACACACATACCGAATCACACACAATTTTTGAGTACGATTAAATATATATAGTACCTCCAGAAGATGTACATGTAAGGAATGTTGAAACCTGAGTCCAGGCCAGAGAGTGTTAACTATTAGCAGAGTTTATCAAAAAAAAGTCTATCGAAAGATGCATGTTTATCTCTTTCTTTATCTCTATTTCGTGTCTCTACTATATATCTGTTTGTCTATCTAAATCTGTATCTGTAACTCGTAATTGTATCTGTGTTTGTCCTGTAATCGGTGTCCAATCCAAAAACGTATCTATTGATGAATATGTATTGTATATGTATCTGTATCTGTGCGTTCAAAAACCATATATAGATCTCGTCTAAATCGGAGCTAAACGAAGAAACCCTAAGATCCAACAACTTACTAGAATATATCTTTATTGAAAGGAGATTTGACCAGGTGACCAGGCGCCAGGGTCGTCGGGGTCACCAATTAAACACGTTTTTTGATGTGTGTCCCAAAAGTTTCCTTATGCACAGATTGACATATAATATATATATTTGTAGGCAGACAAACGTTACTAAGTATTTGCTATTGTACATATTACACAATTACTATATATCTGATATATATATATTTGCTATATTCCTACGATATCGTGTACATAATTTTAGTTGCAAGCTAAGCTTATTTTATATTTTATTTGTATTGTGTAGTGAAGCAAAAGAAACATATACATTAAACATTAAGTGAAAGAAAGAAAAGCGTGAAGCACATTCAAAACTTGAGAGATGCAAGAAATCTGAAGAGAATTCGTAATACTAGATATTTCGTACTACCTATATTCTGCAATAAATAATTTTAAAAATTGTCCCCCCTACCCACCCAAATGTCGTTGTCGTTCTCAATTTATTTATTTATTTTGTTTGCTTGGCTTTTGGCCCATGGTCAGTCACAGCGCTCCAACTCAATGTTATCAAAAGTTTTAAGAAACACACGGAAAAGAAAATGCTTAATTAAATTTAAAAAAAACGCATAAGAAAAAACAAATCAAAGTCCTTATATGCTATATACTATACTATATATTGTAGTAGTTGTTGTTTGGCCAAAATGTCATTTGACCGTTTCAAGATGTGTATTAAATGTTGTAGTAGCCATGTAGTAGTCCATGTGAGAGCTAACATTCGCCTTTACAGTTGTATTAACTCTACGAAATCACACTACATACATATATCCATATGATGATGATGCTAATACACTATTATATTACACAAAGTGAATGAAACACACAAGAAAATACATATGATTATTACTATTACTATAACTATGACTATTATTATTATTATTATTACTTACTGTCCATAAGCAGCGCTATCTATTTGACTCTTTATTGATATAATGTGAATCTATACCAGCTAAATATATAAATATAGTAGATACATACATACATATATATATATATATATGTTTTATATATATATATAACTCGTTTGTGTTGATCAATGAAAATAAAACTACATAATAATGATGAAAGAAATTCAACCCGTTTGTGTGATTTAAGTGGAAGTGGGAAAGTAGGTGGAAAAGGGATAACTTGCAGATAAAGATATATATTTTTGGACTTCAGCTAGCTCAGAATCATTTTGGTTATTTGAACAAAGATTATAATCTAACTGCATTGATAGTAGGTGCATGTATAACTAATTTAATTTTGGTTTAGTTGGAGCTGCATCTACTCGTAATTCTATATCAGTTCTAAAACTTTCTACCGACGCGTTGAAAAAATCCAAGGCTCAGACCAGCTCCCAATTATGACATTTATTTTCATCATCTCCTGTGTATTCAATGACTCGTTTCGGCCTTCTTCCATTAGAGTTATGAGTCGATCATAGTGGATTGGCTGCTTTTGGCTCTGAATCTTACAGATTCTCTTACAGATCCACAGTCCAAATAGTCCGATTTCTGCTGTTGGTATAGTAAGTAGAGTTCAAAAAATGATAGCCAAAAGATTAACTACTGGCACTCACCTGGTAGTCATAACTGAGTTGGAATTATTTAATTTGTTGACTGGAAAAATTCTATTTGCCAAATATCTGGAACTAAAATATTATATAAGGTGACTGGACACTATTCGGTTTGGAAACAAAATGGAATGCAGAATGTAAGCTAGAAAATGTAATTCAGAGACTTCTTTGTATTTTAAACTCTTAAGTCTATTTTTTTTTATCTAGCACATCAGCAAGAGATTATTTTATTTTTTTGTTTACCTTCCTTTAGTATTTATTTATATTTTTTAATATATTTTGTTTCTGTTTCAAAAAAAAAAACACATTAACTTTGTTGAGTGGTAAAGAGATTATATTTATTATTCTTAATAGATTTGTTGTTTTGTATTTCTACAACGAAAAAAATGTATTGATAATTTAAGTTGTTTATTCAGAATAATATCGTGTGTTCAGTATGCCACTAATTTGTTGGGTTTTTTGTCTTTTATCATTCATTATTCGAAATACAATAAAGGTATAATAATTAAATATTTTCTCTGTCTTTCTTTCTTTTTTTTTTTATAATAAATCCTTAAACATCACATGAAAAGTTTTTTTTCCTCTTGGTTTGTTTTTTCATAATCCTTTTTTTTTTTTCATTTTATCATTTTTCGCACATTTCTTTTGGTATAATTTTTATCATTTTTTTGAAGATTTCCCCAAGAATTTTCTTTGGATTGTTTTCGTAATTAGCCTAGGAAAAATGTATCTAGTCCACAAAAGTTATAGACTTAGATCAAGACCTGTTTATAAATTTCATTAATATATATATACGAGTATAGATATACATATATATATGTATGTATAATATAGCTTATGCATAGTAAGTACCATATGTTGTTGGGTGTTTTTTTTTTTGGGGGGCGGGAGGAAGGAGTGGATTCGGTTGTAAATATATGTAAATACAGAATTTATTTTTGGTTTAAGAAGATTTCTCACTTTGTGGTTTGTATATATAACTCTCCCAGCCATGCCTTTGAAGAATAGCGTTCGCGATATTGGTATAGAGGTCTGTATATATCGTTTATCTATATATAGTATATATCATATTTTGTTGTTCATTGGTTGAAAGTGCAACTGTAAATTGTTTAGGTACTTAATAACTAACTACAACACAACACATGCCACGCCACGATGCCACGTTCCATTTCGATCTCCATTCTCGTGTGGGAGTTGTAAAATTGTTTTTTGTTCATTTTTTTAAGGGATATTCGTCTACGAATTTTTTGTTGGCAAAATCCATCAAAATGCATTTATATTTTCTAACTAAATTTCATTCTCCTTGCAACAATACAATCCTTTTTGTTCTTTGGCATTATCTAAGAGAGGTCAAGAGTTTTTTGTTGTGTTTGGTGTTTGTTTTGTTTTGTTTTTTTTGTTTTGCGTTTTTGGAAAACGTTGATTTTGGCCATAAAACTTTTGGTAGATTTGTTAGCTTTCGGTTGGGTTCTGTTTTAGTTTCGTGTCAAGTGTTTTTGTCGTGTGTATTTGTTCGTGTGTAAAAAGGTACATGATAAGATTGTTTGACGACGCATCGCAATGCTGTGGGTAGGGGGAAGGGATCCTATATTGAGCTTTTATTTTGTCTACGCCGCCGCTGCACCCTGGGTGGAGCCAGATGCTGCCACTGCCGCCGGCAAAGCCGTGGTCGTGGACACAACCGCAGCAGCTGCAGCTGCAGCTACAGGTACAGGTGCAGCTGCCGTGGGGGATGTGCTCTGCTCCAGGCTCCAGGGATGCACCATGTCATAATACTTGCGGAAGTCGTAGTCAAAAAGCTCGAAATCAATGCGATATATCTTGAGCAATTGGTCCAACGTTGAGCGATCGATATCGGCAAAGTAGCGCTCGACAACGGCCTCCGATTTGATGCCGCTGCGCGCCTCATTGCCAATTTTGCGCTGCTTTCGCTGCGGCAGCTTGCCCAGGCCCAGGAGCAGCGTCTCCAGGCCCGCCTGCCTTATAATGAACTCCGAGTCGCGCTGGAATGTCTCCGTCTTGCCAATGATGGTAAAGTTGACGCTGCACGGTGTACAGAAGCTATAGATGGGCGCCCAGTGCTCGTCGAAACGCTTGCGCCCCCAATGTTCGGCAATGAGGAAGCGCGCAAACTCCTCGAAGGTGGGTCCGCAGCGGGGCCAGGGTCCGCCCAGTGTGTGATTGCGAAAGCGATGCACAATCTTGGTGCCCAGTGCCTTGTAGAAGGTGTTGCGATTACCCTCCAGCTTGTTGCGGTACGCGCTCAGTATCCGCTCGAAGGGATCGCGCACAAACAGAAAGGACAGAGCACTGGGCAACAATTCCAGCAGCTCGCCCAGCTCCGGTCGGGGGAAACGCTTACGCGCCAGCTCCAGCGGTTGAGTCTCTGTACGTTGCAGATACTGACATCGTAGCCAGCTAAAAGTAAAGCAATTATCCTTAATACTTAAGAGACTGAATACCTAGTGATAGTTACCTAATATATTGAAGTAATACATCCACGTACTGCTGGCCGCCTTGAAGACATTGCACCTAAAATGAGCAACAGATTTAGAAGGAATTTCCAAGGGGAATGTTTAAACTCTAACCAGACAAGATTGTTGTGGCCTGGCGACACAAAGAACTCCCAGGGATTCGGTGGGTACTTTTCCTGCAGCTTGTAGCGCTCACAGACGGCGGCCAGGTGTTCGCGTCGCCGCTGCAGCTCTCGCTCGGTGCTGCTGTGCAGCTCCTCGGAGTACTCGTACACGGGATTCAGTGTGGTGGGTGGCGGTGGTGGAGCCACAGCGACGGTGGGCGAGGTGCCAGTGCTGGCATTGGACCCAGTGCTGCTGCTGCCCTGTGCCGCCGCCTGCTGTTGCTGTGCCAGCAGTCGTTGGCGCTGCATCTGCTGGCGCTTGAGCTTGAGCTGCTGCTTGGAGGGCTCCGCGGCATCTGCCTCCAGCTCGGCGGCCGTGGCCCGCTCGCGGTGCTCGTAGGCATTGAGGGACTCGCGGAAGAGGAAGGCAAAGTAGCAGACGCCCACCAGGACACAGGCACCTATCTTTAGATAGGTCTGCAGGCGTCTTCCATACCGTAGGCGAATGATCATTGTATCAATCCAGTAGGCCGCACTGTCGCGGCCACTACATGTTCCACACGATACTTCGGATGTCTGTGGGGGGGAGTTGGAAACGAGTTGGTCAATAGTTAGGGGGTGACAGTTTAGCGAAATTTGGGGAGCTCCCAGCATATGCGACTCTTTACCATGTTTGGAAAACCTTTTAAAGTAGTGCAAAGTACATAGATCGTGAAATCTGTATCGATCTTGTGTATTCTTGTTTGAGATCAATAGATGAATTGATATACCATACATATATGGCTATGTATACTACGCATACTATACTATCTATATGTAAATTGTACATATATGTAGTTAGAGTAGTTTTAAAACTGTTTTTATGAGGCACACATCTTTGGTACTTCCTATATTGAAAGTCGTATATCTAGAGACCCCAAAAAAAAGAAGAGCTAAGGGTAGAGATAATCGAGATAGTTCAACGAAACTTAACCAATTGCAGAGTGACCTGTGTACTGTGCCCTATTTTAAGGTCTTAACTGATTCATTCAATCTATTCAGAATTAAGTCTAAGCTCGAGAATATTACGTTATATAGGGACGCACTCCTTCTCTTGTACGATTTTGAAATTCCCTCTGTTAGCTCTTTCGAGTCAGCTATCAAGGAATGGTCGGAATGTCCATCTGCTCTAGGAACAATGTGCGTACCAGGGTATCAAACACTTCGATTCGCTCCACAAGCAACCTATCTATTTCTTCTTTCTTCCTCCTTCCGTTCTTTTTTGCCACCCACTTCTTGTGCCTTTTTGGCGCTTTCACCAGGCGACACTTGTTGGTGTGTACACACTAAAATACATACACACACACACACATACACACATACATGTACGCACACACAAACGTAATGGAAACTACGTCATACCCCCACACACAGACGGAGCCCGCACGCACACACATGGACATGGACATGGTCGTGGACAGAGAGAGAGAGAGGGAGGGAAGGAGAGAGTGCTGGGCAGCAACACTCCAAAAGTAGGACGTCATCCTTAAACGTCAACATTTACTTTTCTTTCTGTTAAGTTCTTTTTATACCCGTACTCGAAGAGTAAAAGGGTATATTGTATTTGTGCTAAAAGTGGATGTGTGTAACATAGAGAAGGAGTAATTTCCGACCATATAAAGTATATATATTCTTGATCAGCATCAATAGCCGAGTCGATATAGCCCTGTCTGTCCGTCCGTCTGTCCGTCCGTCCGTCCGTCCGTCCGTCCGTCCGTCCGTCTTGTTTGTCGCCCATTGCTCGAAGGCTATTAGAGCTAGAGCAACCAAATTTTTTTTCCAGACTGATGTATTCTCTCACTCCTAGAAAAAAGTTTAAAAATTCCGCCCCGCCCACTTCCGCCCCCACAAAGGGCGCACATCTGTGGCGTCCACAATTTTGAAGATAGCAGAAAACTAAAAATGCAGAATCATAGAGAAAGACCATATCTATCAGGGGCCCAAATCTGAATCGGATCGGATCATTAATATAGCCACAATAGACAAAAAAACATACGCAAAAACTTCGCTCCATCCCTTTCGCACTCACACAAAATCGAGTAATTTTGGTTTTCGTATAAATGAGCGCCTCGATCTCAGAGACTATAAGAGCTAGAACAACCAAATTTTCTGCCTAGACTCCTGTGATATCGCTTCAGTGCAAGTTTATTTCAAAATTTTGCCACGCCCACTCCCGCCCCCCAAAAGACGAAAATCCACAATTTTGAAGATGAAAAAAAAACTAAAAATGCAGTATCGTAGAAAATGACCATATCTACCAGATTCCCGAATTTGGTTCAGATCGGATCATTATTGTAGCCACAATGATCAAATGAATTTTCAGCTACGAGCTGTCCCCTTCCAGTTGCGCCGTAAGTCATTTATTGGGGTTGATTGTTGCTTCAGCTTCTCTCACACACACACTCACGCTCAAACATGCTGCCTCGTGCAGTGTACGTGTGTTGTTGTGAGAACTGATGTAGATGATGTAGATGTAGATGTCGATGACAGATGTAGCAAAAAAATGTAAAATGTAAAAATGATAAAACATTTTAAAATTCCACATAAATCACATGTGTACTGACTGAGTACGGGTATAAAAGTAGAGTCGCGTTCGAAGCGACTCCGTACGTTCTTTCTCGTTTTTTTTAGTTAGTTTTGTTTGTTGTTGTTGTTACAGCTGTTTTTGCTTACGTTTTTATAGCTTTTAGTGGCTATTGTTTGTTTTTTTTTTTTCCTTCTTTTTTATGGTGTCATTTGTTGGCAGAACTGGGATTTCGGTTGTGCATGGGGGGAGCGATAACTGGACACGAGAGCCTTAAACTATTCATAACACCTCTGAGACCACTTGAGAGTAGTTATAACTGTGGCACAATGGTTGGGCCACACATATGTTCAGATATAACAGATGTACATATATTTTTTGCACCTCAATTAATCTATACATTCACTTTATTAAGGATATATGTATATCCTTTGGTTTACTTACTCTGAAGAGCGGCAGGCGTTTTAGTTTTTCTTTTTTTTTTTTTTTTTTTTTGGTGGCTCCCTGTGTATACAGCACTGAATAGCCTATCCTTTGACTGCCTGTCTGCCTGCCTGCCCTGTTCTGTCTTGTCCTGCCTCCTTGGGGCGGCTCCCCTCTCTCCAGCACCTGAGCGGCGCTGTTACGTGTTGCGTTTGCCTGGGTCTCTCCTGCCTGCTCCGCTTTGCCGTGCTGCTCACTGCGGCCCTCGCTCTCAACTGCCAGCCCGTGGCAGGCCGCAGCTGCTGGTCGCTGCTGCTGCTGTTCCTCGTTATTTGTACCGTGAAGCCGACAATGCTATGCTCTGCGCCGACGCCGTGAGCAAGGATGGAGACAACAGTTTTTTTTTGTTTTTTTTTTTTTGGACAACAAAGTTGTTGAGAGATTGCCGCTAGGCCGCAAAATTCACAGCAGCTTTCAGTTGGGTTTTCTTAAGAATTTAACTGAGAATTTTTACTTTTGGGGGGGCATGATCATTTATAGGTCTTCATGTGACATGTGAATAGACAGTTTAAATAGATGTCCAGAGTCCAAAATTTAACATTAATATTTTGTATACTTGTGAATTTATAATCAGAGTAACAATCATTACGATTCATAACTCTATTGTTGAATAGAGAAACTTCGAGAAGTACAAAAACTTAAAGAGCCTACTGTCGAAACATCGAAATAAAAACTCTTTAAAAAACCCCATAATTATCCCCAATAATACGCGAAATAGTAAATTTTTAATATACAAAAAAATCCTATTAAAATGCGTGTTTTATTTTGTTCAAGTTAAAAAATTAAAAGCTTGTCTAATTTATTTTAATACTCAGACAAGTTTTCTATGAATATTCAAGGAACAAAAGATTTCATCACTTGTCGAAAACTATTCTAATAAAATTACATTTTTTTAATGCTTAATTCCTTCAATACTCTAGCTAAAAAATATCCCCCACATCCTTTTGCCAATGCAAATTTGTTAAATCCAAGAAAAACGAAGGATTGTGTTTTTTTTTTATTTTCTGTGTATATTAAATCTTTGTATTTTTTCTTTTTCTATAAATATTTTACTTTAAAGTACAAACAAATTAATAATAAACTTCTAATACTACGGTTTTAAGACACTTTCGTTTTTGTTGTTGTTGTTGTTGTTCATCTTGTGGTTGTTTTTATACTTTTTGCATTTGCTTTTTAAATATATATATATATATATTTCATTATTTGTTTATGTGTTTTGTGTGTATTGTGTGTGTGTTTGGGTTTGTGTACTGGTATATAAATTATTTTATACGTTTTATACAACTTCCATTAACATTTCATTTGTTTTTGCTGCTGTGCTTAGCGGGGGCTTTTATTGCAGTTTTTGGGGGGGTCGGTCTTCAGGAAAATATCTAAATAATGTTCACTAAATACGCGTGTCTTCAGGTGCCTTTCCTTTGCTTTTATTACGGAGCTCGGGATGGTACTGGGGGAGCGGGGCCTGTGGCTGGTATGCAGTAATGAATTCTCCTTCTATATATGTTTCTGTGTGTGTGTGTGTGTGTGTGTTTGTTTATCGGTACTATATGTGGTAACTATGCAAGTTATGCTAAGGATTGGGGCTTTTCATACGCTTATTTTTTGTTTCGTTTTTGCCTTGCTTTAAATTAAAACATGTACAAAGTATCAAAAGAACTATTTTATATAGCAATCATACATACAATATATATAATAATATTGAACAGTATATATATGCGTGTGAAGAAATATATATATATATATATATAATGTTGTGGATTTTTCTGTGTTTTTTCTAGCGCTTTTTGCATTTACTTTCATTTACTTTACTCTCTGGTTTTTTATTTAGTTTTTATTTTTTTTGTTACATTTTTCCCCTATTTGTTCAAATAACATTTAGCAAAAATAGAGCCTGCCTTATATACAATACAACTTTATATTTTTTGTGTGTGTTTTTTCCTCCTTTTCTTGTTTGAGTGTGTGGCGTGGTTTATGCAAAATATATAACATTATATACGGTGTGTGTTTTTCTGTATATATATATATATATGTTCTTTCACTTTTAGCAAAACGACAAATACTAGTTTTTTTCGTTTTGCTTTTCCGCGTTTTTTGTTGTTTTCTGGTTCATGTTCATGGTTTTTTTTGTGTTTTTTTTTCTTTTTTTTTTGTGTGTTTTTTCATTTTTGTGTGGTGCTTGGCCTTTTTACATTTTTGACTAACTTATTGCATAGGTTTTTCGTTTCCATGTGCATATATTGGGGGATTGGTTGGTTGGTAAAGAAATATCTCGTAATTATTACTGTCCTTAGTCGCTAGAGCATTTAAAACTAAAAAACAAATTTTTCGAAACAACGCAAGCTTACAGAAACTATATATATATAATATGTATAGGGCTATATATCTGATCTGTATTCCGCATCGCTCTATGCACACTGTGGTACATGCAATATACTCGTAAGTTAAATGTTAGAAAAAATATATAAAACCTAATGCAAAAATAACTGCTCTGGCACCCAGACTGGGGACTGGGCACTGCAGCAGTGCGTAAATGTAAAGACAACCTAAAAACTAGAAATGTGTTCATGTTGCATCAAGAAAAACTATAATAAAATATATATACAAACGTATTCGGTTAAATGGAAATCAAACTATGCATAGAATGGGTAATGGGGGTGGGTGGGTGAAGAGTAGATGAAGCTTCTGGTCTGCCAACTACTTTGCCTAAGTGTTTAAATGTTGTTGAGTTTAATGTGAAGTTTTGGAGCTCTCTCGTGTACCTCGTGTGTGTATGTAAGTATGTAAAAGTATATTCAACTAATTTGTTCAAAAATTTCCTCTTCGTAGTAGCTATACATAAATTGCCTGTTTTCACGTTGACTAGCAAATCATTTCATTTCCAATGGGTGGATCGCGTGGTTCTCAGGAGTGGGAGGAGTGGTAGTGGTAAATAGTGCTAGATGAATGAGAATATCGATATAAGAGATGCTGGTTAAGCTCGGGGCTAGAAGTAGTTGATTGATTGATCGTGGGGGAGGGGGAAAAACAACTAAAGCACATAACAATATATACGTTAGGCTCGAGCTCTTGCATCATTTTCTATCCGTTTTAACTGCGTGTGTGAGTAGGGTCTGTGTGTGTGTGTGTGTGTGATGTTGCTCGCTATGAGATGCAACATTATTGCAACTTGTGGCTACCACTAACTATACAAAAAAACTATATATTCTTCAACGGAAATTACGACTATAAATTACAAACGAAAGCGTTCAGTATCAGTGCGTGTGTGTGTGGGTGTGTGTGTGATATATACAGGTAGCATTGGATTTGACGGATTTGTGGCACAGTGGCGGCCCACTATGCCAGTTGGGGCGAGCTGCTGCTAACGGATCGCTGCTCATCGGCGGTAGTTTCGCTGACAAACTCCTGGAAACTCAGTCCCAGATCGTTATTGAGTTGCACAATATTGAGAACATCGCTGGCATCGCGCCATTGTTGATGCTTCGAGGCTATGCCGCTACCGCTACCGTTGCCATTGCCGCCACCACCACCGACGCCGCCGCTGTCATCATCCTCCTCACTGAGTATGTTGTTCAGACACAGATTAAACTCGTCGTAGTCGACAAAGTTGCCACAATCGAGGGCCGTGGCACTGTCGAGCTCGGGCATCAGCAAACTGACCGCATCGTTATCCACATCCACATCCATATCGACCTCCACATCCGCGGCACTGCTGCTGCTGTGGTAGGACAGTAGGTGATCAGCCTCTTCAAGGTAGCCGCCACTGCTGCCGCCGCCGGCTGCTCTCGCCAGATGATCATACTCGACCTCGTCATCATCATCATCATCACCATCATCGTCCTGCGCCTGGGCTAAAGGGAAGCTGCTGATGTCAAGCTGTTCATCGGCGGCTCCCAGCTCGAACAGTTCCATCAGATCGTCATCTTGTGCATCGTTCGGATGGTTCAAGCCTTTAGCCAAGGCGCAAAACTCTGGTCACTTGTAGTCACGCGATGTTCTTCTCCGGCGTCCCTCGGTCAGCATGGACTCGCCAATGACTACACAAAACACAGGAGAGGAAAAAGCATTTAGTGGTTGCCTCTATGTGTGTGAACTACCGATGGACACTCACCTGCACTGCGTGTCTTTCGCCTGGCCTCGGCCACGCTCTCCACATTGGCGGCACTGGCATTATTGGCATTTCCCACTGTCGCCTTCAACGGTGTCCCCTTCGGTTCGGCTGCGGCAGCGGCTGCAGCAGCAGCAGCAGCGGCATTGCTGCGACTATAAATTATCTTGTTGGCGGCAGCACTGGCCCTCACGCTTCGCCGCGTGCCGATCTTCTCGTCCGTGGGCGAGCTGGCAGAACCAACATTGTTGTTTGTGGTCCCACCGCTGCCGGCTGCTGCAGCAGTGGCGCCTCGCGTCGCATGTACCACATTTGTGTTGCTGTTGGTTTGGCTGCTGCTGCTGCTGCTGCTGGTGGCAAGTACAGCTACACCAGGCGATGCTGCTGCTGTTGCTCCTGCCACTGATATGGGTACACTGGGGCTGTTTGAATTGCTGCTGCCGCTGGCATTGTGATTGCTGCTGGCAGTGGCACCTGTCGTCTGAGCCTTGCCACTCCTTGGAGTGCCTAACGGGGGCGTGCCGCTAAACGAGCTGTTGCTGGCGGGTTCTGTGATTGGGAAGGATGTTAAATTTCTGTTTGTTGTGAATAATTAAAAGTATACTTACTCTGCGGCTGCTGTTGCTGCTGCTGCTGGGCATTGCGTCGTGTAACGTGCTTCTCTACGGCTGCTGCCGCTGCTGCAGCTGCCATTGCATCTGCCTCCACTTGCGCCTTGGAGTTGCGCACCTTGCCGGCTACCTCAATCAGCGGCTCATCCGAGTCGGATGACTCGATTTCAATCTTTTTCGGCAGTGCTGCTGCTGCTGTGCCTCCAGTGTTTTGATCAACCGCCGTTTCGGCCGCATTTGTGGGCGTAACACTCACGCTTGCTCCAAGGCTCACACGAGCACGCTTGCTGCTGTTCTCGGTCACATCGGCGGCATCATTGCTGCTGCCACATTCCGATTCCGGCCTACGTCGCTTGCTATTGTTGTTGTTGTTGTTATTGTGGACTGGCGTAGGCGTGAGAACACGCGGACTGGCATTGGAGGAGGATCGCGATATATTCTTTGCTGTGGCAGGCACTGCAGCAGGTGTGGTTGCTGTATTGCCAGTTGCTGCCTCAGGGCTGGTCTTTTGGGCAGCATCCAACGGACTTTCCAGGCGACTGCTGGCCCGTGTCCTTATCCGCGGCGTCTCGCCATCCGTCTGTGCTGGTATCTCTATTGAAATGGGCTGCAGAGAAGCAGCTCCACCCGCTGCATTGACCTCAGCGTGTGCGTTAGTCTTCTCAGACAGCTTCTCCTCCAGCTTGGGATCCACTTTCAACTCCACCTTCAGTTCTGGCGCCAACTTGGGCCCTTGATCGATTTTTATTAGTCCCGACTTGGGGGCTAAGCTGCCGACGGCTGTCTCCTTTTTAATGGACAACAGTGGCGGCATCTCCTCCAGCTTCACCTTCGGCTTGGTCTCAGCTGTAGCCGCTGGTGTCGTCTTGCTGTCTGTGAGTTTCTTGATGAGATCATCGTGTTCGAGTATACTGTGCTCTCCGTTCAACTTGACGCTGCTTGTTACTGATGTTGCTACTGCTCCCTGATGCTGTTGCTGCTGCTGCTGCTGCTGCTGATGTTACTGTCGGCTGCAGTGAGCTCTCCAAACTGCTCAGATGATAGCCACCGCCCGCACTGGCACACTCACTGGCCTCCTTCAGCACATTGGAGACAATGTTCTCGAGGTCATCGGGAAAGTCACCCTCCATTTTGGCCAATGCTTTCTCGATTTCATCGTCAGCCTGCTGCATTTGTTGCTGTGTCAGAGAGACACCGCCGGAACTCGGTGCTACGGGTGTCACTGCCGTGGCGACCATCGAGGCGGCAGCAGTCGTAACTACTGTGGCAGTGTTTGTCATAGAACTGTTGCTGCCACTGCTCGTTAGCTGCTGCTGCTGCTGGGGCTGCTGCTGTTGTGTGGCAGCAGCAACAATGGTGGCTGTGGTTGCCTTGCTGACTTGTATGGGACTGCTGGAGGAGAGCTGGTGTGGACTCTTCTCGGACAGTGCATCCATAGACTCGATGCCGCTATCCTCGCCACCGCCATTGTTGCCATGTCCGGGCGTCCCACTGCCATTGCTGGCCGGCGAACTGCGCAGCGTGCTGGGCAGTGCAGCCGGCGATGAGGTAGAGGTAGAGCTGGCAATAATCGTCGCCGAGGATACCGATGAGCAGGATGAGGATGAGGTTGATGTGGAGGGGGCTGCTATTCACTGATGCTGGTGCTTGCTGCTGCTGTTGCTGCTGACTGACAGCCGCCACCGCCACATTGTTGACCGCAGCAGTCAGAGGCATTGCCGTTGCCGTTGCCGCAGTTGCCACTGGCAACTTTCTATCACAGATCAGCTGGTTTTGTCGTTTGTGTAGTTGTGGTCGTCATGGTTGTCAGATTGCTTGTGGCTTGTGATGGTGGCATGGTTGGTATGCTCGGAGCCTCTGCTGTTGTTGTTGTTGTTGTCACCACCTGTGGACCAGCTGTGACCTTGGTGATCTCGACACGCTTCAGTGTCGTTGCACTGGGCAACATGGTTACGGCCGCCGCCAGTTGTCGTTGCTGCTGCTGCTGTTGTTGCTGCTGCTGCTGCTGTTGTTGCTGTTGCTGCTGCTGCTGTTGTTGCTTCTGCAGCTGCAGCTGTTGCACGGCTGTGATGTATGGCGGCGGCTTATGGTTTTTTGTCATCGGCTTTCCACCCACAATGGGCGTGATGGTAGCCGCAGTCTTGATCTGATTCTTCATGGTCAGCAGTCGGTTGTTGTTATTGTTGTTGTTGTTGTTAATATTGATGACGCCACCGCTTGCAATATTATTAATATTATTGTTGTTGTTGTTGTTGTTGCTATTGCTGCTATTGATGGCACTCAAAGTGATGCTGCTGGGCAACGATGTGGCTATCTTGCTGAGCTGCTGCTGCTGTAGCGTTGTGGATGTCGTCGGTGTTGTTCCCGTATTGGTGGAACCCACAATCAACTGGCCATCACCACCACCGCCAACTCCATGCGCCTGAGCTTGAGCCTGCGCCTGGGCCTGTGCCTTGTGCGCCGCCTCAACTATGGCACTGATGGTCAAACCATTCTTTCCCGCCACAATTGTGGTGGTCTTGGTGGCACCCGTTGTCAGATGCTGTTGCTGTTGCATGGCACCTGTCGACTGTGTGGTTTTCTGTATGAGTATGGGCAGCCCATTCACATGTGGCGGAGGCGTCAGCTTTGCCGTCTTGTTATCCGCCAAGCCATCCAGAAGAAGTTGCTGTTGCTGTTGTGGCAGCTGCTCGCTATAGCTTCGCTTCAATTGACGCTCATCGGTGATGTTGTTCAGCTCCTGTCCCTGTACGTGCCCCTGCACCAGTGGCGTTTGCAACTTCTTGCGATCCTTGCGCGTATTCTTAACTACAACATGATTCTTTCCACGCAAACGAATCTGCAGTGGAGGCACACGTGGTTCATTGATGCCCTTGTACAGATTGCTGTTGCTGCTGCTGCTGTTGTTGCTGCTGTTGAAAGTTGGTGTATACTGGATGATGTTGCGCTTGTGGATGCTGCTGCTGCTGCTGAAGATGTGCCTGTGCCTGTGGTTGTTGAGGCTGCTGCTGCTGATGTTGTTGCTGAGACTGAGGCTGCAGTTGCTGCTGCTGCTGTTGCGGATGTTGCTGCTGCTGCTGCTGTGGCTGTTGCTGCTGCTGATGCGTTGGCAATGTAACCAGCTGTGTTTGCATTGGCAGTGCTTGTTGTTGCATATGATTGTTGCCAACAACTGTCTGCTGATGATTGACAATTATCTGTCCATCGTAGCCCATGCCGGGCTCCACTTTGTCAATCTTCAATCGCAGCTTGAGCTTCTCCTCCGCCGCCTTTGTCTTGGCATTTCCCTTGGCTCGCTCCCTCTTGGGCTTCGGCGTCGCTGTGGTATCCTTGGCCTTGCGCTCCTTCACACCCTGCTGCAGCTTGCCTCGCAGTAGATTCGGTTTGGCTTTCTTGCTGGACGCCGCCGCTGCCGCCGCCACCCCGCTGGCAGTCGCCGATTGGGGCGAATTCAGTCCCCAATTAGTGGAGAACTGTTGCTGGATCGTGGCGAACTTTCGCCACCCAAATTGCTGTGATTCGCTTTGACCCCAGCCGGGCCAGCGCCCTTTCTGCCACGATTTGAGGCGCCGGACTTATTGGATGCCAGCGAGTCACGGGAACGCTCCTGATCACTGCTGCCAGCCAGCTGCATTTGCTGGGCCGAATTGGAGTCCTCCTCGGAGAAGATATTGTTTGGCAGTAGCATATCGTTGGCGGGATTGAAGTTGAAATTGTTCATGCCACTGGACATGCTGCTGCGGAATGGCAATTGGGCCGTTTCCTGCTCAGCCTCTGTATCGCTGTCATCGCTGGCCATCGGTTCCATGTCGCCAGTATGTGGATTGATGATAAATTGCTTTTGTGGCGGTCTTTGCTGCTGTTGCTGATGTTGCTGCTGTTGCACTTGCAACTGTTGTTGTTGTTGCTGCTGCTGATGCTGCTGCTGTTGCTGGCGTTGAGCCATCAGCAACTGTTGTTGCTGCTGTTGCTGTTGCTGTTGTTGCATTTGTCGCTGGACTTGCTGCTGGTGCTGCCGCTGCTGTTGCTGCAACTGTGGCATCTGTTGCTGTTGCCTCTGCTGCTGCTGTTGTTGCTGCATCATCATCTGTTGCTGTAGCTGCTGCTGCTGTTGTTGCTGATAGGGCATGCCAATTATTTGCTGCTGCTGCTGCTGCTGTTGGTTATGCATTACAGCTTGCTGCTGTTGCTGCTGCTGATGCGGCTGCTGCTGTTCTTCTTGCAACGTGCTTAATGCATCTCCCACATCCATTACCGCCGACAGATTCTCCTCAATCAAATCCAAATCCAGATCCTTTGCATCTTGCAGTAATGATTCGAGCTCATTTTTATCTTCGAGACTAAGCGCCGAGTCAAGATCACAGTTGAGAGTTGGCAGTAAAGCGTCCAAGTCGTTTGTGGTTAAAGCATCAAGCACAGAGAGCGATATCAGTGGATCCACCTGTGGGCCCTGCGTGCCCTGTGACCCACCGACTTGCTGCTGTATCTGTGTCTGCAGTTGCTGTTGCTGCTGCTGTTGCGTTGGCAATGGAGGCGGAGGCAGCTGTTGTTGTTGCTGCTGCTGTTGCTGCTGCTGCGGCTGCTGCTGTGGCTGTTGCTGCTGCTGTCCTGGCAGATGAACCTGTTGCTGCTGCTGCTGGAGATTGTATTGCATCTGATAGCGCGTAAACTCCTGGAAACTGCTCTTGGTCACCGAGTCCATTGGCTTGTTGAGTGCCGGCCAGCGTGAATTGGCCGCCGCCTGATTGTAGTCCGGCGGTGGCGCTGCAGGTACATGATGTGCATTTTGTTGCATATGTGTCCCCGCCAGCTCATTCGGAGCCGTAACGGAAACGGGGCCAGGTGCAGGAGCCACTGGCGACACCATTTGTGATGGCTGATGGTTGGCCATCAGCGGACTGTGCATCGAATGGTGACTGGAGGCGGGTGAGTGCGCTGGGCCAAGGGGCGAGGCCCCACTCATGAATTGCTGTTGCTGCTGTGCCTGTGCCTGGGGCGAGGCTTGTGGTTGCATTGGCATACTCATGAGACGCTGATGTCGCCTGTTGTTGTTGCTGCTGCTGCGGATGTGGCGGCGGCGGCGCCAGTGGCAGTCCACCAGGTCGTATTTGCTGCTGCTGCCTCAGCTGTTGCTGTTGTTGTTGTTGCTGTTGTGTCATGGGACTCATGCCCATGTTGTTAAAGCAATCTGTGAGAAGGAATATCCAAAATGTAAGTATATTTCTTCAGCTGTTGTTTCAATAAGGACTTACCAGGCGCAGGCTGAAACTGCTGCTGCTGCTGCTGCTGAGGCGAGGCTTGCATGAATCTCGGCTGAATGCCCTGCAGCTGCATCTGCTGTTGCTGTTGCTGCGAGCGTGGAAATTGTTGCTGACGCAATGCGTGCAGTTGTGCAATTCCCTGTGGCGACATTTGATGCGGAAAGCGGTGCTGGGGTATAGGCTGCTGAGGATACATATGATTGCCATTGTTGCCACTGGGACTGAGCATCGCTTGCTGCTGTTGTTGCTGCTGCTGCTGTTGTTGCTGCTGTTGCTGTTGCATACTCCGCATAACCACTGGCGGCGGGCAGGGCACAGATGCCGACTGTTGTGGTGTTGTGGGAGATGAAGGTATCACCGGACTGAGGACATCGTTCATCATGAAATCGCTGGGCGTTGCCGGGCCAGAGGAACGCATCGGCGAGTTCATCATCTGCGCACCACTGGGACTCATATTGATCATTGGCGACTGCAGTGGCGATTTCATTTGATTTGGATTCGACATGGCATTGCCGTCGTTCTGCAGCAGATTCACCAGCAGCGGCGACGATATGGCAATGTTGTTGCTGCCTGTCGACGTTGCCGATGGAGGCGGCGGGTGCTGATGCGGATGTGGGAGTGGGAGTGGACTGGAGGCAGATGCGTTTGGCGACTGCGTTCGCAGGCTGCTTGGCACTCGCACTCGCACCCGCTATGGCTATGGGAGAGGCTATGTTGTTAGCTGTCGCTGTTGTGGCTCCCAGACCGGGGTATGGCGGAGGCGGCGGTTGAATGAATTGAGATTTGTTGACCGGCCCTGGCCCCAGCCCCAGCCCCGTTCCTGGCGGCGTTGTGGATTGAAGTTCTCCATTCTGTGACGGATTCTTCAATACCTTTAGCGTCACATTTGGCGGAGGCGGCGGCGGTCCCAATCCACTGACGGTCGATGACTCCCTACCCTGCAGGACACGAGCCTGTCGCATGCTCTCGAAGGGATAATCCCTTGGCACATTTGGTGTGCCCGATGGCGAGGGCAGCAGCAGTGGAACTTTACCCTCCATGGGACACACCGTGTTCGGGGACTTGAAGACGGGCGGTGTAGATGGCGGCAGCTGCTGCTGCTGCTGCTGTTGTTGTTGCTGCTGCTGCTGTTGCTGTTGCATCTTCTGCTGTGGCAGCCCCGGGCGCCGCTGCTGTTGATTTGAGATTGCATCGTTTGAAACATTTTGCGGTAATTGTACGATCCGCTGCTGCTGCTGCTGTTGTTGCTGCTGCAAGAAGGCTGACGCCGCCTTGCTCGTGCTGGGACCATCGAAATTCGGGGCCGACAAATGCGTCGCCAAACCTTTGTTGGAAGACGTGCCAGCCGCCTCAATTGTACCACATCCTCCTACTCCTACTCCACCTCCTCCTCCTAGCACATCATTAACATTATCTATGGGAAGAGACCATATGGTGTTAACTGAATCATCTCAAAAATATAATGTGCACTGGGGTAGCACGTACCTTTTGTTATTTTAATATCTTGTCCACCAACTTTCAAAGTTATCACAGAATCGCCTTCAGGTTGCACGGACAGAATGCCGAGGGCACGCAGAGCGGGATTGCCCTCGGCTGCCAGTTGACGTAGCCGCTGCGCTGCATCCCACGGGAGAGACACCGATATCCGCACAGATGACGGTTCGAGCTGCTGTAATTTGTTCATAAAATACATTTCAATTAACACGCTCTTAATACATTTAATTAACAAATTAACAGGAAGTTTTTGGTTTGTTGAATATACATATATTGATATATCGATATACACAGAGAAAACTATCGAATGCGACAACAACTATCGTTGTGATGTTGCAGCCCTGGCTTCACACAACGCACACAAATGCAGGCACACACACACTCGCACACAGAGAGAACACATTTTGTTGGTCACACACAAAATTGTTAAAAATTAATACCAACACGACAGTGAATTATTTATTTAAACTTTTCTGCTCGATGGGCTGGTGGTGGCTGGTTTGTCCGCAAGAAAGGGCAATTAAACGTTTTGACGTTTCTGTTTTGTGCTGCTGCTTCGTCGTAGCTGTGTGCTGTGTGGGTGTGGGAGCGGGACAGCTATACGAGACTCATTGGAAATTCCAACAACAATTTATTCAACAGGAATAATCTATAGATTTAAAACGGAACTCTATGGTATGGCTAAACAGAAATACAGGCGACACAAACTCTGCGCTAATCTGCAACTTGATGGATTTTCAATGGGAGCCAACAGTGCCACGGGTACCCCGCTGTGGCAGGGGGGGGGGCGGTTTGCCACAGGTTGCATTTTCACATGCGTGCGTGCAAAGGAGCGCGTTTTCTTTTGTCGTCTCTGGTTATCGATACCCCGTCGTCGTCGCCATTTTTCTTCTCTTGGCCTCTTGGAAGGGTGTGCGTGTGTGTTTGTGTTGTGTGTGTGTGTGTGTGTGGGTAAGAGGGGAAAGGTAACCAAAATACTTGCTAGAAGTAAGGCAGGGGGCCAGAGCGGGTGGCTGTGGTTCGTGCCTCAATAAACTCACAAAAAAAAAGGAAAAAAAATGAAGCACACACAAACACACACGACAAACGCATGACGGTTCAAATGAGTTTTTGTTGCCAGTTCGTTCAATGGGATCTGCGTGGGTGACGCAAGTGTTCAATGAATGACCCTTTGCCCCCCCCCCTCCCCACACCGCCCACCAGAAAATCGGCGCACAAACAGTGTGCAATAATCACAGATCAGCTGTTCGGCAAAAAGTGAGTGAAGGGAAAAGAAAAGCTTCTCGCCGACAATGCCGCCCATCCGCACATCCCATTCATCTACATCTACACACTCACCTGTTTAAGTGGCATATCATCACACGACAATCGCACGCGTCGTAGATTTAATTGGTAGAATGCTGCTCAAATATCGCATTTAGCACAAACAATAATCGTCGAAGAACGCGAACGGCAAGAGTAAAACACAAAACACATATCCCCCGCCCGAACTGAAATTTATTATTTGCAGCAAATGCAGATGCAGATAATTCATGTAGCGTCGTCCTTTGCATTTAAACAATTGCATTTTTGCATTTTTAATTGGTTAATCCTCCGTTGTTGTTTGCTCCGGTACCCAGACGCTCCCGGTACCAAATTGTATTGTTTTTGCCAATCCAGAGATCCAGGACGACTCCTGGCCGCAAGATAACCCTCTAAACAGCGTGCAGCAGCGGCGATGATAATTGGGACGACGACGACGACGTTGCATGTGTCGCCTCTTTTTGGTTTGCCACAAAACTCACGCGCTCTCTCTCTCTCTCTTTCTCTCTCTTTCTTGCTCCTCTCACGTTACACACTTGCTCGCGCGGTGGCCACTATTATTTGTTGTTAGGTTTCACTGCTGGACTGGGATCCGCTGCTCATCTCCAGCTAATCATTCTTTTAGTTGCTTTATTTAACCTATGCAACTTTGTTTTTGGGCATTTTTTTTCCACTGCCTTCTACACACACACACACTTTCGCACACACACACACACATACACTGAAAACGTGCGGGGCGCGGGCAGGGCTCCGTTGGTGTTGCTGCTGCTGCTGCTGGTGCTGCTGCCGATTCCGTTTTTCCTGCGTCACTTTAATACACTTTTTCGTGTAGAAATCGCAGAGCTCGTTGTTTACAATATAGTTGATGGCATTCACAGCGTTTTAATTCAATTTATTGTGCTTTCACTGTCTTTCATGGCATGCATTGAAACTAAATAATATTGCTTTTCAGAGGCGCCTGAAATTTTTTTTCTGGTTACAACGATTGCGTTTGGTAGCAAATTTTTGTAGCATAATTTCACACGAAGCGCGAGCGAATGGACACTTGGTAACCGCACACGGATGTAATTGAATATATGTAGTTGCTTTTCAGCTTATTGCAATTGCTGTAGCAGTGTGTTTTTCTTGTTTATTTTGTACAAAAATCTTCGTAATTATAGAAATTCCACGAACAATAACAACCGCCATTTGCATTCGCCTTCTGTGGTAGCCATTTTTATTTTCCAGCCGGAGATGCCAATCTGCTCGCTTCAAAAATACACTAAATATGACCACAGGGATGCGTTTTCATGAATAACATATGATTGTTGACCAGCACTGCAAAATAATAAATTTAAATATGGAAATTCAAGTGTAATTTTAAGTCTGAATATTATCTATATGAAATTAAAAAATTTTCGTGTAATTTTTATATAAATAGTCAATGATAGTGCAAATTAATTTCAAATTTTTGTGTTCACTGATTTTTTGAGGGTGACCTTATATATCGTTATCGATCCAACATAGAAAGTCCATAATAAAGCGCATCTTGTTTTTGTGGTGGAGCTTTTTTAACAGTATGGGTTTCAATTTGTTTAAAGAAACCGGGCTTAAGTGGGTTAAGATATATTTTTGCTTCGGTATATTTACGGTATTTTTGACCGTAAGAAGGTTTATTTTGGTATATTTCTGAGCGTCAGACGGTATATTTTATCGATAATTCCGCGGTCACACTGTACTCAGACTAAATTTTCTGCAAATGTGAGTAAAATATTTAATTTTTATATAAACAAGAATTTAGTTATCTTATCGATCTACAATTTGATATAAATTGTCATTGTAAAGCTAGTTATTGGTGGGCATAGTGCAGCTGGAACATGCACTGCGCAAATGGCACTGCGAAAATTACGTAACTTGTGACCAATACAAATAATTTTTTTTTGTTCCTAGCAGCCAGCTGAAAGATGACCAACGCTCCAGCAACCTCCGCCGCCAGCGCCGCCGGCCCAGTCCTGCGTGGCCTCCACAATGCCACCATCAAGCGCAATCTGGCCGTGTCCCTTGGCCTGACTGCCATCGTCACCGTCGCCTACAAGCTTCTGGTCAACGATCCCAAGAAGGCCGCCTACGCCGAGTTCTACCAGTGAGTACAACTATGGTATATCTGTTGTTTTTGGGGATACTTACCAATTCATTGCGATTGCAGGAAGTACGACGCCAACAAATCCTTCGAGCGCATGAAGGCCGCCGGCCGTTTCCAGTCCTGCTAAGCGACGACCCTACTACGCCCCCATGTAGGTGTACGCATATAGTATAAGTCGACGATGTGTTACGTTACGCTTCTGTATTGAAAACTAAATAGATTTCAACACCGTATGTGCATCGCGCTGTTTTACTATCGACCGCTGTCCCAAGCTTCCCAAGTTGTTGCCGCATCGGGGGACTTAAAGCGTTTTTATTTATTATTTACTCGTATTTACAAACTTATCGAAATAGTGCACAGAACAACACACACAAAAGAAACTACATGCCACACCACACCACACCATATGATGATGCGATGGAGCTGCAACACATTTAAAATCTAATGGCAAAATCCTTGTAGTCCAGTCGGTTGAGATTGCTCTGATTCCGCAGATCGCAGCGTTGGATCTCGCAACCGGGCGAGCCCTCGGTGGACAGCCAGGTGATCCTATTATGGGGTACAGCAATGTAATCATTAATGATTCAATTGGATGTTGCTACTCACATCTTGTCCACCTCATCCTTGGGGCCCTGCATTTTGCCAACAATTGTGCCCTGCTTGCTGTTTTTCACCCATCCAGTGATGCCTGCCTTGGTGCAGCGATCGCGTGTATCTTTCGTTAGATTCAGACCTGCCGATTATATCCGAGATATCCCAAATTATTCTATATATTCTACAGTAAAAGTGCCGTGAGGCATGAAACAAAACAACAGCCGCAGTGGAGGCAGCGGCCCCAAGTAAGCAGCTACTTTGGGGTTTTATTTTTAGCTGCTGGTACCAAAGCCCGCTGCAGCTGCAGCCTTGAGCTTTGCCCCCCTGCACCGATCTGATCCTGTCAGGCCGCACCTTGCACATGTCCATAAACCTCAAAGTCCAGCGTCACCAGCTGACGTATGTCGGGAATAATGCCCATTTCGATTGCAATCAACTGCTGCGCACTTTTCGATTATATAAAACTGGGCTCTTTTTTTTCAGGATTATAAATTTGTTTCCGCCTGTCCTTTTTCTTTATCCACACAAATTTAAATTCCAAACTAAAGACAAAACTGCAGTCGCTCAGTATTTGATTGCCATTAAAATTGTCCGAAATATATATATATAGACTCGTGGCTATATTTTATCCGCCGCGATCGCGATGTTTGATTTTCAGCAAACCGTCGCAAATTTCAAACTAAAATGCCAAGTGACTGCAAATTGGCGCTCTGCTCGGTATCAATTGCTTTCTATTTTGCGTTTTTTCGATTTGCATTTGCGTATTTATTTTAGCTGCCGATTGCCAATTGCTTTTTTGTTTTTGTTTTGTTCTTGCTATTATTTTTAAGCAAAAGACAATAGACACACGCGGTGGAGATTTCTTAAGAAGGCGGCGCTCCCACAAGACAGCTGGCTGTTTCGGCCAATACCTGCAATGCGATGCGCTACAAACCATTCTACCATTCTATTTTAGGGGTTCTAGAGTGCGGTAATTAGGGGTTCTACCAGAAAGGTAGGAAATGCAGGTACAAGGTCTTGCAGGATTAAGATAATAAGATCTTCTCGCTTTAGGGGGGGGTCGGAACTAGAGGCCATAAAAGTCTAAAATTATGCCATGTGTCTCTATCTTAATAATCTCTTTGGTTAATGTGTAAAATTCGTTGATTTATTACAGCAAAATCTGTAATTTTGTTTTAAAATGAAAATTAATTAAGTTTTTATTAGAAAATTTACTACAAAAATGTTCAAATATTTAGATTAGTGATATTTTATATCTCTACTAATTACCTATAAAAACCTATTCAGAGTGATCGATCTACAGTTGCTTCGTCCTCATTAGCATTGTGCGCTGTCAGAACTTAGATATGCCCTACAGGTAGACATTATCATACATATATGTAGTACATATATAGTACCTATGTTTGTATGTAGAATATATATTTTAGAATAATGCCACCATTAAGGTATTTATCCGATTTGTTGCTCAATTTATCAACTATTTCGTTTTGTTTTTGCCTCAAGTGAACGTTTTTGACCCAGAACAATGTATAGATTCTAGGTTCTAGAAGCCCATTTTCCTTTCCGTTTTTGATTTCGCTTTCTATATACCATTATAGACAACTATTTAGTGATGCCAAGAATGACAAGTTCATAGCTGGCGAATTGTTTGGGCCGTGAGACTTTTATATAAACAGACGACATTAGTATTTATTTTATTATTTTATTGTATTTTTGTAGAAAGCGAAATTGAAAATTTCATTGAATAAAAACATTATAGGTCTGCGTGCTATAAATTCTATCATTGTCTAAGGTTGGTTCTGTGTCTTCCTTGAATATTTTTAATGTCTGCTAAGTGTCTGCCCAGTGTGGAAGAACAGAGGTTCTATAATTTTATAATTTTATAGTTTCAACAAAACTAAACCAAATAAATATTAAAATCATTAAAATCGGATATATTAGATACGTATGCCTTGATTGAAATATAGGCTATTTCTGGCAATAATTCATATGAGCAAAATATTTATTTCGTATTGCGTGAGGAATAGTTTTCATCTCCTTAAATTCCTTGGTTAATAATCTTCCCCACATTGCTTTATATATAGTATATTTACAAAGATTTATTGAATATACGAATAATGTACAATATTTAATCGTATTCGTAATCGTATCGGTGTGTGTGGTTGATGGTGCTGTCGTTCGTCACTATCTTTTGTGAAATTTTGGACGATATATATATGTATAGTATAGGGTCGAAAGTGCAGTTGGTTGATTAACATTTTATACAGGTCTAGGGATTTGGTTAGGATAAGGATTATGAGTAGGATAACAACTAGGTGTATGTCTAGGGGCTTATTGGCTACACATCTGACTCTTAAGTAAGCTCGTTAAACGTGAATTAAGATTAGGCTTAGGCACTTTAAGCGTACATACATACAACTAGTTTAACAGCTAACCATATGTAGAAACGATTTTAACGATAACAAAGGCTTCAGTTGGCCGTATCTAAACGATCTGCACGGTGGCATGTGGCTTCTCGATGAGGCTGCTCTGTGCCTCCTTGTCCTTCTCCGGACTCCTGCCGATTGTCGCGTGCTCCGGCTTTAGGTAATAGTGAGGCGGTGGAGCTGACGCTGATGATGACTGTAAAACCTTTTTGCGTCGCTCACGTAGAAAGTGTAGACGCACATAGTTAATGGGAATGTCCACACTCTCGGCGCCAGCTCCCTCGGCATCGATGAACACTCCACGCACCAGTATGGAGTTGGAGCATTTGAGTGCGGCCAGCAGCAGGAATGGTATGATGTGCGTTAGCCAGAAGCTCATCAGTCGATTGTCTGCAAATAACACAATAAAAGTAAGTAAAAGGAGAGCTAGTTTTAAGTCGGGGAAATCTCTGTTACCTGGATATAGATACACATCTAATATATTCCAAATGCCACGCCATGCATTCACCGCCCCAAAGAATGTCATCAAATAGTAAATGTCGCATATGATCAGCTTTAGCATGCCGCTTATGCGACGCGACACATATCGCATCAAAGGATGTATCAGAAATGTCACAAAAACTGTCAGATAGCCAATTAGCTGCACCGGGGGGAAATGCTTAGAAAGATGCAAAAGGCTTTGGCTATTAATGTGGATCTTACCAGCGAACCCCATGCCGATTTGGCTTTGTCCTTGGGAAACAGCGTCAAGTCAAAGATGCCCCAGACACCGCGCCAGGCTATCACCACCAGACTGCCAATGACAAAGACCGAGAAGAGTGTGTCCAGCACATAGAGGCCAGGTTGATGGAAACCCTACGGGAGGAGAATAGATAAAGGAAAGAATGAATTTAGGGATTAAGTTATAAAGATATACCTTCAGCTATATAGTAATTAGATGAGTATCTATGGAGTAGATCGATTCGTCTATGGATACTAACTACTTTAGCTCATCTTACGTAAAATACGTTCCATTAATTTCATAACCAGTAAGTACTAGCCTTTTAGTTGGCTTGGCTTATTAATTTAATGTAGTACTAATTTAATCAGCCCATAACATTTTTTATGGGAAGTCTTTAAGTACGAGAAAAACACCTTTACATAACTCAGTAGCATATTAAACTGAATTTTTATGATACTCGTATTTGTGTAATTTTTATTAGCAGTTAGCAGTAAACATCTACGGCCCCATAAAGTATATAAATTCTTGATCAGAATCAGACTTTTAGTTACCTAAACGAGTCGAATCTTTTCTCTCAATTTAAAAAATATCTCATATTAAGAGAAATTTGATAATGAATGGGGCAAATAATGGAATCCATTCAATAATTCATGGAAGATTTTTTTTGTTTGAATAAAATTTAAGTTTATCCGGAAGGATTTATGTGAATCTTGTTCGAGATAGAATATCCAGATAGATCCTACTAAATTTTAGCTTTGATGGGGTAAATTTAATTCTTAATGACTCCTTTCACTTACGGGTATTTTGAACATGGTATCCACCTCGAAATAATCGGTTTTGTGATCCATTGTGACCGTATAGGGGGCTGCTCCAAGGTTCCGAAGCGTGCGCGTGGCGACCAGAAAAATGAGGGCAATCGCCGTTACCACGGAGACAATGATGAGGGAGTCAACGCTGGTCAGCCAGTCGCAAAGCATCCAGGCACCGCGCCACATATTGACACAGACAATGCCAAAGACGGCGGTATAGAGGCGCGACACAGCATAGTAGGTGAGCCGCCGCTTGTCCGGGTGTATGTGATCCTTGAAGAAGTTCTGCGTAATGGTGAACACAAAGTGCCCCACACCGCCGATGAGAAAGGAGGAGAGCGCGGAGAGCGGCAGGCTGCTGGGGAAGAGCATTACGCCCATCAGCTCCCAGGTGCCACGCCAGTAGGCAATCACGCAAGGGGCCACCACCAGGCAGGAGAGCAGCATGTCCAGCAGCTCCAGCAGCAGCTCGTGCAGGTTGCGACGCGGCGCTTCCGGCGAGTACTTCTCACAGCCATGGACATGGCCAGGGCCATGTGGCTGTGTGTGGATGGGCAGGTGGGGCAGATGCTGCTGCTGCTGCTGCTGATGGTGCTGTAGGAGCTGCTGCTCCGACGCCAGCGCCGGGGCTTGGCAATGAGATTTCTGTGGCTTGCTGCTGACAATAATCGGCGTGGGCCCCGCCGCTGTGCCCATCTCTGTGGTCAGCATCGCTGATCCCAAACCAAACCAATACGATGTGCTCTGTGGAAGGGCTGGCTCAGCCTCTCTTGATTGCTTTAATTGTTGATAATTTCCACTCCGGATATGTTTTTGTGACGGGGACAACTGACTGCGGTCCTGCGCTCCAGCCGTAACCGTAAAACCCGTAAGCCTGTAAACCGTAATCGTATCCGCAATCGCAACCACAACCTGTACGCGGCGATGCTCAACTGTTTTCGCAATGGTCTCGGTCTAGGCTGTCCGTGAATGAGCCCGTGGGCATTGTGTTCATTGCCAGCTCCGTCCGGCTGGAAGAGAGAGAGGTATAGAGAGGGAGGAGAGCCCTCTATACTGATCCTCTCCGGATCTGTGTGTTACCGTTGTTGCATTTTTTTCTGCTGCTGCTGCTGCTGATGATGATAATAATCTGGCACTGATAATTACTCGCTCAGTCTGTCTTTCTGTCTTTGTCTATGGTCTGTCTGTCACCTCTCTCTCTCTCCACCGACTGTCTGCTGTTGCATAATACAGATCCACATTTACATCAACGTTTAAATCCACATCCACACATCCACATTGGGACCATTGGCAATGTCTGGAAATGTAAATGTTAAAAAAAAAGAATTATTAGCAGATGACTCCGGTCGCACAATCCTTATCAATAGCAAAGCAAAGAATATAGGCTTAATGTGATTATAGTGCCTCCTCTAGCTTATAGAACAGATAGTTCTTATGGATGCTATAGACGCTTATCAGATCCACCCATCAAATCTGACTGTTTCCAGTATGCACCCGACAAGGGGAGACGTACACCTAGGGTACATTGTCTTGGTGTTTGTATTTATATGAGTATGGGGAATATATTGTGGAACTCCTATCACTGGATTATATGTAGCATTATATATTATAGAGAGTGCTTTAGGGTTGTACTACTTACTACTAATTACGTACTACTTTCCTGTATTAAAAAATTATAGAAACTTTAGCTGAAGCAAAGTAAAATATACAAAAATGAAATCTATTATTCTGAAACCTATTAACCATAACAAACTATATTTTATTCGATAGATTTATTTATTCCTCCCTCTGATTTAGGAAACATCTACCCTAATTTATTTCCAATTTCCACTACGATTCCTTACTCCTTTCAATTCAATTTATAAAAAATACCCTCATAATTCATTCATAGTGTTAATCATATGGAAATCCTTTATTATTGTTCAGTAGAGTATAAAAATATATACCCACCATAACATACTATATATGTATATATGGCGCACGATTATCTGTTTGCCTCGGCTCTTTTGAGATGTTGTCAGATGTTGTGCCCCACATTTATGATGATCACCTGAGAGCGAAGCTCTTTTGCTGATATCTCAACGTCAACGTGACAATCTGTGCGTTGGGTGGCGGCCCTCCAGCGGACACTTAAGTCCGACGCTCCTGACTTATCTCAAGTGACTTAATAGATCCAATTTAGGCACAGCTACAACAACAACAACAACAACATACCGCCAAGAGTTTTGATTATAACTAAAATGCCACCGAAACAAAAAGCGAAAGTGATGCCGCACACGCCTCAACGGAGACATTGACAGTGTCCCTCTCTCTCTCTACCCTACGGTCTTGAACTTGTCCGACCCCATCTATGAAGAGGTCAGGGGCACATGGTGGAAAGGGAAAGGGCAGAAGAAAGGCACTGAAGAAAATTATGATGAAATGTCTGGGAGTGGGCAGGGATGGCATGGGGCATGGGAATGTTTTATTTTGATTTGGTTTATTAAATACAGGTATTTGTAAGGAAATAAGTCTAAGAATTCTAGTCCAATATAATCTTGGTAAAGTGCTTTAATTATGTGTCTAAATGTCTGTATATAGATCATCAAAAACTGAGGATGTTTTGAGTAATCGTAATTCTGGTTATTAATAGAATTCAACAATCAAAAAAGTATAAATATATCCCTTGTGGAATTAAGTATATAGAATGCTTTATATTCCGAAAAAAACTGTAATACTCCTGCCTGGTTTTCATTACATCTGCTCTTCATATAGTTTTTGAATGAAATATTTTCGACTTTGATTTATTTCATGAATTGCTCATTTGACTTGTCTGTCTGTCTTCTCAATTATGCATCGACTACATGGCTTTTCCCGCTAATTAAGCGGCACCCTTGCCCTCTCCACCCCCCTTTGGAATTAGTGCAGGATGTTTGTGATTTTCGTGTTTTGGTTTTAGTTTTGCTTTATTTTTTTGTTGTTTGTTGTCTCGACAACGCGGCGTATGCGCGATAATTAAACACACGACTTTGCTGGGGGCCTCAGGCGATGGTCCCATTCCAGCTGCTGGGGAGGTTGCTGCTGCTGCTGCTGCAAGCTGCAAGCTGCAGTTTGGGTCAAGCGCATTCGCATTTAAATCAAAGTGGTGGATCCACTGGCTAAATAGATGCCCCGCCGTGAGGCTCATTGAGGCAGCGGCCGCCCAGCAAGACTTCCTCGTTTAGTTAGCCCATGATGATGATGATGATGAGCCCCAATGGATGGATGACTATATATACATATACTCGTAAATTAAATATATCTGGCATACGCATATATGTATAGTACAGAGAGCATACAGCAGTGGCTGATTTCAAGTTCAAACTCCCCAAGTGGGCCAAATGACGTTTCAATGCAATGTCAGTATGGGCCCATCCTCCAATGGGTCTCCTCCATACAAACAGAAAAAAAAATACAATTTCAATTTCAAATCCAAATCCTCCCTCTTTTGCTGTACACATTGTACTCCAATTATGTCAGCTAATTGACAAAGAACGGGTGACAATTCAAATGCCAAATTGGACGACAACGACTCATACACAATTTTCGCAAGGTTCTTGATAAGTCCGACCAGTATAAGTCTACCGACTTACGAGTTACGAAGCTAATTAGGTTTGCCCAACAATTATACACATATAGTCTCAAGCTGTATCTGGGGGGCTTGGATGGTTGAAGATAAGATGTCCATCCAACCATCTAAACACTCTCTAATCTCTTGTTTTACGATATAGCTGATGTATTTGGAAATGATTAAAGGTTTACTATACAATCTCTGCGAATGATTCAAAACTCTGCCTGTGACTTGTTCAAGAAAGCCTTTTCAGGTGCCTGGAGAGGTGATGTGCCGCGACTGCGATAATGGATAGTGTACATCTTTTACAGCTTGGTTTTGTTCAATATTTACATTTCACATTATCAGCATTTAAGTGCTCTCTCTTTGGTGTCATTGTCAGATTGAATAATCGTCTCTATGCGATTTAGTTCTAGAGTTTGCCAACAAAAGAATACTACTATATATATAATAAAGAACGGGCAAACATTTAATTCGAACTTATTGACAGTCTAGCACTTTTATGGCAAACTCAGGTTATCAATACACTGAACTGAACTAAACTATTAAATATAATTTTAAAGTTTATATTTCCTGAATATATAAATAATGTTTTTCCTTTTTTAGAATGGTTTTCGTTTGAATGAAAAGAAAGTTAAGTAAAAGATTTAAGTTATAATTTTTAAGTTTTATTTTTGGGTTCATATATCTTTTCATAGCTGTACCTGTAACTCTATCTTTCGATCGACAGTTCAGATATTTATTCTGGATTTACTAATGAATTTATGGTCTTTGTATCTATATATGTACATACATACATATCTATGTATCTGATTTGATATAGTCTCATTAAATAAACATAAATATATATAATATATCGTATGTATTTATTAGGTTCTTATCTTGAATGAACCATAAAAATGAATTGTGCCTGTTTTATACAGATTTGATTTGAGTTATGGTTCCAAGATACAATACATTGGATGCAAGCATACACTTATTTCCCTTCTTTATTTTTCTATAAATTATACATACGAGAACAAGAATTAACTATTTTGAGATGCTTTTCAATTAATACTATTTAATGTTACAAAATATTCCTTATTAATCCCACTCCTCTGAATTTTATAGAACCACTTGAGGATTTGGGCCACGATTAAATGTAATTTTCATGCACTAATCTATTGAAACACTTTCAAAAATTTATAAATAGAATTTCTCTGATTAGATAGAACTTCCTTACCGGCTACCGTGGGCAATCAGTTATCGACTTACAATTTATTACAAAATCATCTCTGAGCGTAAAATGCGTGCGTGCGTGGGTGATAGGGGAACAGCGATAAACACAACAAAACAAATACACACTCAGGCACACGCATATGCCTATGCATACGCACACTCACACTAGTAGTACTAGTACTAGAACTGTAATAAATTTATGCAAAAGCAAAAACATTGGTTTACCGTTTCAAATTAGCAGCAGTTTTTGCTTGTGCTTGTGACTTCTGCTTTTGCTTTTCTGCCTGTTGCGGCGTCGCGTGGATGCGTGAGCGCGCTGAGCCCGAGAGTGCAAAAGAGAGCAATAGAGTGCGATGAGCTTTTGGTTTTATTTTTTTATTATTTGTTATTTTGTTTTCGCCATTTCGTTTATGATTTTTGGGCGAGGGGGGTGGTTGGTTTGTTGTAACGCACGCCTAAGTGAAAGGAACAAACATTTATGATTCGGATCAATTCGCGGATCGGGTTTTTTTTCGTGCAAAAAACCAAAGCGAAATCTATCCACGGAGAGCCTGCGCACATACGCACCGGAAATGAGCGGCGCGGGACTTGTCGTATATTTCGATATCGGTTTCGGGTTTCGAGTTCGATTTCGTTTGACCGTTTTGTTGTGGGCCCAAGATGTTTGAGGTTCGAATGCGCGTAAGCGACTTCTGGCGCTACTATATATAGGTATGGTATGCTTATAGGAATCCGCTAGACTAAGCCACACAAAGGCACATTACACACACACAAACACGTTGCAATCTAGTTTATTTACGGGTGTACGTACGGGCGCACGGGTACGGTGTACGGTTGTTTGAACTTTTGCACGCTTCCCGTACAGCAGAGGACAGAGCTGGGGGCAGGGCAGAAGCGTTCGCGTTCTTCTGTTTCGCTCGTCAGTCGCCAGTGGCCGCAGAAACTGAACTGGAAGCTGGAACCCGTGGCTGATTTAGGTTTCGGACTCGCACACGGACTGCTGTGTGGAGAGGGCGACACATTTCGCACTCAAAGTGGCCCCAATACCGCTCGACATTGTGGAGGGATAGTCGAGTCAGCTTTTTTGGATAAAGCCGCTAAATCTCAACAGCGATCCAGCGAGTCTAAGCTTGAGCTTAATATAAAACGCGCTCAGTGCTGGATACGAGAGATAGCTAACTGTGTTGCTACGTATCAGATATTTGAGTGTCAACTGTTTTAAAATATTTTTCAGCTTTCTGAGATTTTTTTTGTTGTCCAGCAATTGTGAAACTTTTCAAATTCTTTTCTATTCTTGGACAATTTTGAAATGATTTTCCACGAGAGCTTTGTGGCGCGAAAGCTTTCCGTTTTGGATATGGCAGCACTGCCCTGGTAGTGGGTCAACTAGGAACCGACTTGCAGGTGTCGCTGGATTATCTAAATTAGCATTAGCAAGTAAGTCCAGTAAAGACGGATCAAGGTCAGTTCAGTTGTTATCTGTTGAAAGATATTTAACAGCTTCCTGTAAAATGTAACTTAATTTGCATTATACAGCAGCGCGTGTCTTGTTGTCCACTAATAAATTATGTAATTATTCAGCGTGAGAATTAGATCAGAGTGTTGCTGGACTGCTTAGGGAACGAGACTGTATCGAAGATTTTGCGCATCAGTCTCCATCCAAACTTCATCAATAAGCAGTGCCGTTTTTTTTTGTGATTATTTTTTAATTAAAGGCGCACTCGAAAGCTAGTAAAAATTGGAAAATAATTCGGATTTAATAACTCATAAAAGCGACTCAATTGCATCCAAATGCACATTTATAAATATTCAATTACGCCTGGGAACTGGAAAGCCAAACCCACCGATCGATCGACCGACTGTTACTTTCCCTCTGAATCGTATCGATAATTTATGCGTGAATACTTAATTTTAGATAAGAATATTTGATTTAATATTGTGATTTGATTGTGCAAATATATAAATTCAATTTGCCAGCGGATCAACAGCTCGTACACCCTGCTGACTGACAGCTAAAGATTTATATTGCAATTGATACCAAACACACAAAAATTCCCAGCTCACGCGAAACTAATTAGTCTCGGATGCCTGCAACTGCGATGCATGATTAGATTTGATTTCGGGCTGGCTGCAAGAGTTCTTCAATAACAAAACAGCTGTGCGACATTTGGCACTCCATTGAAAGTTTTTCTTTGTCTTTTGATTTGAGTGGGCCCTGATTTTGGAAACTTTGCCACAGATAAGTTGGAATGTTTACGATTTCGATTTTGGGTTTTTTTGTCTGGCAATTGGCAAAAAAATCCTAATGCTTATTTAATGTTCAACCTTGAATTTCATGGACTGAGATTGTGGCACCCAAAATAAATTCAAGAAGGTGTCTGGGGTTTTCCTCTGTCACTCTATCTCGGTTCTGGCCAATACTTTATCAATCAGTAACACTAAGAAAACTGAGTTGATGATTTATTCAAAGCGAGGCGTATTTGAAGAGTTTTGTTTTGTTTGATGGGAAAAGCCCTTATGACGAATTTTGGACATTTTCTTTTTGGGAGATTTTTATACTTTTGGTTTGTTGAAATGATTTGACTGTGTTTAAAACCAGTCAAAACTATTTCGTATGAATAGAATTTAGAGCTCAAAGATATCTGAGTACCAAACCCTTTTTTGGTCAGTAAAATTTTGCTGTTTTTCTCTCTTTGCCCTTTCCGTTTATGTTTCTGTTTATTTCTTATTATAAAAGTAAGAGAAATATTACAATAATTGCTTTTAACATTTACTAATTTTCTGCTCTCCTCATTAAGCACATGTTCGTTAATTAATTAAGCCAAATCACAGCTTTATCTTACCAACTTTCCTGATAGCGCCTGATATCGAATAGCGTCAAAAAGTGCAGAAACTATGGGGCCAGCGAGCAGAAATGTTTATGCGAACGAAACACCTTTAAAGCCGGTCACAATATTACTAACCTACCACAAGAGCAACATACTTCAACTAGGGATTTGTTTTGGATTTGGTAGCGTTTTTTTTTTATTTGTCACTGCCTCTGCTCTGACCAGCGCGATATTCCAATGTCAAGCGACATAAAGATTTCGGTCAGATCAGACAGACCTAAGTGTATGCAAATGAAACGCGTCCAAAGATCATCGAATAACCGAAAACCACCAACGATCACCGGATAGTTTTTAGTTTATGCTGGATTATTTATTAATATTATTTTAATTAGCTTAGAGACGCAATAGAGTAACGATATTTACATACGACTCCTCCGATTCCGTCGCGCGTTATTCACAAACAGAAACTGAATGTTGCCAAATATTTATACTACACTCACTCTCCTCCTCCGGCAGCGAGAGGCGCCCAAATCGGCGGCTGTGCTGTTATCGCTGCCAGTGCTAGCTGATAAGGCACCAGCCGAGAGGAAGGTATAAATATGAGTACGATTATTACTATATATATTCCACTTTGCTAAGCTGTTTGACTGGTCCACTTTGCGACGATTAGAAATTAATGTAAATATGATTCTCCCCAATCCAATCCAACCCGATTTTCATGTGTATTTTTCCGCTATGTCAGCTTGTACGAACATTATGTTTGTGGTTCTTGTTCTGGGCTAATTCAAATTGTTTAAAACGTGCCCCTATCGTGGAATCGCAGAAACGCGCGCAAACACAGACATAAAGGCCCAATCAGACGTCGTTGCCGGGTCATAAAAGTCGAGCAATGACTCGCTATCGATGCCGATGCTCCAAAAGCGAGAGGGTTCGCATTTTCTAGCGATTAAAGTCGCGTCGTCACATCTTGCGTGATTATAGCGCGCGTTTTAAAACGCCAAGGCGTTTCGAGTCGCTTAAAACAAAATTTGTAAGCGTTTTAAATCGCTATTTCTTGTAATTTCAGGCGCGATTTTGAATGATAATAAAACAATTTATAATAAGTACAGCAGCCAAGAGTGGTATACAGACTATTTCGGAGATCACCCCATTTGATGTGATTTATTTTCTGATCGAAACTTTCCTAGAAAATTTTGCAATTATTAGCTGCATCCAGTTCATGTTTTACTTTAATAACTAAATCCACAAATTTACAAACAAAAAAGGTAAGCCCAGTAAACCATGATATGCCATCCCAGTTGTCAGTTGTCTGCTTTGTGTGAGAATACTGGAAAATATTCAGTAACCGCAGGGAAAACTGCAGAATGAAACAAAATTCCAAAAATTTAAATCAAAATACATATTCTGGGTATATTTCCAATATATTTCCGGCATAGTTTTAAACTACATTTTATAATTAGACTTAAGTATAAAGTGTATATTTTTCTATATTTTTACAAAAGGCGAGAAGGAGTCGAATCGCCGGTTCACCGGTGTCGAAAAGGTACGAGGCCCGCTGTAGATCAAATATACATATAATGGGTTCTACATGTCGTTCTATTATGCATACACAAATTCTTCACCAGCCCATAAATATGCTTTAAATTTGAAACTTGCGTACGTTTCAAGTCGCTACGGAAACTCTGCCCTAATTTTGCAAGCGATTATAATCGCTGACAATTGCGCGCTTTAAAACGCCTGAAACGCCTGCGTGACAAGTCGCATAATTTTCGGACGTTTTTAATCGTTGTAAAGTCACTTTATTTTGCTTTTATATTTTTAATAGCCCACGAGCGGCAACCGATAAGAGATTTTCGCTTTAGGTCAGGCGCAATCGTCAGCTGACAAAAGGTTATTGTGCCTGTTAAAACTGTCGATACGATTCCGATGACAGCACTCCACTCTATACAAATATAGGCACATAAAGTGCACACAATATGTATTTAAATATTGATATATATATGTACAATGTATTTGTACCCAGATTCAACGAGTACACAGGTTACTACGGTATGGAATCAGCTAGAATATTAGTAATTAGCTGGAAAAATTCCAACTGAGTGGCGGGTTGTACATATCACAGTGTTCCACTACGTGTGCCGCCACTCACTAAGTCAAGGTATGTACTGCCTTTTCTTATACTCCCTTTAGCTATTTCTATAGCTCCACTTATCTTCCATTCTTCAATAAAAACACATTTTAATTTCCATTTAACTTTAGTATGGTGTAATTTTAATATCCACAATATTCATGAGTGATCAATTTTTTGGGCGATTATTTTTTGTTTATACATCAAGAAAGAAGATAACAAATCTTGTGTGTTGTTTGTGGGGATTATATCGAGGAATGAATTTCATTACATGCGCAACTACACACTGTATGCTTACGTACTACGAATTTAAACTAGAATATACGTTAGAGATAGAGCATATAAGATATATTTGGTAAGTGTGGGAGGGGGTGGGGGAACATCTAGTGGCCAGCTCTCAAGGAATGTCGAATGTACTACTGTACTGTACGGTACTGTACTCTGTGCACAAAGCTTTAAGTGTGTGATTTAAAATAGGATCTCATTCCCAAACTCAACTGCCCGGGAATCGCAGCGTATGTAGATTGAATTTTTGGACCTAATCATCCACAGACGCTGCAAGACGGCAGTTAAATTTTGTGGGGCATATCCGATCCGTTTCGAGATTAGTTTTATCTTATGTAGCTGTGCGTAAATGATTAATTTGTTTGCTGGTTACTGGATATTCAGAGAGATAGAGAGCGATATTCAACAACGTAAATTCATTCACTAAATATGTGCTAACTAGTGGCTTGCAACGGATGCAACGCGATGCGATTTGTTTTATTCCATTTTGGGTGAGAGATTTGTTGTGTGGCTCCACCACACATTGGCTCCTTGGCTGCAGCGAGTGTGGGCACGACACGAGTATTGGATGTGTGATGTATGGTTGGTTGGTTTGTTGGGTTGCCACATCCACAACACTCTTATGCTAATCGCTCTACATGCGCGGCATCTACTTGAACAGACGCTTCAGTATGCTCTGGATGGTCGTCAGCGATTGATCCTCTATGAGGAACGTGCGATGATTGCCCTCCACAGTGTGTACTTCAACGGGTTTTGTGCAGACCTAAAAGAACAGATTAAATGTTGATTAATAGAGTTCCAATTTGATTTGTGTGTGTATGGTTAACCCACCTCTTTTAGGCGATAGTCTTCGTCCAGCTTGGCAGAGTTTTCTGTGGGCTTGACCAGAGTGACATTCGATTTGAGCTTCAACGTGGGCTTGTAGCTATCAGCCAGCTCCAGTTTTTTGTAGAACAGCGTAGCAGACTTTTTGATCTGTAAACCATAAAAAGAACAAAGAGAGTTATTAACTGTGCCCTGGGCTAAGACTGGATGTGTGTTTGCTTACCGTCTCCACGGGCTGTGTGATCTCAACGCTCATCAGCTCGGCAAAACGTTCCAGTTTCTCCTCCCATGTGGGAATGACCAGTAGCAGTCGCACCAGCTATAAAATGCAATCAAATGATAAGTATTCCTTCAGCTTCGATCTATGTTTACTCTCCACTTACCGCCTTGTAGTCAATGTTGGCTAGAACAATGCCAAAGTAGGCCAAACCGTAGCTCTGGTTGCTGTTCGAATCATCGGCGGTGTAGCGCTGCTTGAAGCTGCTCGTGTACCAGTTGACATAGGTGGGCGCACCATCCAACATGATCACATTGGCCACCTCGTTGGTGTCCTCCAGTATGGCGGTCATCACGTAGGTGAGCAGGCAGCCAAAGGAGTAACCGGCTAGCTTGTACGGGCCCTTGGGCTGGACTGTGCGGATCTGCTGAATGTAGAACCTGGCGGCAGCCTCAACGGAATCGACGGGGACGGCATCGGTGAACTGGAGTCCATAGGCAGGCACCTCCAGGCGCTTGGCCAGTGGCTCCAGGGCGGACGCAAAGCCTTCAATGGGCGAAATGAAGAAGATGGGCGTCTGCTTGCTGTTCGCCGGCGCCTTTGTCTCCAGCCGCACGATCGCCTCTGTGGGTATCAGGGCTGTGGTGAACACCACCTGTGTGCCATCGCCCAGTGGGCTGGTTGTGCGCGAGGATGGGTTCGATGTGATGCTGGTGGCATCTGCACCACCAGGCGCTCCATTTGTAGCCGCAGCAGCCGGAGCTGCCACAGTCTTGGCATCGGCGCCACCGTCCATCTGCTTGAGGGCGCCGAAGGTCAACTGACGAATCTCCTGGGCGGACAGCACAATGTCGAAGTTACGCTCGAGCGTCTGCTTGATCTCGGCACTCATCAGCGAGTCCATGCCGAGGTCGGCCAGCGAGGCGGCATCCTGGATGTTCTTGGTGTCGCGCAGACCCAGAATATTGGCGATGGTGGCAATCAGGCTGACGCCAGCCGACGAGTCGGACTTGCGCTTCTCGGCCACCACCATTGAAGCGACCACGGGATGGGGCTGCTGCAGGAACAGATCGATGGTCTGCAGGCAGGAGGGCATGCGCTGGGGCAGGGTGCCTCCGATGACGGTGTCGTTGTCGCCGAGATTCTCCAGCACCAGGCCAGTGTCGCCGATGGCGCCCCACTGGATGGCTGTGCCGGGGAAGCCGCTCACCTGCCGCTGCTCGCAGATGCGCTCCATGGCAGAGTTGGCCAGGCCGTAGTTGGTCTGTCCAATGTTGCCACGGCCGCAGGACACGCTGGAGAAGCAGATGAAGTAGTCCAGCTCGGTGCAGATGTTGCGCGAGTACTGATCCAACCACTTGGTGGCCGTCACCTTGGGATCGGCCACTGTCTTGAAGTCCTTGGCCGTCTGATCCTCGATCAGGGCATCGCGCAGCACGGCAGCCAGATTGAAGATGCCTCCGACGAGGGCCAACTTGTTGCTGTTCTCCAGCAGCTTCTTGGCACCAGCGGCGGTGGTCACATCGCTCGTATCGATCACCACCTTGACGCCACGCTCCTCCCAGCGACGGATCATCAGACCCTGGTAGCCGGTCTTCACGCCCGACCTGGAGGTGAGCACGATGAAGCGAGCGCCGCGGGAAACCAGCCAGTTGGTCAGCTCCAGGCCGAAACCGCCCAGACCTCCGACCAGGATGTAGCTCTTCTCCGGGTGCATGTAGGTGCGGGGAATGGCGTTGATCAGACGCGCCTTGGGCTGCTGCGCCTTCTTGCCAGCCTCCTCATCGCGCACCTTGATGACCACCTTGCCGATGTGCTTGCCCGAGGCCATGAAACGGAAGGCCTGCTCCACCTGCTGATCGTTGAAGACGGTCGTGGGCAGTGGCAGGACGGCACCGCTCTTGATGCCCTCAGCCACTAGGCCGACGACTTGGTTCTGCATCTCCTCCTCGCCCTCCATCACACTGTCCAGCAGGATTCCGTGGAAGGAGGTGTTCTTGAGGAACACGGACATGCCCAGAGGGCTGTTGTTGCTCAGATCGAATTTGCCAATCTCCAGGAAGCGTCCATTGAGACCCAGGCAGCGGATGGAGGCCTGCAGCTTCTCCTCCGATAGGGAGTTGAGCACCAGATCCACACCGCGTCCCTTGGTCTCGCGCATCACCAGTTGCTCGAAGGAGGTGTCTCGGGAGTTGCCAATGTGTCGCTCCTGCAGCTTGGGGAATCGCTTCAGCAGGAACTCGCGCTTCTCCTTGCTGCCGACGGTCGTGAAGACAGTCAGGCCATGAGCCAGGGCCACCGAGATGGCTGCCTGGCCCACTCCACCGGATCCGGCGTGAATGAGGATGCGTTCGCCCTTCTTCATCTGTCCGCGCACCACCAGAGCGTAGTAGACGGTGGAGTAGACGCAGGGCACGGTGGAGGCCTCCTCCATGGTCCACTTGTCGGGTATCTGCCACATCATGCGCTTGCTGGCCACACAGGTGGTGGCCAGCGACTTGGCTGGCACCATGGACATGACACGGCGTCCCTGGGAGTCGCGACCGGCAAACTCCAGTCCGAGGACGCAGTCCTGTTCGGCCAGATCGCCGGGCAGGGCATCGGCAGCGAGCTTGCCGGATGTCAGCATCACGTCACGGAAATTAATGGGTGCATAGTAGACGGTGCAGGTCTCCAGGTTCTTGTCGGTGGCCACAGCTGTGTCGCCCTTGGCCGCCTCGATCCACTTGAGTGAGGCGAGATCGCCCTTGACCAGCGCATTCACGTAGGCATGCTCCACCTGGAGCGTGGCCTGCTGGGTCTCCAGCTTGAGGTGGCGGAAGGTGCCCCAGGCGCCGCCCTTGAGGACGTTCGAGATGAGATCCTTCTCCAGCTGCTTGCGGTAGAGGGGCGCTGTGAGGGAGAACTTCTCCGCCTTGGCGTCCTGCACAAAGACGAGACGCGCCAGCTTGCCGCCATTCTCGTTCTTGATGCAGGTCATCAGGCCAACGGCGCCGAAGAGCTCCTCGCCCTGGCACACCACATAGACATACTGCTCCTCCGTGGAGGCTGTCAGCAGCGCTGCCTTGAGCTCATCCACCCACTGGAAGTTCTGTTCGGTGACCTGCACGACCACAGATTTGCGGCTCTTCAGATCGACGGCACGGCGGGCCAGCACCAGGACACGGGTGGCGCCCAAGCTCTGCTCCTGCACGACCACCAGGCCAAACTTCTCGAGCAGCGCACGTCCTGCCTTCGTGTAGGTGGCTACGGTCTCCTCCAGGATGAGGAAGCCAGTCTCACGAATGCTGGCAATGGAATTCTCCAGGGTCTTGGTGTCCGGGCGCGACAGCACATCGATACCAAAGACAAAGTGACAGTTCTGCTCTACGGGCTCCAGCAGCACATCCTTGGACACCACACGCACTCCCGAATCGCCCAAGGCGGCCGTAATGGTCTCCTCATTGTTGTTGGACGTGACCACGGCCACATCGCCGGTCAGCACGGGCTCTCCCTCGATTATCTGCAGCAGCCGATTGGCCACCAGCACATCCGGATTGCGGCCATTGGCCAGCTCCACGCCCTTGAGCTTCACAGCGCCGCTGGAGTTCTCGATAATCAGTTGGATGGCCACATCCAGGGCATGCAGACGCGCCCTCTCCGAGTTCTCGTGCAGCTCGCTGGTGTTGTTCTGCGGCACAAAGTGGTAGCGCTCCAGCGTGGGTGGCGCCTGGGTGCCCGGACGACGCTGGGCCAGTGTGGCCTTGAGGCCACGCAACTCCACGCCACCGCTCTTGATCACATTGATGTCGCTGTACCAGGAGACGGGCAGACCCGTTTCCGTCTGCTCCTTCTCGGAGAGCGCGGCCAGCAGCTCCAAGTGCTTGACTGGGTTCAGCACAGCCTTCTCGATGCGCGTGGGCAGATAGAGCTCGCGCAGGTTCTTGCTGAGGATGCTGAACTGCAGCATGGTGTCCATGTAGCTGATCCAGTTGTCCACCCACTGCAGCTGGCCGGCAGAGGCCACCGTGTCGGACTTGACAATGCCGCGGAAGATGCCGCCGTAGTCGTAGCCGCGCAGACGCAGCTCCTTGTACACATCATTGGTGGCCAGCTCGCGGGCAGCCTTGCTGGCCGTCTGCTCCTCCAGTGGCAGCTCCTCGTTCTCAATGGACTCCGGAATGGTGATCCTGCCGGACACGGCCAGGCTGCCGCTCTCGCAGATCTCAAAGGCTCCAGTGCCATCGAAGAAATTGATGCCGAACTTCACGACGGCATTCTTGTTGAGGATGGTGGCCCGATGGAAGACCAGATTCTCCATCACGACCGGGGTCTTGTGGAACTCACCGCCGCGCATCTTGGCAAAGGTCTGCCAGGCGAGCGTCATGTAGCCCGTGGCGGGGAACAGGATCCTACCATCGATGGTGTGGCCCACGAGGAAGGCATCGTCCTCCTTGGACAGATCAACCTCGACGATGGTCTCGCCGGAGGTGGTCTCCTTGCCGAACTTGGCAACCAGCCACTTCTGGGTGTGATCCCAGCCAATCTTCGAGTTCAACATGGGTGTGCCACGGCCCACGGGATAGCTGATGGGACGCACCAGATTGAGGACCTGCGGCTGGGCGCCAGCAGCGAAGAGCTTGCCCACATTGGTGAGAAAGAACTCCACGTTGTTCTCGTGGCCGCGCTTCACCAGACTCAGGTTGGTGGCGTCCGGGCCGAGGGCGCGCTTGAGAATGGCCTGCAGCAGGCCGTGGGGTGCAATCTCAATGGAGATGGCATTCTTGGGCACATGCTGGAGGGCCTCGTGGAAGAGCACCGGCGACAGCAGATTGTTGACATGATAGGCAGCCGATGACTGCTTGGCCACGGGTGTGCCCCATGCCGATTCCGGGATGCTGGTGCTCACCCAGCGTGGTGTACGGTTCTTGGCATTCGGGATGATCTTCTCCAGGCTCTTGCGCAGCTTTGGGCCCGCATCGGCGATGTACTTGCTGTGGAAGGCATAGCCACTCGAGTTGACGGCCTTGGCAAAGACACCCTCGGCATTCAGCTTGGCCACCAGCGCCTCAATGGAGGGCTCCGGTCCGGAGATGGTGCAGTTATCCTCGCTGTTGTGGCACACGGGGAAACAGTCGGCGGGGACGCGCTTATGTGCCTCCTCCCAGCTGAGTCCAACGGCGGCCATTTTGCCCTTGGTGAGCTGCGTGTCTAGGATGCTCTTGCCACGCCAGTAGGCGGCCAGCACGGTCTGTTCGGGTGTGAAGCAGCCATCGGCATAGGCACAGCCCAGCTCGCCCACAGAGTGTCCCACAATGCCGTCGGGATGAATGCCCAGAGAGCTGAGCAGATCGGTCAGTGCCACCTGCATGGCGGCAATCGAGATGAACGAGTTGAGGATGTTCTCGAAGCTCTTGTCCGTGGAGCGGGTGAGCACATCGATGAGATCGACGCCCTCTGGCTTCAGCACATCAGCGCAGCGTTGAATGGTCTCCGCAAAGGCATCGATACGCATCAGATCCTTGGCCATGCTGGCCCACTGGCTGCCCATGCCCGAGTAGACATACCACACGGGGCGCTTCTCGTCGGTGTACTCCAGCACCTCGCGCTGCAGGGTGCCCTTGCCGCTGCTGACCACGCCATAGCCGCGGAAGTAGTGCAGCGGAATGGCCTTCGAGTGGATGTCGTTCAGCAGCTGCAGGTACTCATCGTCATCGGCATGGCCGGCGGCAGACTCCAGCAGCTGTTCCACAGCCTCGAAGGTACGACCGGAGGCGAGGACCACCTTGGGAGCGCTGTCACGTGGTGTCAGCGCCTTGGGCTTGGGATTCGACTTGAGGATGACGTGGGCATTGGCGCCGCCAAAGCCAAAGGAGTTCAGGCCAATGATGCCGCCGTTCCAGGGCAGATTCTTGTCCACCACCTTGAGACGCCCGTCGACGAGGCCATACAGATCTGGGTTGGGTTTGTTGTAGTGCAGATTGCCGGGAATGACGCCCTCCTCCATGGCAATGAGGATCTTGGCCACGGAGCACACACCCGAAGCGGGTTCCGAGTGTCCCATGTTCGACTTGACGGATCCAATCAGCAGTGGGTTGGTGCGGTTCTTGCAGAAGAAGTCCGTGATGGAGTTGACCTCCTGGGGATCACCGACCTTGGTGCCAGTGCCGTGGGCCTCCACATAGACGACATCGTTGGGATTGAGCCCGATCTCCTCGTAGGTCTCGCGAATCAGGCGGTTCTGCATGCTGCCAATGGGATAGGTGATGCCCTGCTCCTTGAAACCGTCCGTGTTGGTGCGCACATTCAGGATGGAGGCGTAGACACGCTTGGCCTCGGCGGTGCGCTGCAGGAGCAGCACCACACAGCCATCGGAGCGCACATAGCCGCTGCCGGACTCATCGAAGGCCTTGCAGGCGCCATCCTGGCTCAACATGTTCAAACGCTTGAACTGCAGCGACATGGTGGGCTTGAGGATCAGTCCAGCTCCGGCCACAATGGCATTGTCGATCTTGCCCTCGCGCATATCGGAGAAGGCCTGCTCCAGGGCATACAGGGAGCTGGAGCATGCAGTGTCGATGCTGTAGCTGGGACCCTTAAAGTCGAACGTGAAGGAGATGCGATTGGCGAACATGGCGCGGGCACAGCCCGTGAGGCCATAGCCATTCACGCGATCGGCATCGCAGCACCAGTGCTGCTCCGTCTCCGAGGTGGAGACGCCGATGTAGACGCCAGTGCGGGAGCCGCGCAGATCGGTGGGATTGAGGCCCGCATCGATGATTGCCTCGTGGGTCAGCTCGAGGAGCATGCGCAACAGGGGGTCCATGCATTCGGCCTGCTTCTGGTGCACGCCAAAGAACTGCTGGTCAAAGTTCTCCAGATCGCTCTCCTTGATCTTGCCCATCCTATCGGGTAGGCCATAGAGACCTGCACAAAGAAAGAGAACCAAACTTTAGCTGAGAGATCTAGCAATAGGGCTGGGGCTGAGGGAAAACTTACCGCGCTCCCAGCGTCTGGGATCATCGGTGACCATGTCCACGCCATTGAAGAGATTCTGCTTGAACTCATCGATGTTGGAGCTCTCGGGCAGGCGACCAGAGAAACCGGTGATGGCCACCTCATCGTTCAGCGCTGTCTGTCGCGGCACATAGTGTCCGCCACCCAGGTCCAATTGGGGTGCGGCACGAGTGGCGGGCTCGGCGGTGATTACTTCTTCGGCAAAACGGGCAGGCATATTGGGGCTATTGTTGTTGTTCTGGTTCTGGTTCTGGGTATGGTCCTGATTCTGGCTATGGTTGTGCGTGTGCGAGTGCAAGGTGTGGGCGGTGTGGGAGGTGGAGGTGCTCGGTGTTATCTGCGTGTCGTCTGGCTCCTTAAAGGCGTCAGGTTGATGCGAATTTTGCTGCTGCTTGTTACGACGGCGGCGACGGCGATTGGCTCGGGCACTTTTCCCGTTATTTTGGCCACTTGGAGAATTAGGCTGCTGCTGCTGGCTATGATGATTGTTGCTCTTGAAGGCAACAGGATTCTGCTGGTCCACGGCTTGCAACAGGTTTGAGAGTAGCGTCTGTAAATATCAATAAGAAAATGATAAAATGTTAACTGACGAAATTGGTAGATGGTAGAAAATTGGAAGTGCTCTTTTGCAGGTTTAAAATTTACGTCCCGACTCACTCCTAAGTCATTCCATTCCCTTCAAAATTGAGATTTTATAAGAAAAATACATTGCATACCTCAGGGAGTTCAAATACAGCATCAACCATTTTTAATGGGGATAGGATTTTCGATGGTACTAAATTTGTACTACTTATATGAATGATATTTTAACTTGCAAGAACTCAATATATTTATTCATTTATTTTTTGTTTAAAATGTCTAACAAAGAGCCAGCTGAGTCATATATTTTTCTTCGCCATTTATCGAGCTACAGCTGAAAATGCTGAATAAATAACTGAATAATAATAATTTTCCTTATTCATCACCGGCTACACTGGCGGCCAAACTATGATGCCCACCTACTTAACAGAACTGTTAATCAGCCGCTAAAAAGCTGTCGACAGCTGACCCACAGCGCTCTCTCTATCGCTCTCTGTACATAGCTGGCGCAGAAGCAGCCGGCAAACGACGCGACGCAAGATGGTGTACCGGTACGTACTGCTGGATGTACTGCCAGACAGATGGGCAGCCAGACTCTGGGCAGTAGCAGCAGCAGCAGGCAGGCAGGCAGGCAGGCACTGAGGCAGTGGAAAGTTAGTATAGATATGAAAAATCAGGTGATTTCTGGAGGAGCTTTTGCCGCGCATGTGGCTGCATATTTGTTATGGGCGGCTTTCTAGTGTTGTGGCGTGATGATGCGATGCCGGCGCCTAACAGCAGCTGCCAGGGGCAACATGTGGCTGTAACAGTAACAGTGCAACATGGTTTGGATTAACATAGGCCACAAGCTCACAACTCCCTTTGGCTTCTCTCCTCTCTCTCTCGCTCTCTGTCTCTTTATTTCACACGCAATCAATCCCCCAGCAAACACAACAGAATTCGAAGCTGCTTTCTCATTCGCCGAGAAACTCGTACGATGTGCGGAAAGAATGATTCAACAAAAGGGAAAGAAGTAAGTGACGAAGGCAGAGTCTCCCCCATATAGCGTCGCTAGAAGAAGCGCAAGAACAGGAAAGAGCGCGGAAAGCCAAAAATGCTATGTTGCTGCGGGCAAAAGACGGCAAAGCAAAAGTCGGCACACTCACCTCTTTGTGGGTAGCTACTGTGAGAGCGAGAGAGTAAGGGAGAGCTTATCGCTTTGATGCTATGTTTATGTTTGTACCCAGCCAGACGGTATTATTACTTTTGTCAGAGGTTTGCAACGCAGAGAAAAAGTGTAGATAAAATTTAGTTGGACACACTTGTCCGTTCGAAAGATATTTGAATTACAATTTTTTACAATTGTAAAATAATGTTCAATATAAATTGTATTGAATAAATTATATATGTTTAAGATCTGGTTCACATATTAAATTTACTTTAATAGTTTATCTAGGATATATTAAAATCCCTACGATATATTTCTGAAGTAGCTAACAGTACAGTAAAAACAAAGTTAGGGTTTTCCCCAACATTATCGAAATGATTTCCATGGAAAGGGTATGAAAGACTTCGTTACTCATGGCTAATTTCTGGTTGCTATAGTAATTGTATACGCCACAGCGAGTAAGATTCGAAATTTTGCATGCCAACCGAGACACACACACATACACACATGAGCTGGACGCGTGTACCATTTGTTCAGTGAGATAAGGTGGCGTGATTTCTCAAGTTCATTCAAGTATTACTTTCATAGTTTTTTTTTTATTGCTACATCTGATTTGATTCCCCAGATTTGTTTGCTTTGTTTTAGCTTGCTTGGTCTCTAGTTCAGCACAACACCCTCTATACGAATAGATCCTTTCCATTTGATTGCCAGCGCTCGGATCGTATTGATTTCTCCGGAATCCATTAGAACCCAATGCGTATGTCACCCATCATCAGGCCATATTGCTAAAAATTGCGTCATTAGATAAGCAAATATGTAAACAAACGCCCTCCCTACTTCCACCCTAGAGGTCTTGGGCACTCCACATTGTTTATTTATGCACTCGGTTCTATTTTCACAGTTATCGATTTTGGCCAGGGTAGGACCGGGCGGATACTCAAGTGCAAGTGTACTGGTTTTTTCCACATACCCTATACCCTACACCGCACACCCTTCTACGTACAATTGTTCCTCATTCTCATCTCACCCAGTACGAGATGATATGATGTTGCCTCGCGCCTCAAGTTCACGAACATCAGCGATAATTGATAACACCAAGAGGTGGGCCATGGGGTGATTCCAAACTGAGCTGATAAGGCGGCATAGCGGCGCGCTGCTGTCGACTCATACGAGTCTGCACCTGATCGGAACTGTTGGCCCGCCGCCAAACGCGTGTATAACAGGAAGCTTATATAGATTCTGCTGATAAAGATTACCACTCAAAATTTTCCAATCAGCTAATTTGGGTTTGTTTTGTTACCCTTACAGACGGGCATGCCAGACATACCTTTGTTGTTTGTGGTTATACTTTTTATATGGAATTGGAATTGATAATTCTGTGGCTGTTCCCAAAAGTTATATGAACGTTTAATATGAACTAGAACTAAGTAAATCATAATGATATATATATCTAAATATTTTATCTTGCGTTAGATATATTTAGATGAATATTAAAGGGTATTTAAAGCTTCGTTTGCCCAAAAACTAACAGTTTTGTCATACATATGTCGTCTTATTCAGCTTTATATTCTGATCGTTTTCATGGGAAATCTTACAAATCCATGTTCGGGTGCTCCTCCCGTCTGCAATTAGTAGGCGGAAACCCTATCGAGAAGCCAATAAACTTTCATAGGACGCCTTCCTTAGCTATGTATATCTTTCTCTTTCTTCCATTCTGTCAATTAGCAACTGTAATTTGTTGTATCAACGTTGTGGTATGGTGCAACCGGGGCGGGGGACAGTGGGGGCGTTTAGAATAACACTTTTGGCACTGTTTGGTCTCAAGCTAAAGGTCCTAAAGGTCAAAACGTTGCATGCCAAGTGCGATTCGAGCAAACGGGAAATATTCTCCAATTTAGTAATTTGTATTTTTAGCTGGGGGCGCTATAGCCTAGCAAATACATTGGAAAATGTCAGTTCGAAAGTTTCGCAAAAAGCAGTTTCTGCGGTGGAGTCTAAAGCGTAGATAATGGAAGTTTCTTTTGCATCTCTATCTGCTTCTCCCGTTTCCACTTAAAACTATCATTTGGAGTAGAACAAAAAAGAGAAGTTCTCACGGAGTTTAAGGTGAACCTAAATTGGCAAATAAAAACTCTTAAACTTTAAATAACACCATGAGTTTTTTCTTATTATTATTTCTGCACTAGATGCAAATTTTTGCACATTTTACTTTATTTTTGTATGAATTTGTATTTTCTACTCATTCCCACGCACACTCACACACACGCACACATTTGTAGGGAGTCCAATTTTATTCCTGCGGCTGCCATTTTATTTTTGGTACATACCTAAAAATCAGGCGATTCCTCTTGACAGCTGTTTTTCGGGCTGAAAGGCTCTGGAGCAGTGGGTAGGCTTGGGGCTTCTGGGTGCAGTTGGTCCTGACTGACTTTCGAAACCGTTAGCTACGCTACTTTTGCAATTACTTTACAATTACAAAAACACAGCACTTTTCCTTTTGCTATTGTTCTTTTTCCGTTTGTGGGCTTGGCACTAGTTACCGTTAGCGTTTTTTTTTCTTGCAAATAATTTTGCTACACTCTTCGTTTGCACTGTGGCTGGGGCCGTATAATGGAGGCGAAAGACACACTGAGTTTGAAGCGTAGCGGTTAATAAAGCACGACAACTGTGAGTCGGTTCGATCACGTTCACGACTGCCAGCGAGAAATAAAACGGTAATAGTCCAGGCATCAGGTGAGCGACGCCTTTTATATGAGGCGAGACGAAAGCTTTCGCATTGCCTGAAGAGAGCGGCAGCAGCCGCAGCAGCAGAAGCAGCGCGAAGATAAGCTCTGCTTATGTGCTCGCTCTCTCTCTGGGTGTTAACCTTTGGGAGTGTGTAGGGCCTCTGCTCTGCTCTGTTGTTGCTCTGTTAAATGATTTGCGTGCCTTTGGTTAAGCATTTTGTGCAGCATTCAAATTCGAAATTAACAGCGATAAGTGGCTCCTCCGGGTCGGTCAGCTGTTGCCTGCGTGATAAAGATGTACAAATTTTGATTTGTCCCCGCTATAGGGCAGGCAATCGGACCACTTTTTTGTTGCTACTAAATACTGTCACAGACACTGGAACACACACTCACTCTCTCTTATACGAAACATACATATGTACGTACACACGAGTATATGTATGTATAAGTATGTAGAGCGGCAGACATAGCGCGACTGTTAATCGTCTGGGCAGATTTGTTCGTAGATAGAACAGAACCTCGAAATGTAGTACATAGGAATCGGTATTACTTTATCAATTATGGAAAGGTACATTGAATTTTTGTTTAACGGGTCATATAAAGGCCGCCGCCGCCGTCGCCGTTGCCGCCGCTGTTGCCGGACTATCGTGATTCATCGTAAATCATGCGAGCGCCACGATCCCAGTCGCGTGTCCAGAAACCATATCAAACCAAACACAAATTCGCATTAGATCGCTTAGAGTACGATTACTTATACAATCCGGGGAGATTGCTACGTGTATTATTGGTATACATATATAACGATACATTAACAGCTACAGAGTAAATCATGATGCTATCAACTAGAGCCGTTTCCTCAGCACACGCTCGAGGATCTGTAACGTTTGCGCCTCCTTGAGGAACGTCCTATGTGTGCCCTCCACCACATGCATATCGATTTGTGCGCTGCAAATCTGCAAAGAAACGTAAACGAATCGGAACGGGAATTTGATGGATAGATTGATCGATTGTTACCTCCTTGAGGCCATAGTCCTGGGCCATTATCGCATTGTGCTCGGCGGATTTGATTAGCACCACATCGCTGTGCAGCTGTTTGGCTCCCTTGTAGCTCTCCGAGAGCAAAAGCTTCTGTTTGAACATGCAGGCAGCTTTCTTGATCTATACGGATATAGGATAAAAATGGAAAAGAAATGAAATTATGGAACACAGTGACAGAAGTGAACGTGGAATTAAATATATTTGGTACTTAAAATATTAAATAATCTTTTGTTTAGTTATTGGAAAGAAGTGTGGAGTTATTGTTAGAAATCTTTAAAATATTGGAAATATGAAAATATCGTGTTACTTGGAATTCCACAAGTTGTAAATGTGTGGTTTCTATTCTTTACATATTTATCATTTTTAATAATTTTTCTCTACATATTACACATTTTTATACCCATTATTTCAACTACTTGTAAGTCTCAATAGTATTAAATCCAAATACAAACAACTACTTAAAGAGACGCTCCCTAAAATAACAAATATTTATACAAATACTTGAGTTTCTTTGTACCTATAGAGAACTCTGATACTAGAGACTATTAAAAGTGTCTATAAATAATGACTGAATAAGGAAAGAATTGAAGTAATGCCAGTAGTTAAGTCATTCCAAATCAAATATAATCAAAGCCAAATCAATGTAATAAATGTGCAGTATCTTCACAACAAGTGGGTTAATAAGTGGAATAAGAATAGAAGGAGCTCCTTACATTATCGAGGGCTTACTCTATAGTAATCTATATTAGTAATAATGTTTGATTGTCGACAGCGACTGCTGTACTTAGCTGAAGGACAGATGTAATAGGTAATTAATGGAATAATTATAAGATATTCAATTGCAAACTCTATGCAATTATAAATAATTCTTGGGGTACTTTAATAAGTATTAAACACCTCCCCAGTACTTCCTTCATCAGTATTAGATCTACATTCTACACTAAAGACTGTTGCCTCCAATCTGGAGTATATTTTTTGATAGAGAACACTCACCACTTCTTTGGTTTGTTGCGTGTGTCCGGCCAGTGTATCGGCCAGCTTGTCCAGCTTCGATGGCCACGTCTTGACGCCATCAAGTAGTTGCAGAAGCTATAAACAGGAAATAGAATCAGAATGATGAACATCAGGAAAAACATAACGCAATACGCGATCTTACCTGATTGTAATCCACATCGGCTAGGAGCGCTCCAAAGTAGGCCAGCGTCATGGACTGCTGTCGATTGAGGTCGTCGGTCTGCTTCTTGGCCTCCTGCACATAGCCGCTGGCAATGGTGGGGGCACCGTCCAGCATGATGACCTTGACGCCAAAGCGTCGCTGCTCCAAGGCCACGCCAATGGCATGGGCCAGCAGGCAGCCATAGGAGTAGCCCACAATGTTGTATGGGCCACGCGGCTGCAGTCGCTGTATCTGGCCCAGATAGTAGGCGGCACAGGCCTCGATGGAGTCGAGGGGCACCTGTTCGGTGCACTGCAGGCCGTAGGCGGGGCAGGTGAGGGAGGAGGCCAGCGCCTCGACGGCAATGGTGAAGCCCTCGATGGGTGCGAGGAAGAAGACGGCGGGCTCCTCGCTGGCCACCGATGCCTTCGAGTGCAGACGCACGAGCACCTCCTGGGGTAATACTTCCTTGGCGAATACCTTGCGAGTCTCATCGCTCTGTCCCTGTCCTTTTATCTGTCCCGCCTGCCCATCTGCCGCACTTGTTGTGGCAGCCGCAGAGCCCGCACTGGCGCCAGAGCCGGCGCCTGCAGCTGTGATGGGCTCCTGGGCATCGATCTGCTTGAGGGCGCTGAATGTCAGCTGGCGAATCTCCTGGGCACTTAGCACAAGATCGAAATGACGCTCTAGGGTCTGCTTAATCTCCGTGCTCATCAGCGAATCCATTCCCAGGTCGAACAGTGTCGTCTTGTCCTGCACACTCTTCACATCCCGCAGGCCCATAATGTTGGCAATCGTGGCAATCAGACTGAGGCGATTCGTCTGCTCCGTTTTGCGCTTCTCGGCCAGCACCATTGAGGCCATCACGGGATGCGGCTGCTGCAGGAACAGATCGATCGTCTCCAAGCAGCTGTTCATGCGCTGTGGCAGGGTGCCCCCAATGACGGTGTCATTGTTGCCCATATGCTCCATGATCAGACCCGTGTCCCCGATGGCGCCCCACTGAATGGCCATGCCGGGATAGCCATCGCTCTGTCGCTGTTCGCAGATTCGCTCCATGGAGGAGTTGGCCAGGCCGTAGTTGGTCTGGCCGAGATTGCCACGTCCGCAGGCCAAGCTGGAGAAGCAGATGAAGTACTCCAGGGCGGGACACATGCCACGGGAGAGTCTGTCCAGATGCTGGGTGGCCAGCAGCTTGGGCGCCGTCACCTGCTCAAAGTGCTTCGAGGTTTGATCCTCGAACAGTCCATCCCTGAGCACCGCCGCCAGATTGAAGATGCCCCCAACCAGAGCCAGTTTGTTGCTGCTCTCCAGCAGCCGCTGGCAGCCCACAGCTGTCGTCACATCGTTCGTGTCTATCATCACCTGGACGCCACGATCATGCCAGCGACGAACCATCAACGCCTGGTAGCCAGTCTTCACGCCCGAACGGGAGCTCAGGACGAGGAAACGAGCGCCGCGGGACACCAGCCAGTGGGCCAGCTCCAGGCCGAATCCGCCCAGACCTCCAACCAGAATGTAGCTCTTCTCCGGATGCATGTAGGAGCGTGGAATGGCATTGATCTGGCGCAGCTTGGGCAGCGCAGATCTCTGCTCCTCCTCGTGGCGCACCTGAAGCACCACCTTGCCGATGTGCTTGCCCGAGGCCATGAAGCGGAACGCCTTCTCGATCTCCTTGTCCGCAAACACAGTGGTGGGCAGCGGCAGCACAGCGCCACTCTTGATGCCCTCCGTGACCAGCCGGGCCACCAGCAGCTGCATCTCATCCTCCCCCTCCATCACGCTGTCCAGCAGAATGCCGTGGAAGGAGGTGTTCTTGAGGAACACGGACATGCCCATTGGGGTATTATTGCTCAGATCGAATTTGCCAATCTCCAGGAATCGTCCATTGAGTGCCAGACAGCGGATGGAGGCCTGCAGCTTCTCCTCCGAAAGGGAATTGAGCACCAACTCCACGCCCTCGCCATGGGTCATCGTCATCACCAGCTGCTCGAAGGTGGTGTCGCGGGAGTTGCCAATGTGTCGCTCCTGCAGCTTGGGGAATCGCTTCAGCAGGAACTCGCGCTTCTCCTTGCTGCCAACGGTCGTGAAGACAGTCAAGCCATGAGCCAGAGCCACCGAGATGGCTGCCTGACCCACTCCACCGGATCCGGCGTGAATGAGAATGCGTTCGCCCTTCTTCATCTGTCCGCGCACCACCAGAGCATAGTAGACGGTGGCATAGACGACGGGCACTGTGGCAGCCTGTTCCATGGACCAGTTGTGGGGTATTTCCCACAGCAGATTCCTGTTCGCGAGGCAATTGGTGGCCAGCGACTTGGCCGTGACCATGGCCATGATGCGGCGTCCCTGGGAGTCGCGTCCCGCAAACTCCAGCCCAAGGACGCAGTCCTGATAGGCCAGATCCCCGGGCAGTGCATCCACGCCCAGTTTGCCGGAGGCCAGCATCACGTCCCGGAAGTTGAGGGGCGCATAGTAGACGGTGCAGGGCTCGAAGCTTCCACGGGCAGGCAGCTGGCTGCTGCGCGGACTCTCGATCCAACGCAGCGAGGAGAGATCACCCTTGACCAGGGTGTTCACGTACGCCTGCTCCACGGGCAGCAGAGATAGCTGCGCGTCCATCTTGAGGTGCCGGAAGCTGCCCCAGCTGCCCTGTTTGTAGACATTGATGGCCAGATCCCTGGCCAGCTGTTCGGCGTAGAAGGGTTCGTCCAGGGAGAATTGTGGCAGACCCTCGTCCAGCATTAGGTAAAGCCTTGCCCAGTTGCCGCCCTGCTCTCGCTTGAGGCAGTTCATCATACCCAGAGCCCCCGAACTGGGTTCGCCCTGAGCAACCAGATAGACGCAACGCTGCTCGGCCTGAGCCTTGGTCAGAGCAGTCTTGAGTTCCGAAATCCACTTAAAGTGTTTGTTGGTCATGGGCACAACGAGCGGTCGCTGGGCCTCTGTGCTGGGCCGTTTTCTGGCCAGGATTAGCACGCGATCGGTGCCAAAGAAGTGCTCCAGCACGGGCAGCAGCTGGAGTTTGGCTAGCTTATCTCTGCCCGTGAGATTGTACCCACTGGCGGTGTCCTCGAGCAGCAGAAAGCCAGCCTCTGCTTTGAGCGACTCCACGCAGTGTTGGATGTCCTTCAGGGAGTGCTTTGAGAGCAGATCGAGGGCATGAACAAGGTGGCACTGCTGCTCCACGGCACCTGCTGACAAATCCTTGGCCACGACCTTGACACCCGCCTCCTTGAGCTGTGCCTGCAGCTCGGATTCCGCGGTGGACGCACTCACAACAGAGAGATCCGCCACCAGAATCGGCTCCCCTTCGATCAGCTCCAGCAGCTCCAGGGCATGCAGGGGATCCGCAGACAATGAGACGCCCTTCAGCTTGATGGGACACCCGCAGTTCTCCACGAGCAGCTGAATGGCCACCGCCAGGGCTGTGCTCCGCGAACGCTGCTGATCCTCGCGCTGCCCCAAGTGCTGGACATGTGGCACGAACCGATACCGCTCCAGCCTGGGCGCCAACTGACCCCCTGAACGTCGCTGCGTCTGGGCGGTCTTCATTTTGTGGATCTCCACGCCGCCGCACTTGACCACCGAGATATTGCGATGCCAGTGGACGGGCAGCTTCTGCTGGTGGCGCTTCACCAGCTCCATGTGCCGCACCGGATCTATGAGCGCCCTCTCGATGCCCGTGGGCACGTACAGCTCGCGGATGTCGTTGCTGAGGATGCGGAACTGCAGCATGGTGTCCATGAAGCTGATCCAGTTCTCCGCCCACTGCAGGCGACCGGTGACCGCGGCAATGTCCGCCTCCAGGATGCCCTGAAAGACGCCACTGTAGTCGTAGCCCCTGAGGCGCAGCTCCTTGTAGATATCCTTGGTGGCGAGCTTCTGGGAGCCCGCAGTGCCGGGCAGTGCGGGCAGATTGAGCTGCTCCTGCTGCACGTTCGTGACGAGGCGTAGCTTGCCGGAGGCCACCAGACTGCTGCCCTCGCAGATCTCGAAGCTGCTGCTGCCGGGGAAGTAGTTCAGCGAGAGCTTCACTGTGGTGCCCGCATTCAGGATGGTCGCCCTATGGAACACCACATCCTCAAAGAGCACGGGCGTACGCAGATAGTCCAGTCCCTGTTGCTGGGCGAGCATCATCCAGGCGAGGGTCATGTAGCCCGTGGCTGGGAACAGAATTCTCCCATCGATGGTGTGACCCACGAGGAAGGCATTCTCCTCCTTGGACAGATCCAGTTCGACGCACAGCTGGCCCGACTGCCGGCCACCCTTGAACTTGGGATAGTTCCACTTTTGGGTGTGATCCCAGCCCACCAGGGAGCCCAGCATGGGTGTGCCACGCGACACGGGATAGCTGATCTCCGGGAATATGCTCAGCAGCTGCGGCTGCCCCCCGAAGGCGAACAGACGTCCCAGCTGGCTGAGCAAAACTCGTAGTTGTTGGCATGACCGCGCTGCATCAAACTCACGTAGCTGATCTCCGGCCCCAAGGAGCGCAGAATGGCCCGGAAGAGGCCATGGGGTGCTATCTCCACGATGAGCGCATTCGGCGGTATGTGCAGGATGGCCTGCTGGAAGAGCACCGGCGAGATCAGGTTGTTGATGAAGTACCCGGCGGAGGCGACGCGGCTCTCAGGCGTCTGCCAGTCCTGCTCCTTGACGCTGGTGCTCAGCCACCGCTGACTGCGTGGCTGGGGCTCCGTGATCAGTCGCTCCAGATTGCGGCGCAGCATCGGAGCGGCGCCCTCAATGTACGGACTGTGAAAGGCATACCCGCCGGAGCCCACCTCACGCACAAAGACGCCCTCCGCCTGCAGCTGCTCGATGGCCGCATCCATGGAATCCACCGGACCCGACACCGTGCAGTTTTCCTCGCTGTTGTGGCACACCGGATAGCAGTCCGCCGGCAGATGTCCGCCAATCTCCTCCCAGCTCAGGCCCACGGCTGCCATCTTGCCGCGCGGCAGATCGGGCGTGTCCAGCACGCTGCGACCACGCCAGTAGGCAGCCAGCACCGTCTGCTCGGCCGTCAGGCAGCCATCCATATAGGCGGCGCCCAGCTCACCCGCCGAGTGGCCAATAATGCCATCCGGCTGTATGCCCAGTGTCTTGAGGAGATCCGTCAGTGCCACCTGCACGGCGGACACGGACACAAACGAGTACAGCATATTGTCAAAGGTGCGCTCGGTGGAGCGTGTGAGAACATCTATTAGATCGAAATCCACTCGAGCAAGCACCTGAATATAGTAAAAGAGATATATAGAGAGAGAGAGGTTGAGGCATACTTAAGTTATACAAATTTAAATAGAGTTCAAGAATGAAAGGTTGAGGTTTAATTTGATGAATACTTCGAATGGGAAGAGGCTCCAATTTACTGGAAAATCTCGTAATCTACTGAGTGTGCTTTATCGGAATATTCTATACATAAATGCAGACAAACTTTATACTAAGAAGTGCATATACAATACAATGTATATACATGTATAGTTACCCATTAGATAGTTACGCTCTGATGATCCCATAAACTGCACAAACTGCAGTATTTACTTCTAAACAAATTGGCTTGATTTAGTAAATAATTCGTACCCTTTTGTCATTCATTGCACAATTTTCATGATTAGTATCTCATTTTGTTGGTAATAAAAGCCACTAAAGAATACAAGCCTTAAAAATAGAACTAACCATACCAAATTATTGTATACAAAAATGCCAAAGTTAAAGGAATTTTAAAATGGTAGATAACTTTTACTTGATCTATCTTCAATAAAAATAAAAGAAACAAATGTTGATGTTTCATTGCGAACTCAAAGTATGGTATGGGGAAGAGTTCTACTCAATAATCAATCTAATTTATGTGGGGTGCAAAGTACAATCCAAAAGTTTTAGTTTTTCGAACTGCGATTGAACTTGAAAGATTATTAAAGGAGAATTAGTTCAAGGTCAAAATGAAGACCGGATCTGAATTAGTTTTTGCAAGATCAGTTGAAGAATATAAACAATTCTACGTATATGGGTAATACTTAGGGTTATAGCATTATAGAGATCTTATGAGATGAAATCTTTGTGAACAGAAAAAGTTCAAATAAAGTTCAAACCTCAATTAGACTTCTTTCCGAATTCCTCCCAAACAATTATCAACCCAAAACTCACCTCGGCGCATTGCTCTATAGACTTTCGGAATACATCCAGCTGCATAAGATCCTTGGCCATGCTGGCCCACTGGCTGCCCATGCCCGCGTAGACAAACCAAATGGGTCGAGATTCTTCTTCGAAGGGGAGTATCTCCTCCTTGAGAGCGCCGCTGGGACCGAGCACGGCATAGCCACGATAGGGATGCAGTGGAATGGGATTCGAGTGGATGTCATTGATGAGGGCCAGCAGCTCGTCGTCGTGCCGCTTCTCGGTGGCCACCTGCAGCAGCTGCTGCACCGCTGGCTCCGTTCGACCCGAGCAGACCACCAGCCTGAGGCACTGCTCCTCCGCCGTGGCCTTGGGGGTCGCCTTGGGCGCCTTGGACTTGCCATGTGAGCGCAGAATGACATGAGCATTGGCACCGCCAAAGCCAAAGGAGTTGAGGCCCACAATGCCGCCCTGCCAGGGCATGTTTCGATCCACCACTTTGAGACGACCCTCGACGAGGGCGGGCACAGCGGGATTTGGTGTGCGATAGTGCAGATTGCTGGGCAGTATGCCCTCCTCCATGGCAATGATCATCTTGGCCAGGGCACTCACACCCGAGGCGGGCTCCGCATGGCCCATATTCGACTTGACGGAGCCGATGAGCAGCGGCGTTGGTCGGCTGGGGTGGCAGAAGAAGTTGCTCAGCATATTGGCCTCCTGGTCATCGCCCACGGGTGTGCCGCTGCCATGGGCCTCCACATAGACCACGTCATCGGGATTGAGCCCAATCTCGCTGTATGTCTCCTGCAGCAGCTCCTGCTGCATGCAGCCGCTGGGAAAGGTGACGCCCTGCTCCTTGAACCCATCCGTATTGGTGCGCACATTCAGAATGGAGGCATAGACGCGCTTGGCCTGGGCACGACGCTGCAGCAGGACCACAGCGCAGGTGTCCGCCCGGGCATAGCCATTGGCGGCCGCATCAAATGTCTTGCAGGCGCCGTCCTGGCTAACGATGCCCAGCCGCAGGAATTGCAGGGCAAAGATCGGCTTCAGGATGAGATTGACGCCCGCCACGAGGGCGTAGTCACAGCGACCCGCCCGCATGTCCGCGTAGGCATGGGAGAGGGCCACAAGGGAGCTGGAGCAGGCGGTGTCCACGATGAAGCTGGGCCCCTTGAAGTCGAAGGTGTAGGAGATGCGATTGGCGAACATGGCGCGGGCACAGCCCGTCAGGCAGTAGCCATTGATGGTGCTCGGCTCCATGTTGGGTATCTCGTGCTCCGTCTCCACGAAGGACAGGCCAATGTAGACGCCGGTGCGGGTACCGCGCAGCTGGGCGGGATTGATGCCCGCATCGATGATCGCCTCGTGGGTCAGCTCCAGCAGCATGCGCATGCAGGGATCCATCAGTTCGGCCTGCTTCTGGTGCACACTAAAGAAATTCTCATCGAACTTCTCCAGATCCTCATCCTTCATCTTGGCCATGCGCTCCGGCAGTCCATAGATTCCTATTCGGTAATCGATGATCCGGTTTAATCTGTGGGCAGTCCTTTAGGAAGTGGGTCGCTCACTCACCTGCCTCCCAGCGTCTGGGATCGTCTGTTACCATATCGATGCCATTGAGCAGATTGTACTTGAACTCCTCAATGTTGCTGCTCTCTGGCAGCTTGCCGGACAATCCCGAGATCACAACGTCCCTGGCATCACCGCCTGCTGCGGTCTCCGCCTTCGCCTCCGGTTTCTTCTTATTGGGCATCTTCTGTGGCTGGCTATATGTGGCTCCTTGGTTGCTAATCAGGCTAATCCACAGCAGTTCAGTCTGTCTATCTGGGTGGGTTCAAAAAGGTTTGGAGTGTTAGTAAAAGTTTTTGGGGTAGCTATAAAAACTATCTAGAAATATGTACTCCAAGCCGAGCTCTAGCTAAGACTTCATTTAAAAATGTTTAAAGATTCACTAAAAAATTAGTCAATGCAATTTTATGATCTCAATAAAATATAATCTTCTGTTGAACTTCAGACTAACATTGTTAACATTTATTAGATTTATCTAGCAATCAATAAAATGAAGTACCCATTTTTATTGCATTTTTTGTATCAGTTTTTTGTGGGAGCCAAAATTTCTAGTTTTTCAAGTGCCAACAACATTTTTGGTATTGGATTACGATTAGATAAACATTAAATAAAATCATTGAAATAAAGTGCTTCTAAAAGAGCAGCAGCAACATGCTCTTAGACCCATTACAAAATCTTCTAAAAAAATATATATTCATATATTCGCATACCCAAAAAATATCAATTTGGACTCATAATCATTTTTAAAATATTCGTAAGAGCAAGTACGGGTTTTATAGTACAAGTAAAAGTGTTATCAATCAAATCGAAAATGTCAAGCAAAATTAAATGCACTTGGAATACGTATAGATAGATGCCTAGTATAAGTTTATGCAATAGATGACTAGCTAAATTAAAGCGATTAAAATCGCTGTAGTGCAATCTGTTCAGATCTAATGTCAATTCAAATGTAATAACTGATAATCAATATACAAATGTGCTAAATAAAAGCTGTACTTTAATGATTAGAACAAGAAAACAGAAAAAAAAACGCTTAAAAAATCTTCAAATTTTAGAATCCCTTAATATATTCCTAAGCATATATTCCTAAGGATATTTTTAGATATTTTTTCATCTTAATTCTTAATATTTATCAATCGAATTTGACTGTTTCCTTTCGTATATGCAGAGATTATATTAGGCTGAAAAAACCATAGGAAAGGATGGTAAAATAACAGAGAAAGTTGCGTATTAAAGTCTGATCAAAAGGAAGTAGATTTCCAAAAAACTACTAGAGTTTGACAAAACAAGTTTGAAACATTCATTCCCTTTTTTTGCAAATGATTCTCTGCTCTGATAAGGTGTTAGGCAATCGCAATCGCAATCGCAAGTGCCCAGTCAGCAATTAATAACTAATAAGCACTTGCCTGCTAGCAATTAATTCTAAAATGTGCGACTACGACGCTCTCAGTTCGATTTGAATATTGTCGTTCTGCGTGGCTGTGAGGCTGAGGCTGATAAGAAAACCGTTGCAGCAGCACCAGCAACACCAGCAACAGTCACCTTTACTTTATCGGAACTACTACTAATATATAGTACTTATACACTCGTATGCATTGGTCGTATGATTTGCTGATTTGGCGTATTCCAACTTAGAGTGGTTTTGGGGGGGACTCCACTCCGTGTTGCCATGTTGTGTCCGCTGGGAACTGGCCGCTTGCCAGTTGCCTGTTGAGATAGTCGAAAATTTTTGTGCAGCTCTTGCCCGCGTGCCCGCTGCACTGTACTATAGATAGGGATTGGGAAGGTGGCAGCGGACAACAGATAAGCACAGATACGATCTCAATTCTGATCGAATTTTTCCTATACATCATTTCAATGTCATTGAGACGCGTGCCAGACTTCAGATGGCACATAATTTGGGGTCAAAGATTCACCAAGAGTCGCAGGAAAATATATATAATGGAATACTTATTTTCGACGGTCTAATCTCAAGCTGATATATGTACTACCCAATGGTTTCCATTCAATACATTTCTTTCAAATGAAAGATTAAAAAGAATACTTGTCGGCATATACAAATATTATTGTTATTTTTTGGCTAGACTTATGAATTTATTTGAACTCTGAAAAATATAATATTTCACCGCTTCCCTCTAATTTTTCCATCTGCTTTATAATAATTTCATTTCCAATTGATAATATCACAAAAAAAAACCAAAACAAATATATTTTGTTTCAAACAAATAATCAAAAAACTGTACTCCATAATATGTATTATTATTACCCTACCCTGAGATAATAGGACTTCAGATTTCAATATTTTTCGTAGAGCCTCCTTTAGATGATAGTCTCCTGATACTTTCAGTTATTTTTTTTATTTTTTTTTTTTAAAATGTTCAAAAAATTTCAAAAAATGCGAAGCTAAATTAGTAAGCCACAAGTTGGATTGCCTTGAACAAAGTTCTTGGAAAGCTCAGTTAACGAATAAATTTAGTTTCCAATTATTGAAATTAATTTTCTTAAGCTGGTAGATGGATTTAGAACTCTCTTTTATATACCTCACACACTTTGTGAAATGTCCTTAAACTGATAATTTAAGTTCAAATTATCTGTGTTTAAGTTATCTGTTTTTATAGATAAGTATTCTAAGATTCAATAATTTATTCAATATTTTAACAATTATTTTCGTAGTTGAAACTTTTCCCAACACTCTCTTTTAGGGTTTTTTTTATGGTTCCCTTTCTGCTTTATGTAATTCCTAGGTGTATTCCATAGACTCCAAATACAAAAAATAAAAAAATATATACAGTCTGAACACGCCACTTTCCATTGTCTTTGCACTTGACTCACATTTCTTATATCACTTTAAGTGGAACGATCGGATCGGATGGGCGAGTCTTCGGATGGGTTGGACTTCAGCACTGCACAACACTGTCCCGGCCACTTGGAATTCACTCTTGTCACTCCAATTCGAGTCACTGCTTATAGTATATCTTTTAACACTTTTTGTTTGCACTTTTGGTGTGTGTCGCGTATCCTTTTTTATCAGTTTTTATGGGCAAAAAGGATCAACGTATGTTGAATGGGTGTTGTTGGGGTGTTGTGAGTTGTGTGTATATCCTTGTGGTGTGGCACGTATTGCTCCGACTTGTTCCGCAGACAGACTGAACTAGGGCTGCAGTTGCTTTATTCTTTATATGCATTCGGTTCGCGGGGAGGATCAGCGGCCGCTGGTGGCCATCAAATGGCGCATACGTAATTGCCCATATCCATACCAAATACTACTAAGCATACCCGATTTCATAATGACTGCGCCAGAATCGCCACCAAGCCAATCGCCAGCCCCCTCTGAATAATTCATTTTCATGCAAATATGTTTTTCCTCTGCCACCTTGCCTGCTCTAACTCCCGACACAAAATCAAATAGAAATTGCGACGCTGACCAGGACAAGTGTATCCGTGAGTGAGTGTGTGAGTGAGTGAGTGAGTCGAGTGTGGCATTACCATGCCCTGGTAATTAGTCCAAGTGTGTGCCATAGCAGCTGACATCGTCTAGTTCCCCCCTCTGGGTTCAATAGCACGCTCATCCGGATCAGAAGTGATTTTATTTATTGGCACAGACAGTCAGTCAATCAGTCAGTGAGTACATCGATATTGCATTGGTTTTGGATACGATTCGGTTTTGGTTTTAGATTTACTAACGGCGTCGTGTGACCCGAGGCTTTGACTTGCGACACTGACCCCTGCCACGGGGCTTGGCTTTGGCTTTGGTTGCCTTCGCACGGGATTTGGTTAGCTGTGACACACGATCAATGTTAGTTATATTAAAAACCCAAAAATCTGCAGGTGCCGCCTACCTTTTTCTTGCCTGTCTTTCGCACTGGTCTAGGCTTGCAGGGAGTCAGCGGCCTCTTGTCCACGGCGTTCTTCCTGCGCGAGTTAAAGGGTAAGCGCATGGTCTCTTCCGTCAGCGAAAGTATGCCCAGATTAGTGCCCACCTTTATGGCAAAATCTACGGCTTTCTTGAGCGTACCAAATGGAGCAATGTGCTCGGCCATCAAAAGCGGTTCAAGTGCTTTGCACAGATCCTCCACATCGGCGCCTACGAGTACGATAAGTTGTATTCCCGCTCCCATATACTATAGTATCCCGCTTAATGTACTCACTGAGTGTTGGCTGGCGGCTCAGCAAATCCAAGATGTGAGGCAGCAGTGATCTACCAGGGTCCATTTGAAATTTCTATAAATTTTACACGTTAAATTTTAATATTTTGTGTATAGTGTGTTATATGCTTAAAACTGTTGAATGTGTTCTCTTTAATGCATGATGGAATGATATCACAAGGGCTTCTGGGATTGAGAATATTCCACAATAAACTAGAATCCTAGACTGAACGACTGACTGCGCTATGGCAATGTCCGAGTTTATTTGTTTAATTTTCGCCCCTCAATCCACTTTTGCACTTAAAATACGAAATTAAATCAAATTAATTGTAGACACTGTATTGTATATACATAAATCGCCAGACAATGCGAGGAGTTCGTATATGTATGAACTATGTACGAGACCCAATTCAATTAATTAAATGCGAATAATTTGCCAAAAGAAAAGTTTGATCAAACTACGGCTTTTAATACATAGCTTCCGGCTGTGGCATTAGTTTTGTTTAGAAATTGATTGCATCAGCACTTAATGTAGTATGTAGTGTATATGTAGTATATACTAAGGGTCTTGCAGCATAATAAAAAAAAAACAATCGACGACTTCCTTGTGGGCTACCCCAACAAATTCCATCGATTCATTGATTTCATTGCGTCAGAGAGCCAAGAGTTGTCGTGGAAAAACACTAAACTAATCATAATCATGTAAACACATTCGTAAAAGTTCTAGAAATATAAGTACTACATAAATACATACATATAGTACATATGTATGTGATACGCGTACGAAAGCCAATGACCCTATAAAGACGACAAATAACACAAAAATAACACTACAATACAGAATGGAAGAATTTACTCGTAAATCAAATCGTAAAAAACAAAAATTAGCTGTAAGATTTAATTAAATTAAATAATAATATATTCGAATGCAGGATAGCAAAATCCTTTCTTGTACCAGAACTTTCATATCGGATTGATGTGTTCCATAATGTCATTTGGTAGCAACTTCCTCCGACACAAACCTAAAGGCATAAAAAATACTCACAAAAGAAAAGCCAGAAATATATAATACACAATTTTTAATTTAATAATAATAATAATTTAAAAATAAAATAATTAACATAATTTAGTCTTGAGATATCCATAAGTTATTTATTTGAAATATTCAATTCAAAACTGACATCATTAGTATTTTATAACAGCTGATTGGTGAGCATTCCCTGCGCTCTACCAGTGTGGGGTAATTGTCGTCAAAATGAATAAACTCGAATATCGAGCTGTCATTAGGTTTCTGTTTTTAAAAAAGAAATCCAACGATGAAATCAAAAATGAATTGAACGAAGTTTATGGAGAATCAGCTCCATCGTTGTCAACCATTAAATTTTGGACTGCTGAATTTAGGCGTGGGCGGACAAGCATTTTTGACGAAGATCGTCCGGGCCGTCCACGCTCGTAAAATCCGAAAAGGATCATCAAATATTTGCCACTAAAGTCTCTAGTTAACAACACAACTGCAGTCACAGTGTTTTTCTTGCGGAACTCCTGTCTGATAATTATGTATAATAATAAAAATAATACTTTTAAATGGAAAGATTTAATCTTATCTGAAACGGGTCTCTAGAAAAAAAAATCAACAGGCGCTACTTAGTCTTCCTGTTCGTATCAATAGAGCCACGGGCCCGGTAACAAATTGTGAGCGCTACTATTAATAAAACCAAAACAAAACAAAGACGCGTGCACATTTCGCTTTCTTTGCCTCGGGCCCGTCGTCCGCTTCGAAGGATGATAGCGAAGCGACACCATGATACGGCGCGTTAATGTTATTTTGTTGTTGGTTTTTTGTTTGGCAAGCCTCGACCTTGGTGATAGCGGATCATACGGGAACAGCTCACATTTTGCGATGCTCCGGAACGTTGCTAACACATGAGAGCGTTGTGATTAGCTCGGGCATGCCGCGTGCTTTGGCATTGCCCCGTCTCGTCTACATATGTGCCTTTTAATGATTAGCAGCTGATAATGGTATATTTTTTGGGCCATTGGCCAGTGGGACAGGTAGTCGCCGGTCTAAGCAGCGGAAATTTACACATAACAGAGGCGTGTGTTGTGCGTCGTCCAAGAATGAATAGTTCGTGGCAAAGCTCGCTGCAAAAGCTCGGAAGTAGTATGCTCTACTCTCTGCTCTCCAGAGGTGATACGCCTGATTGTTGGCTGGGCCAAGGGGTGAATATATGTACATAATAGCGACCAATTGCCCTTCAGCCTGACTGATGAAGATCCGCAGACGATAAGACAGCCACTGTAAGGCTGCTTTTCACGGTTAATTAAAGGTGATCCTTGTCGGTCGCTTATCGTTTAGATCTGCTATTACTTTATATAATATAAGTGTAAGTAATAATGATATGCGTCAGTGGTACGTTCGTTCGTTCGTTCGTGGCTCAGCTCTGCTCTGCTCTGAAATACAGTCGTTGAACCGCGGGCAAGCGGCTGTGATGCACTTTGTCATTAGGTATGGGTGGCTTGCAATACATCTGCGTCACCAAAGCACAAGCGCACCAGCAACTGGTCAAAGTTTCACAGTTTGTGCGACACAATGTTTTAATTAACTAACAGAGAAATGTTTAATAAAACAGCAATAACAATCAGTCAGTCGCATGTTGCCCCTCCTCAAAGCTTCACCACAATCTTGCCCCGCAAATGTCCGCACTTCATGCGCTCAAAGGCCTTTGGCATTTCCTCAAAGCCAAAAGTGCTGTCAATGAGCGGCATTAGCTGCAAGCAATCCAAAAGGATTCGATTAGTCTTCGAATGGAGCCACTGGAGAGGCTATGCCTGGCACTCACCTTTCGCTGCCGCACCAGTTGCTCCAAGAATGCAATGCCATGCGAAGCAGGATTGAAGAAGCCCCACTTTACGAGTCCACCACGCTGCGTGAGGGATTTCACATTGGTCTGCACCAGATCGACCACATTCTTGATCGCACCCAGGCCTAGGCCCTGCTGATCAATGTTGGCCAGCAGTGGCGAGGAGAAGGTAATGTACTGCCGGTAATCAAATTTCAATTCCGCTGCATGCGCTCCCCCATGTCCGGCACAGTCCAGGACAATGTCGTAGGGCGCAAATTTGCACAGCTCGTCCATGGCCTCGCTGTTTTTGTAGTCCACAACGTAATCGGCGCCCAGAGCGCGCACCATTTCCACGGCATTCTCACTGCAGGTGGCGAGCACTTGAGCGCCCTGCGACTTGAGTATTTGGATGGCCAGAGTGCCGACACCGCCGGAGCCGCCCAAGACCAGTATGCGCTTATGGGCGCCACCTCCAGCAGCTGTGGTGGCACCACACCCACCACCCAGACCGCCAGTGATGTAGAGTCCCGACCAGGCTGTCAGACCCGCATACAGCACACTGGCTGCCTCGCTATCGTCTAGTTGTTTGGGCGCCGGCGACAGCTAGAAACGAAAAGAATGATGGATTCAATGGATCTCTTAAGCATTTACTTTACCTACACAGTATGATGGGACAGCCACATACTCAGCATGAGCACCAGGACTGGCCTGCACCGGGACCACACCCCACACACGCGCTCCCAATTTGAGTGCATCCGATGTCACGCCCATGCCCTTCTGCACCAGCTCTCCACAGAATTCGCGACCCAATGTGAGCGGGAACTCGATGCCATCGCCCGGCTGGCAGCGCAGTTTGTTCAGCACTTTGGCTCCATATCCACGGAGCATGGCCAGATCGATGGGATTCACAGCCGTTGTCCTTACACGCACCAGGCACTCATTGGAGCTTCGTATTTGGGGTATCTTCAGTTTGTCGGACAGCAGCAGCTCATCGATATCGCCATAGCTGTGCAGCTGCCATGCACGCATCTTCTCGAACGATTTCGTTGGCGTCGCTGGGGGCAAATGTTCTCCCTTGGTTTTGTTGCCGGCGGCAGTTACGTTTGCGCTGGCGGTGTAGTGTCGTCTGGCAAGCACCACGCATTGCCGGAGCCAGGTGACGTTATTACATCCTGTAGACTGCATACTGGCAGGAATTGCCAGAAGCTATGAATAAAATATAATTAGTTTCTTGCAATTATCAAAGAAATTCAGCTGGTTTGTTATTATTTATTGCAGCAACAGTGTGACCGTTTCCCGCGACAAACATATGGAAAACGTATATGAATACGTTTCGTTGCGAATGAAAATGGAAGCGATTTCGATACTGAAACTTATCGGCAGTTGCATTTAAATTTAATTAATTCGTGGCTATTGAGGCTTGAATCTACCTAAAATCAAAAAGTCAACTTCCAACAACAAAGAAAGTAAACCTAGTAGTCCATACCCAATGAAAACCTAGTTGTCAAATTTAGCTTCTTGTGGAATAGGCCTACAGGGGATACCACACTGGTGGTGTGGAAAAAGAGTTCTTTACACTCTACGACAACTTAACGTATTCGAGTAGGTGGAGAATTAAATTACAAATGAGTAATTCCACAACCAAATAAAATTAATATTTTCACTTTGATTAAAATATCTATGCCATTGATATTCATCCAAGAGTTATTATATTAAAGATCTAGAACCAAATCAAAATAGGTATATTACGTCACCGCTTCGATCGATTAATTTCCGCAGATGAAACGTGAAGGGACGTGTTGTGTCGCGGATAAAGCGACGTTTACATGAGATTGATTTACATATAATTTTTACATTTTTCCATTTGTGTAATTTTCAAAAACATTACATAATTTTTACATTTTCCATTTTTTACCTGCATCTGTCATCTGGAAAAAAATCTACATCATCTCTTATAGCCTTCTCACTTCGAAAAACAAGATTTCGACAGACCGACATATCACATCAGTCTGGAAAAAATACTATTTAGTTGCTCTATCTCTTATAGCAAGGAAATTATTCCGAGCACTGGGCGACAGTCATTGGTCTAAACTGCAAACTTTCAATGGCAAATGATTGAAGTTATGCAGTGCAGTTAACAATTTATTGATTGATAAAAACATCATACAGCAATATTACTTTGCGCGCACCATCATTTGCATTACTTTGAATGCATAATCATCTCGATAAGTGCGCCATCTCATTCCCTGCCACAGCATTCCTTTTACAGTACCCTTCAAATACAAGCCGAATAGGTTACTGAAATTTCGAAATCAGAATGAAATTATTGCAATTCAAAATTTTTCATAAGGTGCACAAATGCACAAATGCACAAATTTATATAAACATACCTATCGCCACATTCTTTGTACCACCAGGCACCCATGCGGTCATGTGCACAGTTACCACTTTTCATCACATCGTTGTCCTTGTCGTAAGTCGTAAATCTTTGGTTCCTGCATTTATGCATCGAATCACCCGCATCCCCAGTGAAGGAGCCCAACCGGGACATTCGATAAAAATCATGTTGACTTTCAATGTGGAACTCATCGTATTTGGCATAGCGTGTCTTTCCCTCAAAGTCCTCCAGGTGTACATATAGCTCCTGGGTCTGTGCCTTCGTTATGGCGTGCAGCTTATCCAATCCAATGAAGAAGTCGCATCTGTTGTCCCCGAATCCATTCTTATAATCCGTCCAGTTGCGGAAGAAGTTTAGCTCCGTATTAGTCCGACGAGCGATGACAGTCCAGCCGGGCCCAGCGATCTTTGTGTCGCAGAAAACTTCAAAGGGTTTTAGGTTCCATACCATTATTCTATGTACACCATGGGCCCTCGGATCAAGGGGACATTTGATATCAGGATTCTGAAAATGCAACCATTAAACAACACTTCCCTTCGTTCCGCTTTTGACACTCTCAAAGTAAGATTTTTGCAAATTAGGAACCAAAATCGTATGAATAGTATACTTGAATAAACTTTACCACGGATGCTGATACTGTGCTTTTGCAAAGGATAAAGCACAACCAACCAGTTGATCCACATTGACTGCATTGTTATCCGCTGACGACTGAAGACTGACCACGAATCGAATACGAATTGATTCGGCATCAAAAAATGCTACCATTGTTACAGTCAACCGTGTAATGTTATTAGAAGTAGAAGAAATATTTCATGCCTTGAACAGGAGACCCCCGCATCGAATTCTCGACTTATCCCACCGCAGCACACTTCGATTTGATTACAACTTCGATTGAAACTTCGGATAAATGCTAATTTTCCGTACTTCTGGTGGGAGGTAGTCAACATGCCAAAAATGGGCTTTGGTTGGTCAAATAGAACATTTGAAAATTGCACAAAAATCATACCGACTGAGTACGGGTATAAAAAATGTGTCGGGATTACGGCGACACCACACGTTCTTTCTCGTTTAAATAGAGCAAGAACTCCACTGGCGTCCTCTTGCAGGCTTCTTTTCAGTGATGTTCGTAAGCGAGTCGAGCAAACTTCAAAGGGTTCTACAAAGGGTTGTACACCATGAACACTCGGATCAAGGGGACCTTTGCTTTCAGGATTCTGAAAATATAACCATTCAACATCACTACTTTTCGTCTGCATTGTTGACAACAAACATTGATACTGTCATCCGTGTAATGTAATTAAAAGTAGTTATTGCAAAGCAAAGCGTTAGTGGGCGTAAAACAGATTTGTTTGAGCAAGAAAGAAATAACAATAAGCCGAACTTAAAAATTCGGAAAAATGCTAACTGTGAGCTATTGCAGTCAGTTTATGATATATTAAAGAGTCGGAAACAGTTTAATATTTAATAAAAATGTATTCTTTTCTTCCTTATATGCTTTCGACTTATGACACTGAACAGTTTTGATTAAATTTTATAATGTATTAAACTACCGCATTGCCTTCGCCAGGAGTCTATCGAAGAGAGAGCTTTTACTGGCAAGCTTAGGAGATAAGCGGACCATGATGAAATAATACACAAGGTGATCCCATCCGTAAGCTCCGGGGCCTATTTTACGCTCGCACTACTGAGAGAGCTTTGACGCCATGTCTGATAAGAGAGGCAAGACAGAGCAAGATATATGTACAGAAGTTTTTTTGTTCACTATGAGTAAAGAAAAGAGTTCGTGCTCTGGGATGGGATCACCTTGTATAATTTCATCAGGAGCGGGACGAGGCACGCTCTCACTGAACTCTCGCTCTCATTTCTCACTGTGAGTGAGTGAGTAGTGAGTGCTAGCACAACTGTAATCAAATGACTTCCACTAAAAACATGATACCAAACACAACTCCATAAAATTAGCTCCACTAATTAGACATGCCATTTAAACAACTTTTAACATTTAAAAACCTAATCGCAAGGAAATTATTGCGTCTCGAATGGATCGGGCTTTTGCTAATTTTTTACGGAATTGAAAAAAATGCGTTGCAGTAATCAATATTTATTTATTGATAATAACATCATACAGCAATATTACTTTGCGCGCACCATCATTTGCATTACTTTGAATGAAAAATCCTTTCCATATGTGAGCCATGTAATTCCGTTCAACTTTGGTATTCTATCAGACGCATACAAATACATGCCGAATAGGTTACTAAAATTCGAGATTATAATGAATTCTTTGCAATACAAAAGGTTCAAAAAGTAAAAATGAACAAATTTATATGAACATACCTATCGCCACATTGGTTGTACCACCAGGCACCCATGAGGTTATGTGCACAGTTACCACTTTTCAGCACATCGTTGTCCCTGTCGTAGGTCGTAAATTTCTGGTTCCTGCCTTTATCCATCGAATCACCCGCATCCCCAGTGAAGGCGCCCAACTTTGAAATTCGATACAAATCATTTTCACTTTCAATGTAGAACTCATCGTATCGCGCGAAGCGTATCCTTCCCTCCCAGTCCTCCAAGTGTACATATAGCTCCTGGGTCTGTGACTTCGTTATCGCGTGCAACCTATCCAATCCTATGAAGAAGTCGCCTCTGATGTCCCCGAATCCATTCTTATAACCCGTCCAGTTGCGGAAGAAATTTAGCTCTTGATTAGTCCGACGAGCGATGACAGTCCAGCCAGGCCCAGCGATCTTTGCGTCGCAGAAAACTTCAAACGGTTCTAGGTTCCATACCATTATCCAATGTACACCATGGGCCCTTGGATCAAGGGGACATTTGATATCAGGATTCTGAAAATGCAACCATTAAACATCACTTCCCTTCGTTCCGCTTATGACACTCTCAAAGTAATATTTTTGCTAATTACGAATAAAAATCGTAGGAATAGTATACTCGAATAAACTTTACCGCGGCTGCTGATACTGTGCTTTTGCAAAGGATAAGCACAACCAACCAGTTGATCCACATTGACTGCATTATTATCCGCTGATGACTGACGACTGACCACGTACCGAATACGAATTGATTCGGCATCAAAAAAATTGCTACCATTGTTACAGTCAACCGTGTAAAGTTATTAGGTGGAGAAGAAATATTTCACGCCTTGAACAGGAGACCCCGCATCGAATTCTCGACTTATCCCACCGCAGCAACCTTCGATTCGATTACGACAGGCATAATGCAGCTTTTATTCCGAAATTGATACTTCGGATAAATGCTAATTATCCCTACTTCTGGTGGGAGGCAGTGCTAAACATGGGTTTTGGTTGGTCAATTTTTGAAATGGAAATTTATAGGGCTTCTGGTTGAGTGATAGTAGATACTTTTTATACCCGTACTCGAAGAGTAAAAGGGTATATTGTATTTGTGGGAAAAGTGTATGTGTTTAACATAGAGAAGGAATCGTTTCCGACCCCATAAATTATATATATTCTTGATCAGTATCAATAGCCGAGTCGATTTGTAATGTAAAAATGTAAGATGTAAAAACTGATAGAACATTTGAAAATTCCACATAAATCATACCGACTGAGTACGGGTATAAAATATGTGTCGGGATTACGGCGACACCACACGTTCTTTCTCGTTTAAATAGAGCAAGAACTCCACTGGCGTCCTCTTGCAGGCTTCTTTCAGTGATGTTCGTGAGCGAGTCGAGCTAACTTCAAAGGGTTCTAGGTTCCCTGCGACTATCATAAGTACACCATGAACACTCGGATCAAGGGGACCTTTGCTTTCAGGATTCTGAAAGTTCAACCATTAAATATCACTACTTTTCGTCTGTATTGTTACCGTTAGCCGTTACCGTTTGGTCCAGATCGGATCATTATTGTAGCCACAATGAAATGTATTTTCAGCAGCAAGTTCCCTTGCGGGGGTTGCCCCCCGCAACAAAATATAAATTTTTTTTAGGGTTGATGGCAGTATCGTCTGCTACTGATTCTCTCACACTCACACTCATGCTCACAGACTCTGTCTCGTGCAGTGTACGTGTGTTGTTGTGAGAACTGATGTAGATGTAGATGAGATGACAGATGCATCAAGCAAATGTAAAATGTAAAAACTGATACAACATTTGAAGATTCCACATAAATCACATGTGTACAGACTGAGTACGGGTATAAAAGTAGAGTCGCGCTTACAGCGACTCCGTACGTTCTTTCTCGTTTATTTTTTGATTACGTAATCAGAGAGGGGGGGTACCTTAAATGGTCACGAAAACGTGAATACGTTATATATGGACAGCAAGTTGATTCTCTTGTGCTCCATCTCTCGTACGAAAAGGCGTGGACAGGCTTATGGTTTTTCCTTTGTTTCTTAAACAAATCTTTTTTTTTACACACACCAACGCATTTCTTTGCTATAACTACTTCTAATAACATTACACGGTTGACTTGAACAATGGTAGCAATATTTTTGATGCCGAATCAATTCGTATTCGGTACGTGGTCAGTCGTCAGTCATCAGCGGGTAACAATGCAGTCAATGTGGATCAACTGGTTCCTTGTGCTTATCCTTTGCAAAAGCACAGGATCAGCAGCAGCCGTGGTAAAGTTTATTCGAGTATTCATACGATTTTTTTTCTTAATTAGCAAAAATCATACTTTCAGAGTGTCACAAGCGGAACGAAGGGAAGTGATGTTTAATGGTTGCATTTTCAGAATCCTGATATCAAATGTCCCCATGATCCGAGGGCCCATGGTGTACATAGAATAATGGTATGGAACCTAGAACCGTTTGAAGTTTGGAACCTGGAACCGTTTGAAGTTTTCTGCGACGCAAAGATCGCTGGGCCCGGCTGGACTGTCATTGCTCGTCGGACTAATCGAGATCTAAATTTCTTCCGCGACTGGAAGGATTATAAGAATGGATTCGGGGACATCAGGGGCGACTTCTTCATTGGATTGGATAAACTGCACGCGATAACGAGGGCACAGACTCAGGAGCTATATGTACACCTGGAGGACTGGGAGGGAAACATACGCTACGCGCAATACGATGAGTTCTACATTGAAAGTGAAAATGATTTTTATCGAATTTCAAAGTTGGGCGCCTTCACTGGGGATGCGGGTGATTCGATGGATAAATGCAGGAACCAGAAATTTACAACCTACGACAGGGACAACGATGTGCTGAAAAGTGGTAACTGTGCACATTATCGCATGGGTGCCTGGTGGTACAACCAATGTGGCGATAGGTATGTACATATAAATTTTCCCATTTGTACCTTTTGAACATTTTGTATTGCAAAGAATTCATTATAATCTCGAATTTTAGTAACCTATTCGGCATGTATTTGAAGGCGTATGTTGCAACACCAACGTTGAACGGAATGTCATGGGCCACATATGGACGTGATTATTCATTGAAGGTAATGCAAATGATGGTGCGTGCAAAGTAATATTGCTGTATGATGTTATTATCAATAAATAAATAAAATAAATAATTAGCTGCAATGCACTTTTTTCAATTCCGTAAACCATTTAAAAGAAATGCAAAAGGAAAAAAAAAGCCAAAAGCCCCATTATAAAATTGAATCTAAACTGTTTAGTGTCACAAGTCGAAAGCATATAAGGAAGAAAATAACAAATTTGTATTAAAGCTTAAACTGTTTACGACTCTTTAATCTATATATAAAAAAAGAAAGTCATGTTAGTTTAAAAAAAATGTATAACTCAAGAACGGCTGTACCAATATGCCTGAAAATTGGTGGGTAGGCAGCTTAGAGCCACAAGATTCATATAGGATACTGTACTTCAGTCACATCGTCGAATTCGGACTTCTCAATCACATTGAGTCGACATGTACATACTATGTCAAAATAGATCTATGTCAGATATGTTTAACTTTCATTAGTTTGAACAAAGCCAAACCAACTATTATTGTTAACTATTAACAAAAAACGCATCAGACTTGGAATAACAAAACGCATCTCGAACAGCTAAGTAATTTTGTCCATTAATAAATGGTTGAAAAGTTGAGTTTTGAAATAAAATTTTAGGTGAAGTGAAGTTTATTTAACGATCGAATCTTTCCCAACAAATGATTGACTCACCAGCTCCTTTAGCTCCGAAATATCTGAACATCGCATATCGACCCCCTGTCAAAATCTTAAATGGTGTGACCTTCGTACTTCTCGGTTCAATATTGTTGATTAATTGCTGCACTTTGGCTACATGCCTATACCAAGAACCTGACTATCTCCACTTAACTTTGACAACATAGGAACTACGATCCTATGCATTCGCTCCACTTGCCCGTTACCTCATTGGCACACCTGTAGTAATCATCAAATGTTGTATATTCCGACCTGAACAATACTCCCTAAACGCATTTGCCGTGAAAGCGGCTCCTCTATCTGATACAATTCTACATGGATTACCGAAATTGATGGCCTGCTTTTTCCAAACAGTTTATAACTTCCTCAGTTCCTGTACTACTACGCGTTGGGTATAACCACACATACTTTGAGAACCCGTCAACAACAACAAGAATATGGTTATACCGCTTTTAGTGATTTCCATTGACCTACATGATCTATGTGGAATGTCACTAACGGCCTGTCGCCCTTATCTATCGGTGTCAAATACCCTTCTTGCTTTCCAGCTTTCGCATTTACCATGATACATTCTACGCAACTTTCTACAACTCGACATATTTTTTTTTTTTCAATTTTGGGATGAAATACGACTTCTCCACTAAGTCCTGAGTCTTCTTCGCAGAAAAATGTCCCTGCCTATGGGCAATTCGAATTATTTCGCCCTCCATTTGGGATGGTACTACGATCAGTTCTCTATCTGGGTCTTTGAACAAAATCTGGTTTGCAATGTAATAGTCTTCATACCCTTTATCCTCTACAATACTTCTAATTACTTTTGTCCAGTCATCCGCCAATTGCGCCTCTTTCAACCTATGCATCACACTATCTGTCAATACGTAACACGATACTCTACTTAACGCATCTACATGCCTCATCTTTTTGATCCTGACCTATGCTCTATATCAAAATCAAAGTCCTGTAGAAACATTGCCCATCTCGCAACTCTCAACGGTACCTCTTTCTTCTTCATTGTCATTGCGAACGCATTGCAATCAGTGATGATTTTAAACTTCGTTCCCAAGACATATACACGCCACTTTGTCAATGCTCCTATCACTGCAAGAACTTCTAGTTCGTACGAGTGGTATTTCTCTTCACAAGGTCTTGTTTTTACGACTCATAAAAATACTGGGTGTAACAAGCTATCTTCTGGGTCTCTCTGCAGCAATACTGCCCCAAATCCGAACTTGGACGCATCTGTGTGTATTTCTGTTTTGTGACTTAGGATTATATAACCTCAGAACTGGTTTACTAGTCAGCCCAGCCTTTAACTGCTCGAACGCTATATGCTGTAACTCCTGAACTCGAACTTTGCCTCCTTCCGTAATAAATCTGACAACGGTTTTGCGATTATTGCGTATCCTTCTATAAACTTCCTGGAAATACGACGTCAGCCCTAAGAATCTTTGCACTGCCTTTTTGTCTCTGGGTATTGGAAAATTACTCACTGCCCTAGTTTTTCCTCGCTTGGCTTGATAGTTCCATTTTCAACGATATACCCTAGGAATATAACTTTTTTCTGTAGAACCTGACACTTTGACCAATTTATTCTTAATCCGTTTTGTGCTGCCACTTCAAGCACTCTTCCCAATCTTTTTCAAGTCCTTCTTGAACATCTTTACACGGATGATACACCCAGCGACAAAAAAAAGCCGCACTCTGTCATTTCATGCATTTCTGACTTTGGAAGACTGGTGTTTCCCCAAATTTTATTCGATTCGACTAATTTTTTTTTGGGAGTTCCGTGAATGTTTCCTTCTGGTTTTGTGTGGTTTTTGACGTCTTAGTTGCTGGAAACACTTCCTAAAAAATTTTTAACTTTGAACTCTTCAAAAAACGATGGCTAAGGGAAAGCAGTCATCGGTGACTGAAAAGTCAAAAATTATTGATTTGGCAAAACAAAATGTTTCAATTCGTAAAATAGCAAATAAAACTAAGTTCAACGAAAGCTCTGCGAGACGATTTAAAAAAAAAAAAAAATCGAAAGACTGGAAATGTGGAGAGGACGAAAGGATCGGGAAGAAAAAAAATTAACAAATATAATGGAAGATCGTATTATTATGAGAACGACCCTACATAATAGATTTTTAAATGCTGTTAAGATAGCTTCCAAAGTGCAGCAACGATTTCCAAAACTATTTCGGCTCGAACTATACAGCTTCGGCTAAAGGAGATAGGCTCTAATGGCAAGGACACCTTAAAAAAAGCCACTTCTGTACAGTACAATTAAGAAAAGCTCGCTTCAATTGGTCTACAGAAAAAATCTAATTGGGGTGAATCCGAATGGTCCCGTGTCATATTGTCGAATGAGTCCAAATTCAACCTCATTGGACCCGATGGTTCGCGCACAGATCGCCGGAGAACAGGGGAACGATATTCCAAAGATTGCTGCATTAGCACCGTAAAAGCATTTGCCTTATATTATGGTATGGGTTTGAATATCTAAAAATAAAACTGAATCGATAATAATGGTAAAAGGTATGGTCAATGCAAAAGTGTATAAAGAAATTATTCTCAGTAGCGTTGTGCCTAGTATGGAATCAGTTACTGAGAAAGAAGATGATCCCATCTTTTCAGTACGATTCTGCACCTTGTCATCGAGCGCGCTCTCTAAGTTATTCTTCGTCGTTTGATATTTTTAAAAATGCATTATACTAATTTTGACTATTCTTTAACGATAGGTTAACATTTTTAAGATGGAATTGGGTATTAAGTCCTTAGATTGGCTAGGTAACAGTCCCGACCTCGGTCCGATAGAGAATGTGTAGGCCCTTATGAGTTCAAAAATATGAAAAAGGAAGCAGAAAAACTATGGTTGAGTTACGCCAAACTATATAAAAAAAGTATGGTTTGATGATATAACGGACGAATATCTGAAGGTTTTATACGATTCGATGCCCAATAGGACCAAAATGTCTCATAAACGCCAAGGGTGGTCCCACCGAATATTAATTAGTTCTTAATTTGAAAAATACATTTTTTTTAAATATTAGCTTTGTCATTACTTTTATAGAAAACAAAATGACTCATTGGAAAAATTTAGTTTTTGTTGGAAAAACACGTTTATATATTTTAATTTAATTTTTACTTTTGTTATGGTGAAATTACTAAATAGCCGTTGAAAACGGTGTGATTGGAAAAAATATTTTTCTTTTCACTATATAATTATGATACAAACAAATTTAGTAACTTTTTTGTATAAAAATGATTAAGTGACACAAAAAAAAAATAAATAGTCGAATCGAATAAAATTTGGGAAAACACCAGGCTTCCAAAGTCAGAAATGCATGAAAAGTCAGAGTGCGGCTTTTTTTTTTGTCGCTGGGTTGTAATGTCATCCATGTAAATGACTGCATCCCTTTCCTAATAAGCTCACGCATTACTGACATTATAAAACGATTAAACACTGCAGGCGAGTTGGATATACCGAATGGAACATACTGGAACTCGTACTGACCATTTTGGGTAACGAATGAAGTGTACTTCTGAGACTGTTCCTCGACCGGCACGTGAAAATACCCGTTCGACAGATCCAATGTGGTAAATACTCTTGCTCCTCTAACTTCTCGAGAACACAATCCATCTGCACCATTGGAAAATTATCTCTCACTATCTTTTCGTTTTAACTTTCGATAATCACAACATAGTCGTTTCTTCCCATTTTTTCTTTTCGACCAAAACTACTGGCGATGCATATTCTGACGTTTTATGCTTGATTATCTTCTCGTCTAACCATTCTTGAACTTGGTCATCGACTATTCTTTGTTCGCTGCATGCTAGACGTCTCTCGATGTTGGTAGACTGGTAACTCGTCCGTTAACACTAATTTCATTCTTATCTGACTACTAGCATTTCTCTTTGGGTTATATCCCTCGATCATACCTTTCACTTTACTTGCTTCTAACTGCGACAAATGTGACACCACTATGTCCACCTTATCTTCACTTTCCTCGAATCAACATACACAAGCTTCTATACTCTGCCAGCAGCTCTGAGCAAGAACCTTGTTCCTCATTACCTTTATTCTGTGTCCCTTCACTTCCACTTGGACCTCAATCGTCTAACCAATTTCTGTCCCATCTTTTGGTGACTTTCAAGTCAACGTCTTTTTAAAATTGTCCTGCCTAAAATCGCTTCAAAAGCTATGTCTTCATCAGACACAACATTGAACTCTACTTTCATATCGATTCCATCGATCTTCACAGGAATTATAGCACTTCCAATAGTGATGATCTGAAACTCCCCAATTCCAGTCAGACATCTTTGGCGACCGGTCAACTGACCAATTCTAACTTAAGGAAAAAACTCTGCGGCTTAATAAGCATGAATCCGCTCCTGTGTCTACAAGCCCTTTGAACGTGGCTCTTGAGTGTACGACATTCTTCAACTCTAGGCCGGAAGAAGTAAATATACCTAATGGTTTGGTTACAATCTTCCCTTGTACTAAGTTTGCTCTTTCCTGTTTTACCTGTCCTTCAACCCTACAAGCAGCGGCTTTATGCCCTGGTTGGTTGCATTTAAAACATCTAAAATCGTTCTTTGGACAGTCTTTCTTCATATGTGACGTTTCTCCACACTTATAACATTTCCTAACTGACTCTGAACCTTTTCCCTCATCTATTGCCTTGCCAAAACTCCTCGATTCATATTTATTTGATGACTTCAATGGACCACGCATCTTCTGATAAACTTCAATCTGATTCTTCAACTGCCTCATGGTTCTGGCTTGATACAGCAATCCTTTATTGGTTCGACTATCCGGAATCCCATTCACAAAGTACTCAATCAAACTTTCGTCTTCTAAATCAATTGGTTTCGCGATCTCCATCAGAGCATACAAGTATTCCTGCAACGTTTCATTCTTCTTTTTGTTGTCGCTTAAATAATCTCCGATGAACCTCTGCTGATGATACTTTAATCCCGAACTCTTCAGTCAATGCTTCCTTCAATCTACTCCAGTCCCGAATATCTCGCTGACTGCGTATGTACAACTTTGCTGCTCCACCTAACAATTGCTTAGCATAAATAAATGTCTGCAGATGATTCCACCCTACCGTAAGTGCACATTCTTCAAGCTCAATTATCCACTGATTAACATCCATGTTATTTGAACCGGAAAAACTCTGAAACGCTACCCTCAACATCCTTCAACGTAGAACCACGATCTAGCTGAAACTGAAGCTTCTATTTCTCTGCGACCAATTCCTGTCACTCTATTTCCGATTTCTCCAGTTTGATCTTGGTGTGGTTCTATTGACCTGAATGATTGTTCTTGTTCATCCCCATCGCTCTCATTTACCTCCCTAAAAGATCATAGTGAGTAAGTCAGCCGGTTTTGTAAATCTACCTTTCTTCCAACCGTCTCCAATCCTAACTCGCTCAACTTAAGCCTCAAATCTGCAACTAGCAGTGCCAGAATCTCGTCTCTTCTCATCTTGTACAATTTATGTTCTTATATTATATAGTTGAATGTAATAATTATATAGAAAATGTATGTTATTATGATATAGCATAGAACATAACAATACAAAATATTAATGCCAATATCTCTCAAACTCTGACAATTTCAGCGACTTTTAACTTGGCCGGTTACAATGGCTCTCAAACAATGCCTTTTTAAATTCAGTGAACTTAAAAACTTTTCCGTTTACAGTTTATTTACTAATTCAATTACAATTTCTTTAAAACTCTTCCGATTGTAATGGCTCTCAAACTTTACTTAGTACTTATCAAACTTTACTCGAATTATTTTCAAACTGTACTTATATGCATCATACTGTGCTTCTAAAACTGTAAACACTTTTAGCTTATCACTATGTTAGTTACTTTTTAACACGTTCGTTCTTGTTTGACTCGATGTCGCTCGTTTCAGCTTCCTCTTCGATCTACTTATGTATATAGATCCTCTCGTCTCATACAGACAATTTCCGTCACTCACCAGAATTCGCAACTGTACTTTGCAACTCGCCTTTCTGCTACCGCCTTACCGCCACCCAACTCTTGATCCTGGTTGCTCTCGTTCTGCTTCACGTTCTCTTCTCCAGCTATACAGTCACAACACTCCAGCCAGTTGCTTGTTGTCTGTATACCGAAAAGTCCCACGCCGCTGTCAGTAACGATTGCTGCTACCTGGCCTTGCCGCCTCCCAACTCTTGATACCACCGAGATCAGTTGCTCTCGTTCTGCTTTACGCCTCTCTTCTCCAGCTATACAGTCACAACACTCCAGCCAGTTGCTTGTTGTCTGTATACCGAAAAGGATCCGCGCCGCTGTCAGTAACGATTGCCGTTCTCTCTCTGCTTTCGTATCGTCTTCGTTTTAATATTTTTTAACGCTGCTCTCGTCGTTTCTCGTAGCTTTCGTCGTTCCTTTCGCCTTCACTGTTTCTTGTCGCCTTCTGTCGCAGACCTTGAAATCAGTTCTCGCTGTCTTCGCTGTTTCCTTTCGCCTTCACCGTTTCTTGTCGCCTTCTGTCGCAGACCTTGAAATCAGTTCTCGCTGTCTTCGCTGTTTCCTTTCGCCTTCACCGTTTCTTGTCGAGTCTGCCGTTTTCTCGCTTGTTCGTTGTTTCTGCGCCACGCTTCTGAATTTCACAACTCACGTAATTGTCGAAAAATTCTTTTGACGCTCTGATTCTGTCTCTGTCGCTCTTCCACAATTGTCCATTAACACTCTTGACTTGGTTAATGCAATTTTGCGACCTCTGACGAACTTCACTACAATACAGCCAAATTTACCACAATTACGACACTGTTTTTGGTGTTTTATACACGTTTCAATCAAAATTCAATCCCGGTTGAGCCCCCAAATGTGTGGCCCAGGGTTTTAGCACTGATGTGGAATTAAAACCGAGACGACGTGAATTTATTATAGTTTAGTTGATGTAACGTTTATTGAATATTATGTGGATTTGACTTATGATTATGTGTATTTGTATGTGTGTAATTTAGAATTGTCTGGACTGAAGCTCGCGAAACTCTGGCACCGACTGACGCTGAATCTCTCTCGCTTAACCCTACAAACCCCTGCTCTAGTGATCGCTCTCTCCTCTGCTCAAAAAGGGTGTTACTCAATACTGGCGTCCACTTCGAGTCTCTCTCTGCACTGTGGGCCCTATTCCGATTCCTACATACATTTTTACAAATATATTTCATGGGCAACATGGAAAAACAACTTGATCGACATCTAGGAATCAATCAATCTTCAAGACTTGTCTTGGTCAGGTTGTTACGCATATCGTTTGATGATTCGTCAAAATGCTGACAACTATTTACTGCGGTTTCGTCGATTGTTTCAGCAATATTGCGTCGCCATGTATAACAAAAATAGAAACGGAACGTTTCAATTTCATTAGGTTGAACCAAGCCAAACTACGTTCTGAGGAGTACATCCATTTACGTGATGCAGTTAGTACTAAAGGAAATGTGTGGCGCCATCAATCCCCAACGTGCTGAAACACCTCCAGCAACTACATTGACCAGTTTTTTTGAGATCTGCCAAAGTGATCCATTTGCACGAACTTTGGTTTACTCGGGGATGCCACGTTATTATACTTTGAATGCTTCATCGAAGAACTTATAAGAAAACGATAGCCATTGGGATACGACAATCGTTGAAGCCAATATCTCTGCATCTCCAAGTCAGATCGCACATTATTCGCTATCATAATTTCGACATACTTTCCATCAAACCCATGCAACCTATGGCACAAATACAAGGATAATATGTCAGAAGATATTTTATATAAAATCAAGTGCGTGTCAGTTCCAGAAATCACGATATTGAGATGAATGAGGAGATACGTAATCGTGCTTTAATCTTAATCGAAGATATGTGTTACCTCATATGCGGTAGTTTATTAATCAGGTTAGGAATGCCAGCGCCAAATCGTGAAATAACTGACGCATTTAATCGAGAAGTGGAACGGGAACGTGAATATGATCACCAGGAATTCGATTTAGTAGTTCAAACGAACTTCAACCCCTGTTGAATTCCCAACAAAAGGACGTTTATGATATTTTAATGAAAGCAATCGATGACGAAAATGGTGGTTTATATTTCCTAGATGCCCCTGGTAGAACTGGTAAGACATTCCTCATGTCAGTAGTTTTAGCCTCTCATCTGTCATCTACATCTACATCAGTTCTCACAACAACACGCGTACACTGCACGAAGCAGAGTCTGTGAGCGTGAGTGTGAGTGTGAGAGAATCAGTAGCGACAATTATACCCATTAATGACTTACGCCGCAAGGGGAAGGGGCAAATCGCTGCTGAAAATTCATTTGATCATTGTGGCTACAATAATGATCCGATCTGAACCAAATTCGATGATCTGGTAGATATGACCATTATCTACGATACTGCATTTTTGGTTTTTTTCTATCTTCAAAATTGTGGATTTTTGTCTTTTGTGTGGGCGGAAGGGGGCGGGGCGAAATTTTGAAATACACTTGTTCAGGTTTGGTATCACAGGAGTATTGACAGAAAGTTTGGTTGCTCTAGCTCTTATAGTCTCTGAGATCCAGGCTACACAAAATACGAAAAACTAAAACGACTCGATTTTGCGTGAGTGCGAAAGAGAGGGAGCGAATTTTGTTCGTATGTTTTTCTCTATTGTGGCTTATTAATGATCCGATCCGATTCAGATTTGGGCCCCTGATAGGTATGGGCGGTCTCTATGATTCTGCATTTTTCGTTTTCTGCTATCTTCTAAATTGTGGACGCCACAGATGTGCGCCCTTTGAGGGGGCGGAAGTGGGCGGGGCGAAATTTTTAAACACTTTTCTAGGAGTGAGAGAACACACGAGTCTGAAAAGAAAATTTGATGCTCTATCTTTTATAGCCTCCCGAGCAATGGGCGACAAACAAGACGGACGGACAGACAGACGGACAGACAGACAGACAGACAGACAGACGGACGGACAGACATGGCTATATCGACTCGGCTATTGATGCTGATCAAGAATATATATACTTTATAGGGTCGGAAATTATTCCTTCTCTATGTTACACACAACCACTTTTACCACAAATTACTCTTCGAGTACGGGTATAAAAATGTCGTGTATCACAAGGTACTTAAGTGAAGAGCAAACTACACATGTACTAAAAGTGTTGTTTAAAAAAAAAAATTAATTAATTCCAAAATCTGCTTATTTATTGCCTTTAAGGCGGAACAGAGTTCGCCGGGTCAGCTAGTGTACATATATAATATATGTATATATATGATTTGTTATGGCTTATGCCCATTTTGTCAAACATTTCATATAAGTCAACTAGCCATTGCTTAACCCGAGTTAATTCTTACAGGGTTTGATACGAAATAAATATATCGCTTAACACGACTTTGCTGAACACGTGTAACCTCCGTAAAGCGAGGGATCATGAATTAGAATATTTTTCTAATTATTTAGATTCGGCTTATTTTTCACTCAACTCGATTACGAGTTGTACGCCACGTAACCCAGTACGCACCCATCTCTAGTTTTGCATCATCCGCCATCTTGTCTTAACTTAGCAACAGCAGAGATTTCATACTTTGAGACCGAAGCACGCTGGACGAAGCACGCTCTCACTGAACTCTCGCTCTCATTTCTCACTGTGAGTGAGTTGTGAGTGCTAGCACAACTGTAATCAAATAACTTCCACTAAAAACATGATACCAAACACAACTCCATAAAATATCAAAGCTATTTAACTGTTAGACTGAAGTGGAACACTAATTAGACATGCCATTTAAACAACTTTTAACATTTAAAAAACTAATCGCATGGAAATTATTGCGTCTCGATTGGATCGGGCTTTTGCCAATTTTTGTGCCTTTCTTTAATTGACCACCAAGCTTTTTAATGGCTTACTGAATTGAAAAAAATGCATTGCAGCTAATTATTTATTTTATTTCTTTATTGATAATAACATCATACAGCAATATTACTTTGCGCGCACCATCATTTGCATTGCTTTGAGTGAATAATGATCAAAATAATGAGAATGATCCCACGACGCCTCGTTTTCCACCGCATCCCTTTTATTAAACTCTTCAAATACAAGCCGAATAGGTTACTGAAATTTCGAAATCAGAATGAAATTATTGCAATTCAAAATTTTCATAAGGTGCACAAATGCACAAATTTATATGTATGTACATACCTATCGCCACATTCTTTGTACCACCAGGCACCCATGCGGTCATGTGCACAGTTACCATGTACCCGCACATCGTTGTCCTTGTCGTAGGTTGTAAATTTTCATGTTGAAGCAATAATACAGCGAATTACCGGCATCCCCAGAGAAGTGGCCCAACTTTGACAGTCGATAAAAATCATGTTCACTTTCAATGTGGAACTCATCGTATTTAGCATAGCGTATCTTTCCATCAAAGTCCTCCACGTGTACATATAGCTCCTGGGTCTGTGCCTTCGTTATCGCATGCAACTTATCCAATCCTATGAAGAAGTCGCCTCTGATGTTCCCGAATCCATTCTTATAATCCCACCAGTTTCGGAAAAAATTTAGCTCTGGATTAGTTCGACGAGCGATGACAGTCCAGCCAGGCCCAGCGATCTTTGCGTCGCAGAAAACTTCAAAGGGTTGTAGGATCCCTGCCCTTATCCAATGTACACCATGGGCGCTCGGATCAAGGGGACATTTGATATTAGGATTCTGAAAATTCAACCATTAAACAACACTTCTCTTTGTTCCGCTTATGACACTCTGAAAGTATGATTTTTGCCAATAAAAATCGTATTCGTAGTATACTCGAATAAACTTTACCACGGTTGCTGCTGATCCTGTGCTTTTGCAAAAGGATAAGCACAAGAAACCAGTTGATCCACATTGACTGCATTGTTACCCGCTGACGACTGAAGACTGACCACGTACCGAATACGAATTGATTTGGCAACAAAAAAATTGCTACCATTGTTACAGTCAACCGTGTAAAGTTATTAGGTGTAGAATAAATATTTCACGCCTTGAACAGGAGACCCCGCATCGAATTCTCGACTTATCCCACCGCAGCAACCTTCGATTCGATTACGACAGGCATAATGCAGTTTTTATTCCGAAATTGAAACTTCGGATAAATGCTAATTGTCCCTACGTCTGGTGGGAGGTAGTCACTTAGATTTTTGTTTGTTTGTTATTTTTACAAAAGATTTATATATGAAGAAAACCACTGTTGATAGCTACTTACTATAGTACGCCCTAAAGATACGTAGGGGTCCAACGATGGGGGATACTTTTGGATATTTATGAATTTATTTATTTATTTATTGTGTTGCGGGTGGCTCTATCAGCTATATTTGGGTTTCCAGTATTTAAGCAGGAAAGGATCATTTGGGCCAGCCTGGATATGAGCAATGAGGCCTGCGTATTCGACAAGAACCCAATTTGTTTGTAATAAGTAATAATCATCCAATAGGTTCAGTCATCCAACTAATCAAATATATTTTTGTTATTAATGCTCGCATATCCTGCACATCGAGCTAGGGCCATTGCGGATTCCCTGGCGTGGGCCGATTTATGTGTCTCTGGAGTTTCAGCACAGTGGGCAGCACAGCACCCCACACACACACACACACAGCTGGCTGACCCACGGATTCACACCAACGAAGAGCTGAACGCACCAACTCCACTCACACCCACAGTCCGCTGCGCAAATCCACTCTTTTACCGGAGCACTTAATGCCGGCGTCACCTAGTGCCCTAGTGCCATTCCACTCACCCCGCTTGTCGGACAGCAGCAAGGCAGACGAGCAGTGGCGCTCTACAAACAAAACGGCCAATTGTCGCCCTATGGACGAAGTGGCGCCCCACAAACACATCGGATTTTTCGTTTTATTTAATTAAAATAATCGACAGGCATTGTCGTAATCGAATCGAAGGTTGCTGCGGTGGGATAAGTCGAGAATTCGATGCGGGCGTCTCCTGTTCAAGGCGTGAAATATTTCTTCGCCACCTAATAACTTTACACGGTTGACTGTAACAATTCCGGATCAATTCGTATTTGATTCATGGTCAGTCTTCAGTCGTCAGCGGGTAACAATGCAGTCAATGTGGATCAACTGGTTGCTTGTGCTTATCCTTTGCAAAAGCACAGTATCAGCAGCCGTGGTAAAGTTTATTCAAGTATACTATTCATACGATTTTGGTTCCTAATTTGCAAAAATCTTACTTTGAGAGTGTCAAAAGCGGAACGAAGGGAAGTGATGTTTAATGATTGCATTTTCAGTATCCTGGTATGAGATGTCCCCTTGATCCGAGGGCCCATGGTGTACATAGAATAATGGTATGGAACCTAAAACCCTTTGAAGTTTTCTGCGACGCAAAGATCGCTGGGCCTGGCTGGACTGTCATCGCTCGTCGGACTAATCAAGAGCTAAATTTCTTCCGAAACTGGTGGGATTATAAGAATGGATTCGGGAACATCAGAGGCAACTTCTTCATAGGATTGGATAAGCTGCACGCCATAACGAAGGCACAGACCCAGGAGCTATATGTACACTTGGAGGACTTGGCAGGAAAGACACAGTATGCCAAATACGATGTGTTCCACATTGAAAGTGAACATGATTTTTATCGACTGTCAAAGTTGGGCTCCTTCACTGGGGATGCCGGTAATTCGCTGTATAATTGCACGAACATGAAATTTACAACCTACGACAAGGACAACGATGTGCATAGAAATGGTAACTGTGCACATGACCGCATGGGTGCCTGGTGGTACAAAGAATGTGGCGATAGGTATGTTCATAAGTTTTGTATTGCAATGATTTCATTCTGATTTCGAAATTTCAGTAACCTATTCGGCTTGTTTTTGAACAGTTTTATAAAAGGGATGGCGTGGAAAAGAGCGTGGTGGGATCATTTTCAAAGTGGTTATTCCCTCAAAGTAATGCAAATGATGGTGCGCGCAAAGTAATATTGCTGTATGATGTTATTATCAATAAAGAAATATTGAACTGCAGCGCATTTTTATCAATTCCGTAAATAAAAAATTAGCAAAAGCCCGATCCATTCCATATCTCAAAGTATGAAATCTCTGCTGTTGCTAAGTTAAGACAAAGATGGCGGATGAAGCAAAACTAGAGATGGGTGCGTACTGGGTTACGTGGCGTACAACTCGTAATCGAGTGGAGTGCCTAATCTAATATTATATAAATATATATATTATATAATAGTCGAATAAGCCTAATCTAAATAATTAGAAAAATATTTTGTATTCATGAGCCCTCGCTTTACACGGAGGTTACACGTGTTCAGCAAAGTCGTCGGTTAAGCAATGACTAGTTGACTTATATAAAATGTTTGGCAAAATGGGCATAAGCCATAACAAATCATATATATGTATATAACTAGCAAAACCCGGCGAACTCCGTTTCGCCACCAGATGGCTTCGTTTTATGTAACATTTCGTTTGGTGATTAAAAGATGAAGAACAATTTTTGTTTTTGTTTTATATTCGAAAAGGAAAAAATTTTATTTCATTTCACAACACTAATGAATTCATTTCGATTACAAAAATGAAGTGTTTAGTTGAACTTCTCTCCAAAGTGAATACTGAATCGAAGCGTTATACGTGTTCGATGTGTCTCGTTTACACGATGCTTCTTCGCTGAACGACAATGTCTCGCGATTTAGTTGGATCGCCAACCATAATTGCAGCAACATCATTAACGGTGGGTGCATTGACATCATTATGATGCCAATGATCTTCGTGTCCTCACGCCCTGTCCCAATCGGGAATTTTCTCTTATTATATTTTGTCTTTCTTCGCTCAAGTTCTGTGAATACACTTGTTGCTGGCTTGCATGTTGGATGCCCCTGATGTCCCCGAATCCATTCTTATACGCCCTCCAGTTGCGGAAGAAATTTAGCTCTTTGTTGGTCCAGCCAGGCGCAGCGATCCTTGAATCGCACAAAACTTCAAAAAGTTCTAGGTTCCCCACACACCATGGACCCTCGGATCAAGGGGACATTTGCTTACAGGATTCTGAAAATTTAACCATTAAACATCACTACTTTTCATCTGCATTGTTATCCTAAGCCGCTGATTACTGACGACTAACTACGCACGGCAACAAACATTGATATTGTCATCCGTGTAATGTCATTAAAAAAGAACTGTGAATTATTGCAGTCGGAAACAGTTTAATATTTAATACCAATTTATTATTTTTTCCTTATATGCTTTCGACTTATGACTCTGAACAGTTTAGATTCAATTGTATAATGTATTAAACTGCCGCGTTGCCTTCGCCAGGAGTCTATCGAAGAGAGAGCTTTTACTGTAAAGCTTAGGTGATAAGTGGGACGAAGCACGCTCTCACTCATGATGAAATTATAAACAAGGTGATCCTATCCGTAAGCTCCGGGGTTTATCTTACGCTCGCATAATTTGATCATGCTCTCACCGAACTCTCGCTCTCATTTCTCACTGTGAGTGAGTTGTGAGTGCTAGCGCACAACTGTAATCAAATAACTTCCACTAAAAACATGATACCAAACACAACTCCATAAAATATCAAAAGCTATTTAACTGTTAGACTGAAGTGGAACACTAATTAGACATGCCATTTAAACAACTTTTAACATTTAAAAAACTAATCGCAAGGAAATTATTGCGTCTCGATTGGATCGGGCTTTTGCCAATTTTTGTGCCTTCTTTAATTGAGCACCAAGCTTTTTTAATGGCTTACTGAATTGAAAAAATGCATTGCAGCTAATTATTTATTTTATTTCTTTATTGATAATAACATCATACAGCAATATTACTTTGCGCGCACCATCATTTGCATTGCTTTGAGTGAATAATGATCAAAATAATGAGAATGATCCCACGACGCTCGTTTCCACGGCATCCCTTTTATTAAACTCTTCAAATACAAGCCGAATAGGTTACTGAAATTTCGAAATCAGAATGAAATTATTGCAATTCAAAATATTTATAAGGTGCACAAATGCACAAATTTATATGTATGTACATACCTATCGCCACAATCTTTGTACCACCAGGCCCCCCATGCGGTCATGTGCACAGTTACCATGTACCCGCACATCGTTGTCCTTGTCGTAGGTTGTAAATTTCATGTTGAAGCAATAATACAGCGAATTACCGGCATCCCCAGAGAAGTGGCCCAACTTTGACAGTCGATAAAAATCATGTTCACTTTCAATGTGGAACTCATCGTATTTAGCATAGCGTATCTTTCCATCAAAGTCCTCCACGTGTACATATAGCTCCTGGGTCTGTGCCTTCGTTATCGCATGCAACTTATCCAATCCTATGAAGAAGTCGCCTCTGATGTTCCCGAATCCATTCTTATAATCCCACCAGTTTCGGAAGAAATTTAGCTCTTGATTAGTCCGACGAGCGATGACAGTCCAGCCAGGCCCAGCGATCTTTGCGTCGCAGAAAACTTCAAAGGGTTGTAGGATCCCTGCCCTTATCCAATGTACACCATGGGCGCTCGGATCAAGGGGACATTTGATATTAGGATTCTGAAAATTCAACCATTAAACAACACTTCTCTTTGTTCCGCTAATGACACTCTGAAAGTATGATTTTTGCCAATAAAAATCGTATTCGTAGTATACTCGAATAAACTTTACCACGGCTGCTGCTGATCCTGTGCTTTTGCAAAGGATAAGCACAAGCATCCAGTTGATCCACATTGACTGCATTGTTACCCGCTGATGACTGACGACTGACCACGTACCGAATACGAATTGATTTGGCATCAAAAAAATTGCTACCATTGTCACAGTCAACCGTGTAAAGTTATTAGGTGTAGAATAAATATTTCACGCCTTGAACAGTAGACCCCCGCATCGAATTCTCGACTTATCCCACCGCAGCAACCTTCGATTCGATTACGACAGGCATAATGCAGTTTTATTCCGAAATTGAAACTTCGGATAAATGCTAATTGTCCCTACTTCTGATGGGAGGTAGTCAACATGCTAAACATGAGGTTTGGTTGGTCAATTTTTGGAATTGCCATTTAATGGGCTTCTGGTGAGTGATAGTAGATACTTTTCTTATTATTAATCCTTAACATTATCCAAGGGTATAGTAAGTTTATGCTTCGTTTAACGCGAGATTACGCCACCGCTTTGATCAAGTAATTCCTGCATATAGAGCTCGTCCTCATCATCAACATCCTTTTATTATCCTCCTTAGCTGTCTGCGAAATGTCGCCCACGTGACGGCCATCGCCGCAAGTAATGCAATGACTGGTGCAGCACCGGGTCCTCGGGACAGAAGCAGCCCGTGCCGCATGCAGGCAGTGACACCTCCAGCAGCTGTGGTGGCACCACGCAACACCCAGACAGCCAGTGGTGTAGAATCCCCACCAGGCTGTCAAACCCACATACAGCACGCTGGCTGCCTCGCTATCGTTCTAGCTAAAAACGTAAAGAATGATGGATTTAATGGATCTATTGAGCATTTACTACCTACACAGTATGATGGGACAGCCACATACTCAGCATGAGCACCAGGACTGGCCTGCACCGGGACCACACCCCACACACGCGCTCCCAGCTTGAGTGCATCCGATGTCACGCCCATGCCCTTCTGCACCAGCTCTCCACAGAATTCGCGACCCAATGTGAGCGGGAACTCGATGCCATCGCCCGGCTGGCAGCGCAGTTTGTTCAGCACTTTGGCTCCATATCCACGGAGCATGGCCAGATCGATAGGATTCACAGCCGTTGTCCTTACACGCACCAGGCACTCATTGAGCTTCGTATTTGGGGTATCTTCAGTTTGTCGGACAGCAGCAACTCATCGATATCGCCATAGCTGTGCAGCTGCCATGCACGCATCTTCTCAAGGCATTTCGTTGGCGTCGCTGGGGGCAAATGTTCTCCCTTGGTTTTGTTGCCGGCGGCAGTTACGTTTGCGCTGGCGGCGTAGTGTCGCCTGGCAAGCACCACGCATTGCCGGAGCCAGGTGACGTTATTACATCCTGTAGACTGCATACTGGCAGGAATTGCCAGAAGCTATGAATAAAATATAATTAATTTCTTGCAAATATTATTTATTGCAGGAACAGCAACAACAAACATATGGAAAACGTATATGAATACGTCTCGTCGCGAATGACATTGGAAGCGCTATCGGTACTGAAACTCATGGGCAGTTGCATTTAAATTTAATAAATTCGTCGTGGCTATTGAGGCTTGAATCTACCTAAAATCAAAAAGTCAACTTCCAACAAAGAAGTAAACCTAGTAGTCCTTACCCAATGAAAGCCTAGTTGCCAAATTCAGTTTCTTGTGAGATTACTAAAAAATAGTCAGTGGAGCGTGGAATATGCCTACAGGGGATATTGAAATTCGATAAAAATCATGTTCACTTTGGATGTAGAACTCGTCACGCGTAGCGTGATTTCTCTAGGAAATTTAACTCTACGTTTGCTCGACGGGTGAGCAGAGTCCGCCAGGCCCAGCGATCTTTGCGTCGCAGAAAACTTCAAAGGGTTCTTTATTCTTTAATACTTTTGTTCCTTATTTGCTTTTAACTTATGACACTGAACATTTGTAAGAGAGTAAATAGCTTAAGTATGTTAGTAAGTTACATTTTATTCGGTTTAGTTTCAATTTCATAATGTATTAAACTGCCGCATTGCCTTCGCCAGGAGTCTATCGAAGAGAGAGCTTTTTTACTGTAAAGCTTAGGTGATAAGCTGGACGAAGCACGCTCTCACTGAACTCTCGCTCTCATTTCTCACTGCACTCACAAGCACAACTGTAATCAACTGACTTCCACTAAAAACATTACACCAAACACAACTCCAATAAAATATCAAAGCTATTTAACTGTTAGACTGAAATGGAACACATTTAAAAAACTAATCGCAAGGAAATTATTGCGTCTCGATTGGATCGGGCTTTTGCTAATTTTGTACGGAATTGAAAAAAATGCGTTGCAGTTGAATATTTATTTATTGATAATAACATCATACAGCAATATTACTTTGCGCGCACCATCATTTGGATTACCTTCAATGAATAATCATTTCCATGTGTGACCCATGTAATTCCGTTCAACGTTGGTACCCCAACATACGCAGCCAAATACATGCCGAATAGGTTACTAAAATTCGAGATTATAATGAATTCTTTGCAATACAAAAGGTTCAAAAGGTAAAATGAAAAAATGTATATGTACATACCTATCGCCACATTGGTTGTACCACCAGGCACCCGTGCGATTATGTGCACAGTTAATATTTTGCATCATATCATTGTCCTTGTCGTAGGTCGTAAATCTCATGTTCCAGTTTTTACGCATCGAATCACCGACATCCCCAGCGTAGGAGCCCAACCGGGACATTCGATAAAAATCATGTTCACTTTCAATGTGGAAATCATGGTATTGCGCGTAGCGTATCGCTCCCGTCCAGTCCTCCACGTGTACATATAGCTCCTGGGTCTGTGCCTTCGTTATCGCATGCAACTTATCCAATCCTATGAAGAAGTCGCCTCTGATGTTCCCGAATCCATTCTTATAATCCCACCAGTTTCGGAAGAAATTTAGCTCTGGATTAGTTCGACGAGCGATGACAGTCCAGCCAGGCCCAGCGATCTTTGCGTCGCAGAAAACTTCAAAGGGTTTTAGGTTCCATACCGTTATCCAATATACACCATGGGCGCTCGGATCAAGGGGACATTTGATATTAGGATTCTGAAAATTCAACCATTAAACAACACTTCTCTTTGTTCCGCTAATGACACTCTGAAAGTATGATTTTTGCTAATTAAAAATCGTATTCGTAGTATACTCGAATAAACTTTACCACGGCTGCTGCTGATCCTGTGCTTTTGCAAAGGATAAGCACAAGCATCCAGTTGATCCACATTGACTGCATTGTTATCCGCTGACGACTGAAGACTGACCACGTACCGAATACGAATTGATTTGGCATAAAAAAAATTGCTACCATTGTTACAGTCAACCGTGTAAAGTTATTAGGTGTAGAAGAAATATTTCACGCCTTGAACAGGAGACCCCCGCATCGAATTCTCGACTTATCCCACCGCAGCAACCTTCGATTCGATTACGACAGGCATAATGCAGCTTTTATTCCGAAATGGAAAATTCGGATAAATGCTAATTGTCCCTACTTTTGGTGGGAGGTAGTCAATATGCTAAACATGAGGTTTGGTTGGTCAATTTTTGAAATGGCAATTTATAGGGCTTCTGGTACGCCACCGCTGTGATCAAGTAATTCCTGCATATAGAGCTCGTCCTCATCATCAACAGCCTTTCTATTATCCTCCTTAGCCGTGTGCGAAAATTGTTCGGGATTCGCTGCCTGGGAAACGCCTTCTTCGTGTATCGATGCTTCCTTTGCCAAATGGTGCCGGTTGCACGGCTCACAGCTACAGCCCGTGGGCACTTCCAGCGACTGTTCTAGTGAACTTTCGTCGGCACATTTCAGCTGCACCAGTTCTGTCGCCCGGTCTATGTGCCTGCACCTGGTTGTCCTAACGACTCAGGCACTTGTCCTTGGGCGGCACACATTCGTGCAGAGCGCAGCAGTCGCCCGGTAATAATTTCTGTGAAATCAGTTCGTACGCGGGGGCTTTGGACACTTGCCGGGCACACAGACAATCCGTTGTCCGGGACAGCAACCGTCCTCTATGGGCTGTAGTTCCTCTCCTGGTCGTAGCTTCAACGTTGCCGCTGACGTGGGCTCACATTGATCCTTGGACTTGCATTCTGTGTAAAAAGGACACACAAATTATAACAAACTAAGAGGATACCAAAAGGTTACAGCAAAACTCACCGCATATATAGATGGGACATTCATTCACATCCTTGTCGATAATTCGATGCTGATCTGGACCGCAATCAGGCAGCTTGGGCTTCTCGCAGACGTGGCCAGGAGGCTTTTCGATGTTGTCAACGCAAATGCGGGTGAGGCAACACGCGTAGTCCCTCTGGATCACTACCTGGTTGAAGCCCTTCTGGCAAATGTGATTTTTGGATTGTTCAAACAAGTAATCTAACCTGGCGGGGCTTCATACCCAGGTGGAGGCCAGTAGTGCCGGATTCGCATGAGTGGGTCATCTCGCACGAGGATTATGCATTCTCCTTTCGCACGCGAATCGGCATTCGGTGGAGGCTCAGTCAAGTTTACGAACTCGTTTTGTTTCCTTACTGGTTTGCCAGCTTTCAGTCTCCGTAGTCTAACATCATAATTTATTTTATTCTTAAGCTCTCTGAGGTTAAGTGCTTTTTTTTTAATACTTGGAGGCTCCACTTTTGAGGACACATCTGAAGCTGTGTACTGGTGCGTACCGATCCTGATCCTGGCCGTCGTTCCCATTGTCGCCGCGTTGGGCATTGTGGTAAGGCGCGTGCAGTTGGCCAGGGGACCCTGAGGATTGGCATCAGTATCTACGACAGGATTGAGTCCTGACTCAGATTTGGTTGCCATGCCAGAGTTTGATAGCGAGGACAGCGACTTCTTCCTTTTTCCTCATTATACTCGGTGATCAATATTTGATTCCGCGAGCGTCTAATCAGGCGTTCCGCCAATCCCACATTTTCCTGGCTTAGTGTTGTTCGCAGTACTTTCAACAAATCTGATTCCTGCATCTCCAGCCGTGCGCGAGCTATGCGAGAGGGTTCGTTCTCCTCGCCTAGCAGAAACATACTTAATAGCTTTTGTTTTTCAGTATTTGCCATTGTTATTTGTAAAGATTAACGCAACTGAAATAACAGTAAAAAGTAGAAGTAAAAAAAAAAATGAGCTGCCAACCTGTTGCCATACTTGCCAAACATTTCTTAGTTTTGAGATCGTTTACTACTTTTTAGTACTTTTGGTAATGTCGAAAATAAAATTACAATGCCCAGACGCTTTTGGAAATGCAATGGCTATAATATCCGACAACAACAAGTCGAAGAAAAAGGCAGTGGGCTATGCAGCGCAGGAGAAGGGATTACCAGACCTTTATGATGTAGCGCATTTGACAAACCGCTTGAACCAAAATGATCACCCGGAGAAGATCTTGAATGGCTATACAGAACCAGATTATTCACTAGCGAGTGTTGGCAATCCCGAGTGGCGGAGGCCCGGACTGCACCACCTTAAGCTGCCCAGGAGTGCTCACAACAAACTATGAAAATGAAGCTGTTTCCGCTATTTAACTGAAGTTGTTCACGTGTTTACTTAGAGGGGTTAAGTGGGTTAAGTTCGTAGAAAATAAGATGGTATATTTCGGTATATTTCTGGAGTGTTAGACGGTATATTATCAATAAATACCGCGGCCACACTCAAATCTATTTAATTAAAAACAAATCAAAAGCAAAAAAATGCTGAAGTAGTTTAAAAAACGTTTTAGTTCTAAGTGAAAAAGTGAATATCTAGTGCAATTATGTTTCTCCCAGAAACAGCCATCTTTTGCATCACCCTGCTGGTCTATGGGGCCATATTGCTGCTGTTAATTTATTATGTGAGTTAAAGCTTGGTACATGCACATATATGGAAAATGTATTGTATTGACAAACAATTTCAAAAAAGGTTCTGACATTGGCTGACCTGGAGTGCGACTATTTGAATGCACAGGAGTGTTGTCGGCGTCTCAACTTTTGGGTAATACCAAAATTTGGCTCCCACGCCCTGCTATGCGGCCTCCTTCTGCTGGGCGGACACTGGATAATGTTTTTGCTCAATCTGCCCATGGTCCTTTGGCTGTTTTATGAAATGCATCGCCAGCGGCGGGACAGCTTAGGCGTCTACGATCCCGTGGACATACATAGTCGTGGATTGTTAAAGGTGCATTTAAGGAACTGCATGATCTATCTGGGCTACTACTTTGTTATGTTCTTTGTCGGATTATATTGGTAAGCCAGAAAGAAGCATTTGGATATTCTTTATAACAGTTGTCTCTCTCTCTCTCTCTCTCTCTATCTGTAGTCTTATTTCATCGCTAATCAAGGGAGATCCCATCAAGCGGTACGAGGATGATGAAATTATCACAGATTTCTGAATTGTAACTAAAATTTTAACTGAAGCCTGAACTCGAAGGACTTCCAGATGAGCGCACATTTCTGTTATCTGAGTTACACAAATCCTTTGATATCTTTGGCAACCTAAAAGCAGGGTTTATATTTTCCAAAAACCAACCTAGTCGCACTTCATCATCATTTCATTTATTTATTTCATCTTTAGTAATATAAGCGTATTCGATAAGACATCACAAAATACAATAGCTATACAAATTCAACAATTCACTCTAGCTTATCTGATCTGATTTGATTTGATTTGATTTGATCCCTTGTTTATTGTAGAAAATCCACCACCTCCTCCAGCTCACGTTGGCGCGCCTGCTTCTGGGCCCAGCGGGCCTCGGCCGTTTTCACACTGACCACCCAACGATCGTGGGCCAACTTAATGCCACACACAGCATTATCCAGAGGCTTCGAGCTGGCTGACGCTGCCACGCCCTGCACTGATGATCCCGCCCTGCTGCCCATGTAGGTTTGGGCATCGGATCTCGGATGGCGTCGCTTGGCGGGACAGAGTTTGCCGCCACGGGGGAATGGTGGCTCGGCAAGGTATTGCTTAAGGCAGCCCTGGTGAAACAGGTGACCACAGTAGACACGCTCGATGTAGGCATCGGCATTCTCCTCCAGCTCCACATCCGTCGGATTGCTGGGCAACACAGTGTTATCACAAATGGGGCAACGTTCTACGTGGAAATCCCTGGTGGCCTCCAGGCAGAACTTCAGTGAACGATAAAGGCTTTTGGCTGGCCGAAAGTTGGCCAGCTCATCTTTGCTGAGGCGGTGCGGAGGTTCCACACACTGACGCGCAATCTCCCTGGACTGTCCGTTGAGGTAGCGCACCAGAACAGCCGGCAAATTGGATTCCTGGCCTTTCAGCTCCACACATTGGGCGGGATAGCTGTCGGGCACGGCTGCCGTCACCCTGTAGGTGTATCTCCCGCCTCTGGCTATCAACTCGACGCTGTTGTTCTTCTGTCGCAACTTCAGCTGACTCTCTACATGAGCAGACTCGCCAGCGCTGAGCTCGGGGCACACCACTCGCGTCTTGATGTCCACCCTCAACTGCTTTATCTCGTCCAAGCACACGCACAAGGGATTGTCCGATAGATATTGCTGGGCAAATGCCAGGACCAGCAATGCCTGTGGTTTGCCCAAATACTGCCTAGCATGGTCGTCAATTAGGCGGGTCAGCTCGCTGAGAAGCCTCTCCGAGTACGCTCGACTCTTCAGCTCGACCAGAATGGGTGTAGTGTTCGGGTAATCCTCAGGGAAACGCAGGCAGACGGTCATCAAGCGATTGGGTCGCTCGGGATAGATGTCAACCCTAATTAGGGAGCTGGAACAAATGATAATTCTGCTGTGCGGCACTTTCTTCTCACAGCTAGATCGAAAATCACTAACTTCCTGCTCAATAAGCTCCATATTGAGATTGGATTATTCTGATTAGTTTCTTTTTGTTGTATTTTTTTTTATTGGACTGTTTTTGAACAGCTGGACCATGAGCCAGGGCTGCTAGCAGAGCTACAAATATTAGACTTTGATTTGAAAAATAATTACAAAGAAAAAAAACTTACCTACTTATTGTCTCCGAAATAAAGTAAAAACATTGGTTCCTAGTAAAACGTTTTAGGTAAATTTTATAATTAATTGAAATCCCTGCGTCACCTTCTACTATGAGTGCTTGTGCACGCGGCTTTGGGAACACTTTGCAACACTGCCCAGCTGACGCAAAAACCCAGCCACGTTGTGAAAACGCCGACAAAACTGTAACCGAAACGAAAACTAAATTAAAGCATAGCAGACATGGTGCTGGATTTGGATCTGTTTCGCAGCGACAAGGGCGGCAATCCCGATGCCGTGCGCGACAACCAGAAGCGGCGCTTCAAAGATGTCGCCCTGGTGGAGACCGTAATTGCGAAGGACAGCGAGTGGCGTCAGTGCCGTCATCGGGCCGACAATCTGAACAAGGTGAAGAATGTCTGCAGCAAGGTGATTGGCGAGAAGATGAAGAAGAAGGAGCCAGTGGGTGCCATGAGTGAGGAACTGCCCGCTGCAGTGACCGCAAGCCTAACTGAAATAGTGGCCGAAACGCTGCAGCCGCTGACGGTGAATCAGATCAAGCAGATGCGCGTGCTCATCGACAATGCCATGACGGAGAACCAATCGTCCCTGGAGCTGGCGGAGCAGACCAGAAACACGTCCCTGAGGGAGGTTGGCAATCACCTGCACGAGTCGGTGCCCGTTTCCAACGATGAGGAGGAGAACCGCGTCGAGAGGACCTTTGGCGATTGCCAGAAGCGTGGCAAGTACTCGCATGTGGATCTGATTGCGATGATTGATGGCATGAATGCCGAGAAGGGATGTGTGGTATCTGGCGGACGCGGCTATTTTCTGACCGGCGCCGCTGTCTTCCTGGAGCAGGCTCTCATTCAACATGCCCTGCACTCGCTGTACGCCAAGGACTATGTGCCCCTGTACACGCCCTTCTTCATGCGCAAGGAGGTGATGCAGGAGGTGGCCCAGCTCTCGCAGTTCGACGAGGAGCTCTACAAGGTGGTGGGCAAGGGCAGCGAGAAGGCGGAGGAGGTCGGCACCGACGAGAAGTACCTGATTGCCACCTCTGAGCAGCCCATTGCCGCCTACCATCGCGACGAATGGCTGCCCGAGGCTTCACTGCCCATCAAATATGCCGGCTTGTCCACGTGCTTCCGTCAGGAGGTGGGCTCCCATGGGCGCGACACACGCGGCATCTTCCGCGTGCATCAGTTCGAGAAGGTCGAACAGTTTGTGCTCACCTCCCCGCACGACAACAAATCCTGGGAGATGATGGACGAGATGATCGGCAATGCCGAGCAATTCTGTCAGTCCCTGGGCATTCCCTATCGCGTTGTGAACATTGTGTCCGGTGCCCTCAATCATGCTGCCGCCAAAAAGTTGGATCTGGAGGCCTGGTTTGCCGGCAGCGGTGCCTACAGAGAGCTCGTCTCCTGCTCAAACTGCCTGGACTACCAGGCGCGTCGCCTGCTGGTTCGCTTTGGCCAAACCAAAAAGATGAACGCCGCCGTCGACTACGTGCACATGCTGAATGCCACAATGTGCGCCGCCACACGTGTCATTTGCGCCATTCTGGAGACGCATCAGACAGAGACGGGCATCAAGGTGCCGGAACCGCTCAAGAAATATATGCCGGCCAAGTTCCAGGATGAGATTCCATTCGTCAAGCCAGCACCCATCGATCTGGAGCTGGCTGCGGCCGAGAAACAAAAGGGCAAGAAGGATAAAAGCAAGAAGGATCCCGCTGCCGGTTAACTGAATGGCTTAGCCTCGTTCCTTCTCCTATGATCTGCTAACAACTAAGCTTGCAAAGTCCCCAAAATCTTATCTATCGACTTATACTACTATTTATGGCATTTATGTGAACACTTTTTAAATACTTTATAAATTAAACTGAAACAAGCTGTGCTTCGAATGCAAATTTCATTTTTTTGTTATTGCTTGCCAGGAGGTTCCACGATTGTTATGGGTACCCAGCCAGCCGGCCGCTAGAATTTTCGGTTACCAAGGCAACGTTTTGTTTTTTTGGAAATTTGTTTAACCTTTCTATCAAATTTCATTTCGTAATTTAAAGGAAAATTTATACTTGGGGGAGAAAACTAAGAGTATTCCTGAAGATGTTTCATGCAAAACGTCGCGAAAAGTCCAAGGCAAAGGATACACGCTGGGATCGCATACGCAAGCGACATCTGAATGCGAATGCATTGGGCCTAAAGACCGATGCAGTGCGTCGCTTTATCGAAGTGGATTATGTGGGGCAGCGGCAGGAGAAGCTGCTGATTGAGGGCGAACATGCCAAGCAATTGAATCCCAGTCTGATCATGGATATGCGCCATGAAATGGTAAGATTAATAGACTCCTTATTCTAAGCTAATTGGAGCCTTTCCTTTTGCAGTTTCAGAAAATTCCGCACAAGCTGCCGCTGGCTACGCTGGCCCACGGCAGCACACTGGCGTCCACGAAGGCGCACAATCTGGAGGTGGAGCAGCGCTATATTGACAATCAGTTGCAAAAGTTTCGCCAGCAGCTGGCCAGGCAGCAGCCACAGCGGAGCAAGGAGATCCGCGTGCCGCCCACCAAGCCGGACTTCAAGCTGAACAACGGTCCCCTGATGCAGAGTCTGGCCCAGGCGGCACAGCACATTGATGATTTCTATAGCACACCAGTGCAGGCCTTGGGCCAGGCGGCACAGATTTGCTCCAGCACGAAGAGTGTGGCCACGGCGAGCCTGCTGCTGGAGCTGGGCGCCGAACAGGAGGCGGATATGGATCACGAGTGGGTGCAGCAGGAGGCGTTGGAGGAAGAGGTGCCTGCCTTTAGGGCGGAGCAAGTGAAGCCGTTGTCCCTGGACTCCCTGGAGTATCGCAATTTCGCCAAACAGATTCAGGTGGATCAGAGCAAGGAGCTGCTGCTGCGCTGCCGCACACCCAGTCCGCTGACCTCCACAGAGGAGTTCTTCAAGCCCATGCGTGCTGCTGCCGAGCGTCAGATGCTGCACGTTCGCACCATACGGCACGAGGAAGAGTTGCAGGAGCAGCAGCAGCAGCAACAGTTGGAGTTGCCGCCACAACTGCAGAGGGAAGCCTCCAGCTGCTCGAACACAAGCGATGGCATTGACTCGGTCATATCCGATCTGGCCGAGGAGGCTCTGTACGAACTGCAAATGGAAGCGGCAGAAGAACAAAAAGAAAGGGAAAAGGATTCGCCCGCACCCGCACCCGCGAAGCATGTACAGTTCCAACTGCCGCCACCCATGCCCGAGCCAACTGTGGAGGAATCTGAAACCGAACCGGAGCCAGAGGCCCTGGTCATACGCCGCATAGAGCTGCCCAAAGTGGTCGTTAAGCCGAAGGAACCAGAGCCCGCGCAAGAGATCCAGTCCAGTGAGGATGAAAGCGATCTGGCCACGCCCCACGAGAAGCAGAAGATCATCGAGCAACTGTTCCAGGCCAGAGCCAACACACAGACCGTGCTGATGCGCAAATACTTCCTCAAGTGGATACACTATACCACCCTGGAGAAGATAGAGCGGGAGCAGGGACACGCCAGCCAAACGCGCGATAATCGCGTGCAAAAGATCAACGCCTTCCTGGACAAGGTGCGGATGGAGAAGAAGCGCATACGCACGGCCCAGCAGGCGGACACAGCCAGCGAGGCCGTGAACAAGGTCACCCAGCAGTCGCTGGAACAGCGCCAGGAGGCTGTCAAGATGGCCAAGCAGTTTAAGAATAAGTAAAACCATAAAACCCTTCACCCATTTGCAGTCCACTTATTTTACTTGTTGCCCGACAGATTGAAGGTCCAGCAGGACATCATTGACCTGCAGAGAATCAAGCTGGAGCGCCAGGAGCGTCTCATTATGCAGCTGAAGCTGAGCAAACTCAGCGACGAGGCCAAGGAGGCGCGCGAGGATCTGAAGCAGGAGCTGAAGACAGTCATCCGATGCGGCGATCCCAAGGCAAAGGCCAAGGCCAAGTGTCTTCAGTTGATTGGCAGCCTGCGGGATGCCGACGATGAAGCCATGGCCCGTCTGCAAGGCAAGGCATTGCTGCAGCCGCGATTCCTCCAGCACATGCAGGAACGGGCCGTGGAGAGAAGTGTGCGACATGAGCAGGCACGCCAGCGTCGAGCTCAGGCCGAGGCTGAGCGGGAGGCCACCAAGCATGCCTTAGAGGAGGCCAAGGTGGGATGGCACACACGTTTAATGTATAGAAACTATTTCCATATCCATTTCCATTGCAGCGCCAAGAGGACGAGGAGGCCAAGCGTCTGAGAATCGAGGTGCTGAAGGAGAAACGACGTCAGGAGAAAATGGCCAAGGTGCTGAAGGAGCGCGAGCGTCAGCGTTTCATTGAGAACCAACGCAAGGCCACCGAATTCAGTCGCCGCCTGCTGTTGCGCCGCGTAGGCATGGAGGCCTTCAAGCGTTTGCTGCAGCGCAAGCGCGACAATCTGGTCAAGTCTGAGGAATTCCGACGCAAATTGTACAAGAAGAATGCCTTTCAGTTCTGGCGCGAGTACACGGCATTCCGGCAGCGCGAGAAGCTGGTGCGGGCCGAGCAGTGCTGGGAGCGCATACTCAAGAGACGCGCCCTCAATGTGTGGTTGGGGTATGTGCAGAATGAACGCAGCAAAATGCTGGTGGCCATCGATTGGCATGCTCTGCGCACCACGGAACATTGGTTTGAGCGTTGGTTCAAGTACACGACCCACTGTCGCATGGCGGAGGATACCAAGATGAAGCAGGCCATCTCCCATCACGAGTGGTAGGTTCAAACTTCAAGCTTAAAGTTTAGCGGATTGTGTGTCATATCTTTCCTCTTGCCAGGCACTTGAAATGGAAGGTCTTGGACTGCTGGCAGCGTCTGCCGCAGATATTGAAAATAGAAAAGGAAACGGAGGAGCGACGCCAGCGTTGGCGCATGAAAATCTGGGAGCTATTGCCAGACTACAAGCCGCGAGAGGATAGCTTGTGGTAGTTTCACGTTTCTTAATTATATTTATTTTGAATAGTTTTTGGATACTGCTGCGTTTGAGTTCCTTAAAAGCGCTACGACACTACAACTACCAAGAAACATTGAGAGAGATACAGAGAGAGGGGGAGTGTTGTATGGGGGAAATACTATAGTATTTGGGCGATAAGTTTTTGTGCTGTTTGTTGATTTCAATCACTTCAAAATGGCACGCCAGTTGCTCCAGATGCGACTGCGACTGGCCGCTGCAGCACTGGCCGCGCGCTTATATTCGTGCAGAGTGGTATCGTTCCACCACAAGAATGCCTGGCGTGCCAGCAGGAAGGTTATATAGTTGGAAATGAGCAGGCTATAGCAGGCCACCACAAAGGATATGCCCAATCTGTAGAAAAAGAGAGAAATTATCATTGGACTCCGACTGCATATGGATTTGTGTACTCACTCGAAACTCTCAAAGACTTCGCTGCAATCGTCCGGCAGCAGCAGGGCATAGCCGAAAGGACGCAACAGCAGAAAGGGATGACATATCGAAGTTAGAGTCAAATTGGCGCCCAATATCAATGCGATCAGGGATGTGAATAGTCCGGCTATATACCACGAGTGATTGCGCTCGCCAATGCAGCAATTAAGCCAGTAGCTGTGATGCGAACGCCTCTTGACACACGTGCCGCACACTTGGCAATGGTAGGCACGTCGGGGCGTCACCTTGCGGCAGCTCTCGCAGATGTTCGGCTGGCCATGCATCAGACCCGCACGCTCCGCTGTGTCTATGTCCACGACCTCCTCATCGTTCAGATCCAGCACGCTGTCCATCTGGAGTGTGGTCTGTGCCTCCGCCTGCTCTTCGCCGCTGGAGGCCTCGGCGATGCCGGGTAGCTCGTCCTTGGGTGTGGTGCCATACTGAGCCGAGACCAGATTGAGTGGAGCCAGGCGGTGCGTGCGGTACAAGCAATAGATGCCCGCACAGGTGAAAAACATTAGGAAATAGTTCTCCTCCGGCACAAGCTCCAGCAGCGGCACCTGACACTCAAATATGACAATCATGTAGAACACGGAGAACACCGTCCAGCTGAGAAAGAAATTCGTCCGTGTGGCCGTTTTCTTGGCCAGCTGAAGACCCCAAATGGAGAAGCCCACCATGGTCAGCATGAGCACAATGGCTGTCTTGGAGTTCAAGGTGGCCAGGCCCAGCATGAGTGGGATTATGAATGCCGGCGCAATAGCGGCCGGCGATATCCGCTTGGCCCCGCCCCGCCATGGCAGGCGCAGGCGGTCTTGGAAAGCAATCAACATGCCGTCTATATTGCGTCGATCAATGCGCCTGCACGTGACGAGTCTGCACTTGCAATAGAAACAGATTTTGTAATCATTTCAATGGGGGTTGGGTTCTAAGGGGTTTCGTCCGCATACCGTGTGCATACAAAGTCAAAGTCGTCGCAATTACAACGGCATCCCAGCAAATGGGACCTCTGGTTGTTGGCTTCGGCAATATATTCACAACAGCAAAGAGTCCTCTTGGGCTGGGATTCGTTAGATTCTGCTTTTCTTGCCGCTGCAATAAAATCGGCAGACATGACGACGAACATCGATTAGGCGAGACCAGACCGGATAGAACGTCAAGAATGGCAGCGTCCAGGCAGCGTGTACAGAAACAGTTTAGATAAGATTAATTCACGGCCAATTGGCAGTCTCAATCTAAGTTTATATGCGAGCAGAAACCTCCCTGTGTAAAGCATTTTAATTATTTTATCTGATCGACGGCGAAAAATACTCACACAGTTGGTCAACAAAAACAACAACTCGGGCTGTGCCAGGGCTTCATGTTCAAAATAATCGCCATACGCTGTGACGATTGTTTCGATAGTTGGTATTATTTAAATTTTATTTTCAAAATGCCCCGTTTTAGGTTTTCGTCTGCCTGCCACACATTCTCGCTCTCGAATGTGGTACCCTGCTTAATTACCTCGACGAACTGCTCCAGGCCACCACCCACACCGAAATAATGAGATTTTCCAGCGACTAAAACGATGCCATCTGCTCGCAGACGACTTCTAAAAGTGTCCAACAGTTTCTGCTGATTCTCTATGTTGTATATGGTCTCCGAAGTTAGTATCAGATCGTACTTTTCTGTGTCCAACGTGAGCAGAGCAAAATGTGACCAATCACCGGAATAGAAGCTCGTGTTGTCCTCTAAAAATGCCAGTTTGTCATCATCCGAAAGATCTGCTTGCACATTCAGCATCACATTTGGTATGGTTATTTGTTCCAAAACATCCTTGTTCTAAAGATATTATAGGACATTATTAACCGGCCATTGGCAGCACTAAATTGTGTACTTGCATAATCTTGAAAGTCAACTTTGGCACCAGATTGCAGGGCATATATTCCCAACAATCCAGAACCACATCCCAAGTCTAAAACCCTCTTGTCTTTCCAGTAATTGTCCTCAAAGTTCTCCGACAAATACAGCAACAAATCGTCTGTACATTCCCATATTTTCGCACCACCTTCATAGACTCCGGCTATTAGATCCGAATGGCTTTCCTCAGACTTCTTAATATCGCGACTATCCAGGTCTCCATGAATTCTGATGTCCTCAAGTAGGAATCCAGCAATTAAATGGCGTATTTCAGTATTGCCTACCTTCAGATCTTTGGCATTGAGCTCGTACAGATCCAGGCGTGATAATGCTGTCTGAGTCGGTTTAATCTGTTCTGCTTCGTACCAAACAATATCCTTGATAATTTCAGAATCCTCCTGCTCGGCTGTCTGTATGTTAATCTCGGTAAATGGACTGTTAACTGCTTCTGGCACTTCTTCAGTTTCTACGTCAAAATTAAATTTGAACATTTCCAAAGCACGTTTTAAGTTATTTCTCCCGACAGTGATAAAAGCCTCCAAGCGCGAAACTGTAGTGGGATGAAGAGAAACAAGGTAATTAATCATTTATAAACGTATTTACCCAATTAAATTCTTAATTTACAATTAAATTTCCTTCGTCAGCTGGCCAACACGTTTTGTATTTTGATTGTCGCGTGCCCAGTGCTGGAAAACGCCGCCTGCCATCGATTGTAATTCGCTTGCACCCCTAGTATCGCACATCTCTAAAAATTGTTTTTTTCGCTAGAAATTGTGCCTGTTTATAAATTTTTTTTAATTTATGGCGGACCAATTAATCAACGAAGTGAGTTTATTGCAACCATCAGAAGCCCCCAATAAATATTTCTTCAATTAGGGCGACCAGCCAGCGCCGCTGATGTCCCTACGCCTCGACCAGCAACATGACGACAATGCGGCGACAGCGATCAATGGGAATGGTAATGGCAGTGTAGTGGATGCACCCGGCGACGCTGACGCTGCTGAGGACAGTGTTGATGGTGAGAAGCCGGACACTGAATTGGTTCTGCCCAAGGCACTGGAGGACGTGCTGGCCCTGAAAGACCAGCGAGTGGCCGAATTCGACGAGGATGCCGATTCGCTGGGTGTCAGCGGGGGAGGCGCCCCACAGGACGGTGATGACGCCGATGTGGGGGAGGACAGTGATGATGATGCCGTGAACCATGTGAATGGCACTGGCGGTGATAAAACGGGAAAGCAGAGCAAAGCGGAGAAGAACAAAAAGAAGAAACGACGCAAGAAGCAGAATAGGAAAATACGCCAGCTCTTGGAGTACGAGAGGCAACAGCAGTTGGCCAACGTGGACGAGGCCGGCGCCGAGGCGGAGGTCACAGAGCCAGTGGTCGAGGAGGCTAAAGCGCCGGCCAGTGACGAAGAGCAGGAGAGGCAAGAGAAGGATAGTAGAAAGGACAAGCATAGAGACAGTCGCAGCAGGAAAAAGAAGGATCGCAGCGATGAGAAGGAAAAAGAAAAGAAGCTCGCAGAGGCCAGCAAACTTGACGTAACAATTGAGTATGTATTTGGATCTTTCGATTGCCACACCGCAGCTAATTTATTAATGAATTTATTTTCATAGGTATGTGCCCGAGAAGATAACCATTGCAGATCTGGCGCCCATGTATCGCCAGTTTTACAGAGTCTTTGAACTGTTCAAGTTGGAAAATAAACCGAAGCCTGTGGAAAAGGACAAACTGGCCTTGGATTCGGAGACGGTGGCTAAGGCTAAAAAGGCCACGGACAAGCTGCATGACGACGATGACGATGATGGCGACGAGGATGATGACAAGGAGGATAAGGAGAAATTATCCAAAAGAAAGCTCAAGAAGCTGACGCGTCTCAGTGTGGCGGAACTTAAGCAACTAGTCTCCCGTCCCGATGTCGTGGAGATGCACGACGTGACAGCGCGTGATCCCAAATTGCTGGTCCAACTGAAGGCCTACCGGAACACAGTGCAAGTGCCTCGCCATTGGTGCTTCAAGCGGAAATATCTGCAGGGGAAGCGTGGCATTGAGAAGCCGCCATTCGATCTGCCAGCCTTCATCAAGAAGACGGGCATTATGGAGATGCGAGAGTCACTCCAAGAGCGCGAGGATGCCAAGACGCTCAAGGCAAAGATGCGGGAGCGTGTGCGTCCAAAGATGGGCAAGATCGATATTGATTACCAAAAGCTGCACGATGCCTTCTTCAAGTGGCAGACAAAGCCCCGCATGACCATCCATGGCGATCTCTACTACGAGGGCAAGGAATTTGAGACGCGACTGAAGGAGAAGAAGCCGGGCGATCTGTCCGAAGAGCTGCGCATTGCTCTGGGCATGCCGGTGGGTCCCAACTCGCACAAGATTCCGCCGCCATGGTTGATTGCCCAGCAGCGCTACGGACCGCCGCCGTCATATCCGAATCTGAAAATTCCTGGACTCAATGCGCCCATTCCAGAGGGCACATCGTTCGGTTATCATGCAGGCGGCTGGGGTAAACCGCCCGTCGATGAGAACGGCAAGCCCCTGTATGGTGATGTCTTTGGCACCAGTATACTGGACTTGGATGTTAGTATCGAAAATCCTTTCCCACCCAATCTTGTATTTATTCTTGGAAATCTTTACCTTAGAACGGCATCGATGAGGCTGACATCGAGCGCAATCAATGGGGCGAACTGGAATCAGAGTCGGAAGAGTCCTCCGAAGAGGAGGAGGAGGATGGCGAAGATCTTGGCGATCAGCAGGATGAAACTGGTCTGGTTACGCCGGTGGAGGGTCTTGTGACACCATCAGGGCTGACCAGTGTGCCAGCCGGCATGGAGACGCCCGAGAACATTGAGCTACGTAAAAAGAAAATTGAAGCTGAAATGGAGGAGTAAGTTATAATTTACTATATCAGATCAGATCAGACCAGAGACTCTAATCTCACAATCTTCGTTTCCGATAGCAATGAAACCCCCGTACTGTATCAAGTGCTGCCGGAGAAGCGCACAGACCGCATAGGCGCTTCCATGATGGGATCCACGCACGTCTATGACGTAAGTGGTGGTGGTGGTGGTGGTGTGGCCAACAAACAGCCTCCAGTTCGGACCACAACGGATCGCGAGGGCATTGTGGAATTGGCGCTGGATCCCAGCGAATTGGACATGGACAATGATGCCATGGCCCAGCGGTATGAGCAACAAATGCGCGAGCAACAGAATCACCTGCAGAAGGAGGATCTATCCGACATGTTGGCCGAGCATGTGGCACGCCAGAAATCGAAGCGCAAGCGACAGCAAACGGATCCGGCAAAGACCACAAAGAAGTACAAGGAGTTCAAGTTTTAGTTATAAATCTTCTACAATAAAAACTAATTTTCCATTTGTGCTTCAAGAATGTCATTAAAATTAGCAACTAATGAGATTTCTATGCCCCTGTATGTATTATGCATGGGGCGCATATCGGACAGCTTAATATTTCGAAGACGGTTCATTAAAGCTACAAAGTTTTTACAGCCTGATTGTTAGCAGCTGCATCAAAGGATTTTTAGAATCAGGTTATTTAGAAGAATAAAAACTTTAATTAGATGAACAAAATATTTAAAAATATTTAACTGCTTTTAGATATATTTAGATCAAAATCATTTTTTAATTACAGTCTTACAATCTTGCAGATTAAATTGCTAAGGAATTAATTTCCTCTAGACTGTGTAATGAAGTCTTTTCCACACCACCAGCATTTGGTAGAGTCCAAGGCGCGTTTTTTTTAACGTGGTTTCCCCAAGAGGCCTATTCCACATCGCCTGGATGCATCCATGCATCCTAAAATATAAATAGCACAGAATTATTTGTAATTTGTACAGTGAAAAGAAGCTTTCTTTAGAGCTAAATAATTACCAGGTGTGTTCATGTGTCGCGTTGTGTGATTCTCTTCATCTGCCTTTCAATCTCTGCCACATTGGTGTACTGTTTTGTTTAGTTTTCTGTGTGGTGTATCTGAGCCTTCTGAGTACTGGTGTGCTGTGTATCTGAGCCATCTGAGTTACAGTGTATCCTAAAATATAAATTGCACAGAATTATGTGTTATTTTCACAGTAGAAAATATCCTTTATAAAACTAAATAATTACCAAGTGTGTTGATGTGTCGGATTGTGTGACTCTCCTCTTCTGCTTTCCCTATTCGCCCTTTACCAGCGCCTTTTCTATGAGGTGCTCCTTAGCCATCTGAGCATCCATGTATCCTAAAATATAAATTGCAAAGAGTTATATGTCATTTTGACAGTGCAAAAAATTCATTTTAAAACTAAATAATTACCAGTTGTGTTGATTTTTGGGTGAATGATTTTTCGGTATCTGCTTTACCGTAGTGTATTCTCTCGTCTCTCGGCGATTCTCTTTCGTCTGCCAATTCTCCGTTTAATTTTTGTTTAGGTGTACCCTGAGCCATCTGAGCAGCCATGTATCCCAGCCTTAGAAATTCGTTTCTTTATTGCCATAAACTATGCTATGCTATAAGCCAGCCAAGATCGGTACACTATACTATATAATCTTATTTCATACATATATGTATGTATATACATACCTTTTGTGTAGAGGTGCCTGTACCTTTATGTGTAGTGTGTTTTTCCCCATAGCTGACCCTTGGGAGCCACAGCAAACGAAACTATTACAAAAAAAAAAAAAAAAGACACAAATAAGTCTTACAAATCTTTTTGGTTGAAACAAATTTCGAAAAAAAAAATCTTACACTTTATGCCTAACTATTTTTACACTTTTTGCTTAAAATTAATCAAAAAAAAAAAAAACCGGAAATTATATTTGTTAAAATTTAGAATTTTGTGTGTTCACAGCTCGGGCGACCGAACTAAACTGACTATATTTCAGTATTCTCATACGCATGGCAAAATAAGTGCTTGTGTATAAGGTAGTCTACTCGGCTGCCAAACTAGCTCTTGTATGATTGCACTGAGTGCGAGTGAAATGGCACATAGTACATGAGTGCGACTGAAAGGCACTGCTGTGAGTTGATTAACCCCTTGTTGCCTGTTGGGGTGGAAAATAGCCTACAATAATGAATTGAGACGATGTTATTTTTGTGTTTATAATTTTATTTTTAATAATTTTGAATTTCCAACTAAACGTTGTTTTTTGATTCTTAATAGCTAATTTTTGTTTAAATATTTAAGTCTAAAATATAATATATTTATATTATATATATATTATATAATATATATAATATATTTATATTATATTTAAGTCTGGCTTGCGTCCTCTACGAGCTTACGTAAGCTCTGTACTTCATCCTCCAAAGCACGAATCTTTTTGCCTCAGAGTCTTTATTTCCATGGACGTTGAATGATTTATCACTGTGTCCCTACAAGACAGTTTCATTATGTTTACATATCCATCCATATGTACAAAAAGAAATATATGTACATATATATTTTCACACGCCAAACTTACTCAGTTTCCGTACTGGCATTAGCATAGCCTTCTTTAACACTTTCATCCTCTTTCTCTCTTTGCGGAACGGCATCATTGTTTAAGCGTCTCTTCTTATAAATCTTCCCTTGGGAGCAGTCCTCCACTGAGACGCATTAAAATGTGTATCACATATTTGGGAATTTTTGCTTAGGCTGCACCCCAGGCTTTCCTCCCACAGCTTTCTCTTCATTTCACATTTCGGGGCATGAATGATTTTCACGCCCGGTACATTCTTTGCGGCAAAAATAACAATAGTTCATTTTTTTTCTTTTTTTGAACACGTTAGGGTTAATGCGAAAAATAAAACGAGAAAAAAATCGTCCGTAACCAACCTTCCACTTTGACAAGCAAACGTGCACTGGCAAAAGAGCTAGTAAACCCGAAAGCAAAGGCAGCCGAGTAGACTACCTTACGAAGGCACTCGTTTTGCCATGCTCATACGTATGAAAATTTCATAGCTGTGATTTCATTGGGCATGGACTACTTGGTTTACTTATTTTGTCGAAAATATGTGGATTGTGTTTTAGCACTTATAAGGGAATTACTTTAAATCAAGTGGGCTTTTCTTCACATGTCAATAATTTTTCTGATTTTTGACATTTTGCTGTATAGCAAATTATATTCATTTTTCTACCATCAAATATTGATGGTACATATAATACGTGGCCCCTTCCATGAATTAAATTAACCCATACACAAATTACTATATATATAATTCTTTATTAACTCGTATACGTTTATGCTTTTACAATGCATTGAACTCTTTTCCACACCACCAGCAATGTGGTAGAGTTCTAGGCGCGTTTTTTTTAACGTGGTATCCCCAATAGGCCTAATCCACGCTCCCACACATCAAATCAAAATCCTGTCCATGTATCCTAAAATATAAATTGCAGAATAGTATGTGTAAATTTCACAATGGCAGACAATAAAACACGAAACACTGAACGAACAATTACCATTATTTACATGCACCATCATGCACCACGGGTGTGTGTAGTTTGTGTGAATGTCAAATGTGAGGAGGGTAAATCATTATCGTGTATCGGACTTCTTCTCCACTGCTGCGAATGTAAAGCATATTTTATTTTAGTGGTAGTCTGAGCTGAGGCAATATAAATTTAATAATTACCATTTTTTTAAGTGTATCGTATGTATGTATGTATGTGTCGCTGCTGCACTTTTGAATGCTTTGTGTGCTATTGTCTACGGAGGAGTTCGAGGGCGGAGGAGTTAGATCGAGGAGCAGTTGGAGGGAGGAAGAGTTAGAGAGACGAGTTGGAGGGAGGAAGAGTTAAAGAGAGACGAGTGACGATGGAGGAGGGAGGAGGAGTACACCGAGGCTGATTCTGCTTGTCCATTTTTGTGTAATATTTCCATTATGTTCTTTAAATCGACGCACACTATGCCACACTACATATTACGAAAAAAAACAACAAAATTATAAAAAGAAAAATATTTTAAAAAAAACACAATTTAAACTTACAAGGCTTTTTTTTTTTTTGTAAAAAAACTTAAAAAAAAATTCCACTTTTTACTTAAACCTAACTTAAACTATTTTTTAGACTTTTTGTGTGTGTTATGTGTTCAGCACAGAGCAACAAAGAAGACTGACTATTTTTCTGTGTTCTCGCACGAAGCAGAATTTGACAGTTGGGATTTCATTGAACATGGATTGCTGGGTTCACAATTTTTGTTGAAAATATGTGAAATCAGTTTGTAGAGGCACGCGAAAGCCACAGACTGTATGTATGTAGGTGTACATATGTACCTACATACATTATTGGGTATTATGGTGCATGATTATGTTATTCCATCATGTTATGGTTTAGTGTCGGGGACATGTTTTGCGTGTCTGTTAATAACAGAGCCAGTCCCTAAAAGCCCATGGCTATCTCCACGAGTAAGTTAACATCTTCCAAATGTTCACCTATGTACATAGATGGCTGTGAATGGTTAGACAAAATCTTTATTGTATTAAGTTTGAAGAAGAACCTCGCGAATAAGTTAATCAAAATTGTTGTTGTTTTCATAACTAAAATTAGTTAGTTAGTTAGTCAGTTAATTTTCATTCAGCCCACCTGGTGATTGCTCCTGGGGCAGCCTCTGCTACAAATGCCGCCTGGCGGAAAACTTTTGTTATTTGTGACTCTGATTTTAATACTAGTAAATCCAAAGCTGGTAGTGGCATCTGTAGATCGACTGGCGAGCATCCGTCTAGACGATATTCTACTGGCGGAACCCAGGCCCACGCCCGGACGGAGCATATTCTTTCACGAAACGAGCAGCTACGATCACAGAACTAATCAGTTTAATCTGCTGAAGCTAACGGCCCGTCAAGCTTGCGCAATCGAATCAGCAGCACTGCATAATCCAAATTTCCAGGTGTTCGTCTTGTTCGCCGATCCCAAATACCGAGCTACGCGAAACGAGCAGAACAGCAGGATGCTGCAGCTATTTGTGGATGTCATCCTAAGCTATGACAATGTCCATTTGAGACGTGTGAATGTCTGGAGATACGCTGCCGGCACACCCATGGAGAAATGGCTCAAGGACGGTAATCTGTTTCGCTCGCGGTAAGTTGGAACTCAGAGATGTTCCTCCAAGCTTTCAATCTTCATAATTCCAGATATTTGGTCTCTCATGTGTCGGATTTCCTGCGCTATTTGACACTGTATCGCTATGGCGGCCTGTATCTGGACATGGATGTGGTAGTGCTGCAAAATATGGAGGATATGCCACCCAATTACACTGGAGCCGAGTCCGATCAAACGCTTGCCGCTGGCGTCATAAACTTGGCACCCACTGGCATTGGACATGCGATTGCCGGGCTGTGTCTGTGGGAGTTTCAGCTCAATTTCAATGGCACTGTTTGGGCAATGAATGGCCCGGGCGTGATAACACGCGTGGCCCAACAGCTTTGCAACACTGATTACATCGCAGTGATGCAGGATGATCGCCAACGGTGCGGCGGCTTCAAGGTGTATGGGCGAGGCGCCTTCTACGCTGTGCCCTCTAAGCAGTTGAGCGACCTCTTTGAGCCTGACAAACTGGAGCAGACCATGGCCCGCACCAGATACTCCTATGTGGTGCATATGTGGAATAAGGAGTCGAAGAATATACCAATCAAGGTTGGTTCAACCAGCGCCTATGCTAAATTTGCAGAAAATAATTGCCCGCGAGTCTATCAAGCGGCGGGTGAATACTTCTAGGGAATCTATTTTGAATTTTTGGAATTTTTGTTAACAATATAAATTGATTGGACCTGCCTGTGGCTGCTGCGTCTGTTACTCCTTTTTTATACACATTTCGTGATCATTTCGTAGGCATAAAGACTTTTTTTTGTGTGAATGGAGCCTATGTTTAGTGCTTCATAGATGCGACAAGGCGATCAGATACTTAGTTGGGAAGAACCTGCTTGAACCTTTGCAATGTTTCCCAAATTGTAACCCATAATTTTTTTTATGCTTACCCTCTTCTAGTACGCAGACAATTTAAGACCCATTTATGTACTTATTTAGAATTTTCTGCCACAAGAAGGCTATGACGAATATTGTATTATGCCAATAGTATTATTTCTGGCTACAAGTAGAACCTTCCACTAATATTTAGTTACTTCTAGTTATTTAGCTCACTAAATTATATTGTTGTCCAAATTGCAGTGACGTAGTGCATCGAACACAGAGTCCATCGGAGTGTCCACGATTTGTATCTAGTCCTCAACATGCTCCTGCGGTATTTTGACAGTGGGCGACTTCGTTTGCTGTTCATAGCGTTGTTTATGATACTGACAGTTGGGATTGGCCTCACCTACTATGGGGATAATGAGGGGGATAATGAGACAGCTACAGAGTCCAAGCCACCACAGCAGCCAGTAGCATCTGTTGAGCCACAGGCGTGCAACCGGATAGACGATGTTCTGCTGGCGGAGCCCACACCAACGCCCGGACGGAGCATATTCTTTCACGAAACGAGCTGCTATGATGCCAAAAATAAAAACTATAATCATTTACTGAAGCTAAATGCACGTCAAGCCTGCGCAATCGAGTCTGCGGCACTACACAATCCGCAATTCCAGGTGTTCGTTTTGTTTGTCGACCGAAAATACAGACTTGCTGTTGACTCGAGCGGAGGGAACAGATGCAACCAGCAGCAGCCTCTCTTCGATGCCATCTTAAGCTACAAAAATGTCCACTTGCGGCGTCTGAATCTCTGGAGATATGCTGCCGGCACACCCATGGAAGAATGGCTCAAGGACGGTAATCTGTTTCGCTCGCGGTAAGTTGGAACTGAGAGATGTTCCTCCAAGCTTTCCATCTTCCTAATTCCAGATATTTGGTCTCCCACATCTCTGATTTCCTGCGTTTTTTGACCCTGTATCGCTATGGCGGCCTCTATCTGGATATGGATGTGGTCGTGCTGCGAAATATGCAGGATGTGCCACCCAATTACACTGGAGCTGAATCCGATGAAATTCTTGCCGCTGGCGTCATAAACTTAGCACCCAAGGGCTTCGGTCATGAGATTGCCGCGTCGTGTCTGCACGACTTTCACGAGCATTTCAATGGCGGAGATTGGGGCACCAATGGCCCCGGTGTTATAACACGCGTGGCCCAGCAGGTTTGCGGCACCAGGAATGTCTCGGTGATGCTGGAGAATCGCAAACGCTGCTTGGGCTTCAAGGTGTTTGGGTGCAGCGCCTTCTATGCTGTAAATGGAGAGCATTGGTCTGCTTTCTTCGATCCCAGTAGACTTGAGGAGGTCATGGCCCTCACCAGAGACTCGTATGTGGTGCATGTGTGGAACAGGCAGTCGCACAAGGCACGAATCAAGGTTGGTTCAAACAGTGCCTATGCCAAATATGCCGAAAAGAATTGCCCACGCGCCTATGCAGCGGCCGGGTGAATATTTCTAGGAATACGATCTTCAAGATTTTCTGTATTTAAAAGTCGAGCGTAGTCTAGATGCGAGTAGCAATCTGCATTACATTCATTTTTATCGAGTTTTGTTTTTATTCTGTCGCAGGGACACAGACCAAAATCTATTGCATATAAATTAAAACATTTCTGTGTACAATCTAATGCTTTTGTTGTGTGTTTTGTTTATATAGTACATTCAAACTTATTGCTTCTATGAAATTATATTAAGTTTTTTTTGCTGTGTGACTTGTGCTGGGGGGCCAGAAACTAGAAACCAGGACCAGGGCAAAGAGATGTGCAGTTGCGCAGCATTAAAGATTTTTAGCAGGCGTTGGAAGAGCTTGCCTTGCGTGTACGTGCATCAACTGGTGACACAGCCGCCCGCACCCTCGTTAGGCATCTAGATGCATTCCCACACGCTGTCTATGATGGTGGTCTACGCTGGCTGTTCACGCTGGCAGCAGTCATTCGTCCAGCTGCTCATTGAGTTGGGCCAGAAGCGCTGCTCGCTTTGATTCTAGTTCGCCGTCGCTTAGCGTTAAATCCTCGTTGCGTGAGCCACCCGAATCCATGGACTGGACGGGACTGAGTGGTGTCGTGGAGCGATTGTGTCTGTTGTGTCGTTTGCCTTCTTTGTCCTTCTTGGAACGCTTCTCCTTTTTCTTCTTCTTGGCTGGCGAATGCGAGTTGGAATCGTTATGCAGAAGCGCCAAGCTGGGCGATAGATTACCACCCAAATCCGACTCACACGACGACTGTAAAGCAAAAGGCCAACAAATGAGATTCACAAAACATAAAGATTGTGGGTCTAGCCAAGCCAACTTACGCCTCGCAGTTTGTTCTTGCGTTTCTTTTTCTTCTTCAGCAGCTTTTCGCTCTCGATGCTGCCAATGGAGCTCAGTGAATGCTGTACCAGGGGTAAGAATTATTAATGGAATCGATCAAATTCAAAGTACTTACGGAACGGGATTTGGAACGCCTTCGTTTTGACTTTTCCACCTCAACCAGTTCGTTTTCAATGTCCGATCGCGATGTGGATCGCACGCGCTTTTTGTGCTTCTTATTCTTTTTCGATTTACGCGACCGCGAATGATGATGACTGCAGGCATCTTCGCTCTCCTTGATGAAGTCCTCCCAGATCTTCTCCACTCCGATTTCCTTCTCGTACACGGCAAATGCCTCCAAATGCTCCACCAGCTTCTTGGCACTGTCATAGGTCTCGGCCACAGACACGTTCGCCTCGAGCCATTCGTTTTTAATTTCATTCTCCAGTTTTCGCAGCCGTCGCACCTCTTCCTTCATGCGCTCCTTTTCAATGGTCTCCGCCTGGGGCGAAAAATGTAATTATAATACAAATTCGAATCAAATCCCATGCAGATGGCTTACCTTTTCCAGCAGAGAATTATAGGTGAGCTTCACATTGCCCGCATCCAGACTGGCCGAGCGTTTATCCTCGCACACCACCGTGGCAAAGTCCTCGAACGAAGTCTTGGCCTGCACCACAAATGCCTTCTCTTTGAGAATCTCCCGTATGATTTTCCTTTCGTCATGGAAGCGAGCCTTCAGATTCTCCACATAGAACTTGAACAGATCCAGCGGGTGGAACCGCTCTGGCCGAGCATGGCCGAGAAGCGTAGATCCGCGGATATGATGGGATACAGCTCCACCCACAGCGACATGGAGGTGAGTTTGCCCTCCTCGTGGAGGGAGTCGAGCAGAGCCAGAAAGGAGTCTCGATTCTTGCGCTGCTGTCGCTTCATTCGCTTCTTCTCCCGCTCGCGTTCCTCCTCCTCTTCCTTCTCCAGCGTGCGTATGTGCTCCTCGAAGACAATTAGAGCATCCTCCTTGTCCATGCCCAGCAGGGTAACATCATTTTTGAATGCGACATTGTCCAGGAGCATAACCTGAGCCTCTGACCAGGTGGTGGCATGATTGATGGACGTCATCGACTCTAGCAGCTCGCCCAGCACCTTCATGTTGCGCTTCTTCAACACTCGCGCCTCCTCCTTCTCCCGCTTGCCCAGATTGAATATGCAATCCTCATAGATGTCCCGTCGATCCGTTTCTGGAACTACGGTCCATGTTCGGTTACCTGCAAAGACCTCCTCACACCGGAAGTACTTCATCTGGGAGTTCATCTTGTCGCTGGACATGAGGAACTGCTCGAGGTCCTCTTTCGCCTTCTTGGCCTTCAGCCGGGACTCTTCACGCTCGTCCTTCACCTTCTGCGTCTTGTAGGCATTGAACGTCTGCTTGCGCTCGTTGAGGTTCTTGAAGGCGCTGTAGCGCGGATCCTTCGATATGATCTTCACACACTGATCCCAGTTGGCGTTTGAGGGCACATTGCGGTCCCGCAGCAGGTCCTTGAATGCTTCTATGGCCTCGCGCTTGTCCTTGAACACCAGCGGACTGCCCTCCGATGACTTGTCATCCCTTTTAGCTAAAACGATTCAATATGGAAGTCAGTTCTGCAGGTACATATATTAGGGGCCAGACGGCACTCACAATTGGGCTGCGGCACCTCGATGGAGGCCAATGTGGCCGCCATAGCCTGGTCGAGAGCCGACGATGAGTTCTCGTTACTGCTCGGCGTCAGCGGCGAGTGAATCTCGGGCGTGGGTATCCTTGGAACTGCGGGCAGGGCAGCTGGCAAAATACTTGCCAATGCCACATGTGGCACCAGTCCCGTCAGGCTGGAGGATGTCATGGCTGCCACCGCTTTGGCTGCAGCAGCAGCTCTGAAACAAATCCAAGCAAGAGGCCGGGGGTGAGTAAATAGAACAGCCAATGGCCATGCAACGTGTGTACTTACTCCTCCGCCTTGGCCTTGGCCTTCATATCCACATATTCTGGCGGTGGCTCCCAGCACGTCTCCTTCGTGGCCACGTTGTGGTAATACACTTTGCCCGTATCGGAGCGATATTCCTTCCAGGGACATTGATTGTGCAGCTGCTCAGCGGGAGTCATCAGAGCCTCGGGCTTCTCCCACGAACTTTGCTTGGTATTTTGATTGTAGTAATATGGTCGTCCATCCGGCGCCTTGTGCTCTGTCCACTCCGTGTTGGAGGCCATCACACCGAATGCCGCTGCCAGTTCTGGCGGTGGGGGAGCAGCAAAGCCGGGCGGGGGAAATTGTGGCACTATGGCAGCAGCCGGCGGCGTGTATCCCATTCCCCTGCCGACCGCTGCTGCTCCATTGCTAGGAGGAACATTCATTTCACTATATTGCTATATTGTATTTAAGCGGTACTACGTCTACCGGTCGTTGCGTATGCGATGCGGCCGCCAGTAGAAACCGTTTATTGAAATAAATGACAGAAAAATTCAATGAGAACGCCGCTTTCCACACATTTAATATATCGCTGGGGTTTCTTTTTCGGAGCTATCGATAACATATCGCAAAATGCAAATTAACCTAGAGATGGACACAATGTATGCTAACGATGTTTCTAGCGATGGCCTGAACAGTTTGTGACAAATTGTAATTAATTGTCATCAAATAAATATCATATATGTAAATAATTGATTACCATATAAATTTTGCAGAAACACATACTGTTTCTGGCTGCCGCAAAGTTATTAATTTAGAAATACACAATTAACGTACATCAAATTTACCGTTAAGTCATCGATCATCTGGCTCGAAAAGAACAAACAGCGCATCACTGACAGGAAGGTAATGTTGGTGTTCGTTATCGCCCTTGGCTTGCATTTTATATTAGCAAAACATTGTAAAATATTCGCTTCGGAATTTTCTCATCGCCAGAGAGTCGATTGACTTATGTTGCGAACAATGGCAGTGTAACCTGGCACTCGAAGTAAGCAGGTTCTGGCCCCTTCATGGCTCCAATCTCCAATTAAAGTGTACAATTTTTCCAATCAATCAATCCAGCAGCCCGCCTGCCCTCGCCATGCTCCTGCGTCTGCCATTGATGCTGGTGGCGCGTTATTTGCACAACGGAAGACTTCGTTTGCTGTTCGTCGCACTGATTGTGATACTGATAGGCGGCATTGCCCTCACATACAATTGGCAGAATGATTTGCAGCAGTGCTTCATGGACATCGAAGAGGCAATACCGTCGACAGTGGCAGATGCAGACCCGCTGGCACCCATCCGGCTAGAGGATGTACTGCAGGCGGAGCCCAGGCCCACGCCCGGACGAAGCATATTCTTTCACGAAACCAGTTGCCATCAGGCGGAGAACAAAAAGCACAAATTGCTGCAGCTAACCGCCCGTCAAGCCTGCGCAATCGAATCTGCGGCATTGCATAATCCGAATTTCCAGGTGTTCGTCTTGTTCGCCGGTCCCACCTACCGCGCTACCGCCCACGGGCCGAACAGCAGCAGCAGCCATCAACCACTTGTCGATGCCATCTTAAGTTACAGCAATGTCCATTTGCGGAATCTGAATCTCTGGCGCTACGCTGCGGGCACACCCATCGAGGAATGGCTCAAGGACGGTAGTCTGTTTCGCTCGCGGTAAGTTGGATCTCAAAGTTCAGACCTCATTCAATAACATTTCTACATTTGCAGATATTTGTTCTCCCACATCTCTGATTTCCTGCGCTATTTGACCCTGTATCGCTATGGCGGCCTGTATCTGGACATGGATGTCGTTGTGCTGAAAAATATGGAGGATGTGCCACCCAATTACACTGGAGCCGAGTCCAATACTCATCTTGCCGCTGGCGTGATGAGCTTAGCAGCCACTGGCTTTGGTCATGAGATTGCCGAGTCCTGTCTGCGCGACTTTCAACACACTTTCAACGGCGGCGATTGGGGTAACAATGGCCCAGGCGTGATAACGCGTGTGGCCCAACAGATTTGCGGCACCAAGGATATCACAGTGATGCAGGAGGATAGCAAACGGTGCTTGGGCTTCAGGGTGTTTGGTCGAGGCGCCTTCTACGCTGTGCCGTGGAAGCAGTGGCGGGACTTCTTCGAGCCCGACAAACTCGCGGAGACCATGGCCCGCACCAAAGACTCGTATGTGGTGCATGTGTGGAACAAACACTCGAATCAGCTACCGATCAAGGTGGGCTCAAGCAGCGCCTATGCCAAATATGCAGAAAAGAATTGCCCGCGAGCCTATCATGCGGCGGGTGAATACTTCTAGGAATGTTATCCGAAAAGTTCTCTCGTTTAAGTCTTTTGTATATGGATGTTTCCCGCTGAAATCCAAAGAGTTATCGCCCAGCGAGGCATCGTTTATAGGTTGTATTTGTAGCTCTCATTTGTTACTCATATTTTTGTTTGTTTGTTTTTCTCGCTTATGTTAGCTAAGCACAGCACGCATTCCGTTAAAACAAACAATTACATGCAGACATATGTACTTACATATGTGTGCATGTGTGTGGGTATGTACATATGCCTATGACACATAATAACCTTTCATTTATAATCTCAAATACTCATTCTGTTGATTCTCTGAAATCGAATCTATATTTATATTGCCACAATATTATTATTTACATTACCCTTTGGAAATGCACTCGAACAAAATGAAAAAACACGCTATCAGTCGGTTGGGTGGGTCGAAGATTACAATTTGTATACGCTGTGTCGATTCACCCAACCGGAAAGTGAAGTATTAAGATAAGCAAACGAAACAGTACTAAAATATGTATTTCCTAAGTATTTTTTGCATGTATACAAAATAAGTTTTGGGCTGGGGCGTGGTCGCAAAATGTATACAAATATTTTGTAAAAATATATCGTCTATGAGCCGCCGACAGCGGTAGCTCATAAATGGTGCACATAACACACATAGTCTGGATGTACACAAATAGTAAATAAATAAAAATATATCAAATATATTTGCAAAAAGCTAATTTTGGAACAAATTATTCATATAAATATTTCATTTAAGCATTCCTCCAAGTAGTTTGTAACATTTTCTAAAACGAAATGTGGCTGCTACACATCCTTGATGCTTCTCCATCTTTACATGCACTGCACTTGCGAGAAGCGCAGACAGGCGCCCACATTGTCCTCAGCATTGCCCTTGCCCATGCCCATACCATCGCCAAAGTGCACACCAATGTAGAAGGGTGTGACCGTACTTTCGATGCGGCAGGGCCACACGCCCGAGGAGCAGAACTGGGCGCCACAGTGCACGGGCTCACAGCCGGGCAGCGGACCCAGGCCAGTGCCAATGAAGTCCTCGATGATGCACGGCATTGTTATGCGATCCGTGCAGGTGCTGAAGAACTGTCGAGCCGTGCGACGACGACGCCGTTGCAGTTGCAAATCAAAAGCGTTGCGCAGGAAGCCGAACAGATCGAATCCTCCACTGGGGCTGCTGCCCACCGGCCGTGGACGTCGCGAAAAGCCGGGCTCCTCTGTGGTTGGCGGACTCCTAAAGAAAAGGAAGCCGCCGTCATCGTTATCGCCGTCATCGTCGCTGCCATCCTCGCCACCAGAACCTTCTACATCATCGTTGGCCGGCGAGGAAGCGGGCGCCTCAGAGGAGGATGATGTGCTCTCTTGGGTGCTCGCCGCTGTGCTGGAGCGTAGAGGTGTCGGGGTGGTGCTTGTTGTTGTCGTCACCGTCGTCATGGCTGCTGTGCTGCTGCTGGCGGTGGATGCAGCTGACGATGATGCTGCCGTCGTATTGCCTGACATCATGGACATTAGAGTCGTTGTGGTGGAATTGGCCATGTTGGCCAGCATCTGCATGAGGCTAGTAGATGTTGGAGCTGATGTGGTCGTTAGCCCATTAGCTGGAGTAGCAGTTGTTCCTCCTGCTCCTCCTCCTCCTCCGGAATTATCCGACAGTGCCGTAGCTTGATCAGAATTGGCAGCTGCCCCACCTCCGTCATCATTCAACGAGAAAGCTGTGGCTCCCGCTGACATGCGCCCACCGCCGCCAATCCTAAATGACTGCTCATCGCATGGCTGATACATGATCGAGCACATATCCGTCTCCTGGCGCACACAGATGCGATAGTTCTGGTTGGCCAGGTGCCGCCCGTTCTCGGCAAAGTTGAAGGTCTGCATGACGCCCTCGATGCCCGTGTGATACTGCAAACAGCCCGCCGGTGCACGCTGGCTGAAGGGTATCTGCATTACGCTCATCTCCCAAATGCGGAGCGGCAGAAACCGATTGGACAGGTTGAGATTGATGTCGATGAAGCGATCGCCAGTGGCATTGCTCGTGTTGCTGCCATTGACTGGATCCACGGGACGTAGACTGCCATACAAAGGGGATTGTCGTGGCGAGGCACGAGCTCCCACATCATAGTACACTGAGGGTGGGGAAACGAAATGAGCTCGGGAATCGTAAAGGAATACTAAGTCTGAATCTTACAATGCTGTCCACTGTTCTGGCCACAAAGGGAGATGGCACCGTTTGGGCCTCCGCTAATGTTGAATACATCGCCCTCACAGACGCCCGTCCGTCGATTCGGTTGTCCCAGCGTAAAGTGATGAAAATCGATCCTCAGCTGGCTGATATCCTCGCTCATCATCTTCACCCTCAGACTGCAGCCGGTGAAGTTGGTGGGCATGAAGCTGGGAAAGCTGGGCGAGACAATATAGGTGATGTTGTTGGTTATGGTGACATTGCAGCTGGCCAGGAAGACGCAGCAGACACCGAATCCCATGGCACATTCACCCTGCGACTGGCCACCCTTTTGGCGGCACTCGTAGGCATTCAGGCAATTGCCTGAGCGACGATTATCACTGGACAGGCATTCGCCATCCACGGGCACAGGAAACAAATGAATCACTTAGGAGGAACAAAGTAAATGACGATTCAATTGGGGAAAGCATCTTGAGATGGCCTTTAACCTACCCTTGCCATGTCTGCCGCCATTCCCGTACAGACTCTGATTGAGACTCTGCTGCTCCTGCATTTCAATGGCAGTCATCAGATCCTCCTCCGCCTCCTGCTGCTGTTGCTTTTGGATTGTCGCTCCAAATATCATAATGATACATGGGTGGCCAGGCGGCGGTCTCATTGGCGGCCATCAACGCAGCCGCTGCAGGAGTCGGACTCAAATGAACCGCCAGCAATATGCAAAGTGTAGCAACGAATGGCTGCAGCAGCAGCAGGTTGCCAGTAGTAGAACAACCATTTAACAATAACTTTCTTTTTTCTTTCACTGCTGCTGGTGTTGCTGCTGCTGCTCTGTCTGTGGCTGCTGCCTCGTAATATCTTGACTATATGGCAATCGGACTTGTTGTTCGCATCTCCGCTTTGCGACATCTGCATTTTTATGGCTTCCATATCCATGTATCCATGTGTGCCAGCAGTTGGTGTGCTGGTTGCTGATGCTGCTGACTCCTGATGCTCCACCGCTCCGTGTTTGTTTTTTGCGCGCGTGCGTTTCGCTGCAAAGTTGAATGAAAAGTGCGCTCGTCCACACATCTCCAGATGCTTGGATGCTTGAATTGGATGTCTTGGATGGCTTGGAATCTGCTTGCCTGATGTCTCTGCTCGCTGCCCCCGGGGACGAGTCTGCTTTTCTCTGTGCTCACCCAGTTGTTGGCTGTCATTTCATTTCTAATCTCTACTTAGCTGCTATTTTCGGCGATGTAATGTTCCATTTAGCTCATTGGGCTCAGAACTGTGTCGCCAGTTGAGTATTGAGTGCTGATGATTTGATTTCTAAAGAAGTATTTAACACAGATAACACTGGCCAGGCCAGACCAGGCCATGTCGACCCCTTCTTGCACCAACTTTTACCAAATATATGTTCTACAATCTGCCACTAAAATTGCCACTGATATTTGGGGCATTACATTTAATAATTACTCTTCGAGTAAGGGTATAAAAATTATTTATAAAATTATACAAAAAACTTTGTTAATTTAATAAAGAAAATATCATTTTTAAGAGATTTATTAATGTTCTATAACGTCGCTTTTAGTTGGATCTAATAAATTATGTAGAAATATTTTGTGTTTGAATTTACACATCTTAGATTTGCACACTCAAAAGATACTTTTAGGCTGATCGGAATATGAGAAAATGTCTTAGAGATACACAGCAAAAGATACTTTTAGGCTTCAATCGAAACAATGTTTGAGAGCACCAAATCGTTTTATCAAAATATATATTTTTATTATACGAAGTACCTAAAAAATTTAGGCATATACTCGAATTAGTTTTTATGGTCGAATTGAATGCGTCCCTAGCCATTTCTCATGTTGCGTAGAGATATTTAGGCAGCATTCTTGGAAAGTTAAAATTGTCTGTATGCTGACCGAGTAGCAGTCAAATTATTCTGATTGATCCACATTAACATTGCACCTCCCCCCATATCATATTTGTGTATCATCTTTATCACTGATATAATACATCATCACAACCTCCCAGTTTATTCACACACTTATCCCTGCCTGCTGTTAAGCCAATCCGCGTCAAAGCAAAAGCGGTCAGAAGAAAGGTTGCATATTTAATGAGAGTGCATTTAAAACCCACATGTTCACACCCTGATGATTCTCTCAGGCGTGTCAGGCCGAAACCGCGGCTGGACAGTGCATGAATTAGCTGCAACAACAACAGCCAACAAGTGGCAAAAAAAAGGGGCAACAAAAAGTGGGTTTTGTGTCTTGCATTTTATGCAATTTCTTGCTGCATCATCCTGTCCTGATCTTTTTCTGAATGAAATGTGATATGGCCAAATTGGCCAAGTAAAATCAGGTTAAACTCAGCTCTGTTGTGGTAATTTACGTTTTGTACTGGTAATGGGCTTAGATTTATTACAAATCTTTTGGGGAGTGTGGAAGTTACAGCAGATCTTGGTAGCCCCCAAAGAAAAGTCCAAACAGTTTATGGAAATATTTGTTGCAATGTATTTTGATTTAGCAAAGATTAAAATCTCTCTCTCACATGTCTAGTATTTCCTCAAAAATAACAGTCAAAGTTTACAATAATTATTACAAAAAATAAAAAAAAGTGTTTTAAAATACGACCATCAACAGAACAACAGATCTTCAGCGTCATCTCTGGGTGGGGGACAGCTACTTTAGATTAATTAAAAAAAGTGATCCTAAAAATGAAACGGCATTGGAAAGTTTTTTTTTCTTCTTTTTCTAAATCGAAAATAAACAACAATGGAGTTGATTATTTGATTTTGTAGAGTCATCCGTTTTGTGGGGATTGAGCAGCGCAGAGAGCAATGAGATTCGCATCCAAATCGGTTAGCTTTAAGACCAGTTAAAGCTCGATTTCAAAGCTGAATCATTATGCCAGTACTGGGTTTAGGGGTTAGGATAATACCCATACCTATCCCATGGATCTTACTGTTCTGATCTGTTGATGGCGTACTCCGAAAACATATAGATTTTGTTGTTGTTGTTTGAGTATTCTTTCGTGGTCTCTTTTTGTTGTTTTTTGTGGTTTCCTTCGGGTCTTAAGCTTAGGTTGTGGTTGGAACTTTGTACAATGTTTTTTAGGATTAAATTATTACGGATAAGTTAGGATTAAACATTCATTAATATCTAAGTGTTAGCCCGGTTTAGGTTCTGTGTGTGTGTTTGTGGGGGTTTGTGTGCTTAGAGCGGCTCTAGGGCAGCGGGTCCGTGCGGACTGCCCTCCAGTTTGCGCCAGACCACGTTGCACATCTCGCGCACCAGCGCCTTCTCGCCGTCGTCCATCTGATCGAGGGCACTGCCCGCCAAATTGCCCAGCCGGTCGCGTTCCAGTTGCTCTCGCACCTCCAGCACCTGGAGGGCCCGCACCACCGCCTCCGGACGGCCGGCTATCGGTTCTGGCAGCTGTATGGCCGCTGCGGCCGCCGCTGCTGCAGCCACCGCCTGCTGCTGCTGCTGCTGCTGGCTGTTGTTGTTGCTGCTGTTGTTGATCTCCTGCTGATGGGGCGAAGGCGCTGATTTGGCTGATGCTGTAGCTGTGGCATGCTGTGGCGTTGGTGTGGCAGCCTGGGGCGTGGGCATGGGCTGCTGCTGCTGCTGCAGATGGGCTGTGGGCGTGGTGCGTTCCTCCTCCAGCTGCTGGATGCGTCGCTCCAGCGAGCGCACATACTGAAGCGTCTGATCGTTCAGCGTGTGGGCATGACGTAGATCCTGCATATGAGTCACATTATAGGATGATTCTGGCGCTGCTGGTGGCTTCTTTATGTGGCTGCTCACCTGGGGAAGTTGGCGCTGCTCAGCATAGTTCCGCAAGGCTGTGATAGTCTCATCCGCTTGGGTGCTTGAACTGGAGCCATCGCCATCGTCGCGCAGTGCATTTCTGGTGGCCGCACCACAGCCGGCACAGAGCGCATTGGCAGCCACATGGGCACGCTCCTCGTCCAAGTACAGACAGAGCTCCTTCAGCTCCAGATTGTCGGTGATTAGCTCTTGCTGTTTGTCATCCAGCTGACGTAGTTTGTTCTGCAAGAAAATTCAACCCATTAGGTTTGAATTGCTTTTGGATTTGTTTTTTCACTCACCTGATAGGCAGCCACCTCCTGGCGCATTACACTGGCCGTGTAACGACCAAAGCGTTGCCATTCCCTGGCCAACTTGCGTCCCTTCTGCCGATCGTCATCCAGGAAACAGCACAGATCCCTCAGCTCCTGGTTGTCATCCAGCAGACGCTGATTCTGCTCCTTGAGTGTGCGCAGCTCATTCACCAGCGACTGCAGCTGGCGATTCTGCTCCACCGTCAGGCGGCCACCGCTCCCATTGGTCGTGGGTATGCCCGTGCCGCTGGACGTGACCGAGGCATTGGGCGATGGATGTTCCTGTTCCGGTTTGCGTACAAATTTCAGCATATCCTGTGCTCCTCCCTTTATCACCGCCGGATGTTGCAGATAGCGTGTTTGCTGTGGATGCTGCTGCTGCTGTTGCTGTTGCTGCTGTTGCTTGAGCGAGTCTGGTATGTAGATGTTGGATAGCTGAGGTATATCCGGCGGATATTTGATGGGCAAATGTGGTTTCAGTATACCCGTGCCTGGCTGTGGCGGTGGCTGGTATCTAGGTGGTATGGAGTGTGCGGGTGCTGGTGCCTTAAGGTTTGGACTACGAAGGGAGTGTTGTTGCTGTTGCTGCTGCTGTTGTTGCTGCAATTGGTAGAAGCTGCGACGCTGATGCAGTTGCTGCTGCTGCTGATGCTGCTGTTGATGTGTTGCAAGATTAGGCAATTCTTTAGTGGTTTGCTGCTGTTGTATGGGCAAGCGAGAAGTCAATGTCTGATGATGATGTTGCTGCTGCTGCTGTTGCTGTTGCTGTTGCGTGCTGTGTGGCTGATGGATTGTGGCCACAGTCTGCAATTGATGTGATTGTTGCTGCTGCTGCTGCTGCTGCTTCTTTCCTGCTGTCGTTACGCTTTGTTGCTGCGTTGAGTGTGGCGCTGTCTGCTGTTGCTGCTGTAATGTTGCCGCTGCTGCTGTTGGTGCCAACAAAGAGCGTCTTGGTAGTTGTTGCTGCTGCTGTGACTGTTGCTTGTTAATTGCCTGCGTCGCTGTTTTGCTTATAATTTTGTCAACGCTATTTGTTTTTATCAAATTATTGTTCAAAGTAGTTGTTCCGTTTGTTGTTGCTGCTGCTGCTGCTGTTGTTGTTGTTGTGGTTAATGTCTTCTGCTGGTTTTGTTGTTGTTGTTGCTGCTGCTGCTGTTGAATGCCGGACATTTTTGAGTCGGTTCCTTGTTTGCCTTGTCTTATATATTTTCGTTTCCTTTTTAGTTGCTTAAGTGGTTGATGTCTACGACCTCCGAGACCTGCAATACATTAAAACAAAAAAATGGGCAAGGCATAAGCAAAAAATATAACTATAAATCAAGGCATTGTATAATGAAATTTATGCGACAGACGAGGGCACGCCGTCATTGTAGCATAATTAAACTTCCATTAGACTGCCGCCAGACGCTGATAGAAAGTGAAATGAGCATTTGTCGCACCACTGAAGCCATGACATGCCACACGAGCTACACACGAGTAGGCGCCCCCACTATGTCTCTAATACACTGCGCAAAATAGGCGCAGTAATCAGGGTATTCTTTGAACAAGAATAAATGTAAAAAGTTCTCTTAGTGTTGATTCCAAGCAAGTCTCTATAGTCATCATGAAATTCCTTCAATTGTTATAATCTAGTCCAATTTGGCAGCACTTATTTTTCGCAGTGCATGTCTCTTGTGCTCAAGAAAATGCAACGAAGCGGCGCCAAAAACTCCATTTGACGTAGGGAATTGTAATCTAAACTGTATTGTCGTATGGTGGTCGGTCTCTCCCGGACTCTCTGGCTCTCCCGAATGGATGGGGATGGGTTGCTTGGCGCTGAAGCGTCTAATCACCAGATGGCGTCTCTGTGTGTGTGTTGACTTAAACGTAGGCTTCCGCCATCTGATTTGAAAACTGAAAGCCCACTAAGTACCGCTGCACTCGCAAGCAGTAAATGGCACTGACGCGCATCAAGTCTATCGTCGCATTTGTATCTCGAAAGTGAAATTCAGTTCATGGTTTGATGGATGGGCCGCCTCTCTGACTCTCGCAGGCGTAGGCAAATTGAAATGTTGCGACTCACAACTTGACATGTGTACCATATAAGAGTGGTAGTAATTTGGATCATGTGCCGCCCCTTTCGCTTAATGAATAGAGTTGACTTTATTAAAACTACGAACAATATACTTTCTTTGACATCAGTTTGTGGTTCAATAAATTTATACTAATTAAGGGAAATCTTTCTTTAAATTTTTCTTTAGTGTTTAATAAGAGTGGAAGCTGGGAGTTGTTACTCTTTCATTACATTTTTCATTATTAGAATCGATTTTTTAGGCGATCCCGAACTCGTTGAAAAGCATCTCTGGAAAATTTGGGGAGAATTTAATAAGAACTTTGCTGATTTGCTATACTAATCATTCATTATACCCCTGGATGAGCTTCCTTGTTATTTATTCCACTTGGCAGCACTGTACACCAGCTGTTCGTCCCTCTCTCACATTGTGGCTTAACAATTTCCTTTCGTTTTAACATAGACAACTAGACTTGAAACTTCAAAGCTAGGACTGCTTTTAAGTTCTAGATATCCACAAAAATTATGTGTCAGAACATCTGGATCACATTTGCCAAAGAACAGAGAGAGTGGGGAGGGTTCTTCAGCTCTTTTTCTTGAGCTATTTAGGCTGTCAACTTGCCAGCTACATATCAGCCCGCGAATGCATGGTTCTCCCCCCTTACAAATGCCCATCAAGGGTAAGAAAAATGACAACAGGTGTGAAATGTAAGAACTGTAAGCCCGCGCGAATCGAAAGATGAGAAACGCTGCACAAAAGGTAACCACTTCCCCCCATTGAGATGTTTCGGGTATGCAAAAATTACAGAAGAAAAACCCTTTTGGGCAACTGCAAACTGAAACACACAACAACAAAAAAAAGGGAATTGCCAACATAACAAAAGAATGCGGTGAGGGCCTGGCCCCCAGTTCAGGCTTGGCCCTTCATTGTTGTTTGCCGGACAGACAGAGAGTGGGATCTGTGGGGGCATATTCTGAAAAGAAAACTTACAAAACACGGCAACAGTTGTAAATCATCGAATTACCTCAAAATAATAGCAATCGCTCGCTGGCCGTTTGGGGGGGCCCTCCGTCGCACGACGCCCGCCTGCAAATTGCCCAAAAGCAAAACGAAAATGCAAAACGAACCCCACACACAAAAGAAACAGCAAAAACTCTGCTACGAAATGGAAGGGGAATGTCTGTTGACTGAAGGATACCTCGCAATGACTAAGGAACAGGGTTCTGCATGCAAATCACAAAAGTCTTAAAGCTAAAATTAAATACTATTACAATTAGTAACTTAAATGGCAGAAAGTGAATATGCAATGTGATATATTTAGTGGCTTATTAAGCAGTTGTCTTCGAATTATTACACACACAAATTCATACAGTATATACCCTTCGTTGTTAGTCTGCAAGTAATGGGTATAAAAACAATGCAAGAAGGCGGCAGGCTGCAGCAACAAAATCTACTCTTCTCCCACAAGACATGAGAGAAACACAAGGAGAGAGCAGAGCAGAGCAGCGCAGCGCAGAGCACAGCAGAGCGGGAGCGAATGGAGGGTGAGATCCATTGAGTCACAGCACAGCAGCAACAACGAAAACGAACAACAGCAAAAAAAAAAACTCTGTCCCGTTGGCGTAGTTTTTGGCGACTTGCGAAATGAAGAAACCCCAAAAAAAAAAAAAGAAGGAACAGCAACAACAACAACAACAAAACTTCGTGTGTCAGTTACGCTTAATGAGCACAAATATTGCTCTCATTGTTGTTGCTGTGTGCTGGGCTGTGTGCTGTTGGTGTAGATTTTTTACCTTTGATTGCCATGCCGTGTGTCTGTCCCTGTGCCCCCCCCTCCTCGTGTTCCTCCCGCCCGTATGCAAGCTGGAACTGGGATCGAGAGTCGTCTCAGCTCAGCTCGATTTCAATGAAGACGAGTCTCGGTCTCCCAGTCGGAAATGCCAATACTTAACCCTCAACTGGCCCCGCTCTTTCCGCCTCTACTCGACTCTTTGGCTCTCCTCCTGGGCCTCCCAGCCTGCCAATCTCCCTCGTTTTTTTTTTCGGTATTGCCATGAGAAAACGAGGGGGAAACAACAAATGAAAAGCTTCGCGGGCAGCACATTAAAATGAAGGAGTGAAATTAGGGTTTAAGAACAGCATAAGGAACCTGGGAATACCCTATAGGGAAGAAAAAGGATATTCGTTTTCGTGAAAAGAAATATCTAAACAAATTAAATCATTTAAAATCCAGCTGCTTTTGCTTGAGTTGTTTTTTGCTATAATATTTCTTGAATTATTTAAGAAGGAGCCCTGGCTATGTAGTTTCATTTATTGCATGACTTAAGACTTGAGCCTACGCTATAATTAACGACTATAAAATGCCTAAAAAAAAAAAAAAAAAAAACTCATAATCTTCAGTTAATCCAAATTTATGGCCAACTTCATGGCGCAACCAATATAAAAAACCCTTTGCAAAGGGTATACAGCCATAAAAAGCCTTCAATTTGTAGCACATGTACACAACATACTCCAACTCCAACTCCGATTTCGATTCCAATTCCGTCTTAACCTTTTTCCCAAGTTCCCCCTTAACCCTTTGAGAGCCAGCGAGAGACCAGAAATTCCCCCTTTTTCCCACTGGCAGCGAGGCCAGCAAATAGCAAATCATCACCTGGTTCAAGGGGAGCGAACCTGGGGGGGCGGGGGATCGAAATACAATAAATAAATAAAAAATTTATTTCAATATGCGCGTGTAAGAGCGTGTTTGGCCTTGGGCGATGAATGTGGGTACTGGGACGCACTTAATGTTGAATTTTTTTTTGCGTAGTATACCCTTGCAGAGGGTATGAATGATAGTGAACATAAAAGGGTCCATAATCTATTTGAATCATACTTTGCAAAGAACTTTCAACTGGCAAAACGGTTCAAACTTCCAAAGATGCTCCCAAAAGATTTATCAATCTGAAAGTGTATATAAAGCCTCTTATAAACCCTTTCTTTTTCTTACATACACTTTTTGTTGTTAACTTTACTTTTACCTACTTATGCGTGAGGCTGCCCTGCCCCTCCCATATCTATGTGAGATTTATACCCCTCTTTTTCGCTTATACACTTTTGATCTTGCTAATGGTCGAACATTGTTGATGCGAAGGAGAACCCGAGAGATCATAGGCGTTGGCCTCAGCTTTGGTCTCAGCCTTTGCCAATAACAAATTGCCATAATTAGTGGCATTTTAATATGAGGTTTCAGCTCAAAAACATTCCCCCTATCCCCCACACACAAATAGGTATGTAAATGTGAAGTTATAACAAGCCGAGAGACAGATTCCCCCTCTGGGCCATTGGCGGCTTCTTCTGCTCTTCTTTTGTGGAGGTGGGCTGGGGTAGGTGTTGGAGTGCAAAATTATGGAAAATTACTTTTCCCATGCACAGTGGGTGGTGTGCTTTGGGAATTATTCCATTTCCAGATCTTAACTTGACAATGGACAATAAAAGACAAGAAGAGTGGCATACAAAAAGTATAATAAGTTTTTAATGGGTCTAGCCATGAATTTATTTGCTATAGATGGCAGTCGCCCGATAGGCCTGCACCTCAAGGGAATATCATTTTTCGAAAGGGAATCATTGTGGGGGAGAAACAATGTTGCCATTATGATTTGTTGAGGAAGCAAGTTTCTGCATGAACCAATTTGCCAGATCTTGCTAGCTTTCAATCTTTGGCATCAGAATGACCCGCCTATCAGCGAAACAAGATTCGATCATCAGTGTCCCTCGTCATGCACACGACATTTACATAATATGATGTTTTTTATTATTCTCGATCATTCTTCGAAGCATGTTTCATTTACTTCTGGCCGTTATTCTTGCCCTTTTCCTATTCTAGTCCTTGTAGTCCTTGGTGTTACTGAGCGTGACTGAGGGGGCAGGATGATATTTCTTATATGCATGGCTCTGTTGGGCCGCATGTCGAAATATTTATCTATAATTTGGTGGCACAAGTAAAAACCCAATAAATAATAATAGAAATCATATACACATTAAGTTTCATCATTTTTTTTTTTTTTTTTTTTTGAACAAATAAACGCAGCTTAAACTTAATGATTGGGCAACTTTGTTTTGAACTTGATTGATTTTTGCACACCATACAAAAAAATTACCTTGATCACTTTTACATAATCTTTATTAATTTATTATTATTTTGTTGTCCAAGCATAATTATTTCTGCAAATTGCCATTTTCTTTGAAGTGAATATTATTTTAGGAGTCGGCATATTTGTTTGCTCGTAGAGGAGCACTCGGCATAGGTATGACCCAACAGACCATGAAACAAGTGTTTAATTAAGGAAATGAGCGTGGATAGAGGTAAACAGGCACGCATATGGAGGCACTATATGTACTATAGACGGACACATGTGCAAACAGTAATTTAATAAACCCAAAAAAAAAAAAAAAAACAAAAATTGGTTAATAAATACGAGGTATGGATGGAATGGAATGAAATGGATGGTTGAAAAGAAAAAAAAAAACGCTCAAAGTCACTCAAGGTTAAGAAATCTCTTTAGCAGGCACGCACGCACACGATGGTGATCAGAGAGATCCCAGGCAATGACAGCTTTTTCGGAGGTGATGACAGACAGACAAACAGACAGACACAGAGGGCCTCCAGTCTCCGATTCCGTATCCGAGACGGAGACCGAGTCCGAGTTGAACTGCGCGAATCAGGGGAGCCAGAGTGTACCAGCGCGTACACGTAGAAAAACCGCAAAGTCATGTGGGTTAAGTACACTTACTTAACAACAATCCATACCAGCCAGCCAGCAAACTGACCGCGCGCCCAGACAATGAAATGTGTAATGAAAAGGCAAAAGCTTCGGCGACGACTGGCGACGATAACTGGGCGACTGTTGATGGAGATTGAAGTGGCCACAGAGGATTGACCAGGGCTGCATACGACTGATACACGAACCGAAATGATCAAATGGCACATGTGCGGTACGAGCAGTCAAATGAAGCTTAACTTTCACAGTGGATAAACCCCTCAAAAAGAGATTGTAGCAGCGGTAGGCAGGCTGTTTGGTAGGCATTTGAAAGCAGAAATACCCACCCATCAGCGAAACTAGACTTAGAGCATCAGTGTCCAAAGTCATGCACACGACATGTATGTTGTTTTTCATGTAAACTTATTCTCGATCATTCACCTTTGCAGCGGTAGGCAGACTGTTTTGGCAGGCATTTGAAAGCAGACAAACCCACCCATCAGCGAAACTAGACTGAGAGCATCAGTGTCCCAAGTCACGCACACGACATGTATGTTGTTTTTCATGTAAACTTATTCTCGATCATTCACCTTTGCAGCATTAGTTTGGAAGAGCAGTTACTCGAGAGCTGAATCTTACTTGCAATTATAGCACCCAACTGGAAGCCACCTAGTGCCTCCGCATCCAGCCCTGATCACCAGTAACTTTACCAAGCCACCCACCACTACAGCAGCAGAGACAGCCACAGAGACGCTCGAATAAGACAAGAAAACCCCCACAGCAACGCACACACACACACACACACAGCCTACACACCCACACACAGAAAAAATAGAAAGAAATAAATGAGAATGAGTGAAAACGGAACAGGAAAATCACAGACTTCTCTGCCGCCAATCACCCGATCCAAAGCCCCGTTCCACGGTCCATTGCATTTGCATTGCACGCACCAAAAAACGCGTGGTATAAGGTAATACCCTCTCCGTACTAGTCTCCACCATCTGCATATATCGTTTTTCAAACGCTCTCTGCTCTGCTCTGCTCCACAAAAGCAAGCCAAGGAAAACGAAATAAATATCAAAACGCCTTCATTGCTTATATCGAATGACAAACGACAAACGTCGACTCTGTCCCTCCGTCCGTCCCCCTAAAGTTGACGCTAAGTCAGACAGATGACTCTGCGACTTGGCTTGGCGGAAGAGAGGCGCAAAATATTTTCATGAATGAACCCACCTGAACTGAAAGACGAAGACAAAAGGATGCACACGAGCATTGAGCGCGGGACAAAAGGCACAGAGCAACAGAGAGAGATAACGACTATGGCATACCCACTAATAGGAGTTACACGGAAAGAGAATAAGTACCAAAAAAGGAATGGTAAATTTTGTGAGTGTAAATTTCCCTTAGTAAAGAGAATAAATCCCTAAAAGGCAAGCAATATAGAAATGCTTAATTTTGTGAGTGCAAATTTCCCTTATTAACTTTGCTGATTATTTTAAGAACATGTTTTGAATATAGAATTGTTCAATCCCATGGCTAAGGGGTATTCTTCAAACACCTCCAAACAAAAAAACTCACACGATTCCACGCTGTATTCTTTTGGGGAAGGTTCCATTTATCAGTGCCCGTTGATCTTTTGAGGCAGATTTGTAACCATCAAAAGACGATTAAATTGCACATGACACTCCGACTGTACGAGTGTAGATTTGTATCAATCTCCCACCAAAGTTCCCGGAAAGAGACTGAGAGCGAACTTTAGACCATGGTTGTGTGCTGTAAATTGATATGATTGAAATGCATACGCCACGATTCTTAAACGAAATCAAATATTATTCAGCTATAAATTTCAAAGACACACTGGACACAGACAGACATCTGAAGGGGCCACCCACAACTTTTGTAGTACCCTTTTTTTTATGGTAAACCATAAACGTGGCAAGCCCTCATTAAAAGCCATGTGTAGCACAGTAGGCAACACACGAAAACTTAATAACAATGCAAAAAACAAAACAACAAAAAACATAAATCCGAGCAGATACAGAAAAAAAAACAAAAGCCTGAAGCTCCGAAGTAGAGGGAAAAATTATAAGCGAACCGAAGGTTAAACGGATAAGTCAAGCTCTTGCGGTGAGAATGTGTAAGAGGGGGGAAAGGGTTGTAGGGGGGATTACTGATTAAAAATGCAGCGACTTTTCCCCTAATGAAAACCTCTTAACTGGAGCACAAGCTGTGGGAATAATACGCCAAGCCGGGGCCTTTGCCACAATGGATTAAAGAGTAAGTAAGGTCTTGGTGGGCGGAGAGAGATCATAAAGGAAAGTTTAAGATTTTAAAGATGGTTTATACATATGGCGGGGGATTAAGTGCACATACATAAATAATGCAAGATATGAAAGTAAAAGTAAAAAATGTAGATCCTGGTGTACAAAATAATGGGAGATCAAATATCAAGTACGTCATATAAAGAAGATCCAAGAAGAGCAGATTGTATCTGTTTTATTCAGTTCTTATGTGTAGAATATATTCTTAAAGAACTCTATCCATATATAAATTATTCCATTCACTGCATGAAGCTCTTTCCCAATTTCTCCATCAACCAGTTCTCTGGCCAACTTCAAACGAATGCTCCCCTGCCCAGTGGGGGTATCTATAGGCTTATAAACTGCTTAATTATGTGCTGAACTTAAACCTGTGCCGTCGTAGCACAAGAAAAACTCAAACTAAATTAATATGTAGATTAGATTATTGCTATATCCAATCCCTAACAGCTTCCACATCTAACTGGGTACCCTTATCCCATAGTCTGAATAACTCTTTGTGACACTCCCCTCAGACGGAGACTAATCGAAAACGAACCGACCAAAACCCTACCTTTGCCAATCCCTCAATCCGTTCGAATACAATTTCCATTTCTCAACTTTATGGTTTTATGGTTTATGGGTATCATTTGCGTCAAGTTTGCAGCGCATATTTGATTTTTACGACGACAGTTGGGCTCTGAAAAGGACGGTGGAGAGACCCGGGGAGAGGACCGCCCGTCGATAGACATAAACTTATCCATTTCATGCCGCAAAAAAAACTCTCAACTTTTGTGCAAATTATTTATGCATGTAAATTAACAGAAACGAAAAACAACAAAACCCAAAAACCTAACGATTGAAAAACAAACAGCCAGTCAATGGCTGGGTTTGGAACTTTTTGTAACTTTCGAATCACCGAATGAGAATCTCTTGGGCTCAAAGAACTCAACATTACCACGCCCTCAGGGATTACAACATCCAAAGAACAAGCAACAATATGCAAATTTCCTAGAGCTAGAGCTCTTGTACATTTATCTTGAGGCCAGCATCATCAAATGAGTGGAGAGCAACTTGTTAACAAAAAACGAAAAACTCTTGCCAAAAGCAGCAAAAAAAACATCTAACCTTAGAGGAAACCTCTCTGAAGTGACTCCATCCATCTCAACTCTATTCCATCAGCATTTCTATTCATCGAGTTTTTTTTTGGCCTCGTAACCCAGTAAAGTTCATATGGTACAAATATTTAATTATCATCTTGGGCTTGGGGCGTTCTCAAAACACATTCCTCATCGAAATATCTCTAAAAGAAAATAAACATTTCTCATCTATACGTATGCTGTAAATTTGTTGTTTCATTCCCCCCCCACACTTACCATCACTCTCATATAGGGGTTCCTAACTCTACAAACATACATATAGTAGATCCATAATGAAGTAGAATAAATTCATTTATGCTAATGTTTGCTTTTCTACCTTTTGTTTGGCTGAAGATTTCATTTCATTAATTTTTTTTTTGGACTGCTGCTGAAATTCTTTTCTATAGCTATAGCTCGGACAGCTACTTTCGATTTTTTTGGTCCATTGTGGTCCATACCATTCTTTGTGTAACTTTATTAGAAGAAACCCCTTCACACTCTTGAAGACGTGGATTTTGGTAAGTGTGGGTGGCAGCTGCTCTTTGAATAGAGTGGGGGAGAATGGAGAGCGCGTGCTGTATATGGTGTGATTTTGGTTATGGGGATTACATATTTACACAGGCCACACAACTGTGGGTGGAAGCTGCTCAAATTTGTAGTGCTTCAAGTTTTGATAATTTGAAAGCTTGAAAAAATGATTTATGTGTATGTGTTTACTGGTTTAAAAATGGATTGGTTTAATGGTTTATTGCTGCAGATATTAATTTTTATTTTGCTAGATATATATTTTAACTATCTATCTATCAAAAATGCATAACCCAAAAGTTTCCTTTGCCATAAAACAAACTAAAAACCTAAAAAATACTAAAAATTTATTAGGAACCCATAAAAAAGGGAACCCATCTTGAATTGCGACAAATGATCCCCAAATGAACCCAAATAGTTTTCCATTCCAGTTAAAATCCAGACAAATTACATTCCAAATTGATTTATGCTTATCATACCATATCTGGGGCCACACAGCCCCATAAATATCTAAAACTAGATCGAAATATCAAATCTTTTGTCCTAATACCTAAAACTAGATCGAAATTTCAATCTTTTGCCCTAAAAACCATAAAACTAGATCGAAATATCAATCGTTTGCCCTAGACGGTGAAGATTATGGCACACAAATCACATAATTTATTGTGTCCTCTAACTTTCTTCGAAGCCTACCTACCCCTACCCCTCCTCACGTACACACTACGCCGTACGTGAAGTAGAAGCAGAGGAAAAAAACTCAAAGCAAAAGAGACACTAAAAACGACCGAAAACAAAGCATTATGTAAGCATTAGCACGCTTTAACCTCTCCCACTCCTACACATGTGCGCGGTCAAAGATTTGGGGGGGAGGAGGAGAACAAAGCGTGAACGAGCCATAAAGACTTCCAATAGGGAGGCGACAGAGAGAGAGAGAGAGAGAGAGAGTCAGATGACGGAAGAGATGGCGGCGCGCATGCGCAATAAATGCTTAGCCCCCCTTCCTGACTTTTCTTTCACCCCCTCTCTACCAAGCTGTATATCCAATTAAATTTCTATTAATTTTTTACCAATAATAATAGCCGAGCAATGCCATAAAAAGCGGAAACCATTAAAATGACTTTGAGCGTTCCTCTCTCTCTCTCTCTCTCTCTCTCTCTGTCTGTGCTGCCCAGAAGGAAGACGTAAATGAAGAAAATTCTATTTCCTTTCTTGGGCACAAAAGCGGCTTAGCGGTGCAGCTGTATGGGGAGTGGGGTGTGCGCGGTATTTCTTTTGTGTGTGAGCGCGCAACAAACTTCCGGATTGAACGATTTATTGAAAGGCATGATCAAAAAGGAGGGAGGAGACGACAGAGGGAAGTACAAGGGAAGTGTTATACATTTACCAAAGAGAGATGCAGAGAGATATAGAAGAGAGATATAGAGAGAGAGTGAGATATAGAGAGAGAGAGAGAGATATAGAGTGAATGTGTTAAAGAGAGATGCTGAGATGGAGAAGAAATTGCGTTGCTGTTTTTTTACATACAAAATTTATGAACTAATTAAAACGACAGTTCGGATAGCAATAAAGGCAAAACGAGGAACAGAATATGGGTGGGGGTATATACATATGGGGTGGGGTGGGGTTTTGTTGGAGACTTGGTAACCCAATACTTACACATAACCCCATACATAATTTTTTTTGGTCACTGAGGCATGTCGTTGTTGCTTGTCTTTCCAAACAGATGGGATTGAGAGGAATTGGAGTAGGGGAGGTGTAGCTGTAGCTGTCGGTCTCTTTTGCTTGGATGCTGTGTGTTGGCTGCTGCTGCTCTTGTTTATAAATCAAGTCACATTAAGTGTAATAAAAACGCAGATCGAAGGGAACTTTCGGAGCCGGTTCTACCAGCTGGTTATACCCTTACAGAGCCGACAAAAAAGGTAACCTAAACCCTTGGATAAGATCATACTTTAGGCCTTTGGGCAACTTTGTTTTTGATTCCAAAGGATTCTCTTTATCAGTTTTCGCTTGTGCAATTATCGAAGAATAAATCTGGGAGTAAATTTAGAGCGTATGCTTATAGAAGAGTATTTAAAGCTTCGTCTAAAAACATTCTTCGTGCTGAATAAGTCATAAAGAGTGTACGTTACGCAGAACACAGAAAAAAAGGGTAAAGAATTAATAATAAAAAAATCTGTCGAAATGTTGGCACTAAGCGCGTTCTCTGCTTGGCTAATTATGGAGAGCACATTAAAAGAGAGAGGCGAAAAGAGAGTTGGTGAAATGTCAAAACTTACGCTTCATTGCTCTCTCTCTCTTTCTCTCTCTTTCTCTGTCACTCGCTCGCTTTGCTAAGATAACGACAACAAAATGCTGATGGCACAAATTATAGTCAAGAAAGAGGAGAAAAACGAACCACCAGAAGACGGACGGAGGAGGCACTACAGCTGGAAGACCGGCGGCAGAGGCAGTAGAAAGCTAGCCGGAGAGAGACAGAGCCCCCAAGTCGTTGGTTGAGGCCGGCTGCCACCAACAGGCTGCCACTGCCACTGCCACTTCTACTGCCACCGCCTGCCGCCTTGTCTCGAGAGCCCCACAATTTCCGCCATTTATGACAGTCACAAATCGAGTTATACTCACATACATGTACCCCCCTCCCCGACCGCCTTAGCTTTAGCCCCACACAGCCTCTCCCCAAAGACCGCGCGCGCGCGTACTTTCTAATTTCTAAGCGTACTTTTTCTCTCTTGTTTGGTCCCTGGCCTGGCTGCCGTTTTTGATGGTTTATACCCTAACCAAGCGAAAGACAGCCAAGGCATTGACTCGGTTGTGCTGCCAAGTCAAGTACTCTTTGTGGTAAGGCTTCAATGAGTGTTCGTCAAAGAACTAGAGCCCAAAAGTTAGAGCTTTTTAAATGTTCAGATCTTTTCTCTATAAAGAATATAATTCTTATTATGTTCAGATCTTTTTCTATAAAGAACATAATTCTAATCCATTTATTGTATTCGAATACGTAGGTTTATAGGAACCAAAGGATATCGAAGACTATAGGAGCTTTGACTAACGAATGATATGTTTTCTTTAACGAACATCGAAGCATTCACAGAAGATAGCTTACATTGATAAATTTTGAAAATAGTAGCAAATTTGAAATATTTGTATGATTAAATTCTTAGTAGATAATTCAGTATATGGATTTTGAATGCCATAATTTAAAAGAACATTTCTGGGAATGAGAAATGGTAGAAAAGTAATGATAATGATGATAACGAACTCTAGTATCACATTACCTACTTTCATTAATATATATTCCTCCTTCAATACTTCCTTGACTTTGTTAGAGTATCTCCTAATCGGTTACCTACACTACCTCTCTTCCTTTATGACTATTGTTTTTCTTCTTATCATTACTTTTGTATTGTACAAACAAGTTTTTGCAGCGTTGTAGTGTAGTGTAGTGTTTTGTTTGTGTTTCTGTTTCTTCAGCGCATGGCCAAAGTGTTAATGTTCATTTGCGCATGCGATATTCCAAATTGCATGCAATAGAAATTTGTTGTCGAGGTCACACCGCGCTTTTCCAGCCAAGCATCAAAAAAACCGTCACAACAGTCGCCGTACCGTCTCCGTCGCCGTCCCCCCTGCTTCATCACCCCTCTCCAACTTCAACCTCTCCAATTCACAATGGCAGAACGGCAGCGAAATCTTTCGATGGAGTAGAAGGAGGAGTTGGTTCTCTTTTTTTTTTGGTAGCTAAGTGATGGGAGGTCAAATCAGTTACAGTTACGTGAGTGAGACTCTTTTTGGGCCGCAAGGAGAACGGTTCGGCAGCCCGTTATGGGAGGAGCAGGCAGACAGACAGACAGACAGACAGACCAAATGGAGGGTTTGGCTAGGCTAGGCTAGGCTTTTTGGCTAAGCTAATGAACTTGATGTGGAGCATAGCATACAGATGTGGAGAGCTCTGCTCTGCTCTTTGGATAAACTTGTTTCAGGCTAAAAAGTTTAACGCAAAATGCTTGAACTAATTCATATACTTATGATCTAATGGTAGTTGCAATCGTTTTGATCTCTTATTTGAGCTAGAACCATCGAATCAAGGAGTTTATCTAATAGAGGATGAAACCTGTTGATTTCATTTACATTCTAGGAAAATCTTTAAAATCCATTAAAGAGATCCCTATTTAGATATAGAAAACTTTCAGAACTGCATTTATAATCGAATTTATGATCTTGATCGTATTCACAAAACTATCATATGTAAATTTTGATTGCAACGATAACTGTATGAGTTATCGATTGAGCTGTTCCCGTTTCGATTGCTAACATGAATTGAACGCATATCCCAGAGCTGCTCATTCCAAACTCAATATACAGTTATTTCGAATCAATTTTCCAGGCTTGGAATACTTGGAAATATTTTTTGATTTCAGTAATTTAGTGCAGCTCCCATTTGAAGTCGACTCCCGCTTTTTTTTGCCCCCTCCTCCCCTCCACTGCTCTGTCTCATCTCTCTGCCACATTGCCGCTCCTCCAGTGCAATTCCTGCCTCTTCCTCCTGCCTCTTCTAGTGGCTGGGGGCTGCCTCATGCTCATGGCCGTTTGTCATTTCCAGAGGCGCGCCAATTGCCAGAGAGTGGCCTGCAAAGCATTTCTGTGCTCTCTGTGTGAGAAAATGTGGCCAAACGGTTAATAACAGGCGGATGGTGGCGGTTGTGGGGGGAGTCAGTGGGGTGTGGTGTGGTGGGGGCCAAGGTGCGGCAACCGCAAAAAACGGCAGCAACGGCAGCCCCTGAAGGAAAAAGCGTGCGCAACTATGTAAGTATGTGACTATGTGAGCCGCTCCGACAGGAAACTTAAACTAGTTCTAGCAGCTACAGCAGCTAGTAGCAGCTCTCTGTGGCTTCTAGGCATCCGAAGCCATAAACTGGGACACTTGTTGCAGCAACTTGGACACCAGCAAACTCGAGAGATTGGCTGGCAATCAAACCTGGAGGCCAGAGAGATGACAAACAGAGACAACAACAAACCAAAGAAACGGATTCTTCCCACGCAGCTGTGAGCGCCCTCCAACTGGGAGCGGCAGCGGGCGGTCCCAAAAAAACAAAATAATAAAAAGAGAAGCCAACCTAAATCGTCTTAATGGACCATGAAGAGCCCCCAGCAGCTTGGGGGCCAAACAGGGCCGAGACCTGATACAGCAGTTGGCAGCAGCAGGCGCATAAAGCCGCTCAATTAAAGAAAAGAATTCTAGAATATAAGATGCGCTTGTAGACTAGTATAAGGCTGGATGAGATGGTTAAAAGATGCTTCATTTATTCACAAATTTTTAAACAACTGATTAAAACTTTAATACCCTCTGCAAAGGGTATACTGGCAGGCGAAGTAGAGACAGCGACCCAGAGAGAGAGAGAGAGCGAAAGAGAGACGCAGTGTGAGCCAAAAAGCCGTCGGCGATGTTTGCGTGGATAAGCCCAAAAGAAAGTTTTTCTTCTTTTCATTGACAAAAAACTTTTTTACTTTGTTGTCTTTTATTTTCCGCCGCCGTGCAACGAACTTGATCCGAGCTTGTGGTCCCCTGTTAACCCATTGATGCCGTAAGTAGGTGAAAATATTTGCATAAATATTTATTTTTTTATTTTTTACTACGGGAATACCGCTGGTTTGATATTTTAAATAAATGTTGGTTTTTACCCAGAATAAAATCTATTTATAAAACGTTAATTTACTTGAATTTTCCAGATTTTTCCATCTGTATATTTACGATTATCTTTGATCCATTCCATTCTATGTTAATGGGCTAAGCAGGCGGAAAATGTATTGACCCATTTCGGCTCAAAAGCCAGAAAACAGACTACTTTAAAATTGTTTTTTTTTTTATACCCAATTCTTTTGATAAGTACACCGCTTTATTTCACTTTAATTTCTCCAATCTACACGTTAATGGGTTAAGGCTGCTGCGGCTGCTGGCTCCTAACTATGCCCCTGCCGCTGCTGGCCCCTGCCCCTGGCTGCTGCTGCTGCTGCTGGTTGTTTGCTGCGCTGACGCTTTGGCATTAGTTACAGTTTTCCGATACACGAAATTGACTTTACATATTTCAGGCAGCAGGCAGGCAGGCAACGGTGCGGAGGGGGGGGACAGCGCCGATGTAACAGGTTGTTGCTGCCCCCCCGCATGCCAGCGCAGTATGCAGCCTCTTTCACTCACACTCACACACACACACACACATAGATTGGTATTGATTTGCTGCACATTTCGAAATGCAGCCAAGGTGTGTTTTTCAATCGGGTGCGGTATGCCTTCTCCATCGAGTTTTCCAATTTCTTAATCAAAATTTCGCTTGATATATTTTGCGTAGTGGAAATTTAAACTGCAACTAACTGTAACAAATTTTGCTGTTATTTTGTTGAAGCTTACTGGGAACATGCCTCACCTTTTTGATTAACACACCTTGAAATGCTGCGCGCCTGCGCCTCTGTCGCTGCTTTTACCTGTTGCTGTTGCTGTTTGCTGGCATCGTCGGCAGAGGCTGCTGGTTTTGTTTGATCTTGTGTCTTATTGTTGCACGTTGTCGTGTATCTTTCTGCTTGTTATTTGTTGGTTTTTCTCCCCATGTATCTCTCCCTGATCCTCTCTATCTCTCTTCTATCCCCATCATCATCCCTATTTGCCTGTCCCGTTCTCTCTCTCTCTTTATCTCGGGCTCTTGTCTCTGTTTCTCTTGTTAAATTTATTGGCGCATATAAATAGAAATGCCTCAAAATTGATGTTATTGTCGTTCATTCTCCAATCCAATGCACTCCACTCCTCTTCCACCATCTACCGATCCTGATACCACTCTACAGATCTCTCTCGCTCTCTCTCTCTCTCCACATCTTCTTTAAACTCCCCACTCCCTTTGTTTTTGTCCTGATTGTTGTTTTTTTTTTTGAAAATTGATTTTTCTTTACTTGCATTTTTTTTATTGTCAGTGTCCAAAGAGATAAGTGGAGGAAAGGAAGGGAAAATGGGTTTGGAAATGAGAGAAAAAAATAGAAGACAAAAGAAGAAATAAATATAATGGAAAGTGTGGGCGTTGCGCTGACAAAGTGGGCGTCACTGTGCCGCCTCGAACGAAGAGAATAGAGCAATTTTCGGGATCAGCCGAGGCGAGGGCATGTCGGGAATGGGTTAATTTCGAGTGGGCAGGGAGGGTCTGGGGGTTACGTGGGGCAGTCGAGTACTTCCTCCTCCCGTGGGATGGCTGGAAAATGGGAAGCATGACTAAAACTAAAACTAACCTTATGCAAAACGGCCAACGATATCGATGTGGTGTATTCCAATGTTGGCTTCCCTTTTGCGGGGCTCACTCTCTCTCTCGCTCGCTCTCTTTCCCTCTTTTCAGCTTCTGCGCGCAAACAAAAACAAAACACAAATATTTGCGCATGCGCCGCCGACTGCCGCATTCCAGGGATACAGGCACACACACACAAACACACACGTACACACCGAGAGAGACGCGACGCGATGCGATGCGACCGTTTTTGCGGCTAATTGTTTAAACAACACACACAAATTATTTTTCACACTATTTTTATTTGTTTGTTTTATGGCTGCACACACACACACACAGACATACACTACTAGCAGGCTCGCACACACGCATTCAATTTTCGCGCACTCTTTGCATTTTTTCTTGTATGTATCTTTTATTGGCTTGAATTTTCCAGCCTTCCCGAATGCCCTTTTCGAGCCAAAAAGACGCGTTCGGTGGTTCGCGCTGTTGCCTGTTGCGGCTGTTTTAGTTTTGGCTTTTTTCGCGAAGCGCGTTTTTGGAAGCGGTATTCCCACAGCCTTAGGAGGCCACTACAGCCGGTGTCCGTCGCATTTGATGCGAATGCCACCCACTTTGATTAGCGAAAACGAATTAAAACAATAACAAAATGCGCAATAAACAAGAAGCGCAGGCGTACCAATCACTCGCGTCGGATCTAATTTGATAACTATTTGCGGGTGTTATTATTGTTCAACTAATTTGCTGAATTTAGATACAAATTCGACATTATTTTTGTGTGTGTTCGCTTGTCCGCGTCCAACAAATTTGTGAGATACGAGATACATTGGGGCGGCAAGGCCGTGCTTCAATTTAGCCAGCCCGCCTTCAAATGTTGCTGGTGCCTAATAATGTTGCTGGGCAGCAAACGGTAAAAAAAAGGGTATGGACAACAGGCCAGACGGTTCATAAAATTCAACTCACTCAAGCTAAAATGCACCCCAAATTACTAACATACCTTGATTTGTTTACAGGAATGTTGCTGTGCCGTTTTTTTCACATTAGCCATACCCTGCCATGGTCGATCAAGCCAAGGAGAACAGATCGTAATAGAATGTGACCGTAAACTGAAATTTGACAAATGCCACAACAAAATATATTTTTAATGTGACCGAACACTGGAAAATACCGGCCTACGGCCCGACACAGCTTTGTTTTGTTTTTAATGTTTATTTTTGTGAAATTAATGAATTAAAAACTGCATAAGCATGGTAGTTTGTCGATTCTTTCAGCAGGGCTCCTGCCGCTTTGGCACCAAGTGCAGCAACGAACATTTTGACATCAAGTATAAAAAAGAGCGCCACAACAAAATAAATTGTGAAAGTTTATTAACAAACTTGTTGCATTATTTCAGAGTGGTGCTAAAGAATGACATGGAAGCCAGCATCAATGGCAAGATGTGGCCCTTCTCGGTGTACGGCCCCTTCAAGGATAAAGCGAATATGCCCAACTTCATTGAGGATCAGTCCTTCGAAGAGGTGCGCCTGCTCTGCTACGAGTCGAAGCGTCTGAACAGCTTCGAGCAGTTCCATCAACAGTTCAACCGTGAGGTCATGGAGGCCACCAACAAGATGAAGGCCATGGTCCAGGTAACGCCACAGATAATCGATGTTCTGATCAAGATCTACGATACCCCAGAAGGAGGCTCCGCCGCCGTCGCTAGTGCACCCAACCAAAATCCCTTTGCCGCAACGGCTGCCAATGCCCCGGGATCCATCTTCGGCAAGTCGACACTTGCTGGCGTGAATCAAGTGAATAATACACAAAACCTTTTCGGCGGCTCCATGGCTGCTGGCAGCTCGGCAAGCAGCATATTTGGTGGCGCTATCGTGGCCGGTGCACCGAGTGTTTTGGGCAGCCGCAACAGCAGCAGCCACAGCAGCAGGTTGCTGGAGCCCAACCCTTTCAGGGTGGCAATTTATTCGCACAGCCTCAGGCACAGGCCCAGGTCCAGGCCCAACCCCAGCCCCAGGCAGCTTTTGGTGGTTTTCAGCAGCAGCAGCCTGGTGGAGGAGTCTTTGGTCAAGCTGCAGTCAATCCCAGTGGCGGTATCTTTGGCCAGGTGGCCCAACAGCCACAAGCAGCCGCCAAATGGTTTGTTTGCCCAAGCAGCCCAGCCAGTAGGTTTCCCTCAACAGCAGCAGCAGCAGGCGCAACAAATGATGCAGCAGCAGCAGCAACAAGTAAATCCCCAACAGCAGCAGCAGCAGCTGCAACAGCAACAACAACAACAACAAATGATGCAACAGCAGCAGCAACAACAAATGATGCAGCAGCAGCAACAACAGCAACCACAGCCAGCGGGAAGTTCTGTATACAGCGCCATAGAATCCTTGACACCAGCAGAAATTGAAGCCTTCAAGGCGGATCAATTTCAGCCCGGCCATGTGCCCTTCAATCCACCGCCACGCGAATTTTGTTAAGCCAAGTCTATGTGAATTTTAAGCTGTGTATATAATATACCCTATATACGAGCACTACATGAAATAGAACTGATATTAACTACTAGTTGTCTAGAATACTTTTGATTATTGCGACTAATGCATCATCATGTTGAGACGCTCCATGTTGATCGAGTACACCGAATGGGAGCCAATCAGGTTGCGATCCCGAAAGGCTAGCTGGCAATCCTTGAGCGTGATGATCGTCTGTTCGCTGGGCAGGCTGCAAATTGGTGAAAATGGAGAAAAGATTAAAAGGAAAATGAACAAAAAGAAAATGGGAACCTACACTTCTTCGCAGGCAGAAAGAAAAATGACATCATCGTTTTGTCGCCGCATAAAGTTGGCCGTATTAAGCTCCTTGTCCAGCTCTAGGGGAGTGTCGTCCACCTTCTGGCGGGTCACCGTGTTTCTTAGCGAGGGATCACGCAGGGGGGCGCCCACATCATAGTAAAAGTTGCCTTCGCCGCTGGTTTTATAGTGCTTGCGCTTCTTGATAATGGTGCCGAGCATATCCTTGAGCAGCACCTGCACAGCCATGGCCACATACTCGGCCACGTTGTCGTCCACCGAGACGAGGCCAATTTCCCAGGCACCGATCAGGAAGCGGCCCATTATGAAGCCAGCATCGGGCAGGAACAGCTCCTGGGCGCAGTAGCGCTGAATGGGCGGCTGTTGCTGCATCGGCTGGTCCCCCCCACCTATGCTGGGCGGTGGTCGGATCACTTGCATATTGTCCTCGGCCACAAAATCCAGCACCTCCAGCATTTCAAAATTCAAACGTTCCGCAAAGGTTCGTGTGCTGCGCTTCCGCCGCTTGCTCCGGTTGCTGTTGCTCGCCTGCAACGGCGGTGTCGTCTCCACGGGCGCAAAGGCATCGATCTTGTTCAGCAGGGCCAGCAGAAACTGATTGTGCAGATGCAATTTGTCCGGCGTCATGATCTTTCGGCACTCGCAGTCGAATTCCTCCTTGCTCCAGCGATTGCGAAACCAATTCTTCATGTTCGATCTGTAGCGCTCCCAGTTGTCGCCCAGAGCCACAACCAGAGCCTCCTTGGTGGCTATCACTCGGTCAGTCAGCATTTTACAGCGGATTTCGGACTAAAATTGCAACAATTGGTAAATATCAACAAATAAAAAACAGATGCACTTATAACAGTGTGACCGCAGATGTATCGCTAAACTATAACGTCTGACCCTTTAAAAGATACCAAAACATGTTTATCACATTTTCGAAATACTATATAGCAAGGAAAATACTAACTTAACTCATCAACCGCGCATTATTTAAAAAGTGATCCCTGAAGTTGTTGCCTTCTATTACGGCCATCGCAAAACACTCGCAAAGGAGCGCAAAATCCTCGCAAAAGACTCGCCAGCACGAAACTTACTGCCACAAACTGAAGACCAACTGAAACCCCATTCCATCTTAATCCAATTGCGAAAGTTTTGTCCTGCTTAGCCTAGCTAGCGTGCGGCTTAAAGACTATATATTTTCGAATAAAATAAATTATGCATAAATAAATAAATGTACGACGAATTAATTTCCCCGATCCCAGCGCCAGACGGTGCTGTCGTCACAGACACAAATCAAAATGGAACCGTCCTTGGAGAAGGATGTCTGTCGAATGGTCGAGTTGCTCTTCGGATGCACCAGCTGGCTGCATTTGGTCAGATTCGGATCGTTGCAGTCGAGCTCCCAGACGAATGTGGTGCCCAGCTGGTTGCCCAGCGCCAGCACCTTTTGCCACGAGTTGAAGGCGAAGCGCACGAACCAGATTTCGCACATTTTGTAGTCAAAATGATGGAGCACTGTGGTGGCGGACTCCTGCGGCTTGATTTCGTGCCAGGGGACAGACAGCTGGCCGGGCTTCCAGCAGACAATGGAATTCTCACAGGACTTGGAGAAGACAAAGTCACCGAACCACTGGACGCAGTCCACATAGTTCCGATGGATGTCGCGCGTGGAAAAGTCCGGAAAGTGCTCCTTGATGGTCGGGAAGGGAGCTGTCGTCTTGCCGGGAATGAAACTCGAGCTCAGCTCGATGGCCTCCTTGATCTCCGGTTTCTCCAGGCGCCACAGCTTCAGCGAGTGGTCCATGCCGCTGGACATGATCCGATCGCCGCGCAGATCAAAGTCAATCGAGAGCACCTCGTCGCGGTGTCCCTCCACGCCGCCAAAGACGGCCACACACACATCCGACTGAATGTTCCACAGACGCAGCGAGTGATCCTTGCTGCCGGAGAGCAGCAGCTGCGGCCGCACCGGATGAAACTTTAGCTCATTGATGGCATGGCCATGCCCTATGTAGTTCTTGCTGCACTGATGCTTGATGGGATTGAAGATGCGTATGACGCCGCGATAGCCCGCAGCGGCCAGCACTGGATCCCCAGAGACGGTGTCATACGACCAGGCGCACGTATAGAAGCTTTCATCGGTCTAAAGAGGACAAAGGGAAATGCGTCACATCGGAGACATGTGTGGGATGTGCTTGTACCCACATCTGGATCAGCATAGACCTGCAAGAGGCGCAGTCCACCGTTGGTGTCCTCCTGTTCGTTTCGCTTGACGCACTCGTAGATGGACACCCGATCCTTGCCCACAGTGGCAAAGACCTGCGGCTGTCCCCTCTCCAGAAATGGATTGAACTGCACACCAAAGATCTGGTGATTGTGATCCTCCTTCACATGGGAGCTGCAAAGGTCAGGTAGTCACAGGCGCCATGGGTGGAGGCAGACTATATCCGCTCACCTGTACTTGTACAGCGGTGGAACCATTTTTGGTGCTTTGACGCGCCTGCACAGACGATTCAGCTTGCGCGTATTCGGCGATTTGCTTCTCGTAGTCGTTGTGGTAGTGCTAAACAGGCTGGCGGAATCGTCACGGTCCAGCGAGGCGCCATCGTTCTCCTCCTCCGCGTCCAAACCGTGCCCGACGCCATTCGCTGAGGGGGTGGGCGCAGCGTCTGGCGGTGTCTGTGTGGCCACAGCATCCTCATCTGCGGGCTGCTCCTCCACCTGCGGGTCGGATTCACTGGGACTGGTCTCGGTCATGGCAGCCAAAAGCTTTATTTTGCAAATTTTGTTTGTTTGGTCGCCGCCGCCGCGCTGCCACTTTGTACGAGCGTTGCCACCTGCCAGCAATGGTGTAACAGCCCCGTCTTAGGCAATTTGCAATTTATTTAAAATTAATTTTTGTTACAATTATAATGCTTTAAACCTATTTTGCACGCATTTCAGTGCTGTTAACGGAGTTCTTGGCACTAATTAGCTCATCCAGATGTGCTTCCACCTCCTTGATGGCCTTCACACTGTGCTCGGTGCGCGTTGCAATCTCATTGATGAAGCAGCTGCACAGCAGCTCTGCTTTGGTTTGGGTCACTTCCGCGGATGCCTGTTTTAGGTGCAGCTCGTCCACCAGGTGGGGACCCATCTTTGCATCGGCGGCATCATTGAGTAGGGCGCATTTGCGGCTGAGCAGCTCCCCCTGTTTCTCCAAGCTGGCGCGATGCTCCACCTCCAGCCTGATGATCTCCTTCTGGTCTGGCGTTAGTTCTACGTTTCTGCTGAAGACTTCGGGGAATTCCTCACGTATCTGATCGCCCAGCTCGGCAATGGGCATGAGCCGGGCCTGCAGCTGGGCCGTCAGTTGGGTGCGCACAGCCTTGCGGTCCGTGTAGGACAGAGCCGGGAATGTTTTGTAGTCCTGTAGGTCTGCGAGAAACACGACTATAAACAAAAGAAAATGGAATCAGAGTAGCAGATCTTACCAAGTACATGCTCCTGATGGCCATCGCTTTCGCCCAAGTGCACAAACTCTCCGATGGACACCAGCTTGAGGGCCCGCTTGATTTCCGGACTCTGATTTGTTCCCATATCCAAGCGACGCAATTCATCCACCAAAAGTTTCAATTTTAGCACCTTCTTCAGTTCATTGTCACGGGCTTCCAGCAGCTCCTTGGTGTCAGTGGATAAAATTGTTGTCGATCTGACGTCGTCACTGTTCATTTTATTTTAATTTGCAGGTCAAAAAAAATGTGTCCGATCATGAACAGAGACGGATTAACCCATTGCCAACTGTTTAAAAAGAGCGGGGTTAAGTGGGCTAAGTTAGTTTTTTTCTCGGTATATTTGAAAAATTAAAACACATATATTAGTATATTTTAGCAGGACAGACATCGATAGATCGCGATATCGTGGTCACACAGGCGGACTTGTTTAAAAATACAAAAACATTAATTAAATAATGGAACTTGTTGCAATGTTTGATCTGATAGGGAGTCATCCGATCCTGGCCACCGTCACAATTTTTGCCGGCACCGCTTTAGCCTCGGAGCTGCTATGGAAAGCAATCAAATACGTTCGCTCGCAATCGCGACGCCGCCGGGTCCACGAGGTTCTCTTCTTCAACGAACTGGGAGAAATTTGTTTGGAGCAGCATCAGGGCAAGTCCTCCACAATTGATTGCGGCAACAAGTACTGCACCATAAGGCAGTTGGATAAGATTACTATGCACATGGACGAGGCCCAATACTCAATTGATATAGCCATATACACATTCACTTCGCAGACCTTATGGCTGGCCCTGCAGCGAGCGCTGCAGCGAGGAGTGTCCATACGCGTGATCAGCGATCGCGAAATGGTATATTCTTCCAAATCCAAGATACAGCAGCTGGCTGCTCTCGGTGTACCCGTGCGCGGGCAATACACAACCACTCTCATGATGCACCACAAGTTCTGCGTGATCGATGGCGTGGCCCGGGTGCAAGAGATTCTGCAGCAGAAGCAACGCAAGTGGCCAAAACCTTACGAAAGTGTCCTGATCAGCGGCTCCGTCAACTGGACACAAAATGGATTCTGCGGCAACTACGAGAACTGTATGATCAGCTCAGACGAGGCTTTGACTTGCCAATTCCAGGAGGAGTTCAATCGCATGTGGAAGAGTTTTGCGGCATCAGCGGATAAGTTCCTTAAAAGCTCACTAGAGAAGAGCATCTAAAGTATTGAAAACTAAATGGATTGATTCCTCTATCTGTTATCTGACCATTATATCTGAATGTTCCTTATATTTTGTTAAATTTAATTCCTTACGACTACAATGCAATTTGTAAACTATTTGGCTTGTTGTTTCAATTTTTCGACGCGTCGCGTAAAGTTCTCCTTGAGGCCATTGAGACGCTCCATTTCGGCACGCAGCTCCAGGTACTCCAAGTAGGATACACCCGATTTGAGCAGAATTTCTTGTTTCAGGGCGAGAACTCGAATAACTTCCTTTCGCTTGCGATTCAATGCCGTCAGCTTCAGTGTGTGGGTCGAATCTTTGGATTCCTTGGTTTTCTTGGCGCTCTTTGACTTTTTCGATTTCTGCAGAGTACAACATACATAGCATTACTTTACAAATAATGGGTTTGAGTTTTAAACATACTTTAATCTCCATTTGTTCCAAAATTGCTCGAAGATTTCCGCGTGTTGCTATTGTTTTGATAAACGAATGGAAGAAGAAGCAGTCGTATTTTTCCCCACTTATTTTCTAGTATTTTTCGAGTATTTTAATGTCGATTGTTTGGTTTTATGTGGCATAGCAATTTGTGGTCACACTGGCGTCTCATGTATTGCGTTTTTTGGTGAATTTAGTGAAAAAATATTGAAAAAATGGGATCGTCATCGTCTGGCAAGAAGCACAAGAAGGATAAGAAAGCGAGGCATCGCTCGCGATCCACAGAACGCCAGGCACGTGCCACTGAGGATGAGGATGTGACTTTGGACCTCACAGACGACTCGTCCGCGGCGCGACACAGACACCACAAACACAAGAAGCAAAAGGAGCAAAAGGAACAAAAGGAGCACCGCCATAAGCACCACAAGCACAAGGAGCGGGAGCGTGCCAGCGAGGTTATCTCCTTGGAGGAGTCCGATTCGGATAGTAAGTGTGGCGGGATGCGGACGCTGGGTGCAGACCAAGCTCAAGGGCGATTGCCGTGGCCGACAGTCCCAAATAGAAAAGCGATTTCTTTGAACTGGTGTTGGACTGCCTGGGGCCCGGCAATCGCCTTGGTGCTGCACTATCCTGGTTCTGAACGTACTAAATTTTGGTGTTCTTCTCTCTCCGTTTCTTGTTTTTGCAGATTCTCCGATGCTGCTGCCGATTGTGCAGATTGTGAGTGGGAGAGAAGAAAACCGAAAATTTGATATAAGAAGCGATTCGTCAGCATCGTGATAGCCCTGTTCTAACCTGTACCTCTTCTTTGCAGGTTCGGATTGTGTGGAGGTGCCAGTGGAGCAGACCAAGGCACGCGAGGCGTCTGCCAGGGAGAGGGAAAGGGAACGCGAGCCAGAGCCGCCCGTCAGGGACAGAGCATCTGCACGTGACAGGGATTCGGGTCGCGAGAGGGAGAGAGACCAGCAGCGGGAGAAGGAGCGCGAGAGAGACCGTGATCGGGAGCGTGAAAGGGAACGCGACAGGAATCGTGAGAAGGAGCGCGCCAAGGATCGTGAAAGGGAGCGCGATCGGGATCGTGAGCGTGAGCGCGAACGGCATGGTGAGCTCTCCGCTCCACCGCCGCCACAAATATCCAGGCACGCGGACTATGACGGGCGCCGGGAGCGAGAAATCGAACGCGAACGAGAGGCTCGCAAGCGTGCTGGCAGGGAGAGGGAGAGAGGGAACCGAGAACGCTCCCGATCCCAGTCGCCGTCCAAGTCGGGACGCAAGCCCTCTGGCCCAGCAGCAAGGGAACGCGAGGCAGCCGGACGCTCCCATTCACCCATACCCGAGAATGGAGCTGGCGATGTGCTCTCCGTTCAGGAAACCAACAAACTGCGTGCCAAGCTAGGTCTGAAGCCCCTCGAAGTGGAGAGTGGTCCCAGCAAGGTAACGCCTGCCGCGACAAGCGAGAGCAAAAAGTCAGCCGGGGACAGCGATCTCTCCTCGTACAAGGACGAGTGGGGAGAGTTTCTGCACAAGCCGGCCGACAACCTAAAGGAGAAAAAAGAGGCGGAGAAGCTGCGCGAGAAGCTCAAGCAGCGCAAAGAGAAACGCTTCCTGGAGGAGCGACTGGCACGCATCAGAACGTTGGGGGAGTCCGATGAGGAGACGGATAATATCACCAAGTGGGTGGATAAAAACAAGCGAGTAGTCAATGAACGCGAAGAGGCAAAGAAGAAGGTGAGCATCGCACCCCCTAGAACTTTAATTACTTTTTTTGATTCTAATAAATTTGATTTACCCTCCCCCCAGGCCAAAGAGCTTGAGGAACTGGATGAGGCCTTTGGCATCTCCGATATGGTTGAGCAGGAGAAGCAAAAGACGCGTCAGCGTGCCTATGGCGATAACAACCTGAAGGGTTTGCGCGTGGAGCACGATATGGATGACTTTGGTGAAGGTCGCACGGTTATTCTCACGCTCAAGGATCAAGACGTGCTCAACGAGGAGGAGGGCGACACCCTGGTCAATGTTAACATGCTCGACGATGAGCGCTACAAGAAGAATGTCGTCAACAAGAAACAGAATCCCCTCAGCTATGGCTACAATGTCTACGAGGAGCAGTACGACGAGCTGGGCAATCCCATCGAGCGTTCGGTGCTGGAGAAATATGACGATGATATCGAGGGACAGCCCAAGAAGCGCAAGAACTTTGTGATTGGTGAAAATTCCGAGGAGGATCGTGAGAACAGACGCAGACTGTTGGAAATTAAGACAAAGCTGGCTGGCAAACGTCTGGAAACATTGGAGGATACCAATTTACAGCTCGCTTCGGATACATTCAGTGTGGAGGAAATGGCCAAGTATGTTTTCCCATCCATTCTGATTTCCTTAAACCAAACTAAACGCATACCCTTTCTGCAGATTCAAGAAGCCCAAGAAAAAGGTAAAGAGGATTCGCCAGAAACTTAGAGCCGAAGACCTGGAGCCCTTGCCTGAGGCTGGAACATCAGGCTCGTCGCATTTTGGCAGCCGTCAGGGCCGTCATCGCGAACCCGAAGATGTTGAGATGGAGGAGACCAAGCCGGAGGTTAAATACGAAGCCGATGATGATGATGATCTGGAGCGTGTGCTCTCCAAGGCCCGCAAGCTGAAGCAAAAGGAGAACATCATTAAGAAACCCTTGCCCATTGAGTTTGAGTCCATTCAGCGTGACATCAAGCCCGAGATAATCGATGAGGCCAGCTCGGGTGTCGTGCTGAGCAGTGTGGATGGTCACATCGTGCTCAATGCCACGGCTGAGTTCTGTCGCACCCTGGGCGACATACCCACCTACGGCATGGCTGGTAATCGTAACGAGGACTCCAATGATATGATGGACTTTGATAAGATCGAGCAGCTGGACGATAATATGGATGCGCATAATGATGAGCCGGCACTGAGCCATGGAACATGGAATTCGGTGAATCCCGATGAGGTTATGCAGCCAGCTGATTTGGACAATCTCGGCGATGATCTGGAGGATCGTGCCATACTGGATGAGGAGCCAGATGTGGGCGCTGGTGTGGCGAATGCCCTGCGCCTGGCCCTGTCCAAGGGTTACCTCGAAAGGGAGGAAAAGAACAGGCCTAGTAATACCAAAATGGCCCATCTGCAGGCCAAGAATTATTCCATTGAAGACAAAGCTGCTGGGTGCGTATTAAGATTTACATTTATCTTTTTTATCTGTGAATATTTATCTATGTTATCTCTACAGGGAAGACGAAAAGGTTGGCCGTCGTGATCGTTTCCACTGTGGACCCATTATGGACTTTAAGGACAAGGAGACCTTTAAGCCAAATGTCAAGTTGGACTACATTGATGACAATGGTCGCATATTGAACCTCAAAGAGGCGTTCCGCTATCTGTCGCACAAGTTCCATGGCAAGGGCCCGGCAAGAATAAGATTGAGAAACGTTTAAAGAAAATGGAACAAGATGGGGTAAACTAACAAATCAAATAGTTACTTTTCTTATTGCAATTTTATAACGCATTTCTTCTTATCGAATAGCTAATGAAAACAATGAGCTCAACGGACACACCATTGGGCACGCTGACGATGTTGCAGCACAAGCAAAAGGAAACCAAAACAGCCTATGTGGTGCTCAGTGGCAACAGCAAGAATGCGGCCGGTGTTAGTGGCTCATCCATAGCCAAATTTAAGTAGCGGGGAAAGACAGAATCAAGATAGCCATAACCAAATGCAATAGATCCTGGCCAAAAACGGCATACTAAATATTTTTTAATTTAGAATTTTCCCAACGAATATGCACGCACTCCACACAGCCCACACAAACAAATATGTAGTTCCCTTCATATTTATTCAAAATAATAAAATATGTATTCAATTTATTCCAAAACTAATAACTAATGTAAATGGGTTCATCGCCTTTCAAGAGTGTCACTGCAAAAAAGAAGAATTTCAGCATTTAAGAGCGATCTAACTTTGTGAAAGGAATCGTTGTCTCACCATTGAAGGATCTGCCTAGCAAAGTTCTTTGCTTGCCCTGTACCATCACAAAGTCTGGTCCGGTGCGGGCGCCGCAGTCCATATTGGAGAAGGCATGGCCAAAGATCCAGCGGCATGTGCTATGCGCATAGCGCAAATAATTCACATGCACCTCGGACACATTCAGCGGCACTGTGCCCACGCGTACAGCCATGTTGGTTTTGTCGTTAATTCGGGTAAAGCTAATGCCACCATAGCCATAGATGATGGCCTGCAGAAAGCCACCGATGCCGGTGATAAAGTTCGCGGAACCCTCGTAGCCCAAAGGCGTCTCGCTCCACACCTTGAACTCGGGTCGAACGTAGTTCTTGTAGCCGCGCTCGAAATACTCGTGGCCCGTCCATTCCTCACTGCTGGTCAGATAGTTGGCCGCGAACATGGACCAAGTCATGGCCGGACCCGACTCTCTGGTGGCATTCGCGTAAATTCTCAAATCGTTCAGGTGCGTGAGGCTGTTAGGGATTCAAAGATGATCACTGTACTATCTCTCGTACTGGTAATCAAACTCTACCTTTTGTCATAGCCCAGGGGATAGCCTAGCAGAATGGTGTCCGCCTGCTTGACGGTGGTGTTCACCACATAGCCCACATGCTGTGGATGATAATTCAATTCCGAGTCGTGTAGAATCAACAGGCGATCGTTGACAAGGCGCCACTTCTCGAAGAGTTCCGTGCTCTCATTGCCACAATAGACGCCCGCCCATTCGGCAAATTCCAAGGCAATTTTGGACACCGCATTCGTGTAGACATTGTCATCGACATCCGGATGATCCTCGTCGGGTCCCATCACATTGAGCAAGTGGCACACGGGTCGGAACTCATCGCAGACCGCACGACTTACCACAAATTCGGCCACCTCAGCGGCAATGGGCCAGGCCGTCTCGCACACCCAAGTGAAGTCTGCCGATTGGGCAAAAAACTTTTGCAGGGCAAAGGAGATGTCCGGCGAGATGTGTATCTCCTGTTGGGCAATCTCGGGGCAGCAGGGATTCGTCACCTCAGTGCCCGTGTAGGCGCTCTCCCAGGGAAACCTAAAGCGAGGGAAGGGAAGTCTTTGTAGTCTCTGGATTGCTAGGATCCCTTCAAATCATCCCACCTGGCGCCCCTGTAGCCCTTTGAGCGCGCATTGTACTTGGCTGCCTCGAGTTTCCTGCTGCGATAGTCCAGCACCTGCTTGCCATACTCGTAGCCAAATTGTGTGACCACCGGCAGCATCCAGATCTCCGTGTCCCAGAAATTGTGACCCTGATAGTCAGCCTCGAGATCGCCACGTCCCAGGCCAGTGGGGCTAAGGCCGTAGAACGGCTCATTGGCCTGGTTGGTGCTGAGCGAAGGCAGCGAATTGGCCAAGTAGAATATGCCAGCATTGATGATCTGCGAGAGTTCCAGAGCATCGCCCACCAGCGCGATGGAGAAGTCTCTGTCCCAGAAGTTGTGCCACGCGTCTGTGTGTCTTTGCAGCAGACTGTTGCCACTCAATTGCAGCACATCCTGCATCTCCTTGAGCGCCACACTCTGTTGCCGATCTATGCAGATGACAATGCGATGCGTCACCTGCGACTGCCAGGTGGGCCACCCAGCTGCAGCGGCTGCTCCAGGGATTCACTGAACAGGATATAGATCTCTTGATGATCTGGTTGGAAACGTTCGAATTCCAGGATCTCCGTGCTACCACGAATGGTGCGATAATCTCCGCTGGCACTGCTGCCATTGGACACAACCACAAACTCAAAGGCATCACTGGCATTGCCAGGATGTTGACTAAGTCTCAGGAACTGTGGTGCTGCAAAAGGGATATCCCTCATCAGTGGGTGTGTCCCTTCCTTCCCTTGCTCTTACTTACAGTTTGCTCTGGTGGTTCCACTAGTTCTTGTGCCACTATTTCTGGTTGCCACCACCTCATAGACCAAAGCCCTATTAAAGTACTTATGCGGATACGTTCTTTGCTCCACGGTGAGTCCTAGGCCATTGTATGTCGTTCTAGAACGGAAGTAACCATCCCGCAGATCCATCTCATAGCTGGTGCCATTCACGGCCACATCCGCTGCTGTGGCACAGCCAAAACGATCGCAGACTTCCGCTGAGATGTTCAGCCAGTTGGGTATCCGCGCTCGCTTGCTATTGCCCGCGGGCCCATTGTACACGCCGTTCATGAAAATGGCATCCCCGTATACCGTGTAGCCCAGATGACCATTGCCCAGGGTGGGCATGAAGTTTAGATCCGAGGGGAGGCTGCAAAGTAAATGTGAGAGGGCGAAAGATTTAGATTAAAAAGAAAATATCTATAAAAGTAGAATGGTCGGGTATAAAAGTAGTCTCGTTTAGAATTAATATTGTGCGAGTATTTTAAAGTACATATATTTATCCTTGTACTTATATTAAATACAAAACCTTAGTGCTTACAATACATAAACAACTGCAAAAATGTAATCTAGAAAATATTTAATAAATCGATTAAACACGTGTAAAATTTTTTTGACCAGGCTCAAGCAACTGCATATAAAAACAAATTCCTGCTACTAAAAACTCACATTATTATATTTCAGATTACAACTTTTAAGTATGCTGTTTTTTTTTACAAAATGTGCCTCTTCAATATGATTTCCTCCTTTTGATTGATTAGATCAGACATACTATATTTAAGCCGATTAAGTCGCCAATTTCCCCAAGGTTTGAGTGCGGAATATTTATATATACTGAAAATTGTTAAGTATTGATAACTGAACTGTTGAAAATATATAGAAAACAACTCAAAGATTGTACAGATTGGTTTTCTGTTAATACGTAAAAAAGAAAGTTAGCTGAAAGTGAAATTAGAAAATAAATCTGGTAAATTTTTGTATTGCTATTTTTGAGAACTGTGCAAGGGCTTAAAAATCAGCTATGAATATGTATATGTGAACATAAATCTACATAGACACATATGTATATATTATTAGTACGGGTATATTGATAAAACGAAAAGAAGTTTAAGTAAAGCTTTCATAACTTCCAAATCCCATTGCAATACTATATGTACACATTAAATATGAAACACTTTTAATATTTGCCCCCTATTGTAAGACACTTTTGTAGTACACCTGTGGGTCTGCAGCAAGTACGCTTCCGGGGTCTGAGCCCTACAGCCACGAAGCACCGCTAGAATCGCGACAAACCCAAGAAATTTTAGCATTATTTTTGCGAACCGTTCTGCAGCAAAGTCTCGACTATACTGATTAGAGTCGGAGCTGTTCACTCGTCAATTGCAGGGGGCTTGAGTGTGATAAGGGCATTGATAATACACATTGATAATACCTTCTTAATCTGTGAGAGGGGATGAGGATGGATGGGCGGCAAAGTTGATTGAGCTGAGTGGGTACGAGTATAATCTCTGTCAAACTGCATGCATTCCGAACATATTGTGTCCGAGGAGCTCTGCATACTCAAACGTTTAAGTGCTACGTTATCGGCTTGCAAATCGCCAAAGGGGCTAATTCTTATGAATCGACTCTCTAGAGCCAGCTTATCAATCAGTTTTATTAGTTTTGAATTTAAGTCACAAATGCTTAAGGCGTTTAATGGTTTAATGGGCTTCCCCTTGTCCACTAGCTCCAGCTCTATCGAACAACAAAATATAATACATATGTTGAGTCGCCGTTAACGCGACACTACTTTTATACCCATACTCGATCAGTGCAGATGTGATTTCTTTTTTTTATAACAAATATTCCCTATAAATATTTTCACATTTCTTGTGTCGAATTAAATAGTATAGGTAGTATTCTTCTGTCTTCATCTTTCAAGTGTACTACAAGTATTATTTGTAATAAATTCTGATTCTTTGACTATTGATGAACTCATTACGTAGTACAGCTGCATTATTATTATCTGTGGCCATGAGTGAGAATCTGGGTGGGAAAGTGCTCATAAAATCGAGCAAAAAAAAAAAACATTGAAGAGGAGGCCATTTTGAGGCTTTCCTTCGTCGAGCTGCCGATAATATTGTCCCATGCCCATAGGCAATTGGCATTCTTCCCAAGCACATAAAACTAATAAAAAAAAAAGAAAACCAAAACGAGGAAAGAAGTACACACGAGTGTCTGCGTTTTTTTATTGCCTTCTGCTTGCTGCAGTAAGAGAGATCTGATGGGGCAGACAACAAGAAATCGACTTGGATCAGAGCACAGAGATTAGGCCTGACCCACAGAGGCCTCGGCTGCTGCTGCTGCTGCTGTATGGAGACAATCATGAGAAATCTTCTAATGCCAAAGGTACAGAAGATAAAAGAGTCAGTCAGATGTAAAATAAAACCAAGAGTCATTAAAGATTGACTACTGACTACTATCAGGTGGCGGCAGATCTCTATAGTTGGGTGGCCCTAGACTACATTACTCTCTCTCTCTCTCTTCATCCCCGAGTTTTTATTATATTTTCATAATTCCTAGTTACAAGGTAATTATGGCCTTTGTTGCTGACTCTAATTACCTGAGAGTCAACGTTGGCCCATTCCCACATGCCTACTCCAGCCCTTTTGCTGAGCTTTACCTCTATGGTTGGGTACTCCAACTCCAACCATTACATTACTTATTGTACCATCCACACATATCCAAAATATTCAACGCCATCTTAGCATCTGACAACGAAGCGTAACCCCAGGCAGGAACCTAAGGAACCGAACCGACTAACTATAACCGATATGCGTTCGTGACTAGAAGAACCCTACTATCTGTACCCCTATACATAGTATCGTATCTTAACAGACTTATGGCTCCCTTCTTTTAGTTGAAGTTCAGCTCAGCATAGCACTAATTTTAATGACGTTACGCCGCTATAGGTTTTCTGCTCAAGATCCATAAAGAAATGCTCAGGTGTTCGCTCGATGGTTGCAGAAGACCAGAGACCAAGAGCCCCCGGTATGGTACAGTCCCCAGTACTTTGCGGTCTGGGACTTGGCACGAGATCTACTCCTTATATTTTGGATCGCTCTCGCTCTCTCTGCTCTGTGATTTACCCTTTTCCATTGTATCGCCCCACACATACGATTGGGAGTACTCATTCTACTATATATAGTACGATTCAAGAAGTTAAAGTCGAGGGAGTTGGAGGTGGAGAGGTGGAGGGCTCTAGCTCTATCGCGATGTTGTCGCTTGCCGAAGCGTAACTGAAATATTAAAACAATTTTTTAACCATTTTCATTTGTTGTTTTGTTGTCGGCCATTTTGCTTTGGCGGTTTTACGTTTTGGTTTTGCTTTTGGCTTGGCGTCAGATTTTTTTTTCGTTTTCTTTCTTTTGGTTTTAGTTACATACCTTCAAACAGTCGTATGTGTAGCTTCTTTTTGTTGTTGTTATTTTTGCCAACCTGTTGGCCAAAAAGTCGCGTCGAGAAATTTACGCAACGAAGCGTTGCCAATGAGTTTCCGCTTTTTTTGGAGGGAGGCATTTGAAGGCTTAGTCGTGGGCTATTGCCAGCCAAATGTCCATGGTAGTAGTAGTGCCCCATGCCAAGGCGGCAACAACAACAAAAAACGAAGAAGGGAGTTGTATACTCGTATATCGGAGAGGATTTATAGAAGCTATAGTATACTCGCATATCGGGTATATAGAAGCTGATCGGGTGCGACCAAGAAGTTTCTATGAAGCGTTATAGTAGGAAACAAAAATTGTTCAAGAACTTTAGGTATAGAAGATAGGAAGGAGACTTTCTTCAATTCAAATTAGATATAGAAAATATTTCTTCATTTTTCATTTCTTCATTTGAATTGAAGAATATCTCACTCTTATCTTCCTATACCTAAAGTTCTTGAACAATTTTTTGTAGGTATGGAAAGATAAGAGTCAGATCTTTCTGCACTTCAAATTAGATATAGAAAATATTTCTTTATTCTTCATTTCTTCATTTGAATGAAACTTCCTTATGCAACCCAAATCTGAGAGCAATAACTCTGGCATAACCTTTTCCCACTTCAACTTTCTAATCGACCCGAAATTACCGAATGATATTTCCTTTTTTTTTTTTTTGAAATGTTTTCACCCCACAGCCCTGGGTAGCCTGCCTCCCGCTGTGTGGCTTAAACATTTGCTCACGTTTTACTCTTGTTTAGGCCAGATCCCGATGCAGAGTGTTTTTCTGCCTAATTTGGGGGGTGCACTCCCCCCCCTCCGAAAATGAAACGCGTGTGAAAATTATGTCTATTATGTGGCCGCACCAGTCAGACAGTCAGTGAGTCAGGGAGCCATACAGCCTATTGTTTCTATTATTGTGAGCCTACAATACATTGTCTGGAATATATAGTAAATACAGGCAGCCAACAATCATTTTGCTTTCCCCCTGGGTAAACCTTTTTTTTTGGGTGTTTTCCAACGCTGTGCGCTGGGAGCTGAGCTGCCTAATTGTTGTAATTTGCCTAGATATTATATTTATTGTATGCCAGATAATTATGATGATTATCTATGAAACGGTGTGTTTAAACTCGCTTCTTGCTGCTGTCGGGCTTGGCCATGGGAACCAAAAAGCCAAAAAGTGGCAGTCTTAACCCTACCCCCACCCATCGTTCGGCACTCCCCGTAACACTTGCAACTCAATTATGAAAGAAGTAGCAACTTCTGGCCTGGCCCATCTTCCTCAGCTGCTCTTGGCTCTTGGCTTCTGGCGCGTCCTAAGTTTCTTCATTATGAATGCACCTGACCATTCGTGCAATTTCAGCTGATAATTTGCATTATGTTTGTGCCTTGGTGGCACAGGTGGCTCCACAGCTACAGCCAGAGATACTTTTGTATATACAAAAGTATCTACAACTATGGCCAGCCACGGCTACTCCTCTACAGCCTTATTCATGGCTGATCTCACGCGCCGAGCACTCACTGGCTTTAATTACACTACAGAGCAAAGGAGTGTTATTTCAAGAGCACAAAATAATAATCATTCAAGTTTGAGTTCGAGCTGTAAACAGTGTAAGAAAAGTATTCAATAATAAACAATAAAAAATAAAGCAGTGTAAGAAAAGTATTCAATAAATAAACATTTCTGTGTAAGTTTACGCTTTGAAATGGCAATCTTTTCAATGGAAGTTTCCAATTGCAAGGGGTAATAATTCGATTGGAATAGAGCGATAGAGAGTAATCAATAAAGAAGATACTTTCGATCGGGTTGTGGCACATATCGAACATGTGTCGCGACACTACGATATTAGATACATGATTATCGTTTATTTTGTTTTGTATTCGGTTTCTGCAACCCACAAATATGATTTAAAATTATTTATATATTTTTAAAATTAATTTTTTTATTTTTAAATTGATTTTTTATAGTTGATTTTTATTTAAAACATTTTTTTTCTATTTAACATTTTATTTGATTTTTATATAATTTTTAAACAATATCAATTTATTATATTTATTTTTTATATATTTTTAAAATTATTTTTTTATTTTAAAATTAATTTTTTTATTTTAAAATCGTTTTTTTTCTATTTAACATTTTTATTTAATTTTTTATTTATTTTATTTTATTTTATATAATTTTTAAACATTTTTTACTTCTTTTTTGTATATCCCAATATTTTGTAGCTTGGTGTTTGGCTTTATGCTGACTCCGCTTTCTGGCTGCCCCATGTGTGCAGTGTCTGTGACCTTTTCGCGGCTGCACTCCAATTCAATTACAAACAGAAAGAGATAGCAAATAAGAGGGATATGCATAGGAAAAGAGAGAGAGAGAGAGAGGGAGAGAGAGTGCCTGGGCACTTGGTGTGCAAAAGATAATTATCAGCATGAGGCGCAGGTTTTTGGGGATTGATATGTAAATTTCCCCTTTTGCATCATTTGTAATGCGTAAAAGTCATTCCACAAAAAATACACAAAAAATTAAGCAGAAGAAGCGCTGGTAAGTGCAACTGCAACAACAGATCAGCGAACTAGGGGTGTGACATGTGGCAACGCTTGGCTGCCACTCTAATTAGAGGCAGGTCAGGAGTCCAGGAGCGTGGGAATGTCGTTTTCTGGAGTCTCCTGCAGGATAGTCTAGCAGGAAGAGTGGGCTACTAAATAAAGGAAATCCTATGGCAAAACTTTGATGGGAAGTTTGAGTAGCTGTGGAGCTTCCCCCCACCTCCCCGCCACTTGGGGGTTGGTTAAACATTTGATGTAATTTTACAGCTGCTGGTTGGTTTAATGCCTAGACACAGCCCAGCAAGCGTAACCGCAAGACAGTCGGAAAGTATCTGCAGAATGTATCTTTGGCTCGCGCGCGCTCGCTGGCTCAGTCACCATGATTAGGGTTTAGGCCCCTTGCCAGATGCCAGATGGAAAACAGATTCCAATTATTACACCTGTTGAGCGCGGTCACCGAGAAACCCCGTACCAGCCCAAGACATTTGTTTGTTGCTTTTCTTATTATTATTATGATTTTTTCTACTTTATGAATTTTCTTCTGGAGTTACTTGAAGCGTGCTTCCTGCTACGCAACTATCCATCAACTCCATCAACTCATTGTGGCCTATGGAGCTGGGAGTTGGGGGCCTGCAAATGGAGAGCTACAGGTAGTGCTATAGAGAGACAGCGAAACTCCCCTTAGATGGCCTGGTGATAGGCAGGCAGGTCCATTCAGTTCAGTTCGGACTTGGCATCCATTGGGTTCCGATACGATCCTCATCAATGACTGAGGCCATCAGTTCATAAATATTTCTCGCTTCTTTTCTCAGATAATCACAGGCTCTCCACTGCACTCCTCGCGAAGCTGCTGCTTGTCCCAGTCGCCATTTAAGGTGTGATTCAGTAACACAGGGACATGAGACAGACTGGGACTGGCGAGAGAGACCGACCCCTTTTGGAACATGAATCGACTTTAACCGGTAGCCCAGTCCACAGTCCCCTCCCCTGCCCCAACACGTTTACGCATCATTGGGTTCTCCATCTGCTGCTGCTGGTTGGAGCTGCTTTTGTAGAAATTGATTTCAGATTTTTATTGTTTTAGAGGCTCTTCATATCTCACGTCATCTGCTGTAGCTAGCAGCTAGTCTGCCACCTGCCTCGTCTGGAGAAGACTCTTTTATTGATACAGCCTGTCGCTAGTAATAGAGTTGTTATTGCACTTTAATTGAAGTCATGTCTAAGGCGCCATCTGCACTTCCTTACACCAGGCAACACGGTAACATTGGTACCATGGGTACAGGGTACAGGCACAGGTCTTGGGAAAGCTTCTTGGGATATGGATTGGGGGTTGGGCGTGTAGGTTGAGATACATTGAAATGGAAGTAAAGCAAATCAATAGAAGGGAGAGAAGGTGTGAGGTACAAAGAACATCTTCTTTAAGTTAAACTTAAATCAAGACATAAATTTCTATAATTTTATTGTGCATAAAATTCTATAAAAATAATATATTCGTATAGGTACCTCTTCTTCTCTGATATATAGACATAAACAATAGAAAATACTTGTTTTTATTCCTCTAAAAAATACTTATAGTAAGCTAAGTAGAGGAAATAGTAGTCAAATGTTAACTTAGTTTGTTTAGAGGACACATATGACAGGACATTAAGTGAAAATATTTTGAGGGTTGAAATTACGATCAGTTCATCTGCACAACCAAAACCTAACCTCACAACATGCTGCTTAATCTCTTAAAATATTATTGAAACTTACCTTAGCTTACATAGTTCAACTAAAGTTAGACAAACCATAGGATAGTCTAAGTCATGGTACGATTAGCCGAAGTTTTATGGAATTTAATGCATTAGGGAAAAGAGGTAAACATTTCACTAGATTTAAGTTGATTTTCTAACTCGTTGAGATCTGAAATTAAAGAATCTTCAATAACTTCTTGAAAGTTTTAAAGAGTTGCGTGTTTCCGGCTTAACAAACAGATCATTCCTATTGCAGATCTTCTTCTTCCCTTTTCCTAACACTCAAACAAAACCTCTCCAACTACTCTCTTTCTTTCTTTGCAGCTTCAATCAACTTTTGTTGTACAGTGTTCGTTCCTTCACATTAGCCAAGAATGTGCTTTACATTTTGTGTTAACTGTACCAATGCTCTGCTGTGTCCGCTGCTGCTCTTGCCGCTGTTGCCATTGCGGTCCCGTCTGCGTGTTTAACACATAATTCTTTCACAATTTTCCATTTAAAGCAGCGGAAAAAAATAATGTTTGCATTCTGCTCTGTGCTATGTGGAGCCGGGAAGTTGGTTTGAATCCCGGGTACCATATTGCATGTTGGCCAGCAGCTCCATCAAGAGATAAGCGTCTAAATTATTATCATACTTGTAGGGCGCTCTCTCTCTTCTCTCTCTTTGTCTATTGGGGGGAAAAAACCCCCTCTTTGTCTCACTCTTTGTGCTGTGGCAAACGGCCAACCTGTTGATGGGTTCTGCCTTTTGCACTTTTTTGATTTTCTGCTCCGTTGAGTTTGATATGTGTTGCATGGAACCATTTTGGCCACGCTGCAACATCCAACAAACTGAGCGCAACTGTACTCGCCCAAGAGGTTGTGCAAGGGGTCGCACTCGGTGCCGGAGTGCCACTAAATCGTGGAAAATTGTAACGACTTGTAGGCACTTTAGGCGACACCCCAAAAAATAGAAGAAAAGAAAAGAAAACACGTGCGCGACACTACACTCAGACCGCGAACCCATGGAACATCATGGTCAAAGAGAACTTCTTTTTGTTCAGTTTATTATTATTTTTTTTTTTTGCTATCGTAGATCTGTCAAAGGCAGCCGTCCGTAACCAGAAATTCATATAAAACTGGCACCGAAAAAAAAAATAGAATCGCTATGAGTTCTACGAGTTCATTTTTTTGGCCTCCCTCCTCTCTGGTTGAGTTTTCAGTTAGGTCGTAAAATAATTGCTGGACTGGCACTAGAGCGCGACACATATCATTGGCCCCTACTGATGAACGCACTGGGATCAGGGGACAACGGACAGCGGACAGGGGCCAGCGGACAACGGACAGCGTACAGGGGCACTGGCTTATGGATCAAATAGTAGAAGAAGTTGCCCTGTAATTATGATGAGGCCAATACAAGAAGCGACCCTAAATGCAGCATTTTGTTGTTGTCTCTGCCGCTACCGCCCTCCCTCTCGGTTCACTTCTTGAGTAATTAAGAAATCCTCTTTTCAGTTTTGTTCTGTAATATTTTGTCGTATTTTTTGTTGTTGGGTTTTGGGTTTTTATGTCCGGTGGTGCTCTTGCTCTGGCAAAAGTTTCACAGAATTCAGTTTTGGTTTTTGTGTCGCTGATGCGGCTTGTTTTGATGACTTCACTTAAAGCCAAATGGGCTCCATACGTACCCCCCCCCCCAAACCCCGTACTCGTACTCACCCGTACCCATCCCCATCCCCATACCGTACTCGCGGACATGTGGGTTATTATTATTGTTATTATTATTTCTAGTATTCCAGCATATAAAGTCGGCTTGTTCTTAGGCTATGAAAATAAGTAAAGGGTCCACTGGGCTACTGCCACAAAGTAGGTAAAAGACAAAAGGGTTTAGGGTAGCTTTTGTGCTGGGGAGTTGACTTAATTGGAGAGGAGTTTTGGCAGCTGCTATAAGAAAGTTGGGAGCAATTGTGGAAACTTTAAGTAACTTTAGTTGGAGTCAAGGCTTAAGGTTTCAAGGCAGATATTTAGCTAAGATATGGATGTGGGATTTTACATTTATATTGTTAAGAAGGAATGCCGCCATTTATTGGCTATTTAAATGACAGCAAATACTTATTATATATTCAAGTTTTTCCAATTAATTTGACTATTAATTAACTGAGATTTCATTCAGTTATTTATGTTAGCAGACTTAGGTTTAAAGTACTTAAATTCACTTGAAAATATTCATGCAGCAAAGGGAACTTTTGCTGATGTTTAATTCGATTTATTTAGTTGGAATATTCAAGGGTTTCCTACATAGTTTTACAACTGATCTCTCACTGATATTTTAGCTGAAAATGAGTATATTAAGTTCTCATTCTAGTTTCTATAAGTAATATTCAACCAATCACTGCACAATTCTACACACTCCAAGGTATCAATTAGTCCACAGGCACCATCTTTTCTCAGCCCCACAATTACTTGCTCCGTATGTCCGACTACTGTTCTGTTCGGTACGGTTCTGTTTTCTGTATTCTGTTTGCCGTGTTGATCCAAAATTAAGCTTTAAGCCCTTTTTTTCTGTTGTCTGGGGTCTGCTTGCTGGGCAGTCAATTGCTTTTGACCCGTACCCCCCAGTGCTACTACCCACTTGGCACATCCGTTAGGTTGGTAAGTTCTCTGTTCTGGAAATGATTTTCCTGTTTCTTTTTTTTTTTCTGGGTTTGGGTTTGAGGTTTGGTTCGCTTTTGGTGAAAGTTCATTAGACTGTTAATTGCAGTGCGACAGAGAGAGATAGAGAGAGGGAGAGGGAGAGAGCGAGAACCATTTGCAGGATTTCATTTCAGTTCAGTTTCATATGGTGAAAGTTTCGAGACACTTACAGAGCACCTCAAATGCACTCCTCAGACACACTTACAGTGCTCCTCAAATGCATTTTCCCCCCAAATGCAATTTGTCCAAATGTCTTGGCCAATGATTGCAACAAAGAAAGAAAGCAAGTAAGAAAAACAAATAACGAAATCACAAAATTGCACAATTAGCCGAAACAGCACGGCATTTGGCACCACAGCTGACTCATTTCATAGAAACAACAGCAACAAAAAAACTATATCATTGACAATGGGGGGGCACTTGGGTGTCAGTCTATCATACATATGCTGAAGTGACAGAAAAACAAAACAACAAAATTTCACAAGCGGAAATTTTCTATATCGTTACCAAAAAACAAGAGCTTCCGCAGGGACAGAGAGTGAGAGAGTCTAAGAGAAGGAAGTGCTGGGGAAGGGTGTGCAGGGGAAGTGAGTGTAGGGATGGTGTGCAGGGGGAAGGCTAGGCAAAGGAACTCTAGTTTTCTATGGTGCATCATTTTGTTGAAACTGTTTTTTTGCGCCTCGTCATTTCCTTATCGAAAGGTGAAAAGAATAATTGTCACCAGCAGCAGCCCACGGCATAATTAATTATCCCTCAGAGATGGGTGGGGGCTGCTCTGCTACCCGGCTACCGTTTCGATATATGTAACCTCGTGCTGCTTCCTCTACGTTTGTCATGCAGGCGCACCAAAATACTTATGCATACATATACATACATACATATATGTACATATGCACATATGTGTGTATATTTTATTCATTGAGTTTCCACGGTGCACCCCTATGATTGAAGTAGAGAGAACAGCACCCGGACAGCCATAAACATTATCGCATGTTCTACACTTAGATCATCAGCTTCTGCGGGGGGTTTAGAACACAGGTATACACATACACACACATACACCTATACACCTATACCCATATCTATATAGTAGTGGGTACAGGTACAACAACAACAACAACGCATCGTCACGGTTCGATGACAATGTGAAAAATAAAAGAGAAATACAAATAAAATAAAAAAATAAAAAAAACTAAACTGAACTGAAACACATGAGCTGCGAATAGCTTCAACTTTTGTGTGCTGCGGCATTCAACGAGCTGTTAGCTGTTTTTCAGTTGTCTGTTGTCTGGCCAAAATGATAGTTACATACATATAGTACATATGTATGTACGTTTGCTTTTGCTCATCATTTGTAGCTCTAGCTGTCTGTCTCTATAATATATAGTATATATATTCTATAAATATATTTAGTTGCTGTTTTTGTTTTTAGAACAATGAATGGTGACAGCAGCACAGGTACCAGACAATTCCGATTTGATTTTTAATTTGGGGAACTTAGATAAAGTTTAGTTTTTAAAATAGTTACAGGCAGCTTAAAAATATATTTTATTTTTAACTGGTTTTAGTTTAAATTAAATGCTGTAATTTAATATATTTTTAGGCACTTATAATTGACTGATTTTAGATTAAAATTAAATGCTTTAATTTAATATATTTTTAGGGAATAATTTTAGGTTATAATTTAAGGCTTTTGCTTACAATAATACTCTAAATAAATGGAATTATATGTTTATTGATTTTACTATTAAATACTACATGTAATTTGTTAACAAGTTAACTAGTTTTTTCAACAATTTATTTACCAAATTTATTCACAACATTTATTTAAAAAATGTATTTTGTTTATGTGCAACTTATTTGTAAGCAAAATCAGCTTTAACTAAATAAATTGGCTAAGCTTATTGGCTTAAATAAAGATGTTCAAATGTGTGTTTGTAAATGCCTCATTTGTTTTGAGCAATCATTAGTTTAAACACAGTAATTTGTTTACGTTTTATATCACAAATTTTTATAGAAAACGTTTAAGTTTTAAGCTAAAGAAAAACACCTGAGAAAGTAGCAAAATTCAAACAATAAATCTACCAATTTACTGGCCATTGAATTAGTTTTCTTTTTGTTACAAATTTGATGGCATATAAAAATTTAAGCTGCACTTAATCGAACGCTTCTTCATATTCTAGAGAGAGAGAGGGAGAGAGGAGACTGATCGGGATCACATCATTAGATGGATAAATGTGTATTTTTTTTTTTGCACAACTTCCTTTATTATATTTTGCCAGAGATCATTTGCAGAACAGAATGCTTTGTACCGCGATACTCGTATTTAGGCTGCTGCTGCTGCTTAGCCAAATGGAAAGCCAGACCCAAACCCCAAACCCGAAGCTTCTACTGGTGGTACAGTGGCAGCCCATCCTCAGCGTCAGCTTGCAGCTTGCAGCTTGCAGCTTGTGGCAGTGGCAGCTGCAGTTTGTTGCTGCAACTAATTGCATTTGGCTGGCATCGCTGGCAACAGCTTCGTCTAACGGTTGCGGCTGCTTCCGTTAAGCAGCATGAAAAACGACAAATGGAGTTTTTTTTCTACTTCTTTTCTATTTTTTTTTTTTGTTTTTTTTTTTATTTGTGTATTTTGATACCCTTGCCGGTGGCATTATAAATCTGCACAGAAGTTTATGCTGAAATAAGTATGGTGCCTAAATCAGATATTGAAGTTTCCAGTAGGCCTTTAAGAGAAAGGAAACTAAGGTGAAGAAGTAAGAGCTTACAAAGACTGGAAAGTAAGAGAGGGAGTAAGAGAGGGAGTTTCCGCACAAAGGAAGTCGTGAACCTGAGGAAGTTGTTCCCTTTAAAAGCAGTTTCACTGTACACTATATAGTCTTGATTGACATCAAAATCGAAGTTAAAGTTTCACTAAATTATGCCTTAAATAAATACAAATTGTTAGTAAAGATCGGTAACAGAAAAAAGACCCTTTTGAAAAACTCTTTTCTGCAGCTTAATGCTTCCTTGATCTTTACATACTTTCTACATAATTCTACTCCAAATTACACCAATCAAAGAACTCTCCTTGGGCAAGCGTATAACCAACTTCGTTCACAAAAAACACAGCCTCGTTTATCATGTTTATAGTTGCTGTTGTTTGGTTTGGTTATTTCCAACGAAATCAAAGCATAGAGCACCGTCCCGACCCCCCAAAGAACTAACAGTAGCACTCAAAAAACAGTTTCCACATGAATGCAATTGCAAAAAAACATTCTCCCAGCAAATACCGACGGAAGTTTGTGGCCATTAAAAGGTACCAATTCTCTACTGGTAGAGGAACTGAACCTTCTACATAATGATAATGTAGTTTAATCGATTTATGGACCTATTAGACTCGTGCCGCTGGGACATCCGATTGGGCAGGGCCCTGTGCGAGGCAAAGGAATGCGCTCAAAGGAAGCTAGTTCCGGTTGGAACTCCGCTCGATAATGATAAGGAGCTCGAAAGATCGGTTACAGGAGCTGTTAAGAAGATTGCTTTAAACGGTTTGGTAATGTTTCATACAAATTATAAAAATAATATGATCGCAGAGCGGAAGTGTTGACCAGCGCTGGCACCTCTCTGCCACGAAAATGTCAACGACAGCAGCAGCAGGCAGCGATTCTACAGAAATCGGAAGAGACAGACCCGACCCGACCAGACCTACTCCTATGGGACAGAACAGTGCGGAGTGGCGTTGTTTTTTTTTTTTTCTTTCACAAGACAAACTTTCAAGTGAGTCACAAATGAAGCAAGCGTACATGATCATTACGATCAAAGAGCGTAAGCGTAGCTCTCTCTCTCTTTGACTGTGTAAGCGAGATGGCCTCAACTTAAAGAGAGCCACGCTCAAGAGGCGCTCTACCTCGCGCTCTAACTGTCGCCCGCTCGCTCTGTCGCTCTCTCTGACTGTGCGACAGAGATAGCTGCAGCTGGGGATAGCCTAACAGGTAATTACACCTGTGCTAATACGCTTCGCTGCGTTGCAGCAGCCAGAGCGGGACGACCAGTGTGTCGGTGCACAACTTTGGAGAGTACCGCACGCTGGCTGGCGAGGTTACAAAAACCCCGTGTCGTCGTCGACTGCTGGCAAGTCGCAAAGTGGAACGCAAAGGCGAACGAGCTCGAAAACCCCAAAACGCGGTACACTATACCTCTATATCTACACACATATATATATAGAGATATATTTAAATACATCTACATCGAAAAGTGCCCTGGAAGAGAACTCTACAGAGTTGAGAGTTTGTCGGACTTCGACTGGGTAACCGCTGCTGCTGCTGACTGCTTTTGTGTACGTTGGCTGTCGTGTTGGCCACGTTTGTGACGATCCGATCAGTGCACCGTCAGCCAGCGGCGCGCTCGCTACGTACAAAAGCAGAGCGCGCACCACCAATCGCAGAGAGAGACAGAGAGAGATACCAAAAAAGAACCAAAAACAAAAAGTGTTTGATAAACTGATAATAAAAAAAAAAAAGTATATTTGCAAACTGAAACGTGGCGCACACACCCATAAATAATATAATACTATATATACCCCAAAAAGACATATCAACCTAATACAAAAAATACGAAGGAACAATTACGAGTAACTGGCGATAAATGCACAAAGACAAAAAAACAAAACCCTAAAAACCTAAACCTAGCGGCAAAGTGTCAATAAAACTCTCGAATTCATTAACACAACTCGCACAACAACAACAACAACAAAAACGTTCTATTAGTAAGCACTTGCAAATTTCAACGAAAAATGCCAGCTGTAAGATACAACAAAAAAAACACTAAACTGGAGACAGAGAGCGATAAGTTAACCATAGATATATAGTAGAGAGAGAGAGACATAGAGTTGGGCCCGTAGACGAGACGAGACTAGACACAAATTAGCGTGGCCAACAGTCAAAAGGTCTAATAGAAGCGCGTGTATACGAGTTTACTATATATATATATATATATATATCCAGTATACCTTGTACACCTCACCGAGAGAGAGACCCAAAAGCCATGATCGTAAAAATGTCGACACAAAAAAAAAAATAACCAACCGAAACGCTGGCGACGAGACGAGAGGCGAAACGAGGCTTGAAGATGGCTTTCATGTCCTTGGCCTGTAAAAGGGCAGGTGAGTTCAACATTTACAAAAAAAACACACATTTATATAGAGTTTTTGGTTTTTGTACACATTTTTTATGATTATTGGGTGCATCATCATTAATCACCAACAGACCGAACGACCGGCAAATAGGCTGGAAAAACTAATGGATCTCGGCCATAGCCGAAGAAAATCTATTGAAATCGATTGTGGCCACAGAGCCATAGAAACAGACAGAAAACAGAAAAAGAGAGGCAAAAATTGAAAACTAATTGATCTGGCCACAGTTGATTCCATTCATAGTACCAGCTCGAATGAATGGTTTCGAAAGTTTACCTTGGCAGCAGCAGCAGCCTCAGCAGGGCAGGGCCTAGATCTGGCTTTATGGTGGGGCAGGAGATTTATTTGGCTGTGAGTTAGAGAATTGATTTGTAAGTTTTACAAAGGAAATGGGTACGTTAGAGATAGAGGTATCCATAAGAGAGAGGTACAAGTTTTGATTAGCACTTTTTTAGGAGTTAGCGGGGCTTGAAATGAGCGAGAAATTCAAGCTACTATATTCATACAATTTATGGGAATAATTTGGAATTTCTTTCAAATATTTCTTGTATATTTTTAGAAATATTCATACAATTATTGAGAATAGTTTGGAATTTCTTACATATTTTATTTTGTATATTTTGATATGTGGTTTTAATGGATTTCGTGGCAGAGCCATTTCTAGGCGTAGTTTGAACATTTCTATAGCCCCTTTCCCTTATATTATATATACAAAATTATACATTCTATTTGTATCCTGAAACGACTCTTCAATGAACGTCTAAAATATCAGAAAAATTAATACAAATACTGATGTTTAAACAGTAAAACATTCCATACTTGAAAGTCAAGGAACCTGCCTCTAGAAGCTTCTCAAAAGAAAATAAAATCCCCTTCCTATAGCCATCTCTCATTACTTTCTTCTCACACAATCGCACACAAAGCCCCAAAAACCGCTAATAATTTTTCAAGCCATAATTCCCGCTGTCAAAACTGGCAAAGGCAAAGTCATACCAAAGCCAAAAGGCTAGTCCAGAAATGGAGCGCGGCAAGGGAAACACAAATCCCTCAATTTTCTGCCCAATCATTTCACATAATTTGTGGCCATAGAGCCCAGTCTACAACAGTCGACGACTGGCATGGAAAACATTTAGCGGCGCTTTAAACAAGTCAATAAACGATTAAAATAATGATTTTTCAAAAAGACCCAAAAAACGAATTCAAGTCGAGTTGAGATCGCCCAAAAAAGACCCCAACAAAAAAAAAAATAATGAAAAATTGCTCCCACACAGAAAAGGTAACAGCGGCCCACAAAGAAGTATATTACAACAACAAAAAAAAAGGGAACAACAAATGTAAAGTTTACAACAAAAGCAACAACAACAGCCAAAAAAGTGATATAATAAAAGGCAGCCTCAGTGAGCAGCTCAGTGTTGGCCAAGTGCTGGAGTGTTGGCTATAATTGCGATCCGAGTTCGAGTTCGGGGCATCGAGTGACATCATTTTGGTTTTTTGGGCAACTTTTATTTTGTCGCTCCGAAACAGAACAGCACAGCACAGATATATTGCCCAAACAAGTTGTACAGAGAGCTACATATACATATATAAATATATCTGAGAGCGCTTTAATTGCTATGACTTTATTAGGTTATCACAAGACACAGCAGACACCAGGGCCAAGCTAAAGCTGATCTTGATGCTTGAGTTATGTCTCATTAGCAACACGTGTGAGCCTGTGCCCAGTACCAACTTACAGGGCCAGATCGAAGTCAAAAGAAGACGAGTGGCCAGTCGAAAGAACCCACAAATGTTCGTCTCTCTCTCTCTCTTACGCTCTGTATTTGCTTCTCTTTCTGACCCGCTCAACGCATACAGTTGCAATATCAATTACAGCATGCCACAGGAGCAGTAAGCAGTGAGCAAGTAACTGGTTTCAGTTAGGGTAGAGAGCGCACACTTGAAGGGTATATGAGGGATAGCAAAGGGATTGTAACTTCTAGTTGGAAATTGCTTAAAATTCTACAGTTATTATATATACACTATATATGTGTGCTTAAGCTATAAATTGATTGATTTTGAATTTGTCTGAACTCTCATATATATATTAAAACTATAAATAGTAGAAATACTTGAAAGATCAAGTCAGACAGCATTATAAATCTCTATAAATTCCTTTTAAAAGTGAACTTAAAGTAGCCTTCCTTCAAGAGTTTCCCTAAGACTTATTCAATCTATTAATCTCTGAATTATTAGAGTACTTCCCTAGTCGTTTGATACTCTTCGCTTGGCCTTTCAGTTGTTGCTTTTGGCTTTGGCTGTTTGGCTGGGACACCTTTCTGCTCCTTGCGCTCACAGGTTTCATGTTGCATTTGCCTTGACTTCCATCCTCTTACACAGAAAATGACCCAGAGCGATCACAGCAAAGAGAGACAGAGAGAGAGAGAGAAGTACGAGTAGCAGCAACTGCCTTTGCCAGTGGCACCGACATTGCCCATGCCCCCATACTCATTGCCATAAAGTTGCAGCAGGAAACCGAAGCAGCAGCAACCGGCAGCAGCAGCAACAGGCAGCAACAACAATTTGCAAACTCATGATGCAGCCTTAAAAGGCCGCCTCATCCGCTCTGGCAAATAAAAAGTGCGTGATTTGTGTGATGTGCCAAACCACCAGAGAGGAGAGGCCAGCAGCAGCAGCCAGGCGACCCAAGCCCAAGCCGGTAACCGGGAAAGATACCCAGAGAGTGGTAGAGTGGAATATCTCAAGTCCCTGGCAATCCATCAGGGGCAGCAGTCAGAGCCAAGACAGAGTCAGCCCGGAGGTCTGTTGACCCCTAAGTGCTCACCGATCTCCAGCTAGTCGGGTGTCCGGTGGTATCCTTGGCTTCCTCTCTCTCTCTCTCTCACACAGACTCTGGCATGTCTAATTGCAGTCAAGTTGGTTAGTGTGGTGGAGTGTGAAAGGCTCTCAGGGTTCACTCTACACTCGAGTAGAGGTCCGTGTGAATACCGCCACCTGTCAGCCTCCGAGCTACGGGTGATAATTGCCAGCGGGTCAACACATCAGCAACAGCAGCAGCAGCAACAGCAGCAACATCAGCCAGCCAGTGAGCGTGCGAGCGACTTGAAGAGCGACTCTTAAACACACACAAATCCGACATAGAATCTACTTATATCTGGCTGATGATAGGCTGAGGATAGGCCACGCCACGCCACGCTCTCAAGCTCATGTTCGCTTAGCTGACAGTTTGCCCCAACGCGGCTGACAAATGGTCTCTGCGCTGTTTGTGGAGTGGCAAAAGGCGGAGAGGCGGGCAGCTTCCCATTTCAGCAAAACGGATTTGCTTACATCATTATTTTCAAGCTAATTCCAAAACTGTTTTTTTTGGGAAGTTGACCAAAATCGGAATGGATGTACCCGTACCCCTACATCTTCTCTCTGCCGCTTAAGCCCCCCTGCAGCAGCAGCCACAAACATTTTTATTAGGTTGACTGGCCAAAGGTTTACTCCCCTCCCCATCCCATTCAAGTGGCTTGTCACTTGTTCTGTTTTCTCTGTTTGGGGGCACTTCTAAAAAAGTTGTTGGGTTTCCTGGAATGGCCCCAAGAACAGCAGAGCAGAGCAGTGTCTCTGCTCCCCTGCTTCCCGTTCCCTGTTCCTGCCACTATCTTATTTTATGTTTTTTTTTTATACGAGAAGCAGTACTTGTATGTTTGTTTGTGCTGACGGTAGCTGACCTTTTTGTCGATGTTGCTATTGCTTTGGCTGGCTGCTGCTTTTGCTGCTGGGACTGCTGCTGCTGCTCTGGCTGCTGCTGCTGTTGCTGCTCTGACTACTACTGCTGCTTCTGCTGTTGCTGTTGCTTCTGCTGCTGCTATTGCTTCTGCTGCTGTTGTTGCTTCTACTGCTGTAGAACTTCTGTAGAAGTTGTTAAATGTTGTTCAAAGCGCCGCAAAAACCGTTGGCGTTAATGATCGCCTCTGGGCATGCGACGCGAGGATAAGGATGAGGCTTGAGAATGGAGATGCCAAAGCCACGTTTCCTAATAGCTAAAAGGAACTCAAACTCGCACTCCAACTCAAACGCAAAAAAAACCCAAAAACCTTAACCTGAACCTTAAACTAAAAAACCTGAACCCTCCTCAACCGGCGGCAATCGAACGGCGAATGTCTGAACGTTTTTGGGCTACCGGTTGCGTTTTCACGCAACAAATGGCAACATTTAAAAGTCCATTCCGCCTGCTCATCTCGCAGGCCAACGCCAAACGCCAAACATCTTCAGCCTCACCTTCACTGCAAAAAGAGAGGCTCATCCACATCCTCAGTGGAGTTCTGCTGCTTTGGGCACAGGTGCACAGCGGGCAGCAGTCACAACATAGCACTGGCTCATATATCTTGACTCTGAATGGCTTTTGGCCAGAGCAGAATATCCAAGCAGAGGGTCGTGAGGTGTAAGACGGTAAAGGGGGGACGCTTTTTGCGGTGTAGAGCCTGGGCTCAATTGATGCTGACAGCGACTGAAAGGCTCTGGCTGAAAGAGAGAGAGACTGCAACTGAGACCTCGGCCAAGAAGAAGTCAACCCCAAATAGGCACAGTGTGTAAAAGGGCAAATGAAAGTGGAATGAACTAAGAAGGAAGTTAAGGGAAAGATGTTCCCAAGAATAAGCATATATAACATTAGTGTTAGGTTCTAATGTTTGATAAATGCCCATAAATATCATTTCTGTAAACCCTTTAAATTTGATGGAAAATTGATGGGATTTTTCTGTCCAATGTTAAACCCAATTCTTGAACCACTGTTCATGGGTTAGCTGCTGCTGCTGCTCTGCCTGCCCGTTGGGCCTAACTTCTTTTGCCAGATGTGTAAACCAGTTTTTTTGGTGCACCCATCGACCACAAGCGACTCCGACTCCGACGATGACTTCGACTCCCCACAAGATCAATTCTAGCAGATTTCACTTTTTCCTTAGCCTCAAAAGTTGGGTTGTCAGTTGTTGTTGTTGTTGTTTTTTTTTCATCCTGTTTTTGAACCTTCCTCCTCCTGCTGCCTGTTGCCTGTTGTGTGTATGTTAAAGGTGCAGCAGCTTGAACGGTTGCAACTGTTGCCTTGCCTATGTTGCCTGCCTTGTCGTCGTTTTGTTGTTGCATGCTGCATGCTGCTCCATCTCCATTCTCTGTCGTCTTCAGTTCTTCTCCTGCTGCTGTATCTCTCGGCACATTGCACATTTTTGTTTTTATCTCAATGAGTCGAGCAAACATGTTGTTGTTGTTGTTGCTGTTGCTGGTAGTGGTAGTGGTGGTTGCATGCCACAAATGTGCGATTGGCATGTCAAAAGAATTATGTATTGATTTTTGATTTCGCCCTAAAAGCAGCGGCAGCGATTTTTCCTTCTATTACTTTTCTCAAGAAAACTTATTAAATTCAAACAAATTAAAATCCAGAGCGGGGGATCGTCTCTGATGGGATGGCTGACACACGGGCGGAGGGAGGTTTGGCAAACAAGTTTTTCTGTCCGGCTTGCCCCATGGTCTGCCTCCCATGTCCGTGTCCGTGTCCAAGTGGGCGCCGCGCTTGAACGCAAAATGAATGACACTAAATGCTCTTGACAGCAAACATTTGTCCGGCGGACTCCGTAGTACCCAAGAGGTAGTTAATTAGTTTTGCACGAAATTATGTTAGTTAATTGATTAACTATCGAATATTAAACAGCGACTGGCTACAGCCGGGGCAGGGGGGGAAGCTTGCAGGTTGCGACTACAGGTAGAGATCGATCTGGTCAGCCTCTTGGTGCCCCTGTCCTGTCCTGCCTTAAAAGCTCAGGCCAAAAACCAACCAAAGTCAAACGAACATAAATTGCTGTGTTTTCTTTTTTCTTTGCTTTTCTTTGCTTTTTGGCTGGTTCGAGGAGCGTTCGCTCTGATATCTCTCGGAGTCTTTTGTGAGGCTGCACCCACGCAGCAACCAGGCTGAACGACCGACAGACCGCACAATTCCCGACTAGTCACAGACACCGACCATAGAGATCGTTTTGTGCGCTGTCTAAATATGGACATGGGCGGCCTCTGATATTTTGAGGGGCCGAAAAACACCGTCATTGTGATCATCGCTATGTGCTGTGTGTGGAGGAGGAGGTAACCACTACACCAGGCACTACACTACACTACGCTATAAAAGAGCAGACTCAGAGCTGGAGCTGGAGCCAAAGTCAGAGCAGAGTCAGGGCTGGAAGCCATAGTCAGAGCAGAGTTAGAGCTAGAGATAGAGCCAGAGCTGGAGTCAGAGTCAGACCCAGAGCCAGTGTCAGACCCAGAGCCAAAGCCTAGCCAGAGCTAGAGTCAGAGCCAGAGTAAAATCAGAGCCAGAGTCAGTCCCAGAGCAGACCCAAATCAGAGCCAGAGTCAGACCCAGAGCCAGACCCACAACAGACCTGAATCAGGCTCTTTTTTTTGTGCACTGCAGAAGCTGATCTTCAGCCTTTTGATTGCCTCTCTTCGTTGGTAAAATAGTGCAAAGAATTTAGAAAAGAAATTGTTGGGTAATGACAGCAGGCAGGAGCTGGATGTGTAGTACTACTATATGTGGAAAATAAATGAAGATCAGTTTATGTTGGGAATCTCCAACAGTCTGAAAACTTTTGCAGCAGAAAGCATTCCAGTAGAAGAATATCTAAGCAAAGTTTACACACCTTAAAGAGATATAAAGATAGCACAGAAGAGTTATATAAAGATAGCCCAAAAGAGAGATCAAAGTTCCCCCAATAAAATCGCACAAAAATCTATAACTTCCACTCTAAAAGTTGTAATAAAAAAACAACCAAAAAAGAGATTGTACACAGATTGTGGCAAACTTATTGAACAAAAGAGCGGCCAAAGAGAATGGCAGGTAGATGGGAAGTAAATATGGCTTAAGTCTCTGTCTAAAGCCATCAAAAATTATTACACAAAAATGCTTTACGACTGTTGGGCTGGTGAATGCTGCGTCTAGTTCCGTTTTCGATTGATTTGTAAAGTTAAAAATGGAATGAAGAACAGGTTATAAGCCTTAATAAAGTATAAGAATTGTTTCAGCTCTAAGAAGATATATGCCTTAAGTTATATACGCTCAAGTTGATAGACCTTTAAGCTGCTCATCAGCTTTTTTGTGTGAGTTGCTAATGAAGAAGCGAACAGAAATTTCGTGTGTGCCTTAGTAATTAATAAAAAAATTTCGACACGACATACAGCTCAAAACAGAGACACAAAAAATATATATACTGGAAATAAAATTAGAGCCCAACAGACAATGGGCCCAAACACGCTTTGGCAACACGCATTGAAAATTGTGCGCATTGTTTGGGCTTTTTGGGTTTTAGCTTTTGGGATGATTGTCGAACGACTGAGAGAGACTCTCCGCACTGTCAACTACTTGAAGCCAGTAAAGCAATACACATACATATAGTACATACAGTACAGATAAAAAAAGGTACAAAAAACTAAACGAAATAGCAGACAAAAAAAAAATCACATACACGACTTCTTTTTCGTAACAGTCACGTTTTTTATTTCACTTTATTTACTTTGCTGACAAAACAAGAAACACAGTACAAAAAAAAAAAAAAAAAAAAATAAAACCAAAAATCGAGCAGAGCTTGCGCCCAAAAAAAAGCAACAAAAACAACTGACGCATCGTGCGGGTAGCGGGCAAGAAATCATAAAAAAAAATATAGTAAAAAAATGAATTTTATAGTACACAAAAGATGATAGGTAGCCCGTGGAATGAAGAGGCACAAAAGCTAAAAAAAATCCAACAAATCAGATTAGACACTTCAAAAGAAATAAAGCAAAGAACAACAAAAATGTAAAGGCTAGATACGGTAGCAAATACTCGTGGCAGAAGCATTCCAATCTATAGCTCTGTGGCAAATATCTAACTCTATCTATGTGGCAAACATCTCTGAGCTTTCATGTGGCAAACATCTATCGCTGTGGCAAATATCTATCGCTGTGGCAAATATCTTTCTCTGTGGCAAAGCATTCGTTTCATGTGGCACATCTCTTTGGGGAGTTTGGGAAGATTGTGAGTTGTATTTTTTTGGGGTGGGATTAAGTATGATGTTGCATTCGATTTAATGACAGCTTCAGGTTGTTCTCTGCAATTAGTTCTCGCTCTCTCTCTCTCCCCATCTCCAGCTCTATCTCATAGGCTCTGTCGCCTCTTTGTCCCTGTCTCTATACCTGTCTCTGGTTCTGTCTTTGGCTCTGTCTCTGCCTCTGGTCTCTTGCTGTCCCTGGTGGCGTATACGCAATATGGTCATATATCATTCTGCAGCTCAGCTCACTGCTGTCTCAGTAGCTGTATGTGTCTCTGTGTATCTGTGAATCTGTATGTGTGTCTCTGTGTGTATAAATGATGAGTGTTGAGTGTTGCAGGTAATAATTGCTACTGGTCGTCATCGGGCTTGTCGTGAGCCCCATGCCAAAAACATATAATTAAGATTGAGTCTCCCAACAAAGGTCACTCTCTCGCCCGATCTCTCGCTCTCTCGGGCGCCCTCTCTCCCGCTCTACCACTCGACTGCTCTCCCTCTCTCCCTGTCTCTCAAGACCGCCCTCTCCCTCTGTCTCTCTTTGTGTCTCTGCCTCTTAAAAGGCCATATTTTAAGCAACAAAAAAACAGAGAGAGAGGGAGTAAAAAAACTGCATAGCTTGGCACAATTATGAAATATTTTCAGCAAAAAAAAAAAAAAAAGCCAAAAGAAACCTGCAACCGGTTCGGCCAAACATAATGAAGGATAATGATGATGATGATGATCAGTTGAGGCCCAAGCCGAAGCCCAAGCCCAAACCCAGACTCAAGCCCAAACCCCAAGCCCCAGTCCAAACCCCAGCCTCAAACTCAAGCCTCAGACTTCGACTCCAGACTCCGACTAGAAGTGGAGAAAAGATTTATGCTCGCGCCGCAGCCCAAAAGGAACCGTGCAACATTGAAGATGAAGATGCCACTTGCCACTTCGCCGTTGCCACTGCCTGCTGCCTGCCCGCTGGCCGCTTTATTTGTCAAGATTAATTACAAAAATTTGCGTTAAATCATAATTTGCAATGTTTTATGAGGCAAGCCGACTAGCGACTAGCGACAGTGTGGCTGAATAGTATGCGTACAGCAACAATCGTTCAATGATTTACGATTCATTGTTGACTGTTGACAAGCCCAATATGCTGTGGCATTATAGCCTGGGAATGACATTTACTATATCTGGTGGAAAAATTCAGCCGCACAAATTTTGCCTTCGATTAGATTTGAGGGGAGGGAGAAACATTTGGCAGAGCAGGGCAGACCAGGTGGTGGGCAGGCTGTTTTGGGTTTGCTTTGGACTATCAATGAATGGCATGTGAGATTGATAATATATTTATAAATTGAAATAAATTGAATTCCACTAGAGTTTGATTAGGGGAAGTCGAGCGGTATGAGAGCGAAAGAGGGAGGGATCGAATTTTTGGTTGCTTGTGAAAATTTTTAGCCTATATTTCAGTTTTTCTCTTAGCTTACTTTATGTTACTTTGCTGATACACCAATTAATCAAGCAATTGATCTTACATGCCCTTTATCTAATTAGACAAAAAATGTATTTCCTTTCACAGTCAAATATTCTTGGCACTCCATAACAACATCATCAAAGGCCCAAAGCGATTGCAATGACAATTCCCAGGAGTACTTTCAGCGGAACTGTAACAGTGGCAAGAGACTGAGACAGAGGCTGAGACAGAGGCTGAGACAGAGGCTGAGACTGAGCCTGAGCCTGAGACTAAGCCCCCCCGCTGACGAGAACCAGAGCAGAGCAGAGAGCACCAGGAGAGCACCTCTAAGGTAAGCCAAACTCCAACTCCCGACTCTTAGTCGATGCCAATGCTGTTTATGGTTTTAATTAAACGGGGGCAACATTGGTGCGCCTCATTAGCGGCAATTTGTTGGGCATGCCGCCGTCGCAGTCATCAAAGTCAATGGTAGCGCGTTTTCACAGAAGCCACGCGGCTCCCCCCCAGTTAAAACCACGTTGTACCCCCCATGGATAACCAACCAACTACTCCATGCCACACCACTCTTCACTACCAATCCAGTTCAGTTGCTCAGTTCCAGTTTTGGAGTTTTGTGAACCTGCTAATTATGCAGGGTTTTGACTTTTCTTTGGACTGTCTTCTGTGGGTCTTATCTATCAAAGTGTTGGCCTGACATCAAATTCAAATTGACGCCTCGCACTGACGCAGTGAAAGCGTGTGAACTGAACTTGAGACGTGGCACAGCCAGACATACATACATACATGGGGCACACAATCAACAAATAACACTTAAACCGCAAATAAACATGAGGTTTCCCGGGGGCAGAGGGGGGAAAGACAGCACAGTAGGCATTAGAGATGGAAGCGTGATGGGAAGTTAAGTCACGAAGAAGTCATTTAGGGCGGGTGTAGGATAGGGCAGGGTAGATAGATAGATAATTAGATGTGTAATTATAGCCACACGTATGTAGGTAGCAGTGGCAGCAACTGATCATTAGATACACATAATACGAGTAGCAAAAAAGTAACATGGAATACGCAGGAACTAGCTGAGCAACTTTGGGCTGGTCTCAGCGGAAACGGAAATGAAAGGCGTCTAAATATTGTGCCATAAAAATAGCTTGAAAATCTACAATTAGCTCCAAGAAATGTATATGGTAAAGTAATAGCCATAAAATCAATCAAATTCACGCATTTGTATGCTCGTATCACACTTCGTGTCTCACAGACACACTCACGTCTGACACACACTCCTCACACACTCACGCCTCACACACACGACTCACACTCACGCCACAAACTCTGGACTCACACACGCACCTCACACACTCACGTGCTCCTCTCTCAACGTGTAGCTCCCCCCCAACCCACCATGCAGAGTTGCTCTTCTCATGCATATGCAAACCAAGGCAGACAACAATCGGACGGGCGGTACGACTTTAACCCATAAATCTACACATGTTTTGCTACCCTCGTATCGGGGGGGAGGCGACTAGTAGTAGTATAGTAAGTACGTATCCCCATATCAGTTGACAAATTTGTCAACTTGCCTGCCTGGCAACTTGAATGACATTTTCCGAACTTGTTCAGGTTTGGTATCACAGGAGTCTTGGCCAAAAGTTTAGTTGCTCTAGCTCTTATAGTCTCTGAGATCCAGGCGTTCATATTTACGAAAAACCAAAATTACTCGATTTTGTGTGTGAGTGCGAAAGGGATGGAGCGAAGTTTTTTGCGTATGTTTTTTGTCTATTGTGGCTATATTAATCCGATCCGATTCAGATTTGGGCCCCCTGATAGATATGGGCTGTCTCTATGATTCTGCATTTTTTCGTTTATTGCTATCTTCAAAATTGTGCACGCCACAGATGTGCGCCCTTTGTGGGGGCGGAAGTGGGCGGGGCGAAATTTTGAAACACTTTTCTAGGAGTGAGATATCACATCAGTCTGGAAAAAATTTGATTTGTCTAGCTCTAATAGCCTTCGAGCAATGAGTGAAAAAACAAGACGGACGGACAGACGGACAGACGGACAGACGGACGGACAGACATGGCTATATCGACTCGGCTATTGATGCTGATCAAACCAAACAATGGACAAACCCAAACAGGCTAACAGGTGGGGTAGGAGGGAGGGACTGCTGCGCGGCGCTTTCAATTCATGAAATGGACAATTGTTGTCTCGCCTCGTTGATTCAATTTGGAAGTGGAACAGAGGCAACATGGAGACAAGAGACAACACAGAGAGACAAGAACGTACAAGTAGCAGTCAGTAGCAGTCAACAACTGTAATTACTCTGAAAACGATAAGAGGAATGTACTATAATAGTGTGGTAGTTTGCAGAGAGGTGGCTTCCCTCCTCCCCTGATAGTTACTATAGTTAGAGTTGCCTTGGACAAGTCACATGTCTTATCAGAGTCAATAAATTGTTGCAAGCAAATGAGTCAGTTCGAAGGGCGGAGAGGGTTCTGGGATTGCTAGAAGTTAGTAAAGCTGTCTATCGAGGGGTTAAGGGATTTTGCAATGGGATTTTCTAAGGGTGTGTAGAGAGGAGTACCTTTAACAATTGTTAAAAGTGTATTTAAAAAGGGAAATATTTATATTGAATTACTCTACGATAAGGCAGAGCATATGCATGTACCCTAGCTTTTGGCTACCCCTCACAACCAATCCATCATTGAATCCATCAATTTTACTTTTTTACTAACGACTTATAGCACTCACTGATAACGTCACCAATAAAATCCCCACTAAAACCCCTTAAAGCATAGAAAGCAAAAAGCTAAATACAATTTATAGAATTTATAGAATATATTCTAAACAATCAAAATAAATTATAGAACTCGGAATGCCTGTAGTCTCCCAGTGTTGCATAAATCTTGTCTATATCTTTAGCTGCTATCAGCTTTTGGAGTGCCTCTCTATATCTTTGCCAGCTATCAGCTATCAAAGAGTCTATCTAATATGGATTTCGATGCAGCTGCTACTGGGGCTGCCGCAGAACTTGGGGCCAGAAGATAAATGCGACCGCGAAAACTTTGACAAGCGATTAACTTTACAATTTATCGCCAAGCAATTTGAATCGTCGTAAATCTTTGCAGAGGCAGAGGCAGAGACAACGCAACTGTTTTGGCCCCGACTCACGGGTCTCGGCTCGTGTTGCGTCATTAATTCAACCAGTTGTTGCAACAAGCTTAGGCACCCATTTGGGTATCGCTTGGGGGAGACTCTCTCCTGTTGGAGTCTCTCGCCTGTTGGTGTCCCTCTCCTGCTCCAGTCTCTCCTTCTCCAGTCTCTCCTGCTCCAGTCTCTCCTGCTGTAGTCTCTCCTCCTCCTATAGTCTCCCATCCTGCTGTAGTCTCTCCTCCTGCTGTAGTCCCTCTCCTCCTCCTTCTGTTGTCTAAGAATCGCTCTGATTAAAACATCAGAGCTTTAAAGTAAAGTTGTTCCGAGTACGGGCTCAGGTTCGAAGGGGTTTCCGTTTTATTTATGCATGTTTAAACATATTTAATGTCATTACGAGCACCTTGCCCCATTGCCCACTGACCAGTGCCACAAACACGCATTTAATTATCTGCACCAGGCGCTCAGACGCATGCACCATGGAGATAGCCCCTCCTTAGCCTCCTTGCCCCCGAATGCGCGCATTAATTTAATGAACGCATGCATTTCACATTTTTATCATGTCTTTTGGGGGGGTAGGGGAACTGGAGCTGAAGCTGGAACTGTGCGTCTGTCCTCAGGTTGTGTGTAGCATCCACAAGTCCAGTAGCTGTTTGGCTGGCCTGGCCTGTTCCCCAATATATTTATTGCATCGTCGCCTTCCACCAGGTTGTCGTCTTCGCTGCTGTTGCCTCTCCTGCTGCTGTTGTCGTCGTCTTTTGCGTTTTTAATCGCATTTAATATTTCATTTTATTAAGCCAATCGTTAACTCCACTTGTGTGCGACTGCCCCCCCCCCATCTGCCTCACTGCATCTGCATGCCCATTCCATGCGATTCGAAACGGAACGGAGTGGTGGCCATTCTCGCGGTTGTCTGTCTGTCTGGGGATGTCTGTCTGTGGATGTCTGCTTATCGTCTGGGCGGTTGGTGAGCAATTTGCTTAATGCTGTCATAAGGCTGTCAGTTTATCATTTGCATTTTGGCGCGAGGCGGCGCCTTTGGCGACATGGAGATGACACTTAATAAGTGACTTACTCAACACTGGTTAACACTGGTCGTCCACAACGACGATTGTGGCCTAGACGAAATGCCAGGCATTTCATTTGTGGCATGTGGCAGCCTGGCAACAAACTCCACGCCACTCGGTGTCGCTCTGTGTTTCCCAGTGCGCAGCTGCAACCGACTGCATTCCATTGACTCAACCAACCGATCAGCCGGCTCTCAAGCCGAGTCGAGCAATTGTCAATTGCAGCCAACGCCACCCTACCCGATCTGTTCACATAAATCAACACACAGGAGCGTAGTTCAGGCTGCGAGAGAGGGGCACAACCTGGCTTAATTCAATTAACTTGCCGTCCCGTACCAGTCAAACTGGATGCTAAGTTCAGGGTCCCAACCCTCTTGTGCGCATACTTTTTGGACTACGCAACTGGCACGAATGGAGCAGGAAAAATAAAAAAAAGGGGTAGGGTAAGGCCGCAACTTATTGTGGGGCAAGTTTTTGTAGCTCTCGTTTCCTGTCGTTATGGGGAGCTGTTGTAAGTATTGTAAGCGGATAGGATAACGAGGGTTATGCGAGAAAAGGGTCTTTAAAAGAGGGAACAGAAAGCTAATAAGAATGTAGTTTATCTGCCCTATAAAGATAGCCTATTTGTAGCATATTTGTAGAAGTTTAAGGCTAAGTTTATTACTTAATTTGATTAACATATCATATTAGTTTGTAGGCAACCCTCTTTTGAAATTCATTGATACTTATGTCAATTACCATTCCCTCCATTCTTTTGCTTTTGCAGACAGACAAATGCTGTGTGTGTGTGTGGACTCGGTTACAATTTGATCTCGTCTTGTCAATCAATGATGGGGTAAACTGGAAATGAATGTCGATCGGAGGATGACCATCGAACTGCTTCCTGTTCGGGTAAGTTGATACGCGTTGCACGCGGTGGCAATGTGGTCTGTTTGGGGCAGCCTAATGAGCCCGTACGACCCCGACCCCAAAGCTGACCTCAAGGCGGACCAGAGAGGCAAAAACTAATTTATCAAAATGGAAAGAAGCACTGAAATAAACTCTACGCATAATTAAACCAAAACCAAAACAGAAACAAAAAACAATGGAAAAAAGAGAGAGACATTCAGAAGATAACCAAATGCGTTTTTAAACCGTTCAGCAACGCCTCTTTCTAACAGTTTTTGTTTCAGTTTTTTTTTAAGTTTTGTTTGGATTTTTGTTCAGTTTTCTTTGGAGTTTTGTTTGAGATTTTTTCAATTTTTTTTTGATTTTTTTTTGTTTTTCTCTTTTTGGTTAATTGCCGCTTATTAATCTTGGCCTGACTTGACTGGCTTGGGTTCCTAGGCCAGTTTAATGGTTTCACAAAATGAAATTCTAATTAATGAAATATTTTGTGCTGCTGCCTCCAAAAAACGAGGCAACTTTCCTAAGCCCATTGTCTGCCCCAACACACAAAAAAAAGGCAATTAATCATAAAAACTAAACTTTAATTTTTTGAGAAAGGTAGAAAAACATTTTTGGTTCGTTTGGGCAGCTGTTGACAAATTTGAGAGTTTCTCAAAAAGATTGACAGGAAAATTAAGCAATCAATCATTTGCTATCAAAAGAAGCCGCCACAAAGACTTATGGCCATCTGTGTTAGAGCTTGAACTTGGTTTAGAGAGAGAGAGAGAGAGAGAGATCTCTCTTATCGAGAGATGATGATGCACGTCTGGGCCATTATTTAAATGTTAATTGGCGAAATCACGTTAGTTGAGAATGTTGACAAAAGTTGCAGCGTATGATTAAGAGGGGTGGTGGGGGGTTAGATAGATAGACATTAAGCTGGGTAAGCTTGTAATATAATCGGTAATCTCAGACTAGTACAAAGGGGTATGTTGTATTTGTGTTGAAGCTGTGACTAATAGCAGATGGGAAACGTTCTAGTCTCTAACAATAGCTACTAGCATAGTTCTAATTTAGGAATAAAGATCTTTATTTTATATTGCTACAGTAATAGGTATCCTATAGTCGCTATAGTCGCATTCCCCGCTTGTTTTTGAGTTTGCTGTGTGCTGCTGCCTGCTATCTCGCATGCGATTGAAATGAAATATAAAATTACATTAAATTACCGGATGTAATTGCGGTGGTCGTGCCAGTCCGTCATACGGTCTCGGACTCCACCGAGATCTCCCAGCTTGGTCAGTGAATCATGATGGAGAGGGCCCCACTCTACAAATGCGTCGAAACACACACAAAAGACTCAGGCCACGAACTTGAGTCGCAGCCACAGACCGAGAGCTGGCACTCATGACCAAATCAGGGGAGAGAGAACTATGTATGTACGAGTACTACAAACAGCAGCCCACACACTCGCTCAGAGTAGTGGAAGACGAGACCCACACACAAAACCCAAACCAACTTGAGTTGTCTTATCAGGGCTAACGATTTTGTCAAATGACAATTTCCCCTAGCCACATTGAATGCCTCTTTTTCACGCCATTGACTTTTTGTATGGTCCATTTAGTTGTCAATTATTTTTGATAGCCTCCGCAGCTGATAAGAAACCTCCTCCAGAGAATAGAGTGGGGAAACAAGTTAACAAGGAAAGGAGAAGAAAAAAAAAACAGATTTCGGATTGCTGTGGATTGTCTACTTGGTAGCTCTGCAGCCAGCTACCATTCCGTACTGGTACTCTTACTCCTTTTCCTCTCTCTCTCTCTGTCTGTCTGTTTGTATCTTTGCTATGTCTGTGCCACATTTGCATATTGAACGGCAGTTTGTCTTGAGCCTGAGCTTTTAGTTATGGCCAAACATTAAATTTAACTATTAAGCCATTTTTGGTGGCCAGTTTTCTGTGTGTGTGGTTCGGTTCGACTTTCCATAGCGGCCAACAAAACATCGTCCGTTGACAGTTGGTACCTTATGAGAGTCTCTTGCTGGTTAAATTTATTAGCCAAATACACACGGTAGGACAACACAGAGAGACATAGACGGACATAGAATGATTAACAAGAAATGGAGAGGCATGGGAACTAGGCATTTTGGGGGAAACTAAAAGGCCAAAAATTCACACAAAGTTGAAGTGAATTTTGCAGAAATATTTCTTGTAGTGTGTGTTTAAACTGAATAATAAAATATGTAGATATGTATATCCCCTGATGATAACTCAACATAGTTCACAAAAATCCGATACGGCCAGCTCGTGAGACCTGATTGAATCGTAGCATTACAAAAAATTCAAATTGCCATGAGATAAAATTTAATTTTTTTTTTTGCTTGCAACTCAATCAAGAGGCTGCTGACCTATATATGTATGACTTCCACTTATACAGATATGTCTGTATTCTCGTTACATATTTCCCCCACTTCATATTGAAGTAAATATATTCCCCCGCCCTTCCGCCATTGCCATCTGTGACTCGTTTGGGCTGCGTGCAACAATTTTCGTTGAAAACAATTTTTGCAGATCCATGGATCGTATCAAAAGGGGAGCTGGGTACGGGGGCTGAGCAAAGATCAACACAGAAAATGAGAAATTTTTGCAGTGCATATGCCACGCACGTAGAAATCAAAAAGCAAAAAAGCAAAAAAAACAAAACCGAAAACGAAACAACAGTAACAGTAACAATCAGACAATCATGCACATAATCATGCCATCAATATATGGCAATTATCAATGAAATTTATAACAATCCACGAAATGTAACGAAAACTTAACCGACCAATAAAAATTTCAGTTTTCAACAAGCAAAGGAAGGTTTAAGGAAGGAACCGAAGCTGGGAATACTCTAAGGGATCCTCCGACAGCTCCAAAGTGTACTGATCAGAATTTGCTATTACTTAAACAGGGATAAATCTCTTCCTGTTGAAGTTAATTCAGAATATATCTGCACATATAATTTTTGTGTGTTTTCCTTCCTTTTGTTACAAAGATCTGTTCAAAATTCGTATTACTCTCTGCAAGGGAATAAATATACTATATAGAAGAGGAGTCTCAAGTCCAGTCTGTTTTTGCTGCTGTCTCGTGCTGTGTCCAGTTCGTCATCCTCATCCTCATTCCACAGCAACATGATTATCATCATGATCATAATCATGAGCAACATTGTTGTAGCTGTAGTTGCTGTTGCTTTTTTGTTTTTGAGGCCTCTGCTGCTTCGCTTCGCCTTGTGATCTGCATCATAAAAACGTGCCAGATTGATGCGTGATTGAAATGCCAATTGGTTTCCAGTTGGAAGAACTTGAAGTTCGAAATTCGAATACGAATTCGAGTTCGAGCTGAACAACAGCAATTGTTTCGGCCTGTGTGTGTGTGTTTGTTTCTTTGAGTGTGCGCTCATGTACCGTTATCCCGCTGGCCTGTGTTGTGTTGGCGTTCCCGACACCAATTTTTTTCCCCCTTCTTAATCATCTTTTTCCGATACCAATCAGCATTGTCATCTCAGACAATTAGAACAAGAAAATGTGAGATTTTGTTTGTTGCTGTTACGATTTTAGAGCATTTGACTACAGATAAGCGAGAGTAAAACTTAGGCTAGAGGTTATGAAGCGCTGGCTAAACGAGTCAGCTGCATGCAGATGGAAACTTGTGATTCGTGAGGCGTTTAATTCACCCTCAAATATCACATTGATTCTCATCTGCTTCTGCTGCCAAGCAGCGACTGCCTCTGCCTTGTTTACTTCAGTACTTAAAGCAGAGCTGTAGACAGAAAGAGAACACAGCAAGAGAGCGGAGAGAGAGTTACATCAATCCGCTAGATAAACAGTTAGAGCTTCACCCATATCAAGCGTAGCTGTGAGCGGGACAGATGGGATAAGAGGAGAGTGAGAGAGATTTCCGTTGATCGCTTACCGTTGGGCGATGTGTATATGTGTGTGTGTGTTTTTTTTTGTCGCCATGACCATGACTTGTGGATGCATACAGTAGTTGTTGGTTGTTGCTGTTGTTGTTGCTGGGGTCCATGTGTGTCATGCTCTTTCGAAACTCATTTACTCTGCTTTGCTACACAGTTTGTAACGGATGTGTCGTGTCAGTGAGGTTTTACTGTATCAATAAAACTAATTATTGATTAATGTTAGAGAAGTTGGACTGAAAAGTTCACAAGATTAAAGTTTTAAAATGTCTTTACCATGTGAAATTCTTTTTACAATTACATACACATACATATTACATAACTATGTACATATGTACATATGTACACTCATGGACAAAATAATAGGTGTGCTTTTTTTTTTCTTTTTTAACTTTATATATCTAAGTCATATCTACTTTAATCTTAACAAATCAAAGTTTTTCCAAAACTTGTATCAATTGTCTTTAAACAAAAAAAGTAAAAAAAAAAAAGATTCACAAACCCTTTAATTTACAAGAAAATTAAAATTTTCCTTAAATCCGCCAATTTTGGCTGGACACAATAATAGGTGTACGAAGATAAATGTTTAAATTAAGTCGATATTTTACTATTTTTGGTCTTGTTTTATGATAAATTAAGTATCTGGCGGCTAATACTCGGTATATCCGCCGTTATTTTGCAGGACTTTCTCCATTCGTATTGGCATGAAGGATATTAACATGCGACAAGTTCCAATTGGAATGATGTACCATGTTCTTTGGATAATATCCCAAAATAAATTTTTATTTTGACAAAAAGTCTTTCCCACCTCTCTTTGGAGTTCAGCCCAGGGATTCTCGACGGGATTGAGGTCCGGGGATTGACTTGGCCACTCAAAAACATTCGCATTTTGCTCTCGGAACCAGTCCTTTACTTGTCGAAAGGCGTGCTTCGGGTCATTATCCTGCTGGAACTTCCATAAAAGTGGCATATTATCCTGGGCATATGGTAGCATTACCGTCTCCAATAGATCTTTGTATACGAATCTGTCTATTATTCCGTCAACACGATGAATCGGACCAACATCATATCATGAAAAGCAGCCCCATGCAATTAGGCTAACACCTCCATGTTTCACAGTTTAAAATGTGTTCCTGGGATCAAATTCTTTGCCTTTCGGATGACGAACATTCCTTTTGGCATCATTTCCAAATAAATTTAACTTGGTTTCGTCACTCCAGAGGATATTAAGCCATTTTTTCCCACCCTTCGGTCTGCACCAGATTCTACGATCTAGTACAAATTTTTGCCTCATCTGTAAATTTTTCCGACCGAAGCAAAGGAACCCTATTGGCAATCGTATCTGGTAGGTTTGATATTCCCAATCGTCGCTGAACGGTCGGGATAATACAATATTCCCAATTTCGTTGTAAATCGTCCTGGATGACTTGAACGGGTGGCGTTTAGCCTACTGAACCATGCGATCATCGGTCTTAGATGATGATTTTTTATGTGTTCGCCGACTTTATCCTATTTTTACCGGTTTTAAGGCATTGGTTACGAAGTTTTGAGATCGTTTCAATAACTTGGCAAAGGATTTATAAATTTGTCTTACATTTTGGAGCCGTCGAATGAGAGTTTTCTCCTCCGCACTGCAGTGACGCCCACGACCCATCTAATACAATTTTAATGGATTTTAAGTCCCCATTTAGTTATATTTTCCTAATACCTTACCTTCTGCAACCAAATAATTATCTTATTAAACTGCAAATTAAAGTTTCTCTTCATACACCTATTTTATTGACCAGCCAAATTTGCAGTCTAAGCACAAAACGATCCAAAATTTGTCTCAGAAAGCTAATAAATCCCAAAAATTCACCCAATTCGCACCGAAACAGTGTGAGCTTATTATAAAAGTATAGTTTCCATATAAAAGTTATGTTTAAAACGATTTAAACCGATATTAAAAAAAAAAAAAAAAATTTCACACCTATTATTTTGTCCATGAGTGTACATGTACTGCCGTTAATTTAATTCATATTTAATTATTTTCTTCTTTTGCACACACATTCATCAATCAACATTCCATAGGTGGAGAGTATTCCCAGTTCGTTCTGGCTGGAATTCCTATTAATATGCATTCGAGATACCACCGCTGTCATCGCCTGCCTAGCCTGGCCTAGCCTTGCCTGATGAATGGAAGTCTGCTGCTGCTGGCGCCACACAAACCAGAGAACTATCAAAGTCCTCTTACAATCTGACCATATAGGGCAATGGCAATGGCAACGGCAATCCCGATACCGATTCCGATCCCGACTCCTCTACTCCGTGGAAATATCAATGCAATAACAAACACAGCCCCATAATAACAGACACAAACCGAGAATGGACTGACTGCCAGTGGCACTGGCACTGCCTGAAACAGCATCTGCCACTTCTGGCCAGGCAAACTTCCTCCACTCTTATCTTCGACTACAAATTGACCATTTCAATTAATGAAACGCACTTAAACATTAAAGAGTCTGTTGTCTGGCTCTGGCCTACCTCTTCGTATGTATGAGAGTGTACTCAAGTGTCGGCACTAATGAACATGGCGAATCGTTAAAAATAACAACAACAACTTCTCTTCCTTTCGCTTTACCCTTAGCTTATCCTCCTACTTGTAACGCCTCGTCCCGCACACATTTGCATATTTTGTTGTCGAGATTAAGCGCGTAAATTTGTCGTTAAAAATCATGTTTGAGATCGGCTACGGAGACACACGCGATTATATACCCCAAAACAGGGGTGTAGACAGGATATGTATATTCTATAGCATTGAAGGGGTTCGGACTGCTCTTTGACTCCATGACAGGAAAACTAAAATAGGTAATAAATATTTGATATTTCCTTGTTGCAGAAGCTTAGTAGCATATAGCCCCCCTTTGCCTGCTCCACTGCCTCAACAACTACAAGGGGCAGCTGTTGATTTTTTAACTGTTTTTCTGGCGTCTCTTTCCTGCGTTCGCATTTGATTGCCGGCCTCTCTCAATTTGATTGATGGCTGTCGCCTCACGGCGCATGCTCGGCATGTCTATGCCACAGACGTACTGATTTACCGTTGCCTGATAAGCAAACTACAAAAACCGAAACCCGAGAGAGAGAAAAAAAAAACGAGTGGCAATTACCTCAAGTGGAGCAGCATTTGGCATTTGCATAAATTGGCCTAAAACAAAAACACAAAAAAACTAGAGGATAGAAAAGCAAAAAAAACCCAAATGAAACGAAACCAGTGAGTGATTTGAGGGGGGATTGTAACCTAAGCTTTGCTTTCTTCGTGACTGGCGACGTTTTCCCAGAGATCTTGGGATCATTACAAAGGGATCCCAGGGGTCAGAGATGTCCAAAGCAATTTGATGTTACAATTTGTTTGGGCAACGACAAGTCAATTTTGGGATCCGAACAGGCCTAACCACCCTGCCAGGCATTTCCTGTCTAGAAGAAGATCTTCATTGTGATTCAATCAGTGATTTAAACCAATAAAAGATGGCATCAAAATGTACCAAGGAACTACTGCTTAACATTTCCATTCGCTATTAATGATCTTTATACAAAGAAACGTAAATTCTTTGGAATAACAGCCATTAGTTCCGATCCATGAAGTTAACTTCATGAATTTTTCTCCCACTTGCCCACTAGAGCATGGAAATGCTCTTAATATTTATTTTTTGTCTGTTTGCTTAATTAGTTTATACACCATTATAATTTTTAATTGGCTTGGTCTCTCTCACCACCACAAAACTAGAAAGATGAAAACGAAGAAAAAGAGACAGAGCGAAAAAATTTCAATTGTAATTTTATGCAACACGCAGCCGCAAAATGATTTTCACAGCAAATTATGCGGCCAACCGCACTTGGGAGCCGCACAGAGATAGAGAGACATGCAACATGGATTTCCCACGCATGCCCCCAATGAATGGAAATCAAAAGAGGCAAAAAAAAACCAAGCAGTATCTCTACTATATCTACACAGAAAAAGCAACTTCCGCGAGTAGCCGCAGAGAAAAAAGAAGCAAAAGCAAAAACAACACAAAAAAAATTTGCGTTTTTGATTAAATCGTGGGATAGATCAAAGCCATCTTATCAAAAGTTCGCCAAGCAGGTGAACTAACTGGTCGGAGCCAGGGCCTGGCCCAAACGTGGGATAATATTTGAAAGATTTGTGAGCCTTTTTAGATCACAGGTTTTGTGGGAGAACTTGAGACAATGTGAAAGAATGAAGGCAAAAAATCTACATAGGGGAAGATTCTTTTCAAGTTTAAGTTTCTAGTTTAAAGAGAATTTATTTCCACATATTTTAGATTTTTAAATAAACCAAAAAACTCTAAGGATCACAGGTGAGTGAGTGAATCAAAATTAAACACAAAAGTGCAAAAAAAAGTGAAATATTTATAAAGTGTAATCCACATCCCGGCACAGTTAATGGCACTGGAAGAATTCACGGGGTTTTTTTCAATACAACCCGTGATCTCTTAGTGGCATCTATGGTGCGGGAATCATCTCAATCAATCTCAATCTCAAACTCAACACCGTTGATAATTGTGTTAATGTGTGAACTGCATTAAATCGGTTACTCCAAAAGTTAAATTTTTTTTTATTTTTTCTGTGTGTATGGGAAATTAATTATTAGAGCGAACTCATTAGCACCTTCAAAACTCAAACCTCGAACCATCTAATTCATAAATTTTCGAATGTATGTAAGAGAGCGAAGAAAAAACTTTCAAAATTCATCAATAGGAACCAAAAAATGGAAGTTTTTACAACATCAACAAGAAGTGAGAGGAGGGAGTGGACTGGTGCGCAGTCTGATGGGAACCTGATGGGGGGGTACTGGGTACCCGTACCGGACATGGTGGCAGCCTTGAAAAATCACCTTTCACACCGCCTAGAGTTCTCGATTCTGTTCTTTTTTTACTATTTTTTGTGCCCACAATTAACAGTTCAATGAACCAGTCGTAGACGTTCCACTGTGCCAGCCCAGCGGATGGAGAGAGGATGGAGAAAAAAAAAAAAATCTTAGCAGTGAGAAAGAAGCGAACAAAGTACCAATCTCCCGGAGAATAGCACAAAACCCATGGATAATAACCCAATGGAGCTGTTGGGCATGCCATCCCATGGCAAAAGAGACACAGAAGAGACCCCAGACCCGGCGAGAGAGAGGTAAAAAAAAAGATAATTAACTTTTTTTTTTTTTTTTTTGTATTTTCCTTTAGCACTAAGTATGCCAAAGAGGAAGCACTAAAAACGACTACAGCAACAACAAATTACAACACATTACAATGGACGGGGGCCGTCGCCTGGGCCCTGTGAGAGAGTTCCTACCCCAGCCAAGAAGGGGAAGTCCCTTTTGCCTGCTTGAATGATTTTGTCATGCATAAATTTTTGTAGTTTTGCTTAACAAATTTTTGCACTCTGCCAAAGCAAAGAATCAAATAAATTCTTGCACAAGCATTTTTTGTTGTTTTTTGTGTTTTTTTTTTGGTGCGAATACGAGTACCCTTCTAGACCTGAGTTCCGCCTGAGTGCTCCGGACAGTCCGGAGACTGACTGGACACAGTCTGGATGGGGGCAGATAATGATGATGCTTCCTGTTTGGCGGCAGCACATTGTACATATTACATACATATGTACTATATATGTATTTATGAGACACCTTTTGCGCTGATAAGTCTGTACTCGAGTTACAATTGAAATTGTGTACTTAATTAAGGGAAGAGGAACGGAAAGGCCAGACGATTCGGTTTCTTTTGATCTATGTTGTGAGAGAGAATACCAAGAAGTATAGAGAGGGAGAGATCGGATCGAGTTGTGGCAGCAATTATTCACTTAAACCTAAAATGGGATGGTTGTAATTTGTAAATTCCAACGAAGAATTTGTTGTAAAGCTAGCTTTGGTTTTCTATTTAAAATAAATATAAAAAATATAGTGGGATGTGAAATAAAAAACTCACTTTACAAAGCAAATATCAGGCATTGACTTGGGCTTAATTTCAAGATTATTAAAATCGGTTTCAATATAAAATTAAATGTTTTTAAATGAATAAAATCTTAGTACATGCCTCAGATATTTTTTGTGACATCTTTGGGACAACTCTTTGAACGAAGCTTCATTTAATTCACTCTTTAAGTTTACTTTTAATAAGCATTTCCAATTTTAATTTAAAGTCGCTTAAATTTGAAAGAAGAAACTATACGTAAACTCTTTAATAAAAGTTACAGCCATACCAGATTATAATATATCCGATTAATGGAATTATAATCAACATTTTTGCATGTTACATGCTTCTTTCTACTTATCTGCTAAACAAGGATAAACATATGCCATATTAAGTGGTCCAATGTAATGGCATACTTTAGACCCCCATATCCATTGTTCTAATATTACTTATGTACGTTTGTATGCTGGTGTTTTGTCGAATCGAAATCCCACCACAGATGGGCACCAAATACAAATTGATTGGCGGCAAATGGTTGAAATTTTTGCATAATTCAATGCGCACGCGTTCTGGTTTTAGTTTCGGCAATTTTCTTATTTCCCGCAGCCACAGCCTGGAACTACAGAGAGAGAGAGAGAGAGAGAGAGAGAGGGAGAGACACACACAGAAATGGGCCCCCAGACATGGTTCGGTCCATGGTGCAACATAGCGTGGCATGGCATCCAACATGTTTTCTGCGCTGTGTGCCTGATGCTGCTGCTCCGATTTGAAATCATTAAATGGACGACAGGCGAGTGATCGAAATTGCAGTGCCCAGTGCCCAGTGCCAAAGTTGCCGCCTGCTGCTGTTGCTGTTGTTGCCTACGTTCCGTTCCGTTCCGTCCGTTCCGTTTCGTTTCGTTTGGTGTCCCGGTGTCGCAGGCAGGGTTGTTTGGGAAATTTGAAAATTACCTTTAATCAGAGCGAAAATGAGATGGCTAATTTGCATTTGCCCGGAATTGGCTGGAAAATGTTCGTTGTTGTTGCCTGAACTGTGGGAATGGCCGAGAAAGATCCTGTCTGTCATTTGGTCAGTGGGAAAATGTGGCGCAAAAATCTGTTTTTATTTTGTTTTCCTTGTTTTTTTTTTGCATTTGCGTGGGTGGGCAGGCAGCAGCAGCCATGGCTGGAACGACAGCAGCAGCTGTGCGTTGGAATGTGATCAAGCGAACCCCCGACCCGGACCGGCATCTCGACGGCCTGATGGGAACTGGACCTGGTTCACATAAGGAAAAAGAGATGCAGCCGCACAGATCGCGGATCGCGCGCTCTGTTCTCTGGCGCTTTTTGATCTATGAGCTGCGATTACGAGGCGCAGCTAAAAGTTGCACAGATAAAGCACAGTTGAACCCCCAAGTGAGGCAGCTGTTGCCGCCAGCAGTTGCAAATGATGATGAGGCATGCCACCAGCAACAGCAACAACAGCAACGAATGCAACAGCAAAACGTAGATCAGACCGGGAGACCATGACAAGCGACAAGTTGTCGTTAGGCCCAAAATTAGATGCATTTTGTATGGCAAACACAGAGAGACACAGAGTGAGCTTGAGAGAGAGGAAGAGGGAGCTCACTCCACAGGCGGTGGCTCAGTAAATTGCATAGCTAAGTGCAACAACGAGAGAGAGACCGTGCAACAGCTATGGGCTTAGGGTAAACATTTGGCGACGCATCAATGCAGCTGGAAAAAAGATACCTGCTACAAAAAATAAAACTAAAGAAAGAAGCCACAACTTTGGATACTCTTGAAGAAGCAACGCTTTCATCAGAGCTAAAGATACATATAGGAAAAGTAAGCCTTTTTGGTTGGAATGGCTTTAGAAATACTTATTTCCATTCACTATAGATATAGTTACTTACTTACTGATTCTTTCTACTTCTTAATGATTTCTTTTAAGCTCTTTAAACATCTGTTCAAAGTCAAAAGTACTCTGTGATAGTGTAGAAAGGTATATGTATAGACTGTGCAAATATTTTAGCAGCAATTTTCAGCTTAAATGCCTGCAAAACGAGATGGCCCAACAGCTTTTGGCGGTTGCCAGAGGTTTTTCCTTTGGTTTATTTCACCGTCTTCAGACCCTGTTGCATTCGCAAAGAGCTCTGACCTGGGGGTTATCATGGCCAAAACTATGCGAACAGCATCATCACCTGGGAATTGTTATAGGTATGGTAGGCTAATTGGGAAGCTGTATATAGGAAGATATATTTATAGGACTTGTATAAGGTACAAATATATAAACTTCTAGTTGAGATTATACATAAATCTATCTCTCACATCTCACATCTAATGAGTCCCCTTGCCATATATTATTAAAAGAATTTATGAGTGTGATTTACACTCATTCAAGGGGTAGGTATTAAACCGATTTTTTCAATTAAATAATATCCAAAAGAGATGTAGGAAAACAGTACAGAAGAGAAACCGCCAATTGAGTACAGTACCGCTCCATCTCTCTCTCTCTCTCTCTCTCTCTCTCTCTTTCTCTACTTTATTGAGTTCGGGGAATTTCCTAGCGTTAATTAGTGAGCGCGGCGGAACACGTGATGACAATGATTCTTCATATCGGTTCATGGAGATCAATGCAAAAGTGATTCCTAAGCTCAGCCCCCATTTCCCATATACTATAATGAATGAATACATTCGTGTGACGACGTCACACTCAAACTCTCGCCACGCTGCCCCCCAAGGCGGATCTAGCCCTCACCATCGTTGGATTTGTCCCTGAAATTGTGCAGCAACCCCGTTCCCGTTTCGGGGTTTCCGTTATACCCAAGTTGAGAGCTGTGAAAAATCGTATCGATTGATTTTATGCGAATTTCATTAACAATTCAAATTGCCATTGGAAGTTGAAACTCAAGGCGTATTTACCGAAAGAATACAAAAGCGCAGTGATTGTCAACCTGTATGGCGTGTTTTTTGGTGTTGATGGCGCCACCTGTGCCTGAGTCTTTATCAGAAATGGACAGCTTGAAGCAGTGGCGCCCTCATGGTGTCAGCGGTAGTTCCGTAATTTTATTAAAAAACTTTGACATACGTTTGGGCTGACAATTAATTTAAGAAGTTAATTTGTAGATAATTTAATTAATTTATTTATTTGTGGGGCCAAAGTGCACAGTTTTGTATAATTTTATCGTTTATTTCTTATTATCGTTGCTCCCATCTCCATCTGTCCCGGGGTGGGCTTCTTATCATCGTTTTTCTTTGAATCTTCCATCGCACATTTTGTTTCCTTTTCTGGTTCTTTCTTCTTTTGCTCCGCCTCACACTTTATCTTTAGTTCCTCTTCTTTCTTCTTTTGTTCTGCCTCACACTTTATCTTTAATTCCGCTTCCTTTTTCTTGTCCTCTTCTTCGCATTTTTCTACCTCCTTTTCTTCTTTTCCTCCGCCTCACATTTCATCTTTAATTCCTCCTCTTTCTTCTTTTGTTCTGCCTCACATTTCATCTTTAACTCCGCTTCCTTTTTCTTTTCCTCTTCTTCGCACTTTTCTGCCTCCTTCTTCTTAGTTTCCTCTGTCTCACATTTCATTTCCGGCTCTGCTTCATTTTTCTTCATTTCCGCGTCACATTTTCCCTCTTCCTCGGACTTCTTCTCCTCCAGTTGTGCCTTGAGGGACTTTTGGCACCACTCTTTCAGCTGCTCATCCGTCATCTCTAGCAGTGCGTTGACCTGCACCGCCTTTGCTTCTTCTGCTTTCTTCTTGCACCATTCCAACTCTTCCTGTCGCTTCTTCTCTTGCGCCTCGCAGAGTTCCTGCTGTTTCTTAGCCTCCAGTGCCTTAGCCTTCTGTGCGGCCTCTTCCAGCTGCTTGGCCTGCACGGCGAGGATCTTGTCGCACTCCGATTCCAGTTCCTTCATGGTCTTCACACTGGAGTCGTTGCAATCCTCCTCCTCGTCCGCTTCGATTGCATCTTGTATGCCCCCACTGAGGCGACGATCGTCACGCAGCTCCACGGCATGATTCTGCAGCTCAACAAACGAGAATCGATGATAGCCAAAGTAATGGGCGTTCTTGTATTCAAGTCCTTTCCCGGCTCCGGGTCCCAACTTTTCGTCAGGGCCACTAAACTGCCGAAAGGCCGCTGGTCTCACAAAGTCCGATACTTGAATACCATCATGGTCGATGCACGACGGCTCATAGCCCACATCTGGGGGATCCTTGGGCGGACGTTGGGTGTTTGACAGTTTGCCAGACATCTTCTTCACCCTTCCGCTAAACTGGCGACGAAGCACAGAACGAGAGAGAAACTTGTACATATTCACGGGCTTATCTGATCACAATTTGGAAAATATATTAAAGCGCACCCTTTTTGTTTTGTAAATGGATTTTCTGTGGTTACTTAGTTGAGTCAATAACTATTTAGAATACATATGGGTGTCGGGTTTTCCAGCCTAAAAATTCCCTAAACAAAAGTTTCCCCTAAAATTCCCTCAAATAACAGGCACTGGTGCAGAATAACGTAACATCTATACAGCCCATAATACAACTAAATAAAATATATATATATATTCATTTAACGTATAGTACAATATACAATGCAATATATATATGTATATAATATACTCAATATAATATAATAAAATAATGCAATATGCTTTTAGTATTTTACTTTTACTATTTGCTTCTTACCATTGCTGCAATGGTGCGCAATAGGCACGCGACAAAGAAAAAAGAGAAGAATAAAAGAAGACAAGCAATAAGAAAACAAGCAATAAGAAGCCAAGCCAAATACTCGGGTTGCAACACACGTTGTTTTTTTGCAACACAAGACATACATACATAATAGTAATATAACTATAAATCGGGTGTATTTAATGCCAGGCACCTATCAAAATGTGTGCAGCTTTTGGTATTCACTAAAATTGACAACATTTGTTGAATGGCCTGCCGGAACCTTACCGATCGTTTGGTATGGTGACCTGCGACGGAATTATAAAGAACGAGGAAAACAACTAACGCACAGAATACAAAAAAAGACGACACAATTATTACATTATACAGATATTGAACCCGCAAATCGTTTCACGGGCAACGTAAACAGCCGTTATTCGATTACGCCGACGTAAAGGTTCATACATACATACGTATAACGTTCATACATATAAGGATGATTGCTCGTTTCCATTCACGCATCTCCCGACCCACTGTGGCGCAGTGGGACTTAGGAGACCATAGCACAGATCGGAGTCCGTTCAGAACTTTTGAAAAGTTTGTATATATGAGACACAAAATGAGATAATTATAGTATAACGAAATATACATGACCGTTTACACAAGAGGCGGTGTATTTTGGTGTATATTGTTTTAGAATTGAATTATTTGAACCTATTGCTACTTTTTGGCTTTGTGTTCCTTTGACTGTTCCGCAGCCAAACGCGTTGTGGCCTCATTCAAATCATATAGAGAGTATGAATGATATTTGTAGTTGTAGCTTTCGTGCTTTACGTCCTGCTGCTGCTCGTCATTGACAGTTTCCTTTAGACCTTTGCCGGCAATCACTGGACGCAGGCATTTTGGATCTATATAGGCAGGCAGCTGCATAGTAGAGTCCGTTTCCTCCGCCTGAGGTACATCCGTTGAGTTACATTCGGGTTCCCGCGGGGCTCGCAGTATTGGACCTTTAAAAACATATTTTTGATGAGCTAGACGGCGCCCGAGAGCCAAAAACTTTGTAAACATTATGATTTTCTGCAGCATTTAGGAATTTTAAGGGAAGCAGATAAGTACAAGTATAAGTATCTCTTACTAGTTTGCCGATGTGTTCCTTTATTTTTAGTTGCTTTTTGACTTGACAATTGAAGCTCAGTTTTCGAAAATTTGAGGTTAGTTTCTTCCAAATTGGAGGTTAGTTTCTTCCATCTCCGTCTTCAACGGCTCCGTCTTATCTTGGTCACCAGTGATCTTCAACGGAGAATCTTATTGAAATCAGTTAGACGCAAAAATATTTTCGAGCTATTAAAAATAAAACTTTCACTGCCAACAAGTTATGTTTAGGTGCTAAAATATATTTTTATTGATATCTACAGATCACATTAAGGTTTTTGCTGCTCTTGAACCAATTTGTTGCGCTTGCTTTGCTGGGCCGTGAGGTGACTCTGGACGAATGTCTGGAAGTTCTGCTCCTCGGTGCTGCCCTTGGCATCGGTCTCCATATCATCCTCCAACTCCTCGGAATCGATCTGCTGCGGCACCAGGCCAGGAGCCATCAGGAACATGTTGTTGCCAGAGTATGGAGGTGGATCCTTAAGGTCCAGGCCCATGGGTACTGCAGTACCCGAATCCTCAACAGTGGAAGCTGGCTGGAGCATGGCTTGCTGCTCGGCCAGGCGCTCCTTTCGCATCTTCTCATACACGGGCTTGTATTCCTTCTCGTATTCCTTCACACAGTCGAGGACATGCTTCATTAGCTGGGCAAAACCGACGCCCGTTTTGGCAGAAACACCGCAGGTGACCAGATTCTCGTAGAATGTGTCCAGAGTGAGGGACATGGTTCGTGTGAGGTTGTTCACGAAACTCTGCTCCTGCTCGAGGGCATCCTGGTAGACTTCAAAGTCCGTCATCCATTCCTGCACAAAGCTGCAGTCCTTCAGGTCAATCTTGTTCAGGGCCACGAGAAAGGGCAGCCGCGTCTTGTACAGAATGGAGCAGGCGTAGAGCATGTTCGACATGAAGGTTGTGGGACAGGCCGAACGCACCACATCCATGACATACACAATGATGGTGGGAAACATGGTGGCCAAACCTTCGGTGATGATGTTGCCCGAGGCGGACCAGGTGAACACCTCAATCTGGCCCGGCGTGTCGATGATGCACCACTTGTGGCCGCGCTGCCCGGCCCGGCGCACCAGCTCTGCGAATTGGGCCATCTTGGTGGTGAACATGTTTAGGGCCGTCACTATGCCGCCATTGGGTCCCAGTTGATATTGCTTCATCACCTCCTTGTAGTTGACTGTGTCGCGGATGTCGATGTGCGTCGCATACGGCACCTCGCGGCATGCGGGGTCCAGATTGACCACATACGGATTAAACTTTTCCTGTGCGTGCTGGATGAGGCTGCGCGTGAAGGTCGTCTTGCCAGAGCCGGCCATGCCCAGCACAATAATGCAAACGGGCGCGTCCTGGATACCCTCGCTCAGCGAAAGAGCCTCCAGTTTAATGTTGTCCATGCTGGGCTCACTGCTAGACGGTTTGGCAGCCATTGTCGTGGGTTTTTATTTCGTATTTCAACAGAAATTAAGAAACAAAACAAAACGAAACGTGCGCCGTATAGGGATGGGATATCAATATATCGATATATATTGTTTTTGTTGATAATAGTTGAAGAACAGTTTGTTAATTAATCAGAAGTGTGACCGAATTGCTTAAAATACAACATGCAAAGCCGGCTATAAACGGAAATACCGAAACATTGAGACTTTACAGTTTCTCTGCCGCTGTGCTGCGAGCAGATAATACTGCATTCTCACTCACTGAAACATAAATAATATTAATAAATGCACATGAAAAACCGCACAAATAACTAAGAATATGGCCAACAATATAAAGAAACTTACCTTGGCCAGCAAATTAGCTAAACAGGGTACCATAATACAGCCAACTACAATAGTTAAGAGGGAAAATAGCAGTGTGCGGGTAAGTGCGTAGAATTCGAATTGAAATCAAATTCAAAACGCATTTTATGATACACAGGATATCGAGGATCTGGTAGGAGGTGGTGCAGCAGCCTCCACTGGTCCTCTATATTTTTCGCCCATACAAACACGAAAACAGCGCTTGCTCAATGGCGAGACCGTCAGAAAACCAGCAGCCAAGGAGCAGATTTTGACTGCTTCTCGAGTGCCCCATAAGAAAAAGTGTTCACTGGCGGATAATCAACAGATTTCCTTGGCTACCGGTGCGCAGGAGGAAACAAAGCCAAGGATTACAAACAGAAGGAAACCAAGCCCAGGGTTAAAAAAGAAGTTGAACCGCGGAAAAAGAAGAAAGTAGAGGAACAAAAGGAGGAACAGAAGGAAGCTAAACCAGAGGTTAAGAAGGAAATTGATCCTCAGGTAAATGAAGACGTTAAGTCGCCCCAGTCATTGTGGTATCGCCAGTTGGAAAACATTCGTTCTATGCGGAGTCAAAGTGCCGCCCCTGTGGATACAATAGGCTGTTATCAATGTGCCGACACAAATGCTGATGCAAAGGTATGGTAGCTATATAACATAGATAGATCTACAAATCTTAAGCCTCCACATTCCTTGACAGACACAACGATTCCAGAAATTGGTAGCTCTGATGCTTTCCAGTCAAACAAAAGATCAAACCACCTACGAGGCTATGAATCGTCTCAAAGCGCGCACACTTACTCCAGATAGCTTGAAGGACATGCCAGTGGATGAACTGGAGACTCTATTACATCCCGTGTCCTTCTATAAGGTAGATTTCTCATGGTACAGGGGGAGAACTCTTTGATTTACCCCCTCAAACGATTTCAGAACAAAGCCAAGTACCTTAAGCAAACCACACAGATACTGATCGACAAGTACAATGCGGACATACCGGACAATGTCAAGGAGCTGATAGCCCTGCCCGGCGTTGGACCCAAAATGGCCCACATCTGCATGGCCGTTGCCTGGGACAAGCTGACGGGAATTGGCGTCGATGTGCATGTGCATCGCATATCCAACCGCTTGGGCTGGTTACCACGTCCCACCAAGGAGCCGGAGCAGACGCGTGTTGGCCTCGAGAGCTGGCTACCCTCGACGCTCTGGGCGGAGGTGAATCATTTGTTTGTGGGATTTGGACAAACCATTTGTACTCCACTGAAGCCCAATTGTGGTCAATGCTTGAACAAAGATATTTGTCCAGCAGCCAAAGTGGGTTCTACTCCCACAAAGAAAGGTGATAGATAGAAAGATGACTACAAGTCTACAACTACATTGCCATATAAATATTTCCACAAAATCAAAGAATTTCAAAAAATTTGAATGTAATCAAAATATAATAAAAAGTATTACAAATCTAGTATGAAGCATAAATATACCAATGCAGTATTTTTCGAATCACCACGGTCACACAATTGCATTTGGCGCGTTTTGATGTTTACAGCAGGAACTCTTGTGAAATTATTATTTAAAACTATTTAAAAAGCATAAAACCAGATCAAAATGAACGATTCATGTAAGTTAAAGTCTGTCCACCAGGAATATTAAGCAACTGATGGTGTGTTTTATATTTTAGTTGGTGATTTCAATGCCACACAGACGGCACCATCCGGCGCCGCCAGCGAGAAAAAAGGAGAGGTGATTATTTTAGCAAACAATTAACTAGAATTTGCATACTAATGTGGCTCAAGTCGCTTAGGGAATTGTGCCTTTGTTCGTAAAGCAGATTGTGGATGCGCCCGAGGGCAACATTGAGTTGTTCGGCATGCAATTTGGCATGGCGTGTGTGGTGGCAATTGTACGGAATGTGGAGACCACCTCCACCAAGATAACCTACACGCTGGAGGATCACAGCGGTCGCATCGATGCCCACTACTGGCTGGAGGAGGGCGATGCACTCAAGGCTCCCGAAGTGATGCTAAACAACTACGTTAAGATCTATGGCACCACACGCTCGCAGGCGGGCCAGAAGACGCTGATGGTGTTCAAGCTGCTGCCCGTCCTCGATCCCAATGAGGTGTGCACCCATCTGCTGGAGGTTCTCAATGCCCGCTACAAGGCTGAGGATTATCAGAACAAGGGCGATTCGACTGCCGTGGTCTCAGGCTCAGGCTCAGGCTCACATGATTTCACAGCCTCACAGAGCTCGGCGATTGTGAGTGGGCTGGATTCCAAGCAGCAGGCCGTGTTCCAGGCGATCAAGAGCAACATGTCCGAGGAGGGCATCAGTCGCAAGGAGCTAAGGTCCAAATTTTCGCACATCAGTGATTCCGAATTGAAGTAAGCAAAAAAATTTTTTATTGTTTGAGTTATCTTTTAAGTTGTAACTTTTTGATTTCAGCAACATTTTGGACTTTATGATTTCGGAGGGCCATATTTACTCCAGCATAGATGCGGATCATTTCATTTGCACCATGTAAAATGGTTGAACCATTAAACTTATAATTAAACAAATAAATTTATTAAGTTATCTGAAATGTAAGTGAAGTTTAGAGCGTTGTCTAGCGGGGGTGTAGCAATGGCTCAATGGCAACAGCTACAGTGTAAAGTTCATGCTGGAGCTGAAGCACTTCTCTTTCGATTGCTTACAACATGACCTGGAGCTCAAGTACTTTGAGGGACTACAAATGTAAGTTATCTGAAATGTAAGAGGTAGTTTATGGCGTTGTTTAGCGGAGAGTGTTCAATGTAACAATGGCTCACTGGCAATTTCAAGCAGCTAAAATCTTAGCAACATTTTTGTGCCTTCTGGGAATATATATATAACATTTTTTAATAAAAGAATAAACTTGAATAACATTGAGATAAATATACAATAAAATACAAAAAAAACAAATAATATAATTTTGGTTACCTAAGGAAAGAAGTCTTTGAGGTTGAGCTGTGTTTGTGTTTTTGATGAGAGCGAGAATACTTTTTGCATTGGGGGGGGGCCTTTGGAAATATTAAAATTCAACTACAATAAATGTTAGCTACTAAAAATAGACTATGCTAGCCCCAAAAAGGAGGTACTAATGATGTATAATATAATTGATATTGCCTGAATGGGGCGGGGGATGGGTATTGGGTATGGGGTTTCTTATCACAGAGGCATTGACGCTGAGCTGGAGGCTGTTGCTGCTGCTGCTGTTCCATTTGTTGCTTGATTTAATTGCAACTTCATTTCGCATAACTTTTTGATGTGTATCTGATTGGTCAGCTCGGCTTGCCTGAGAATTTTACGTATATCCGTCAGCCGTTCGTGCTTGTTGGCCAGCAAATAGGCGGACTTTAGCTGGCCAATGTACATGAAGGAGGAGATGCGCAGCTCCACGTTTGAGATGCGCTTAATCAGCCTGTCCAGCGTCTGCTTTGTCTCGGGCACATTGCTATGCACTGCGGCATTGATGGCTATGGAGAGTATCTCATCGGATTCCGTGGTGTCGGCACCGCCATTGTTGCTGCCAATGCTGTCCAGCAGCCGATCCACCTCGGAGAGGCGTTGATTTCGAGCCAAATACTTGGCTGTGCCGCCAAACACCTTAATGGCCGACAGTTTGTAGTCCTGTATGATGCTGAAATGGAAGATTTCAATTGCTTTAAGCTTCATTTAAATGCTTGGAGATGCACCACCACCTACCCGTAGGCCAGTCCAAAACCCTCATCGATGTTCTTGCCGCACAGAAGAACCAAAATGCACAGCTGAATTCGGTCTGCCGCACCCTCAAACAAAGTGGGCAATGTGCCACGGTTGGACTCGAGTCGAATCTATGGAGTAAGTGAGTCAGAAAGGAGCCAACTTCAGGGCAGATTATCCTACCTGTTTCAGTATTTGCAGCGTTCGCAGTGGCTGCTCATCGGGCGGTTGTTCCTTCTCGCACTGCGACAGAAATTTGGCCACCTCCATCTGCCGCCGTATGGTGTTGATGTGTCCGTTCAGCGCACGGGCATCCATCTGCATGGCAAAGCAGGCGCCATGGCTGCTGCCATTGCTCCCCTGGGCGCTGGCCACGCTCACGCGTCGTCCCTGCTGCTGTCGCTGCAGATGCTCCCACTCGGCCAGATCCAGTTCGCCCTGCAGATGCATGTGTGCCGCCAGCAAGTGCTGGGCATTGGCCTGCAACTTCTGGAAATTCTCGCAGTGCAGCGCATAGAACTTCACGCAGGTCATGCTCGCCCGCACGGGATCCTTGAGCAGCAGCTGCAGCTGGTACAATGAGTTCAGCTGCTGCTGCTGCTCCAGATGGCGACAGGTTTGCAGCAGTGGCAGCCGCCAGGCGCCCAACTGCGCGTCGTCCAAATGCTGCAACTCCTCCACCAAAGCGGGCAGACTGCCCGTGGCCAATTGGGGCTGAAAGATGTGCTGGATGAACAGATCCGTGTCCAGTTGCTGCTGCTGCCAGTAGCGCAGTGCGGCACGTAGCTCGTCGCGCTGCATGAGGAACGACAGAATGTCCCCTTGACTGCCATAGGTGAGAACGTAGTGAAGGGATTCCTCAAAGCCACGTCCCTGGCGGCGATTCTCCTCGTTGACCGTCGTATGACCCTGTCCCCCGTAATGCCCCTTGGTAATGTTCTTCAGATTGGCCAAGGCATTCATCACATTCAGTGCGGGCTCTTGAAGCGGCCGCTGCTGCACGTATGGCTCCCGGCGTCGTGTGAAGAGCGAGGCCAGCGAGGTGTTGGAGTTGCGCATAAGCGAGGCACGATGCAGCGTCTCCGGCTGGGGCTGGCTGTGAGGCATGGCCTCAATCAGCTGCAGGATCTCCTGCAGCAGCGCAGGTCCCCGCTGCGGTCGCTTTCTGGGCAGCAGCACAGCCTCCGTTTGAGCTGCCGTTCCCAGGCCAAAAATGTTCTTGTAGATGCAGCTATTGAGCTGCTCGTTGGACAGACGCGTCATGCAGTGGCCAAACTTCTCACGTGCCGCATGATAACAGCCGGCACGCAGACAGGCCAGCCCATGGGCTGCCATTACGCCCGTGGTGGCAAAGCCCCACTTCAGATGCACCTCCAGGGCCAATGTCCAGTGCTCGGCCTCGACCAAGGCATCGGCCAGCTTGCGTAGATTGTGATTATCGAGCGGACCCACAGGTATGAGGGATTCGCAGCCCTGCTGCACCACAGCCATAACGATCTCCGAACGCTCGCTTATGTTCTCGAACTCTCCGGGTGCGCCACGAACCTACAAAATGCCAGCACACATACAGTCGAGATCGAGCCACAAAAAGGGAACTTTTGCTAAACAAACCTTTGCCGCAAATGCCAGGCAATTGATCATTTTGGCCACCAGTCCGTAGTCCACCTCTGGATTGGGCACAATCAGCTTCTCCAGCTTGCGGCAGTGGTAGAGCAGCAGCTCCACGCATGTTCGCTGATCCTGATGGTGCCTCAGTATGGACAGACTCATGGCCACGCTGGGCGCATGCTCGTAGGAGAACTCTTCGCGCAGCAGCTTGTCGTGTGTGATGTTGCCGCTGAGGCGCCACTTGCAGGAGTCCAACAGCGTGGGCGAACCCGACACAGTGCTGTGCTCCCGCGACGAGCTTTGATCCGTCTCTCCTCCATTGCCGCTGGTGCTGAGCGCAGCCGCACAGTCGTTACAGATGCGCACCTCCAGCTTGTCGTAGAGCTCCGGTATGAGCATGCGCTGTGTGGAGCAGGCATAGCAGACGACTCGGCCACAGCGACGGCAGTGATGGCGCCGCATCAGCATGGTAAAGGCTGCCCGGCGGCAGCACATGCAATGCTTGGCCGCCTCATCGGGCGTCCACTGATCGCGGTGGGGCGCCTGCTTGGGCATCACAAAGACGCCGCAAAGCGAGTCCAGCGAGTGCTGCAGATCCGTGCCCAGCGAGCTCTGTTCGGTGGCGGGGACGCAGGCACTGAGCGGTAGTCCAGCGCTTTGCTGGCATATATACGCAGCAGCAGATCCAGGCACTCCTGGCCCACAAAGTGATCCTGCTGATACGAGTTAAAGTTGAGCAGAATAAACGCCTCGGATGTGGCCTGACCCAGCTGGAAGCGCACCTTTCCCGGCTGTGTGCCTGTGCTCGACTGCACATCGTAGGCATGGCCACGCTTCTCAAAGCAGTAGGGACACGGCCCCAGGGGCTTCTCACGCTGCAGTCTGGCCCGTGCCGCTTCCAGCAGCTTGGCGAGCCACTCGAAGCGTGCATTCATCACCAGCTGTTCCACGATCAGCAGCGGATGCCGCAGCAGGCGCCAAAACTGCTGACGCTCGGCCACATCCATTTGTCCGAGCAGCACCAGGGACAGCTGATAGTTGCGGTAGGGCCGCGCATCGCGTGCATGCAGCTCCAGATAGTCGATGATCCACTGGAGCAGCGACAGCGAGCGGAACTTGTCCTTGTGCGTGTCCAGGAAATTGACCAATGTCTGGGGCGGAAACATCTCAACGATGCCCAGCAGCGACACGTCCAGCTCCTCGCCATCCCGCAGCTCGAGCAGTGCATCCAAGAGTGTCAGCAGACACACACGCTGCTGTCCCTCGGAGCCCGCTTGGAAGACCACGCGGCACCACTCCAGACACAGTCCGTAGCGGCGGCGCTGCAGCAGCTGCTCAAAGATCAGATTCGGCGTCTGGCGTCCAAAGTCGTACGCCTGTGGCCAGCTCTCGAACTGCAGCAGCGCCGACACATGCGCATATATGGTTATGTCCGACAGCGTATGCTCTAGCTGGCTGCGTAGCGCAGACGGAATGGCAGCCGCAGCCTGGCGATGCTGCAACGTGCGCTCAATCAGCTCCTTGGCCAGCTGGCTGCTGGGTATCTTCGTGAAGTGCTGCTTCAGCAGACGCGCCCGCTGACTGGCCCAGATCCTGCATATGCACCACCAGCTGAATGTTGCGAGCATCCTCCTCGATCAGATCACGTATCAGATGATCTATGCGGCAGTGTAGATGCTCCGAAGACTCTAAAAAGAGAGGAAAATAAGTAAAAGGAGCGCTGCTGGATAGGGTCATTCTACTCACCTGTCTGTCCACCAATGCCAAGCAGTAGAATCTGCAAAAGCAGCTCCCTGCTGGTCACCACCTGCTCCAATGTCTGGCTATCCAATTTGTAGGCACTCAAGGCAGCCAGCAATCGATTGCCGTCGTGCATCGCGGCCAGCGCCTCCAACTCAGGCAGTTGCTGCAGCTGCAAGAGGCAGGCAAAGTCTAAGCCACCCTCACTGACGGCTGGTAGCTGCTGGTCCAGCTGCACGGCCATCAGCAGTTGAGCCAGCAATTGATTGTGCTGTGCCATGTAGTTGTGGATGGACTCCTGCTTCTGTGGCGAGACCAGGCGTGGCTGTTTCCGGCTGCGCAAACCCCACGCCCAGCTGGGGGCAAATGTTCAGAGCGATCACATGAACCAAATTCAGATGCAGTGCCGCCACATTGGCCTCAATCTCCAGCGGCGTAACATTGCACTCGTAGATGAGCTCCCCAATGACATCGTAGGGATCATTCCTCAGCAGCTGGCTGTTGTGGTACTCCAGATTGGGATCACGTAGCTGCAGCAGACGCGCCAACTGCTGTATGTAGCCGCAGAAGCGTGCGTAGTAATTGTGCCGCGAGCGTAGCTGCTGAAAGTGCACCGCCTGGGAACGCAGTTCCGAGCTGTGCGCGTAATCCGTGGGCTCCTTGTCGTACAGCTGGGTAAAGGCAGCCTCCCGCTGCAGCTGCACGGCCAGCACGGCGGGACGCAGTGGCTGACTTTGCAGCGACAGCAGCTCATTGAGTGCCGGCTGGCGGCCAGCACGCTCCAACAGTCGCATGCATTCGCACAAGTTCTGCAAGAGATTCATGGCTCCAATTTCAGAGGATGCTGCTGCTGCTGCCGCTCCTTCCTCCGTCGCTGGCTGCTTCTGCTGCTGCTGGCGACGTATGACCAGCAACAGATTGCACGTAATCTCCCGATTAAAACCCAAATTAACAATCAAGTCGCAAATGATTAAAGCATTCAGATTGCGCTCCTCGAACTGTTGCAGGAAGCCATACTGCCCGTGACCGCTGTGCCGCTGAATGAGGCTCTTCAGTTCGGGGTCTGCTGCAGTCGCTGGGCCTGGGCCTGCGCGAAATTATCCACCACGCTGATGATTTTGGACAGCTCAAAGCCCTTGGCTGCCACGCCCTTGATTTGCTCCACTGTGGTGCCGGCGGGACAGCCCTGTTTCGCCTCCAATGCGCGATAGTTGGCATAAATGGTGGCCAACTTTTGTTTGATGAGCTGCTGCTGCTCCATAAACTGCAGCTCGCGATTCAGTTGACTGTGCTCCAGGCTAAAGGTCTGCAAAAAGGACACAAAGGAAGGATTAGCATATAAAAAAGCAAAGAGGAATGGAATTATCTACCTCTATAATCTGTTTGACATCTTTAAAGTTCTTTAAGGCCAGCGCCATGATGGCCAGCTGCTCGGGCGTGCACAGCATTCTTGGTATGATGGAGCGCTCATTACAGGTGGTAGCTCTCTTGGTGTTGCCTTCTGCCCCGCTGAGCAGCTGCGCACGCGCCCTATACTGCTCCATGTCCACAGTGCCGCTAAAGCTAACCGCTCGTCGTTGTTTCCTCGCCTTGCGTCGCGTCAAACTGGAGGCATGATTGCTGCGCTCGCGACTCTCGTCATCGCTGCTGGCCTTCTCCCTGGCACTGCTATGCAGCTGGACCAGCTGCAGCAGCTGCTCCGGCTCTAGCAGACAGCCCAGCGAGGGCGCTGACTTCTCCAGCGATTGCTCGATCTTTTGCAGGACACCAAACTTCCAGAGCGCCTCGCTAATGGCATCCACCAGTCGCTGGAAACGCGCCTGATGGTCGGCGGCGCATTTGTAGTCCTGCGAGTGCAGCTTCTTGGTGGCAAAACTCTTGAGGAATGTGAACAGAGCCTGCAGGGAGGGTGCGCGACAAATGAAGCCGTAGTGCACCCTTTGGGGCGTCTGTCGTGGCGTCGTGTGGGTTGCCTCATCATCCACATACTGCTCATCGTCATCGTCATCCTCCTCCTCGTTGTTATTCTCGCCGCGACGCGCGGTCTGTGCGGTTTGGTCCAGCTGCTCCCAGCGCAGAAAGACCAGCAGAAAGATGTCCTCGAGCAGGGAGCAGAGCGTGCCTAGTTGATGGATCTGCCGCAGCTGGCTGGAGAGCTGCAGCAGCTTTGACTTTACGGATGACCCCTCATCCTGATCCAATATCACAATTGTAGACATGACCGAGAGCCGTGAAGTAGCTCAGCGTTTCCATCTCCTGATGGTAGAGGCATTTCAGCGCGGGCGTCTGCTGCTGCCACTTGTAGGTATCCTCGACCAGCTTGAACAGCTCCTGGCTGTCACAGCGAATGTTGTGATCGTACACCAGCGACAGGGCGCCCGGGGCACGCAGCAAAGCTTCCACTTTCAGCGTTTTGCTAACCTCCCGCGAGCGTAGGAACTGCAGCAGCACCGACAGACGTTGGAAATCCGCATAGAAGAACTGATGCACCGGCTGCAGTTCCGGTGCAACGGCAGCCACATCAAAGGCGCCCAAAGCCTGATCCAGGTAGCCCAACTCATCGACGGTCTGCGGCCCCAGGGCAAACTCATTGGCCAGCTTGAGAATCAGCAGCGTATTTCTTAGGGTTTTGTCCGCAAAGCACTCAAAGTCCTTCAGCTGGCGGCACAGTGTGGGCACAAAGTTCTCGCGCTGCCCAGGGCCAGCCACAGCACCAGTTCCCTGGTGGGCGCTCCCTCGCTGCACTGCTGACGAATGGCTTGCTGTTGCTCGTGCAGCAGCTCCTGCAGCAGCTGTCCCCCGTCCTGGCGGGCCAACAGGGCGAGCATCAAGTGTTCGCTGGCGGCTGAATCACGCACCAGACGCGTCATAAGCCTCTGCCGCAGCGTGGCCGCCTCTAATATGTTCGATGGAAAGTTTGCCAGCACACAAAGGGAACGTGATGTGATATCGTTTGCCAGTAGTATGTCACTCAACACCCCACCGATGATCTGTCCAATGTGCAGCTTTGATCTGTCCTGCAGTATCTGCAGTATCTGAAGCGTGGGATATGGCGCATTGTGGAGTGAGGCTTGCAGGCGACTTTGATAGGACTGAACAGTGCCGCCTGTTGTGCCACTAAGGCATTGAATAAAGTCCTAAAAAGGGATTTGGTTTACAAAAAATAATCCGAGTTTTTGTTGGAACTCACTTGAAAGACTTGACGCTGTTCGGGTGGCAGCAAGGCCAAAAATTGGCATAGATTCTCCTCCTGCTGCTGCTGCTCCGTCATTTTGGAGGTTGTCACCTGTTGCTCCTCCGCCTCAAGTCTGTCTGATACGCTTCTGTGGCCGACTCACAAATGGTTCATTGTACTCTGTGGGCGAGTTCTAAGTAGGGAACTCTCACCGAAATGAATGCGACTTCTGTGAGGTCGGCTCAACTGATTGCGATTCTATCTGCGACTGCGACTGGAACTGGAACTGGCACTGGGACTATTGTTATTGCTCGCTGCTGCTGCGCTTTTTGCTTTTGTTTCTGGGCAGCAGCTGTTCTGCTCGCTGGCGGCTTCCACTGGCACAAGTGCGAGTGATAACAGACGCCCGCATATTATCTCCGTACAGCCGTGGCGTTGATCAAATTAGTCCCGTATACGGACGATCTTTTCAGGCTCACTCTCAAAAAACAACAAAGACTTTTTGTGTAAAATTCACAGCACACAGCGAATAGAGCTGCCAACTTACATATATGAAACTAGCCAAATAAAAGGAAACAAATCAAAGTTTTGTTGATCAGTTCGATCATTAACATAATGATAGGTTATTTTGTCGCATCGGGGGTTGGAAATATATTGTATTATCTATGGAGCGGAATATGATTTTGATATAAAAGATTAACCGCTGAGTGAATATCGCAAATTTCTGTTGTATTTATTGCTGCGAACATTTTACAAGAAAAGTAGCTCGTTTATGTTAAAAACAAATAGCGCAAAGCTAAATTAAAACAAAATATAGCCTTTGTGGCTTACAAGCAATCATATTTCAAATTATATCAAAGGAACAAAAATAGCAATTGGTACTAGCCTAAAAACAGACCACTCATATTAGCTATAAAAAAGCTGAATTGGTAACACTAATACACACGGTTCCATCCATAGTGGCGCGCGAAGAGGTATATTTTGAATATATTTCGGTATATTGATATTGCCAGGCTGCCTATTTTATCGTTACGCGGTCACACTCATAGATTTCATTGATTTGTTTAGCAGTCTAGCAGATTATATGAGCTTTTGAAAAATCAAGAACGATGGCTGCTGATAATTGTATTTTCTGTAATATTGCCAGTGGCCAAGATGCCACAACGAAACTAGAAGTTGAAACGGATGAATTTGTTATTTTTCGTGATATTAAACCGGCCTCAACGCACCATTACTTGGCAGTGACAAAAGAACATTATGCCAGCCTGAAGGCTTTAAACAAATCACACGAAGCCTTGGGTAAGAATTTTGTTCCCCCTGACCTAATTACGTAACGACATTTAACAGCATATCTTTTTTCTTTTAGTCAAACGCATGGAAGAGGGCTTAAAAAGCTTTTTGCAAGACAAAGGAATAAACGACACAGATTCGGCTTTGTTCGGCTTCCACCTGCCGCCCTTCATTACAGTCGGCCACCTGCATATGCACGCAATTGCACCTCGTTCGCAAATGGGTTTCGTTTCCAGGATGATGTTCAGGCCGTCAGCATGGTTCAAAACGGTATGTAGATCAATATAAATATAAGAAAATGCATGTAAATTGCAAATCTAATACTTATATTGGTCCACTGCAGACAACTGATGCGCTACTTTACCTGCGCAGCAAAGATGGCTGAAAATGACAACAAGAAAACGGCTGGCAATCTGTCTTCCATATATATGTACATATGTGTATAATAATGCTCATTCCTATTGTTTATCCTAAGCGGTTATTAATTGTACAAAATGTAAAAAAAGAAGAACGCCTTGTTAGGCGTTCCACAAAACCAAAGCCAAAAAATATACATAAAGATAGCAAATAATATTTTGTTTGACCCTGGGCAGCCACGGGTAGGTTGACGCCACTTCCTTCATTAATTTTGTGTGCGTTTTGCCTAAACCATTCCATTATTAAAATCTCTATATACATATGTCAGTTGGTTTTAGATAATATTTAGAACCGTTCTTGATTTACGGTATATTTAGAACATGAGTAGGTATCTTTTGGTATATTTTTAAAGACGGTAAATTGTATCGATAAATCCGCGGTCACACTGCCTCCAGCCGGTACTGCTACGCCTCTCCGCATTTCTCACTAATTTTTTGTAAAGTCGGTCGCCGCTTTAAAGTCCCAAGTCGGCTTAACACTAAGTCGTATCAATGAATTAATACCAAGAAATACTCAGTACTCAAGTTCCAAGTGAAGCAACAAGTATGCAGACATTAAAAAGAAAACCAGAGCTTCGATCTCTGCTCCTCGTCGCGCTCTTCGCTGTCTGCGGTTTGGGTAAGTTCTTCAAGCAAATATTTAGTTTAGTAAATGGGGTTTTTGGCCTATGCAAAACACTTAGAAAAAGTGCTTAACTTTAAGTTGAATGAACTTTAACTTTTGTTTGTATCATAACAAACTCGCACACACCCACATACGAATGGCAGTGGGAGAAAGAGAGAGAGAGGAAACAACAATCATTGACATTGGCCCTTGCCATCGCATCGCACCCCCGCAGAGATTTATCACACTCACACTACTGTATCTGACACACTTATCAATTGGAGCAGCTGTTTCGGCACAGTGGGGCAAAAAGACAAAACAAGTGGGGGGATATGGTATATACTGTTTTTAGAACATTAGAACAAATATTTGTTGGGAACAAATTCCCAACTTAATTTCATTCGAAAAATTGTTAGATAAAAATAAATCTAGAATTAGAGTTAGGTAGAGTATTGTTTATTAATGTTTGAAGCGGGTTTTAGAACATTTTCCTTCTTCTTTTGGTTATTTTTATCTTCGAATGAGTTCTTAGAAACTCTCAACTTCAGTTGCTTATCTTCCTTTGAAATATTTTTTTATCTCTTGTTTATTTTCTCCAATTTATGTTTGTTTATTTATCTATCCCAAATAACGACCTTGAACCGCTATCTGCTCATTTTATTCTTATCTATTCTTATGTAGAAATGCATTTTCATGATTAGAAATGTACAAATCCCTCCTCTTACCCCTCCCTTAGGTTAGCTCATCCCATTTCTAGCTTATCTCTTGCTGAACTCTTGCCGAGTGTATGCCACAATATTGCTTGTGCCACCCACTGTGCGTCGGGGCGGGGGCCACTTGTTGATGATAACCCTCATCAGCCGTGCCGCCACATGTTGAATCGGAATCGAAAATTTCTGATCACCTTATTCTTCTTCTGCTTGGGTGAAAGTTATTCAAATTCTTTGACTAATGACGTGTTCCATTCTCTTTCTTTCTTTTTCACTGCTGCTCCTCCTCGCCTGCTCAGGTGTGGCACAAGCGTCGCTGGTGCCTGCGAATAGCCAACAAATCTACAAGCTGCAGAATACTGTCAGCCTCAAGGTATTAGCCAGCGGAGCAGGCAATGCCGAGGAGACACGCTACACCTTTGAGACGCAACTGAAGATCAATTCGGTATGGAGCCAGGGCGAGGATCAGCTGCTGGAGGTGTTCTTCAGCGGCAGTCGCGTCAGTGCACCCGGCCTGGATCAACAGAAAGAGCGTACGATTAGCCAGATACCCGATAGACCCTTCTACATCAGTCTGGTCCAGGGGCAGCCGCATCAGGTGTTGGCCCACACGGGTCGGGATCAGTCGCTGCTGAATCTTGAGCGTGGCATTGCCTCGCTGCTGCAGCTGCGCTTCGATGGAAGCGAAGAGCTCGATGTGTCTGGCCAGTGTCGCGTCGCTTACAATGTGAAATCCTCAACGCGCGTGGAGAAGGGCAAGAATGAGTGTGCTCTGTGGGACCTGCGTGTCAACTACCATCCGGAGGAGGCTTTGGGCGTGTCTCAGCAGTCGCAGGAGCACATCAGCTACGATCTGTCTGCCGAGGGTGCCCTGCTGCGGGCCGAGTCCGTGGAGACGCATCGCCTGACGCTGGCCGCCAAGCCAGATGTTGGCAGCACTGTGGAAAGCATTCTGATCCTTGAGCATGCGTCGCAGGGCACGGAGGAGGTGCAGCAGCTGGCCGTAAGCAGCCTGGAGGCGGCCATCGAGAGTCTCTTGGAGTGGTATCGCGTGTTCCAACTGGAGGCGGATGTGGACAGCAGCATTAGCGAGCTACGGCAGCAAAATGTAAGCAGGATAAACCATTCAAAGGTGACCACCCTTGGTAACGTCTATTTCTTGTCCATTTTCAGCTGGAAAAACTGCTGGCACAGTCGGAAGATCAGCTGCAGGCCGAGAACGTGGGCAAATCCTCGCTGGCCCTGCTGTACGTTCAGCTGCTGCCTCTGGCACGCCTCACCAAGCAGCCGCAGTTTGAGAAGCTGCTCGAAAAGTACACGAAATTGCGTCCCCAATTGGTGGACCTGCTGGGCGCAGTGCAGACCTTCGAGGCCCACAATGCCACCTTCAGTTATTTCTACAGTGATGCAGCGACCAGCACGGAGCAATTGGAACTGCTGGAAAAGTATCTGCAATCGCTGGCAGTGGCCACGCATCCAGAGCGGCGAATCATCGAGCATTTGTACGGCCTGCTGAAGGTGGATGCCACCAATAAGCAGCAAGCGCTGCGGGAAAGCATCATCCAAACGCTGGCCACGCTGACGCGACAGAGCGGCTTCGATGGCAACGATCTGCTGTTGCAGCAGGTGCGCGCGTTTCTGCTGGAAGGACTTGGCTCCAAGCAGCCCGCTTTGTACATACGCGCCCTGCAGAATCTCCGGGATGTGGCCACCATCGAGGCGCTGCTGGAACAGGCTCAGACACGGCAGGAGCCCAATCTGTCGGTGGCCGCTTTGCAGGCATTGAATGCCTTCCCCGCGCGCAGCTTTAATAGCTCGCATCGCCAGCAGTTCGAGAACATCTTCTATCAACGACGACGACGCTTCGATAGCTACGCACGCACCTTGGCTCTGGATGTGCTGCTGGCGCTGCGACCCACGACGGAGCAGCTGGGCCACATTCTGGACTACTTAGCCTCCACTGACAGACAGTTCGAGATCAAAACGTATGTGCTGCAGAAGCTGCGCATGCTGGCCGAGATGTGTCCACGTTTTAGGGGATTGCTCAGGTCGGAGCTGGCCAAGCGCTCGCAGGTCAACAACTACAACGTTTTGGGACAAAAGGGTAAGCAAACGAAAGGGAAACCCTTTGGCCAAAAGCTAAGCAAAATTATTCCCATTTCAGGCCTCACCACTGTGCTCAGTCGGCAGCTCTCGCAGTCGCCCGCGTTCAACGAGTCGCTGCTCAGCACCCAGGAGGTGCAGCAGGGCATACTGAAGCGTGGCTCTGTGGAGTTTCTGCTACAGGCGGGCCATGCCCGGGCCAGCAGCTTCAAGCTGGGCATCTACACCGCCGGCCTGGGTGGTGTGGTGGGCGATGGCGATGCTAGCGATGATAGCGATCACATACCCGCCGACGATGAGCTGGATAGCGGCGAGAGCGTCACCGCTGGCATGGAGATCAGCGTGCAGGGCTCCCAGCTGCGTCCACTGGTGTTTTTCAACGGCCAAACCGAGCTAATGGGTCATGTGTGGGGCGGCACGGCTTCGGATTCGACGCCCGCGTATCAGGCCACCACTCTGGCGCAGGATCATGAGCATTACATTGTCCTGGCATCGGGTGCGAGCCTACACTGGCGGGTGCTCGGTGCCCGCAGCGTGGATCTCAACGGCAAGGTGGGATTCAGCCTGTGGAATCGCAATGCACAAACGGAGATACAGCAGAAGTAAGTGGAGGGCACATCGAAGGGGGTTTAAGGATTATTTGTATTAATTTTTGGAACTTTCCTTCCTTTGCAGCACGGGCAGCGCTGTCCTGGGCCATGTGGCTGTGGGCTTCACCTATGCGAGACTTGTGCAGGATTTCACTTTGAGGCACGAACCAAAAGCTGAGTCTGCAGGCGGATTTGGACTTTTACAGCGGCATCAAGCTGTGCATGCAACTGCAGCGTCCCGAGCAGCTACTCGAGTGGGTTTTTCCATTCCAAATTTCTTGTATTTTAAATGTAATCCCTCTCTTTTCTCGCCCAGGCAAACCAGCACTCGTTCGGTGTTCCTGCAGCAAGTTGAACGTTCTTATGCGAAACATGTCCATTCCACAATCAACCATCGAACGCCCGGCTGCACCTTTGCGCTCAATCAGAAGAATAATGAAATGTGTAATCTGATATTTAGCGATTAGTGGACTAAGAAAAACAAAATGAGATTTAACAGATTTGCTAACAGAACTTTAATCAATGTAAACTGAAATGCTATGTTAAAAGTGCAGAGATTAAGACTCGATATAGTTGTAAACATTTAAGAACAAAGACAATATAATTTTCTATGCCAAAACGTCAATTTGTTTACTTTTTAAAAATATAAAAAATTTTTCGCGTTTTTGTGTGGATGTGTTTAAAAAGAGGGATGTAAGTGGGTTAAGTTCGCGGGTTTGAAAAATTCATATTGGTATATAATGGTATATTTCAGACAGTTTTTGGTATATTTGTTGAACAAATCCACGGTCACACGGAACGCGGCAAAAAGTGAACAAAAAATAGGCAAAAAAAAAGAAAATTCATGAAATAAATAATAATTGTGAAATCATCAATAAAAGTCAAAGTGGTTTTGGCAAGGAACGTGAGCAGAGGTAAACGCAGTCGTGGTTAAATGCTGTTTTCGGGAATATCCGCATGAAATTAGGCCAACAAATGTCGCCTTCTAATGCTCTGTTGCTCTCGGAGGCCCGTCTCCACACACACACACACACATACGGGCACACTTGTGGGCGCCCTCACACATAAAGAGAAATACCAATGCATAGATAAACGTACGAGATTTTGTCGCGCTGTGAACACGAATATAAACATTATACTGTACGAGTGCTTATGGCTTAAATTGTTTGTGTGAACAACTATAAAAAAAATGCGCTAACTGAAAGCCTAAATGAAGTGTTAAACCGTATAACAATTGAATCTATTCGTGGTAATTTTTCTTTCCTTTTTCGGCAATCTCACACGCACGCACACAAATGCATGAAAATATGCACAATTGGGAGAGGACACACACAGTTCGAGAAAGAGAGCAGAGCAGAGCAAGTGAGGAGGAGCAAGTGAGAGAATAAGAATCCTCCTCCGATTTGTTGTTGCGTTGCCTTGAAGAAGGAGAAAAACCACGTGTGGAGGAAATGTTTTGCCAAAGAATATTGATATCCAAAATGCAGCTGCTACTCTTGTGCAACGATCTTCAATAAGAAGCGTTTTGTGTGTAACAATTCAAAACATGTTAAAAATATATGTAGCCTTTTAACATAAATTAGCCGGCAAAATTAGCATTTGTATTTTATCAATATCGCACCCCCACACACATACAATTGTACATATGTATGTATGTAGGTTTTGCCAGAAATAGTTCAAAGAGATTGCTGATCACTTTGCTCTCCCGCTCTCACTGAACCGGAACTAGTTCCGCAATAAAATTACGTGACCGGATTTACCTGTGTTGTTGATTAGTATAAAAAAACATATTTAAACAGGAAAGATTATATGTTATAACTTTTGTAATTGTGACATACAAAATTTGCCATAATTGATTTAAAATTGATCAAATTACCTTATTACTTGTGTCACCACAGAATTTTAATTTCATTTTCTAAATTCTTAATTACGTGAACTGCTTTTGGTGAACCATTTGTCGCATCTCAGGCGGCTCCCTTGCTCCCACTCACAGACACTTGCGCACACGCACACTCTGCCTTGGCGCTCGCGCTCTTTCGCTCTCTCTAGCTGTCGCCACACTCTGGTAACGGTCAGTGATGCCAGAATTTGGGAGACACCATAAGCTAGATCGAAAGAAAAAAAAAGCTAGAATAAGCTAAAATAAAAATAAAAAAAGCTTAAAAATATGCCAATCATAAAAACATTAATATAAATGCTTTTTAGAATTTTATTTGTATTTACATATTATAGCAAAGAAATGATTTCATTAACATCATCATTGGATTCCGTGTATTTGGCGGCGTAACTTTGTTACACTTATATCAGTGGACTCATCAACAACAAGCTAAATTTGGACGTTCCTATGTCCATCCGCAAATCGTCATTAAAGTGGACTCCCAATACATTGTTTATTATTTGCGTGCACTTTGTCCTCTTTAACTTAATGTCAACAGTGGCGTTGCACGCTTTAAACTGTTCGACACACAGTAGGGATAAATGGTCGATTGGTGCTATGGCCGAGAGTTCAGCAATGTACAAACAAAGTACAGCCTCCTGCTCCTCTGTTTTTATGGACTCTAACAAAAGGTATTTTGTTAGTTTGTGCCACGCTTTTGCCATGGACGCAATATGTTGTTTTGTTTCAGCATGCTGCCGTAAATCGCACAACTTGGCCCCAATCAATGCCTTACAAAAGCAGCAGAACGCTTTTGTGGAGTCAGTTGGCACTTTACGTAGCCACGCCTTAAATTCATCATGTTTTTCTCTAATTTTTTTTAAGCGGAAATAAGCGAAATGAAATTTAAAATAAGCCAGATTTCAAGCTATAAGCATTTCAACTATTTTGTAAGCTATTTGATTTTAAAATAAGCTATATCTAGCTTAAAATAAGCTAATATGGCAACACTGGTAACGGTATCACGCGCTCTGGACCCAACGTCATCCATCGCTGGCGCTCATTCGAATTTCAACGCTCGGCAGTGTAAGGTGTTCCCGTCGTCGCAGCACTCAACACTTGTTCCATACGAACACGAATACTCTCTCATAACTAACGTGACTTGCTCTCGCACACCCACCCACACTTGTGCAAAAGGCCACAGAGCAGTCAAGAGTCGGTGCAAAAAACGCCCCCATGCAAGGTGCTTTTGGCAGCACTTGAGCATAAATTCTTTTGCTTTTCCCTTTTCCTTTAGAATTTAACTGTGAAAGTGAAAACGTGACAGCAGCACCAAGAACGAAACGAACGAACGAGGCAAGCAAAACAAAAAACGCGCGTGTGTGTGTAAAAATACAAAAAGACGGAAAACTGAACGCAGCAGAACACCAGAGAGAGAGAGAGTGAGAAAAAAAAGATAAAAATAATCAACGAACGAAGGGACAAGGGCTACCCTCAGGCGAAAACAAGGAGAACAACAAAAAACACAAAAAACAACAACGAAAATTGACAGGTAAGGGAAGCGAACACCAAAAGTCGTCTCCTCTTTGCAGGCTCATCTTTCTCCCTCTCTCTCCCAACCAACTCCCCCACTCTCAAATGGTTTTATCTCTTTCCTTTACCACTCCCTATGGTGGTTCTCCCTCTTTTCCCTTTCCCTTTGCTTGATATTGATATTTCGTTGCATTTTTTGTGTTATACCCTAATATGGTGGGAGGGAGTATTAAGAGTGTAATGAGATGCTTGAAAGCATGTTCTAAATCAGCATTATTATCTGTTCCTCTTATTTCTATCCTTCAGGGTACCTGTGCAAAAGGGTATCAATAGCTTCGATATTCATTTATAGCCTCGCTCTTTCCTGTTTTAGTTGTCGTTTTTGGGTTCTTTTTCTTATCTTTTGAGTGCTGTGAACATGATTCACTTGTTCTTCGATGTTAACCCTATTAGTTTTGATAATGATTTTTGTGCCAATCATTGGGCCTAAAAGGTTAAAACAGTTCAGAACGCTGAATAATTAAAATGAATCACAGTTCTAGACATAATTTTTTTGAACCTATTTCTAGTTTCTCTTGGGTTTTCTTTTTCTGTGTGTGTTCCGTATTCTTTTTTTCTTAATACTACATAACGAAACTGATTAGATAGAATACTTTTCGGTTCCAAACCTTGCACAATTTATGACGGCCATAAAACGATGTTTTCAGGGTAGATAATGAATGTGGTGGAATGAAGGGTTTTTCGGGGGTAGCAGAGGGTTTAACCCTCTGATTAAATGGAAGAAGATTTTTCGTTAGATTTATTAGATTTGTTTTTCGTATGCTAAATTATGAAATTTGCTCTTTGCTTTGACAGCATAATATAGTTTTATTTTCCGAAATTTCATGCTGAATTTTAATAATTGTTCTAAGAATTCTACATTGGATAACGATTTTAATGGTGAAATTTCATAAGATTTTCTATGCTTACCACGAATGCTTGTATAGATATCTATTTTATTGATGTTTTGGGCGGGTTTCTTTCTCTGACTCATTTTTAGATACAAACTGGGGTTTTTCTGTGAGGCATTCAATCAGTTATGATCGTTGTTACGATTCCTCAAATGAGTCACATTTAAGACACTTATTTTTCAAAGCGATCATTATGATTTGACAATAATTATTGAAGCTCTACAAACATTAGAATTCTTGGTAAATATGTACCACAAACATTTGCAAAACACACAAAAAATTCAATTTCTGCATTGGTTTTATCTTATCTGAGAGATTTCCCTCAGCGAACGACCCAATTAAATAAACGGATATTGAGTGTACGAATATGCGTTTATATTTTTTTTATCATTAATACGATTTGACGATTGGCAATGGGACAAATTGTATCTGTCTGTCTGTCTGTCTGTCACCAGGGGACCCAGCAGCAAATCGTTCGCTCACGTGAGTCAATCCAGCCAGTCGAGAAGTTATGCAAAACGACTTTTCAAATCGGTTATGCTTTCAAAGCAACAACAAATCAAAATAAAAAATAAAAAAAACACCCGGTCGTGCAGCAAAAGCAAAAACTTTAGCAATTATACACAGATCCGGCAGAAAAAAAAGAGCAGAAAACTATCAGAAAAGTACCCAAGAATCCGAGTCAACGGAATCAATCGATTTCAATCGAGTCAACATGTCACCTGGCATTCAATTCAGTCGCTCAGTAACACACATTCAATCCATCTGCGAGTATTCATTTATCCATTTTGAATATTCAGAGATTTGGATTTGTGTACGTGCCATGCCTAGGCGACGACAGCGTGATTTATACGATGATTCATTTGCGATTATGGATTATGGATGGATTGCAAATGCAATACACAATGTCTGAGGCTCGTAGCAGTACCCAGTGGGGGGTTCATTCAACTTTTCGTAAGGACTGACCCAACTCATGAACAGGATCTAAAATCAATGGAACCCAACCATTGCCTGATTGCCCCATTTTTGGTTTCAGGAAAATCAATAATTTTCGGTTCATTTGTGCTTCTGTTTATATTTATGGCCTGCTACCTCTGCCACGCTTTGTTGGCCACCAGAATGTTGCACAAAAAGCTCTGAATTAATTTTGGTTGTCATGCAACTTGCTTCATGTTAAATAATCAGAAAATTAATTGGTCTTTGCAACTGCGGTTAGCTGGAAATGTTTTTTTGGTGGATGTGTACTTGTAATTGCGTTAACTTTGGTTCGTATTATGCATTAAAAAATTGAATTTTTATTGAAATAAATAAGAATACGGGTAGATAGCGTGGTTTATGGGTCTGTTGCGTGGGGCTATATGGATTGATGGACTCTTTTTGTAATTGTGTTGTATTTATTTCTATGAAAATGTGTGTTTTATGCGTGTATTTATTGAAAATAAATTACCCAATATTTATACATATTTCTATATGTAATCTTGAAAGGTAGATATGTACCTACAGTATGCCTGAAGAATGGAAAGACGACGCAGCACATACTGAGGTACTGCCCAGCATTTGGTAGAACCTTGAGCACCCTTAGACGAGAGAAGATATGATTGTAATCCTATTAATACTGGATGAAGAAAATAGGCAATAATAGAACACTATAAGTCTATACAAGCTCAACAGAAATATTGATAAAAGATCTTGAAATGATGTATTCGTTGAATTCTGAAAGAGTATTCCAAGAGTATTTTGCACACTCTGTAATATAATAAATGTGTAGAACTTGTGTAACAAGTTGAATCATTGATCTGCAAGTTCATTTATGTATCTGTGTACCCTGTGCTCTGGTCTCTCTCTCTTATTACGTTATGGATATGTCCGCAAGTAGAGGTGTTCCCCGTAACCGTTTATATTGGAGACGATGATCACATGATGGCATTATGCCCAGATACCAGGAAAAACTTCACACATTTGGCCGCTCGCAGTTCGTCTTTATGGCAGTCTGAAATTCAAAACCCCCACACAGACACACGCATACACATACTTGACCCGTGTCGTAAATCCTAATCAAATTTATTAAATCAAGTACTATCCGGAGCGATGTGTGTTAATGACAGAACAGAGAAGCGAAACGAAATGAAATGAAACGAAACAAACAACAAACGCCCACAAACAAGCATAAAAAATAAAGACCAAAATAAAACTGCAACGACTGTGAAAGCAATTTGAGCGATATGAATGTGTTCTCCAACCATATAGTAATCCTCTGTATGTATATATATAGAGAGCAGATATAGTATATGCCCCGGCGAGAGATATCAAACAATCAATTTGTGTGTCTGTTCGGTTCTGTTCTGTCTGTGGCATTAATTTGTGCAAAGTAATTTCATTCAGGGGCAGGAGGCTTGGGCTTCCCTACACAGCTGCAAACAAACAAAATATTAAATATATATATCGCTTGGCATATCTATAGCTATAGCTATATCTTTTTGTTAATGAATAAAATCTAATAACTGAGAGCGCGAGCATGGGGGTAAATATTTGTTACATTTTCCCCCATAATTAAGTAACCTTGATCGGTTGCTGTGTGCCACTAGATTGTAAACGTTATCCGTGCTTGGGTACGTAAGCCGGATAAGTTGTAAATCAGCAACCAGATCTGGTTATATCGTTATCAGTGTCATTTATTCGGTAGGAAGTGTTGTAAATGTACGTAAATCATATTGATGGGGTGGGCTTATTACTGTTATTAAGGAAAACTTTCAGAGACTTAACACTCAGAGACGGATAATGGAAAATAACTATCTTTTGTTTTTTATTTTTTGTTATCCGATAACCTACTTAAGACGGATAATGAATATCCATGACTTTTCTATAGAAAATAATTTTCTAAGAAAATGCTTTTGTTTTTTTCTTATCCCTTTGTTATCCAAATAACAATGCCTATTTTAATGTCTTGGAAAATGACTACAAATCCTGTTTTCATATCAATTTAAAGTTATTTTTATTTATTGAATATCCATGACTTTCTAAAGAGACGGATAATTCATATACTCTAAGAAAAACACATTAGATTCATAATTATTGTGGTTTTAACTTATCCACTGTTATCCGAGCACTCACTTTGAGTAATGGAAATAACAATGCAAAATCCCAGCTTCAGATCCCTTGAGAGTCTATTTTAAATTACGCTTATCCGCTGTTATGCATGTGGGTGTACACTTAGTGCACTGATAGCCACTAGAGTGCACTGTCCGGCATCATTTATCCGTTGCGACACCCCCAGTTGTAGACGCAGTCTCGAGAGTCTCAGTCTCATCCCTGGGCACTACTCGTTGCTGTTGTCGCCGTTGGCACTCTTCATTGAAGATAAGTTCAATTCGCATAATGCTCTGTTGAGGAAAAAAAAACATCCGGCGAACAGCACAAAGCCCAGCCTGGCCCCTCTGCCTTAGGCCCAGCTTCAGCCGCAGCCTCAGCCTTTGTATCGGAATATCCGCGATTCGAGGCAAACCAGCAGCGGCAGCAGCAGAGCAACCAGCTTTTGGCTCGACAATGGCCCAGGCCAGTCCCCGGTAGTTTACTTGTTTTGCTTATTGTATTTAGCATACAGTCAGGCCCAGGCATTTATTTTATTATACTACATATTTGAATAAAGTGAATTTACGTACACACACATGGACAACAACAACAAAAAGGTCCCGAGGCCCGTCAGGTTCAGAGCAAATGCGTTCTGAATGGCACTGCTGCCGCCTCCTGTGCCCATACGCCAACGTTTAATTGAATTGAAAACTGAACCCCCGAACCAAAGCAAAGCCCCAAAAGAAACGAAACGAAACGAAAATATTCTCCAGCAGAACGAAACGAAACCATCAACGGAACGGAATTCAAGTTGTACGATTTTCGAAAGAATTCTTGGGCTTTCGGCACTGCCCACCGCCGCCTCCGACGATTCACAGTCTTTTGTTTTTGCTACCTGGCAAACATAGAGTGCATGGTGTGTGGGGTATATACGTGAAGTAGTCAGAGAGAGAGAGCACACTTGGATTTTGTGCTTAAACAGGAGTTCTAAATTAGTAAATTGTGCTATAGTCATTGATTAACTTGAAATCGTAGCGCGCTTACGTCATAGCTGCTGCCTAAATAAGGGTGGTTTTCCTAACTTTTTAAAAGCTTCCTGAACTAAGGGGTACTTCCACTGTCGAGACTGTCCCCGAACTATGGTGCTCTTCTCTTTTGTCTCTTGTCTTTTGTCTTTTTTTCTTTTTGCTTTTTCCTTTTTTTTTTTTTTTTTTTTGTTTCGCTTGCATATTTTATGCTCGTTGTTTGTATTTTTCTGGGGGGCTAATTTGAAGCGCTTTCGATTGTCGAGTGATTCAATTATTCGCCTTTTTTTCCACCATTGCCCCACCGTTCTGGCTGTACGTACGTACTGCCGCTGGGATAATAATTCAATTTAATGCTGCGTGGGCAGAGGTCGGCACAGATTTGTTTTAATTAATATTGTTCGTTATATATTTGTCTAGGGACTGGCTGCTGTTGATGCAAATTCTGATGCCTCCGGAAGTGTCACTCATGGTCACTAATTATGCAAACTGCTGCTGCCGCTTTGGTTTTGCTTTTGCTTTGCTTTCGTTTCGTTTCAATTGCAGAATTCTATTCAATTCCCACAATGGGGATCCCAGTAGGCAGCCCAGAGCAGTAGCCAATTTGATGCGATATTTATGGGGCCATGAAAACCATTTTACTGTTTTCAATTTGTTCTAGCTTAACGCTTGATTCCACCTCCCTGTGGGGGTCTTTATAAAAATCGTAGAATAATGGTTTCGGGGTTTCTCATGGGTAAAAATAACTTTGATTAGGGGTTTATCCTCTGGTTATTTGCTACTGGGATAAGCAGGGATAACTTATTTATTATTATCCGCTTGATTTTGGATGCCTGAATAGGGTCCATAAAATATTTTAACTGCAGAAACTTATCCGTTGTTATCCCTGCATTTAAATGGTTAGAAAATGAATGTTAATTCAATGGAATTATTATCCGTTGTTCTATTTAATTCGTCACACTTATCCGCTTGTTTTTGGCTGCCTGGATAGGGTCCAAAAAGTTGTTAAAATAAGCCAGAAAATATTTTAAATGCCTAAACTTGTTATCCACTGTTATCCGTGCTTATCCGCTTGCCCCAGCCACATCGGATAAGTGTTGAATCCAAAGAAAAATAATTTATTTTGTAAAATATTCCATTACTGAATGTTTTTTTCAGTCTCACACAATTGACGCAAAAGTCGAACAAAGAAAAGAGTCTTGAGTCTTGGCTTATTTTTGCATGTCTATGAAATTAGCAAGAGTCTGTCGACCCACGCACTCATATGGTGGGGAACGTGATCGCACAATAAGAGGGCGGTATTAAGCAGTTAAAAAAAACACACACCACACACCGCACACCCACTCCTCCCTGAAGCCGAAGAGCCAAGAAATGAACTCTGAAAAAAAAGGTAAATAAAACTCGTGGATAACCCAATATGGTATTGTATAATAAGCGGCGGACGAGAGAGATACCGAATTACACAGAGCGGAGGAGAGCGCCGCTTGCATTGCACGCAAAAATGAACACGCTATAAATATTTAGAAACAAACCTGCCCTCTCCCCATCCCTCCCGTCTCCCCATCCCCCCATTGTTTACAACAAAATGAAGAAAATGTAAGCGAAAAAAAAGCGCCGATAAAGCGAATCGAACTCGAAAAGCACGTGACGCTGAAAACCAAAAACAGAAAACCGAAACACCGAATGCCCGAATGCCCGAAACCCGATTCGAGCCGCGCTCTCAGCTGGGGCTGCCTACCTACCTACCGATCGGTTCGGTTTGGCTTTGGCTTTGGGGTATATCCAATATCACATTCGTTGGGGTTCACTGGAATGCCGAAAACAAGTGTACGGACAATCGCTCGGAGCGCACCCCCCCACCAAAGTATTTTTTGTGCACCAAAGAGCAGCCAGCGACTGACTCTGTGTGTGTCTGAGTCACGAGGCGGCGAATAGCAAGAGTTTTTGGCGTAAATGTTGCCCATATAAATAATAATAAATAACAAATACATTATAGTAGGATGATGATGCCAATGATGATGATGTTGATGATGATGGCATCGAACCGGTTACTTGAGATATTGAGAGTAGATTCGAGAATGCATTTAAGATGATAAAAAGCTAAAACAGTCATTCGCAGTGGCAATCATTCAAACAGAGATGGAGTTCTCTAGTGTTCCCATTGAGGTATGCCATTGCCAGCTGAGATTTACAACCAAACCCCCCAACCAATGTCAGGCAACTATTTTTAGTAGCTACGCCTGATAGTAGTAGCTCTCTCACTCTCTCTCGCTCATCCTCCTTCAGCTCGTGACACAGTCCCGCCCGCCCGTCATCGTCCGTGATGTTATCAAAAAAGTGACTGCCGAAAAAAAAATACATACTCAAAGCTTCTCAAGTTCCTCTGCTTCGGCTCAAAATCAAAATAAATTCTATGCCTCTCGTTATCAGCAAAAAATTTGTATTCTTTTTGAATGCTTCTAGCCCCCTGCCTGCGTATCTTATCAGCATAAATATTGTGTGTATTTGTTGTATTATGCATATTTTATGCCGTCAAAAACTCACAATTTATGTCTAGAATTGACATGGATTTTTATCGTTCATCAGGTTGCAGGTTCCAGGTTGTGTACTTGAGGAATTTTTGCTGGAAATATGTACTCAGTAAAATATGAGAATTATTAGAAATATCTAAACAAATGTATGGCAGGGACAAGGTTGCTTAACCAGTGACTAAGGTTAGGGCTAGTTCCAGAACTTCCAACAATTTCCAAATAATATTAATATTTATTTCTGAATTCTTTTGCAGCATTTGCTGCCAATCTTTTAGCATATTCAAAAGTCATAGCAATTAATATGTTTGTTTGGCTTATCATTTCCACGTTTTCAAGGATTATATACTTAGATTAACGATTGTATTATCAACTTTTAAAAGCTAAAATTAAATTATTTCAACAAAATAATTGAGCTCTCTCTTGCTCTCTCCATCTGGGGTATTCATATTTGGAGCGTATATATTTATACTCTAAAAGTTTATGGATAAACACTTTTGTTTACACAAAATGTACGCCCTGGCCTTCTCCCCTCTCTCTGTGTGTGTGTGTTGCAACCAGAATGCTTTTTACATAACCAATGTTTGGTCAACACCTCCCGCTGTGTGCCCCAAAGGGATTGACAGCAGCAGCGTAGCCCTGGCGCCAGACTTTATTTTTTTCCTACACTATTTTTGCATTATATAACACCAGCCAGAGAGTTTGGCTTTTTGTGTGTCGGAAAAACCATATGGGGGAAATGTCTATTAAATTGTCCATGTAATTAGCCATAATTTGAGTGCAACTGCTGGCTGCCTCACAGCTAGCTGAATGTCTCAATAAAAAGTTTCATTGACCAGCCCCTAGCGGAATGGCACTTTACTTTGCCGCCTTGATGCCTGACCAAAGAGAACACATTTTACATGGCACATTAAGTGTCGTCGAGTAGTGGCAAATTATCCCACAAAATGTATACAATTTAAGTATTATATTTTTGGGTGATATATATATAGTAGTGCCCCCCATATGGGACATATGGCGAGCATCGAATGTCGCGCGAGCAATTAAGTAATTATTTTTTTGGGGTTTTATGGATATTTGAGAGCGGTCAGCCAGGCCCCCACTTGTGCTGTTATGGGATACATTTTCCAAGAGCGCTGTTTTTGGGAACTCATCAAAGTCTCTTTTTGCAAATTATTAATATTTTTGAGAAATTTTCAAAATACAAATGCAAAATCTAAAGATTTTCTTTTTGATTTTTACTTTTATTGTGAAAAATCAGACCATTATTATTTCCCTCTGATCGTGTTGTCTCTGCAACTACGTTTAAACCCCATTGGAACCCTGTAAATGCCAAAATGATGCCAGATGAAAGATGTATCCGTCTCATAGCAGGGCGCGGCTTTTCTAGATCTATATTTGAACGAATCATTCTCACATATTTCTCAATAAATACGACATATGTATGCCACCAAAACCCCCGTAAAATGTACCAAACTATGGCTATTCCTATAGAGCGTATGACTGGTGTCTGAAACGGTAAAGTAAACATTGTATAGTACCCCCAAATATTCTGATGATTCACTTTTTGCTCCATTTCACCAGCAATGCGCGCCAGGCCAGGCAACACATTCTCTCTCTTCTCCAACACACAAAGCCCCAACGCTGCACTTTTCTCCATATAAATTTTTTTCTTTTTTACATTTTTCCTCGTTGTTGAATATTTTTTTGGGTTGCAATTTTCTGGGCTGCATTGCGAACTTTTGTGCCAGCAAAGCTCGGGCGCACAGGCGAAAAAAAAGCAGCAAAAAACATGTTGAAAATGCGCGCTTACATAACACACATTTGGTCGAAGTTTCGGGGGCCCGCCCGTTCCCTGTTTGGGGAGTTTGGGTTGGTTGAGTGGTTGGAAAGGGGGCTGGAGGCCAAGTGGCTCCCGGTTACGTCGTTTGCCTTTGTTTCCCTGCAATTGAGTGACGCCTCGTTATGAAGAGGGTTGACTGTACAGTAAGTCAAGTGGGTGGGACGGGGATCTCACTATTTGTAGGGTGTTGTATTTTTTTTTCCATGTTGATTCCAGAATTGATTACCTAAGAAATCGCTTTAGAGATCAGAAAATTGTTTGTTCTATTCAGTTGATTTCATATACAAGGGCAAGCTGTATGCAGACTCAGTTGCACAAGCGAAGAGTACAAAAGAGAATTCCCGTGAATGTAAGGTCTACTGTTGCCTTATGATCCCTTCTTGTATCCATTTTTGACAGATTTATTCATAGATAGAATAATTTTTAGAGCTCTCATTTTAAGGATCGATTTATGCTCTCTTCCTGTTCATTTTCTTAGTTTAGTTGTCATTGCTATGCCATGATTTCTTCTATCTGTAGTTTAGGAAGCTGCTATCGTACCATTCTTAGACCTTTTCTTACCCTATTTGCTCCACATCTTAGTTTCTTTATATATTTCTCAACCTTCTCTCGTGACTGCCTCCAATTTTTCCTTTGTCATTTTGGCTGCAGCTAGTTTTCCTTGTGTCTCTCTAGGCCAGGGACCGGGACAAGCCAAGGCAAACGAAGGAGGCTAAAAAGACGCGGCCAAATTGCCATATAAATATCTGTATGCCTGCCTCCAGCTCAGGGCCTTCATTTCACGTGATTTTGCTGCTGCTGGTGGTGCTGCCACAGCTCGCTCTTATATGTAATGATTATGAAATAAAAATGCTGCTGCAGTTTGCATTTTTTTTTTTTTCTTACATTTTCCCAATGGGTTCAATGACCCACAAGTCGAGCATGAGAGCTGCTGCTGCTGCGATTTTTTTTTTTTGTGGCAAGTGCATTGTACAGGTTTTTCCTTGTGTTGCCAAAATAATAACACACAGAGAAACAATTGCATGGAAAATGCATTTCGCATGTGACGGCAACGACGCTTCAGATACACTTTTCGAGTTAAGTAAAGGTTTTCTATGATTTTTTTTGCACACAATAAACCAAGTCTTAGTCACTCCCAAAAAGCTGGCTTTTAGGGGGCTTAGCAAAGTTTTAATACCCATTCTCTGAGATTAGGGTACACACACACACACACATAAAAAAAGCCTTGCGTGTCCATGAGGTGCTGTGTGTGTGTGCCTCGGCGTCTCGAGTCTCCTCTGCTGCGGCTGGCATTTTCAGCCGTCACGAAGTCTGCCGCCAAAATACACCAACAGAGACAGTAAAGAGCAGCAACAACAATACATAAAACGGTGGCACGTTTGGGGGGAGTGTGGAACGGGGGGAATTTACTGGAAATCAGGTCAACAGCTTTGGGCCCTGTTTTAATTGTTGCCTGTTGCCCCCGGCCCCCTGATAAATGCTGTGTGCTGGCGGCTGGCGGCAAGTGTCGCTGAGAAGTGGCTGTCCTTGCGCACAAACTGGAAGTTGATTTCCTTGCCAATCAATTCTCACTTAAGGCTGGTCCTGTCCCACAGCCCTGCTTCCAGGTTAACTCTTACTCCTACTCCTCCTCCAGCTGCTGCTACTTTTCCTCCTGCTGCTCCTGCTGCTCTTCCTCCTCCTCCTCCTTCTGCTACTTCTCCTTGTCCTCTGCTTGCCCTCTGTGCCCTACTCCGCTGCTACAGTGTCTCTCTATTTTGCGACTCGTTTCCCCCCCCCTGTGCCTTAAATTGATTTTATCTCCCATCTCTCTCTTTGGCACATGCGTGTGAGTGACGCGCGTTTCTTTAGTCATTCATTCATTCATTGATTTAGGAGCCAACACCACCCCAAGAGCTCATTCTGCTGGAGCCACACACAACACACCCCCGGATACCAGTTTCCACAACGCAATTTCATCTTTGTGCGTATTTTGGCATACCCTTTCCCCAAAGGGTAATACGATTATTGCAAGGCTAAGAGTTTTGGTCACACTTTTTTTGATTAATTTTAAGAGGAATATAAGCAAAAAGTTTCCGATTTTGATTACTATATGATATAGTAATTATGGAAGGTATATGCAAAACATTTTATATATATTTCTTTTGTAATTTAATTTGTTCTTTTAGAGCTTTAAAAACCCTGGTAACACTTTGTTCGTTAAGGGTATTCCCCACTTCGCTGATCGATTGGTGTTGGTCTTTGGTCTGCTTTTATTTAGTCTGTTGCTGACGCAAAATGTCCTGTCACACCCACACTCACAGACTCAGGCAAACATTCATTCACTTGCGTAGCTGGTAGATACACACCTACACACACACTCACACACATAGACCGCCCGTCCACCCACACACACAATGAGTTTCATGTTGTCCCACATTCTGTGATGGCTATGCCAATGTTCGTCCTTTTACTTTAAGGGTTTACAGACCAACACAGACCCAGGCAATGGCATAATTTCCCTCGCACCCAAAGCGATTTGACACAGTTTTCAGAATGAATGAAGAAACGGGGGGTTTAAGAGAAAGAAGAGCGGAATTCTAAGGAATAGAAACTAAGCAGGGGAGTGCGGTGTGGTGCTGGCCAAGTCATTGCACTTGTCGCTCTCAAGGAGAAGGACTTTTGCAAAGCCAACAGCTGCTTGGCCCAGTTTTTCAGTGTACTATATAGTAGTGAAAACATTTCAAAGTTCGTTTTTGAAACGCACTCGTGAAGGCGTGGCCTAAACCGATTTCCACCCACTCATAACATATGCAAATGGCAGGGCGTACACCCACAAGGGAGCACATACATACAACATGTTCTTTCACTGTCCTGCCCCTAAACAGGTGACCTGACCCACTTATTTCACAAAATGTCACTTGTTTTTGGTACTGTAATTAATTGTTAAGGACCATTCTACTTGACTGTCATAATACTGCTACTTTGACTGTCATAACTATTTAATATTGAGGTTGGTTTGTGCTATATTCTTAGCTAGAATTTTCATATTTAAATATTCCCTTCATAGGTTTTCTTTAGCGAGGATTTTTGTACTTTTGTATGAAAAGTTTTCTTGAGTGTTTGCTTCTAGGAAATATGTATGTATTCCATTTAAGTTTACTTCCACTTCCAAGTAAAATTGATTACATTTTTTTGCATACATTTTTATTCACAATTTTTGATTTTTCAACATTTTTCAAGATTTTTTCAAGTAAAATTGATTACATTTTTGCATACATTTTTATACATAATTTTATTAACGATTTATTAAACATTATTGAATTATTTTTCAATTTAATACTTGAGTATCGTAACTACATTTAATTGAATCAGCAGGCAGCATATTGGATAGCAGAAAGCGACTAAAAAAACTAAATTAGTTGGCGCAACTTTGTTATCTCAAGTTCCTTTCATGAGGATTACTTACTTGTACCCCCCACCACCGCACACCCCGCACACCCCGCACACCTCGCACACACCTGATTCTATTATAATCCATCATGATCCCAATGCTTATCGAACGGGGAGGGACTAACTAACTTTTGTCTCTCTCTTTCTGCTACCCCTTGTGACTCTGCTTGAAGTACGAACGGCAAACAATTTTCCACCAAGTCGTACCCGTTGAAGCTAGTAAATTGGCGGGGGCAGGGGTGGCTGGGTTGCTGTTGGAAAATTACTTTGGAAACCTCAAAAGTTTTCCCCTCTCTTTGCTAACTGACGTAAATTGCATCAAGCCAGGCATTACGTGAGAGTCGACACAGAGAGACTTGACCCAAAACGTTGTTTCTGCTGCACTTGCGTCACTCCATGCCACCCACACACACAACACACACACACACTTAGAGATATTTTTGTACAACATTTTGTGGCATGTCTTTTGGAGGGGGGCTGGGGGTCTCTCTGTCAATTGTCGCGCCGATTAACCCATTGTGCCGTATGATTAGCACCCAAAAAATGCTTAACACCCGTTTGGCATGATTTAAATGCTTATTCAGCGTTAAACGAGCTATTTTCGGGCCACTAATTGAGTTGTTTATGTCTGTCTGTCTGCGTTGCGGCAACGGTACATTCCAACTGACATTCGCCCCGCAGCCAGACGCCATATTTAATCTGCGTTAAAGTTCAATAGAAAGAGACAAAGTGAAGGTGTATAAGAGTGAAGCAGAAAGAGAGAGGTGGTGAGACAGGCCTATAGACAGGGGGTTATGTGTACAGTGTTTTGCTATGTTTGAGGGGGCTGAATAAACTTTAGAAATCAAAGCTTAAGAATGAAGAATTTTTGGTAGGAATTTGGGGAAATTATTAGCATAATTAGGGGAAGGCTTTTAGATATATATTTGGAAACCTCCATTTTGTCAGCTAAAAATAAAACGTTTAAGATTCGAATTTGCTTTAGAAAATTGTTTAAATATTTTAAAAGATTTTTTATTCATAGAATTTAAACTAAAAAGAAATTAAAAAAGTATTATAAAGTTATCATTATTAACCAGGTATTATATGTATATTTTTGGCAGTGATGGCAATGTGGTGTAGTCACTGATTTAACCTCCATTATGTCAACTGCTTTTCTGTGACATTCTGTGACGCTTCATTCTCAGCTTCTCTTTTGGCTGACATCTTGCGACACTGTGACATGACATCGTGTCAGGCCATTTGCATAAACGTTTTAATTAGCAACCGTCCGCTGGACTCTCTCAAGAGACTTTTAATCGATTCATGGCGCAACATTTCTGTTCTCTGGTCTGTGTTCAATCACAGTCCAAACCCACAGTCGAGGCTTAGTCAACGTTGAATTTAGTTAAGTTTAGTCATTGTAAACTGTCCAATTGAATTCAATTGAGTTGCGCTCCGTTTGATTTCATTAGCTTAAATTGGGTGTACTATAACATTTAGATAAGTCCACTCCAAGTCCAGGGGCTAATACTCATTCTCAAACTGCTAATAACTCTATATACAGTGGCGAGCAGAAGTGAGTGCATGTTCACGAAACTGACTTTCGTCACCCATAAAACAGAAACGATACAAGATAATTAAACAAATCAAACTATATTATATTCATCAATTAATTCTAAACACATTGGTGTTAAACAAAATAACATATGAGATGAATTCAAAAAGTTTGAAGCTAATAACGAAAATAACCCGCATAAACTCACTTTTGCACGTTTCAAGAAAATTTAAAAAAATCAATTTTAATATTTTGACCACGGATACTTATTAGCAATAATTTTATTTATGTGGTTTGGAATACTCTCTACCATATTTTCAACTATATCTATTGAGATTCGATTCCATTCCACTTTTACACGCTCCCAAAAGGTTGCCCTTATTTGTTCGGGCTGCTTCATACTGTACGAGACATTTTTTTATGATTGACCAACGATTTTCAATCGGATTGAGATCAGGACTTTGTGCTGGCCTCTCCATCAGTTGAAAATGCTGTTTTCAATCCATTCCTATAAATTTTTCGCTGTGTGCTTCGGATCACAAAGTTGTCGAAAACCAATTTTTTTTCGGAATAAGCACATTTCTCCATAAAATTGGTAAGAAAGGTTTTCAAAATATGGTACGTAGTCCTTTTTTCGCAATATACCTTCAACTAAATGCAGAGGGCCAACGTACCACCATGTAAAGCATCCCAAACCATTATATTTCTTCCGCCATGTTTTACAGTTTGCTTTACATGGTGCCTTTGCAGACGTTCACCGGGTTTTGTGCCAGAGGTAATGCTTTCCATCTGACTGAAAACGGTTATATTTGGACTTATCAGGCCATATAACACGTTTCAATCTTCAGTTGCTCAATTTTTTGTGATCCCTTGCAAATTTCAAACATTCTTATCGGACAATGCAGGCTTGTTTTTAACATTTTGAAACATATCCGAGTTTGTGCAGCGCTCTTCTAGCAGGTCATTGGCTAAAATGTTTGTTAATGGTAGAGAGAAGCACTCTTTGGTATTACTAGCCTGTTTTTTTCTCATATTGGAGATCATAAGTCGAGCAAGTGAGTCCATCAATAATTTTTGTGACCTTTGACTAGCGGTTTGGGAGTCACATTTTGTCTCTTTTGAGCTTAGATCACCGCCGATTGGCTAATACCAAGCCTTTCGGAAATAGTACGTGAAGAATAGACCTTCTCGGTCAGGCACAAAACACTATCAGATTGAAAATCGTTGGTCAATCATAAAAATGTCTCGTACGGTATGAAGCAGCCCGAACAAATAAGGGCAACCTTTGGGAGCGTGTAAAAAGTGGAATGGAATCGAATCTCAAAAGATATAGTTGAAAATATGGTAGAGAGTATGCCAAACCACATAAATAAAATTATTGCTAATAAGTATCCGTGGTCAAAATATTAAAATTGATTTTTGTTTTAAATTTTCTTGAAACGTGCAAAAGTGAGTTTATGCGGGTTATTTTCGTTATTAGCTTCAAACTTTTTTGAATTCATCTCATATGTTATTTTGTTTTAACACCAATTTGTTTAGAATTAATTGATGAATATAATATAGTTTGATTTGTTCAATTATCTTGTATCGTTTCTGTTTTTATGGGTGACGAAAGTCAGTTTTCGTGAACATGCACTCACTTCTGCTCGCCACTATATATGTACATTTACGTGTCTATACATATTTGTATACTTGTTGACTTTAGATTTGTGTGTGTGTACCATGCGGCACCTTGAGAAAAAACTAGACAACTACTTGTAGCATAATATTGACATACATATGAGAATTGCACATCAACACTAACATCGAAAACGATCCGAAACGAATCGAAACGAAGCAAAGCAAAGCGAATCGAGTTCTCCAATTGAGTTGAGATTCGCTGGAAACTGTTTAGGTAATTAATGAGGCTTAAGTGGGTTTGATATTTAATTCGAAGAAGAGCGACAGTGCAGTTGGAGTTCTTTATTTGCAGGCTTATTATGTGATTCACAGATAAGGGATGTCCATGGGGTTGTAAAGGTTTGCTTAAATAATTAATTAAAAGATTTGTTGTTATCGAATGAAGGGAGGCGCTTTGGTGACCTCGATATGAAGGATAGTTGTGCTTAAGCTAACTTTAATTCTTAGCTTATGGACAGTTTTAGAGCAGGTGATTAAAAGTAAAGGGAAATGTGAGATTTCAAAAATACATTCAATTGTAATTATCTGAAATGGTGACCCCAAACAAACACTTGGTTCTTAATTGGTGACCCCAAAAAACGCTTATAAATAAAATGGGACCCAACATAAATAATTTTGGTTGAATTTGCACTTTAAAATTAAGATGTGAACAAAATAGTTTATTTTAACACAAAACGGTGACTGAAATGATCAACAATGATTTTTAAGACATCATTATCCAACTTTCTATGGAAAACTAAGAAAAAAAATATACAAATTTTTTCTTGAAAGTTTTTCCTTTGATTTTGACATCTTGAGACATAATCAAAAAACGTTCCATATTAATTAGAAGTCGTTTCAGTCACTCTCTGTACTACACAAATTCTTATCTACTTAGCATAGCAAAGTTCACTCTTGAAACGCCTTGGATACTCACTCGACACGCACACATACAAACACACACTCACCATACACACACACACACACACTGACAACCTGTATCTGTCGTCTAGCCTGAAAACTAAAGTGACGGCAGTTGTCGTTTGCCTGCTGCGACACCTTCTATCGGACATCAGAAATCAAGCAAACGCAGCGATCTATCAGACATGTCTGTTTCTATCCATAGCCAGCCACCAGCCACCAGCCCGAGCCCCCGACCCCTGTCACTCTCCTTAGTTCTCCCCTCGTCAGAGCGCCCCCAAAGTGAAATGTGGTTCTGACTTTTTTGACGAGTAGTAGCCTGCATTTGACAGGGGGAAAATCATTAAGAGTGTCAAATGAAAACTAACAAAAAAAAAAACAAACACAAAAACAAATATAAAATGGCAAAAGTGTTTGTTGTTTTTGTTTGTTGGGTTGTGTTGGGTGTTTATACTATTTTACTTGTACTCTTCTTTGGGTTGCTCCTCCTCTGCTGCTGTTTATATTTCAATGCGTTATGCACTCTCGGAGGATTTCATTAGAAATTTGCAATTCAATTTTCTATTTTCTTGGGGCGTTCATTTCGTTGTGACAAAGAGTAGAAAAAAAAAACATTTCCAAGTAATTTCAGACCCTCGAGTGATGGTAGTAGGGTGTGGGTAATTGAGACCAAAGTTTTGGTTATATCACAGAAATAGCCAAGGCAGCAGGTGGATGCGTAGGAAGGAATGATGGCAGTGGCATAATCTAGTTGAATATTAAGTATACGCAACGTTTTTCTGCGCTGATTGGCTGGCTTTAAACTGTTTAAACTGTTGGAATAAATGGGTAGATTATACTGATTCATTCAGCTTGATGAATTTATTTTAATTTATTACAACAGTTTTTGTGTAGGGTAATTTCAAATGTATTTTCGTGGTAATTTGGTATTTATTTAAGTAGAATGATGGGATAGACTTTGAAAGCTGTAAGGAAAGGAAATGACTATATAGCTTCGATAATATTACCATTTCTATCCGTAGTCAAGTGTTAAGTTAAGTTATTAAGGGTTTTATGGGATTTGTAGAAGTTGGTTTTTTTTATTTTTATTTTTTTTAAATTTTTTTTTTTATTTAATTTTTTTTTATTTTTTTAATTTAATTTTTTATATAGTTTTATATTTTTTATATATTTTTAAAATTCTATTTTTTTATTTTTTTTTGTATTATTTTTTTATTTTTATGTTTTTTTATTCTTTTTATCTTGCTTATTTATTATATTTTTATGCATTATCTTCTTATGCAGTCATCTCTTTGTGAAGCTATATCTCTCAATACTTATCTGATTTATCTCAAATGAAATTTACTAAAATGCATAATAAAAACTCACGTGAAATTGTTTATTTAAATAAATTGCTTACCAATTCCGTAGTATATAGTATAGTATTATAAGTGAGGATCCACTGTTTATGGCAAAATGAAATATCTGTGCCGGTTTTTCTCATTCTCATGCTCAGATTTCTGTTTGGTTTAATTAGAAATCAAACCGGCTGCTGGCTGCTGCTGTCAGCGGGCCACCCTCAGAAAAAAAAATTCAACTGACGCCTCATACAATGTACGAGTGTACATACTATACATATACATATATATATTATAAATCTGACCAGTTGGCTTTTTTTTTTTGTTTTTATGGCTGGCCCCGCAATTAATGCCGGCCCAAGTATTTTATGGGCCAATGGCGCCTTTTAGTATTATCTACAATTAACATTTGTGGATGGATTCATGTCATTGAACCGATTACGATTACGATTTTGGTTATCCATTACGAAATGGCAAGGATATCCTTCCACAATGATATCTTGCCCGATTGATTGATTGATGTTGATTGACTCGCGTAGAGTTCTCGAGTGTTTATGCAATTCGAAAAAAACAATCGGAATGAATAATAATAAACAAATTTCCATCCTCTCTTTTATGTTTATTTGCAGACTTGGAAGCGAGCCGCCCACACCTTCAATTTGATTATAGTAGTATTTATCACAGCTATGCTCTCGCTGTATTTGTCCTAAATCGTTCATTATAATGAATTCTGCGCGGCATCATCGTATTGGAGTATTTCTGTCTCCATAAGTTTGCTAAGAAACTCAACAACTAAAAAAAAAAAAGATTACAAGATTTGTTCCACGAAAAGAAAAAGATTCCAACAATTGTTTCCATCAAAAGAAGAAAAAAAATAAGAAAAATAAAGCAACATTAAAAATTCATTAAAATCAAAAGAAAAGAAACAAAAAATTAAACAAAATCAAAAGGAACAACAACAACAAATTGTATAAATATATAAAAGTTTTCTAGTCAAACAACAAAAAGAAAAAAACGAAGGAGATTTACACATCAAACTGCCCCTCCACAAGAGCAAAAAGAAACAGAAACAGAAACCTGAAGTGTAGAAGGACTTGGAGTGGTCCCAAATCAAAGAAAAAAAATATTGACAGCGCCGGAAAGTGACCCCCAACAGGAAGGGGACACGACAACTGTAGTAAAGCTGGCCAAAAAGATGCCATACCATCGGAGTGGAGACGCCTCGGCACAGGCCGACAAATTGAGCGGCATTGTGGAGGAGAGCGATTTGTATGAGGGTTTTGCACCGCATGTCGAGACGTCGGAAATCAAAACCCTTGACTTTTACAATCAGCCGAAGCCATCCGGTAAGTAAAGTTCACGGTTTTTTCTAATATTTTGTATATAAACATTACTTGGGTTTTGGTCGGATTTATTTTAAAAATTTAAGTGAAACATTTTCAATGGTTTAAGTCCCCTTTTCAGTGAGAGTTAAGTGGGATATTTATTTAAATCACAAAACCTTTGCAAACTCTGTAGTAGTCAAATGTATTAAAGTTTAGTTTCGTTTAGTTTAGTTCTAACACTGAAAGGCCAAACAACAATATTTAAATTAAATACAACAATTTTTTTTAAACATCTACAAATTTTACTCAATCGCGTTTTAAACCGCAGCGCTTGAGAGCAGTACAAAACCGTATAAAATCGATCGATAAGATCGATAGGCGATCATCAAGTGCCCAAAGGTTCTGTTCAATATGGAACCACATAATCTGTTTAAGGATCAGTTCAATATGGAGGCAGAGAATCTCTTCAAGGATCAGTTCAATATGCATCCAGGGAATATTTGTCCGATGTGTTTGAAAGAAGAAATGCAAAAGGAACGTAGGGCTCGGAAACGTGCGGATCGTAAACGTGCAGCTCGTAACAGACTGCTCGCAAGGGTCTTGGTGGATTTTGCGCCCATATTTGTGATGATTTTCATACTGATAGTGGCGTACTTTAAACCTGTACCTGAGTACAGCCTGCAGCCTTCGGATGTGTACACTGTAATGCGTGAGACCAAAGTCATGAAGGTTCCGTTCTATGTACATAAGTATTTTGATTTGGACTATCCGTATGCTTTGAACATTGTGGAGAAATTCTATTGTTAAGGCCTATCTCAAATATCTCAACGAATCTGGCACTGGCGAGTCGCATCTTCGTGACTTTTACTGGACTTGGCGCACACCACAGCCGATTGGGGCTTGTATCTAGAGGCGGAAGGTTTTGTGATGCCTTCGGCCGAGTGTTTGCTAATGTGTGCAAACTCAACCAATTTAGTTCATTTACATTCGTCACTTTGAGGATGGATACTACTCGTTGCTGTTGAACGTTGCAGCTACACGTTGCAGCTAAACTTTGCTTCGACACGTTGCAGTTAATCGTTGCTTCAACACGTTGCAGCTACACGTTACTTCTACACGTCGTAATTTCTAAATTTGGTGTGAATAATTCTTGGAAAATGCTGACTCAAAAATTACCATATTTTGTTTAATAATTTCACAATTTTTGTTCTGTATTTCCACCAAAAAATTTCTTTAGATATCAATTTGAAAAAATAAATTTCAGTATTAATGTAATTATGATAAACCTACTTCCATTTCCTCTCATCAATGTTATAGCTTTTCCTTGTTTATAAAGAGAATTGCTACAAATAAACAAAATAAATTCCAACAACAATAAATATACAGAGTGAAATGCTAAAAATCAGTGATTAAAATTGAAATGATCTTTTTTTTTTTTGGGGAAATCGCCCCAAGGGGTCGTAGATTTTAACGATGATGCTTCAGGTACTGTGTGTGATGCCCACGCAAACGTATTCTACTTTTTGTATCATATGATCTATAGACGATCGATCCTTTCGAGCACATGTTCTGCTTTTGTTATTGAGTTGAAAATTTTAATTTATATCTCTCTCTTTTGCTTGCCTTTAAGAATATTTGTTTTCTTTTTAATTACGTTTGTTATGTGCAAAATTCGAGTACATTAATCAGAAGAGCAGAAAAAAAACAAACACTGAAATAAATTAATTATAGGCATTTGCAAAAATAATCAAAGGCAATAATAATATTTTCACCAAAATGCAAAATCCCCAACGGGTTTATTTTTCGCTTTTGGTTTTTTTGGTTGTGATTTTTGTTGGCTATTACAGCACGCAAGCGTAAAATAAAATAAAAAATATAAAAAAAATGTATTTATTTATTGAAAAACCCGACGGCAACCGCCTGTCAAATTAATGCAATCCGCGGTCTGTGGCTCTCTGTATAAACAAAACATTTAAATACAGAGGGAGTCGGAGCACAGTAAATGAAAAAATATTCAAAATAAATGCCAGAAATTGAATTTAGTTGGTTTTTTTTTGGGGAAAAAGTTGCAGTGGAAAATGCTGGACGATTCTCTATCTTTATATGTGTATCGTTTTGGGGTTTTTGGAAAAAAGTTGCAGTGGAAAGTACTGGAAGATTCTCTATCTATTATATATTTGTATCGTGTATTATAAGTGCTCCACGAGAGTAAGCTGGTATAAGTAAAATCTTTTTTCTGTTTACACTTTTATTTATACCCGAACCCATTTTTCGTTCGGTGAAAATGGGATTCATTTTGTGTTTATTTGTGTTTAAAAATGCAAATTGCAATTTACATACATGTGTATGATTTTTACAACTGAAATTTTCTTGGCCCTTGCTCGAAACATTATTTATACAGTTTGTTTACGTTTTGTTTTCAGCAGAATTTCCCCCCACTTACAATCAAACCAAACATCAAACAAAAAAAAAATGAAATCAAACTCAAACTCGAAAGATACACGAGGGATGCGAAAAAGGGGAGGGAGGTGCAAGCAACCAAAAAGTGTTGACCCACAAATTGTGCAAACAATAATATTGTCGAATAGATAGGGTACACATGTTTACTATAGATAATGTACATATGTACCGTACGAAAATCCCTAGCAAAAGCAAAGCAAAAAGTGATATTTAATTGCGTCTTTGGATGGCCAGAAAAATGCTGCAAATTCGATTTAATTCCATCAAAAGCAAATTGCATTTAACAGCCATACACAAAATTCTGTTTACGCTGCATTCGATTATGGTTTATGGATATCGAATATATATATATTCGTACTCGTATGATTTGATTTAGTGTGGGTTTGAAAGAGAGGCGATAGAAAATTATGAAATATTTTTCTTTATAAATATTAATATTCTAAGCGTTTAAAAATGAACAAAATAGATTTGAGAACTTTCTTCCTAAAGCACATTTTTCTCTCTCAGTTTCCCTAGTTATTTCTTCAACAACTTCCTTCTCCACTTTACAACTCCTTGTACCACCCTCGTTGTGTGGGACTCACACGCTTGTCAGAATGCCAAATGGCCAATACCACTACTAAATGCAATTTCAATTCCAAATGCAATCAGGCGGATCCCAGCCAATCGAACCATTAGTGTGGCACTCTAACCATCTCTCTCCCATCTCCGCGTATTCCCTCCATTTTCCCGTGTTCCCATTTTCCCCGTATTCCCATATCCCCCCAACTTCAATATTCATTCCCTCCCTTGCGACGGCTGTCGACATTCGACATTGGCCTTGATTTTGATTTACAAAATAATGTACACACAAAGCCATTACGTGTACTACTACATACATACGTATATGCTACATATTTGCATGTGGATAAATGGATAAAACCCAATTATATATTATATATATGGCAGAAATTTGTTCCTTTTGCGAAACGCGAAACGAACCATTGAAAATTGATTATACGAATCAAAATCACGCCACGGGTTTTCTTTCGTTTACTGCGTAGGTTTATTAGACACCAACCCCAGCCCCATCCCCTTTTTCGATATATTATCTATATTTCATAAATAAGATTTAATATTTTATACCAACATCGAAAGATTCTTCTTGGGTGATTCTTCTCTCGTGGGGACCGCTCTGTGAGTGGGCAAACAAATAAAAAAAAAATATTCACGTTTTTATGGGCAGCAGCTCTGTTGGCCAGCATCCAATTAATTTTGTTTATAAATAAATGCACAAAAATTTTCATCATCACTTTTGCTCCTGTTGTGTGGTTTTCCTATCTGCTTATGTTTTTCTGATACTTTCTGATACATGTTTTTTTCCCCAAAATTTAAATCAGCTGCGGAGCATGTGATTGGGAATGGGAATGGGGGGATAATGGGATAAAATATTTGATTCCACAGCTGAATTATGGGTGCAAGATTTTGTATTTATTTTTGACTAGCTGTTGGAATTGATTTAAAAAGAATAATATTTTATTGTTGGCTGCTTATAAAATCTTATAAAATTTATGAAAATTAAATTAAGAGAATTAATGATTTATAGATGCTTTTAAAAAGGTTTCTGCAGGTTTCTGTTAAGGCAAATTCAATGTAAAGAATCATTCATTTATAGATACTTTAAAAAAGGGTTTTTGAGTTTTTGCTATAGAAAATACTGATAAATATCCCAAAAAAATCCCAAAAAATCCCATGGGATTATTATATTGATTATATTGAACATTTTCAATAAATCTCTTCATGCAACAGATGAAAAAAATCCAAATTTTACACATAAAATACAACATAATTCCACAAAAGAAATACCCAAATAAAAATCCCTGATAGCTGTCAAGTATATGATCAATCGCATCTGTGTACCCATCTATCTATAGTCAGTCGTACACATCCTTAGCTAATTTTAAATATGTTTATATATATTTTTTTGTTTCTTGTATTTTTCGGTGTCGCACTGGCCACGTGCCATTTGCAGCAACAATTCTACAAGAAATCCAGATTTTAATGGCTTAAATATTGAGAATTTATTGTATTTGTTGTTTGTTTGTTAGCAATAATAACATTTTTGCTTACGCAAGCAAAATGGAAACAGAATATTCGTACCCCCCCAAATGCCTACCCCCCACTTGACGTGCAACATACGAATCCAATGGGGAATATACGTTTTTGTTTTTTGCTATTTAATGGCAAAATGAAATTATGTTTTAGGCAAAAAAAAAAAAAATACAACACAAACTCGTGAGGCATAAATTTTAACATTTCAGGAATTTTTTTATGATCCACTTGTGCGATTGGAAAATGTTTTTTCCAAAAAAATATATTCAAAGAAATATTTTGTATTTCGCTTTAAAAATTTTCCATTGGCATCAGGCGATCTTTTTTTATATATATGTATATATGTATATTCTGTAGCGTATGAGTAATTTTTTTGATAGTCCCAATAACTGTTTGTACAAATTTGTGGGGCGTGTGCCCGCCTCTCTGACACCTTCTTGCCCCATCTGCCTGAGCAGAAAGCACGTGCCGCTTGCTGCCTCTGAAAATATGCGAAAAGTGTGCCTCGAAAGATTTTTCTCAACATTCTCTGTAACCGACCCAAACTGGTTTTCGCGAAATTCTTTTCAGCCATTTATACGCTTTCAGTGGGTAACATGGATTTTGGCAGATATATACAAGACAGAGAGGAGAGAATGCATGGTGATCCCTTGAAATAGCTATTTATACTATATAACGGGATGAATCACTTCAATCATATATTTACATATTTATCTTCTTGGAGCGATTGGTTGCAAGAGAAATCTTTGTGGGAAAAAGCTAATGAAGATGGTACTGAAGATATTCGAATCAAATTCAACGAACCATCACAGGATCGAACGTTCATATGATTGAAGAATCGCTGAAACGAAGGATCATAACAGTGAATGAACATATGTATGAACGAATCGAACGAATGATCGCTCGAGGGAACGACTGATAAAAGGAGCGAACGCTCAAAAGAAACGACTGAAAAAGGAGCGATCGCTCAAAGGAACGACTGATAAAAGGAGCGAACGTTCAAAGGAACGACTGATAAAAGGGGCGAACGTTCAAAGGAACAACTGATCATAGGAACAAAAGCTCCTAAGACCGCTCGATCCTCGCTCGCAGGGTAGCTACAGCTTCGTCTCCCCAAAGCTAGTTTTTTCTCTCTGATTTTTGTTTATTTATATTTCGCTTCGTTTTTTTCTCTTTGTTTCTTTTTCTGTTTTGGTTTTGTCTTTATTTTTAGTTAATTTCGGTTTTATTCATTTTCAAGAGGATTCTTCAGTTATATTTTTTTGCAATTTGTATATCTTTTTTATATACATATGTATGTAAGTCAAGTCAAGTCGCTCGCATACTTTATAGTCAGCAAATTTCTTTCTTTATTTTTATTATTTATTTTTTTTTTTTTGTTGCTATACATTTTTGATGTATAATTCATTGGGATTTTTGGTGTGATTTTTGTTGTCGTTGGTGGATTCATTCTTGGCGCATCTTTTGACCGATTTGACCGCTGAACCAGAATGAAAGTAAAAATATAAAATATATATACACACAGAACAGAACAGAATCCCTACTGAGACTCTTTTTGGGGGAGTTGCTAACTGAATTTGCTTTTCATGTTGGTTGCTTTCGTGTCTGATAAGATTAACACAATTAAGAAATTATTATTAGTCTTGCAGTAATATTCTTGTGCCATATGGTATTCTTTTTTTAATCAAATTTGCATAGTTCTTTGGTATTTTTGGTATAGAACAATATAAGAAATAAATGGAAAATCTTTAGTTTTTATGCTGAATATTCTGTAAGTTTTAAAGTTTTGTTAGAGATTTGTTTCAAATGTTGTTTACAACTTAAACATAAGTTTACATTAGAACCAGTTTCGGTCTACTACTTGTCACAATAAATCAACGTAAATATAGTTTTTATGCAACATTGGTTCACTATCTCATCAATCATAATGCTGTCAGACGAACGATTGGCACTAACATATATTTAAAAAAAAAAAAAAAAAATGTACCAAGTTTTGTTCAAAGTATTAAACAATCTGTTAGAACTGTCATGGGTTTTCCAAATATCTACTGAGAGACTTTTATCTTACATATTTTTTGGTGAGTTCAGAGATCAAATCCGCAATAATTCAGATGCACACGCCCCACAACCCCACCGTAGCACTGTTTACCCCAAGATCAATCATTGGATCTCTCATCCGTTGTCAAAAAACCAAACAGATCACACGCCCACACGCCCCCATGTCGTCGGTCTTTTGATCTTTGGTTCGCATAAAACAATCAACGATGGCTTTTCGGTCTGTTGAAAGTTGTTGAAGGTGGATGGATGGTGGGGGCTGGTGTTAGGGCAGTGGATATAGTATTATGAATGAGAGGGAGGGGTTTGTCGTGGTCGTGTGCCTCCGAGCACGACACTTTGCGTGCCAGCAGATCTCATGCTCGTCGGTTCTTCTTCCTAAATTAGGGCCAAACGAAAGGTCTTTTCGTCATAGAAGTTACCAAAGCAGAAGTCATGGGATTTGGGGCCACCCAACTTGATTGACACATTCATTTGACGCAGATAGATGCGAAAAAAATAAAAGTGTCCCATTAAAATAGACACCTATAATATCCAATTGAAAGTTATCAATAAATATTTGAACATCTGTTGGACTTTGATTGTTTGATAAACATTCACGTCACGGCACACACACACACATTCCACAGTCTAAATCCATCAAACAAATCTATTTATAGATATAGTATATAATGAGCAATGAGAAACCGTCAAACAATCGATTGAAATGTGTCCCTCAAAAATGAAATTTCCCTCAAATGCAATTTTTGTCTAATTTGCATTGCTTTAGCTCTTTTTGGCCCCCTCCTGTCAACAGCGGCGCCTCTAACTAGATACATATATATATGTGGCATGTGCAGATGCAACAAGTATCTACATATTTACATACATATGTATATTTGTAAGAATATGTGAGAGTGTATTTGTCGTATATCTTCTTTGAGGTCACTAAGCAGCCGAACGTCACGCACTCGGGTAATCTTTTGGGGTTTTTTGTTTACTTGCTCTTTGATTTTCAAATGTCTCTGCGCCGTTGATAAAAGTCGCAGAAAATGAAACAAAAGAGAGGAGAAGTAAATAGGAATGCAGATTGGCAATAAATATTTCGACTATGGGATACCCTTTATGCGGAAGAAGTTTATTGCTTTAGTTTTAGATACTTAGAAATATGAATGTATTGTAATGTATTGAGGAAATGTATGTCCTTTTGTTCTTCATGAGTACAGGATAGTATAACTGTTTTTTATTGTTTACATTGTCTCAGTTAAAGTGTTAAGTTTAAATCTTAAAATAAATGCAGGGAAAGAGATATACCGGCGGATTGCTCTCCCGTTATATTTGACTCTACATTTCACTGCTTCCTCTCTGTGTCTTTCTATTTGTATAGCTCTCTCTCTCTATATTTCTTTTCTGCGACCGATAACATTGTTTGTGTTGCGCACTGTTAGATAGCAGAGCACTGTTTGGGCTCTGCTGCTACGCACAGCCCGAAAGTATGCTTTAAAATTGTTTATTTTGTATGACGGTGGCATGGTAATATCGGGACACCAGTGTGGTACACTGTCGGCTGCATAATACTGCTAATGGCTGTTGGAAATGCAATTTAAACAAGTGGGGGATTTAATTGAATTGATTTTAACACTAGGAAGTGTAAGATATTGAAATTAAAACCGAGAGAAGTGTATTGGGATTATTAGCCTTTCCTTTTTAATATACAAGTTATTCCAATCAATTGTGTTATTACATTTAATTTATTTAGTCTCTTAACTGATCTCTCCACACCTCCTAGATCACATGATGATAAAAACTAATAGCGAAATAAAAGCACAGATCAATTATAGTACACAATAAGAGTATCAGTATGAGGTTAATTTCCATATAACAATGTAAACATAACAATAACAACAGGAGTACCTAGTATGAGTTGGTTCATTTCCATATCAATTAAAATCTTAGTAAATGATGTCACTATCAATCGATTAATATGATTATTTTTGATTTGAATAAACAGTTTACAACTCGAATGATTTGTTTGATTTAAGTATGTATGGCATTTGCATTTGCATTTGCATTTGCACTCGCCTCAACGGCTAATTGCAAAGAATGTTTTAAGCAGTTCCGGCAGCTGTTATTCATAGTACTTAGAGAGCTAATCTCCATCTAAGTAGTGCCATAGCTAAACCATGAACTACTTAACGTTGTAATCTTCGAACTGTAGCCAGATGTCCTCGAACTGTTACCAGATGTACAACTCGAACTCTTGCCAAAACATATGTATACCAAACATGGCCTACGAAGCTATAACAGAACAACTCAAAGTCTACATATTAATCATCGATTACGACCTACTGTACATGTATGCAAATCTCCTCCACAAACGAGTCATAGAACCTATGCCAATTAGAACCACTAAAACAGCTTTGAGAACTATTTACATATTTCCAAAGCAGACTCCACAAACTTCTTTCCACGACCGCGAACTACATACATATACATATCTCCCTTTGTAGCCCCTCACCATATTACTCCCCACAACAGCTCAGACAAGCCCCCAAAAAATATTCAGCCAAATGAAGTTGAACGAACTTTCGAGAGTGGAAACAAAGCAATTAAAAACTTCAGTTGAAGCAAGTCGAGAGCTTTTAATTAGCGAGCTTTTTTTTGACAAGAGCTTTTGCAGATCAGTCACAAAAGTGTGTCGCGCGGCTGCTGCTGCATCGTTCACCTGTTCTCTCTTTCTCTCTTCCCATCACACACGGGGATCGGATCAGCGCTCGCTCCACCACCGGCCAGCAGTCGCACTCGCAGTCACAGTCTCAGTTCAACCCTCGGGCGTTGCGGTCGCTTTCTGACGCACTTCTGCACTTCCCATTCATTCAACGCGCTCTCTCACTGTACGGCCGCCGTGTGCACCCAAACCCAAAAAGTTGTCAACTGTCAAATCACGAAAGAAAGAAAGAAAGAAAGAAGCAAAAGTGTAAAGAGTGGAAAAAGAAAATCGAGAAAACACAGAGACGGATGGGACACAGACAGATAGGCGAATCAATTCGAAATAGTTTTGTCGAAACAAGTCGCGTGTCAACGTAATTACTTTACATGTTTATATAGTGCGTGTGCCTATACAAATACAACCCACTGTATGTATGTATACGTGTGTGTGGCAGTGTGTGTGTGTGTTTGGGGCAGCAGCCTCCAAAAAAACTGCAATCTGAAATGCACATTAAAAGCAAATCGACTTTTAAATCACGGCTCGTTAATTATCACGCCTAGCTGCCAAACTCTAAAATAAACAAGAAAAGATCGAGGCACCGAGTACCGAATACTGAATACGATAAACAGCAGCAACAAAATATACATACATATCTACATATCTATATTATTATATATACAAACATTTTTGATGTGTGCAAATAGTCTCGTGCATTGCGTTCAATGGTCACTCACTCACTCAGTCAGTCAGTCAGTCAGTCAATGCTAAAATATATGTGCATACTTATGTGTACTCGAATGCTTGATGAATGTGCATTGCTTTCGATTACGCATACGCCATGTGTGCGCACGCCTCAGGTGCTGTCTGTCGCCCTCTAACAGAGCTACTAAGTTGCTTTTGCTATGCATTAAAACCAGTCGAAAGAGATCTTTCAGCTCTGATATAGCTTAAAAACGTTTTGGTTGATTTTCGAGAAAAATACCAAAATATACCTAATACATTTTACGTGTTTATAGGAGCTCAAAACTCTCATTATATTCTCATTCTCATTTTTGGAAAAAATACCAACAATTTGTTTGTCTTTTTCGATCACTTCTAAGATTCAATCAGTATGATTTAAGGCAGATTGATAGACTAGAACATTATATATAAAAATCTATAAAATCATCTATAGATCCCGAGATCCATATGGGTTACATCTGTTATTTAAAAACCATATACTTCATACAACTTTTCTAGATCAAAATATATACCCTCAACAATGAATACTGAATGAATTGAAGTGGTTTTTTTTTGTTTGTTGTGTGTCTGTTTAAAACAATAATTGAATGCAAAATTATGCCCATAATAAAAGAAACGTGTTGTAGAGCGACAGAGATAGAGAGACAAGCAGAAACCATATACTACTCCCATAAAGAGACTCGAGTCAATTGAATATATAATACCGAAATCAATTCAGTTAAATGCAATAACAGAAGCTGAACCGAAGGAAACCAGTTTTTTTTTTTTTTGTTCGTTCAACAGAAAATGCAGGCAACAATCTTTAGGCTAAAAGTCTAAAAAAAGCAAAACTCTGTGCCAGGCTCAAAAAGGCGCCAATTAGGCATCTAATCAATGCACTTCACACGGCAATAAGTTGATTAATTTTCTCGTGAATACGTGCCAAATCAGAGAACCCCAAGAGAGAGAAAGAGATCCATTCCCAATCGCCGCCCACTTAAAGCAGACTTTATACGATCCCCAACGAATTCCCAATTAATATTCATTTGCGAATATATATAGTATATAACCCACGAGAAGGCGTAGCACTTCCACTTCGAACCAGCAGCTGAGAGATATACTACTCGTAAAAAAAAGATCACAAAGGTCGCGCCTGTCATGTGGCTCGTCCCTCGTAATATAGTCCAAAAACACAGCGAAAATATGAAACGATTGACGCCTGCTAATTGACAAATAGGAAACTCACGATCGGTCAAAGATATTTATAGCACTCGCTAAACAATCTAAACAATCTGACAGCAGCCCCCAAAAAGTCGCAGTCCCCCAGCCTCAGCAGAATCACAAGCAGGCTCGTTGAAAATTCCCCTCTGTTCTGTTCTCTGTTCACAGCCTCAAGCCAGTGCTAAATTGATGTGAATACTATATATATATATATCACATATCGTAGCCTGTATCTGAAAGTAAATCAAAATTCGTAAAGTCAAATTATTCAAATCGATTGGATAAATATTTAAATTTGTTTTACAAAATTACTCAACGATGAACGAATTAATTTGCAAGTCTCGAGAACAAATTTGTAACAATAATAATATTTTGCATATACTCTTAAAAGTTAAAAGACTGAAAACGAATATTTATTTTTGCATATTTTATATTCAAAATATTTTTTAATATTTTGTAATTGCATTTTAAATGAATGCAACACAGTAAAAGTTCAACGAACCATACTTTTGCCTTGGTTCTGATTAACAATAGATTTGTAAATCGATTTAAATATCGTTGTTCCGTGCAGACAGAGTCCCTAAAAGAAATTCTCTGAAATGTTTCTGTCTGAGAATAATTCTTCGAAATACTATTTGCCTCTTCCTGATTCATCTTGTTGCACAATTAATACATTAATTGGATTAAATTATGCTTTACGCTTCTTCTACACCTTTCGAAGGTCTTTCGCCCCACTAGACAAAATTCCAACAGTTCCTTTTGAAAATCCCCCTAAAACTTGCCACACACCCAATGACGCCTTATGTGTCCGCTGCAATTAAGCTGAAAATACGTCTACAATTTGGAAAGGAAAACAAGCCAAGACACAACAAACCCAGCAAACACTCGACAATAACAACATTAATCTGCACAGTTTGCCAAAAAGGAAAATCGGTTGAACGGTTGCTTGTTGCTTGTGGGTTTCCGTTCCCTTGGGGGCAACTTTTCTCAGATTATATTTAGCTGCAGCCGGTAATCCGTGGGTACCCTACTGAGGGGGTATTATGATTTAGAGCTTGCAAGATTGACAATCCGAATAAGGAAGAAGAGTTCCTGAGCCTCTATCCCTCTCTTCATTCGAGAGGTAAATATTTTTCGTCATGCACATGAAATGTATGTTGTTTTTTTTAAATATTCTTGGGCATTCTCATTTGTCGATTTCGCTTGTGCGTCGCGAGTCGCGCATGAATGCTCGATTGAAAGATTTGTTCACTGCTGATCTATGATCGATCTGCCAGGGTATCAACGGCTTCGACCCCTCAGGCTAGTCTTATTTTCATATTGTTGCTATTGTTGGCAACCAAATCGGTTGACAAATGTCGTCAGAGTGGGGTACAAATCTAATAAATTGCATTTGCAATTTGCATGCCCAGAATGTGTTGTTGGCTGTCGCTAACCTTTCTGTCCGCTGCCGCACCCCCTCCCATCCTTCTACATATAGTACGTTCAATTCGTATAAATTTCGATTCGGTTTAATTTTATTGTTTCCGCCAACTAAAAATTGCACATTAGATCATGTCACAATAATTTGATTCTATTTTACATACAGAGATTTGTTTTGCCAAAATCACCACAGAGAGCTAAGAGAGAATCGTTACAGAGCTTTTTGCTTAGTTTTCCAATCAATTCGGAGCTAATAATAAATAAATAAATTCCACAAATAACAATTATTCGTGCTAAACGCATTAAAAGTAACTCACGAAATTTATTAATAAACTACGTCAATTATTAATCTAATTAAACGAAAGAATACAGTGACAACTTTTGGACTCTTATGTAAATATGTAGTTTCAGTTTTCTTCGCTGGAGCAAAGCTCTTGGATCGTAAAGATATAGCTTGAGAATATTTCTTTATCTATAATTTATTTATAGCTACTTCACTGATACACCAATTAGAGTGCAATTAGGCGCCTCTGATGGCGTATTTTGGTAGAATTTTTATTGGCTCCTTGATTTCCCCCAGACTTGTATACATCCATACATCATTTATGATTGACAATTTCACATAACGCAGATTGCTATATATATAGCTTTGGGAGGTGTGTGCATGTTTGTTTTGTGTGGTGCTGTGGGGCAACACTTAAGTGTCGCCACAATTCTTGGCAATCTTCACACTCATAAATATCTCTTCCCCAAAAAAAAAGAAAAGAATATATATAGTAAAACGAAAATCCGATATAGCCAAGTCCAAGATAATTGTCATCATTCTATTATTTTTGTTCTTGGGTTTTTTCTTTCAAAACATTTTGGTTAATTAATCTTTTGGCCCCCGCTGGCACGGGAAAACCGCTTTTCCTGTGCCACCATCGTCATCGGCATCGGGCACATTGGCCACGCGTTGTTTTGTTTTTAGCATTTTTTGTGGCCAAGAATCGCATTTGCTTTTGACTCAATAATATTTCGCTCGCCCGAAACATGTGAAAAATCAATTTTCGTATACGCTAAAAAAGATCAACAGAAAGATCAGCGTAGAGAAAAAAATTTAAATAAATAAACAAACGAAACGAAAAAATGTGTTGAAATGCGTTTGAGATTGTGGTGGGGTAATAGGGGGGGCAGGCAGGAAGTTTCTCACGTGAGACTTTGTTTGGAAATGTTGTAAATTGAGTTTTGGGTTTCCTAATGCGCACATCTCCAGCAACAAAACTGTGTCTATGGGTCTCTAGATCAATGGAAAATATCACAAAAATGTATACTTGAAAAAGGGGGAAGCATAACAAAAGGGTGTTACTTTAGGGTAATAGGGATTTTACACTTGTTTGGTTTAATTGTATTTAAATGCCATGTTCCTCTAGAAGATTTGTGTATTGATGTTTTTTTAGATTTATTCTTCTTAGATATTTTTGAATATTTAATAAATTTCTTATTTTGCCAAATATTTTTTTTTATTCGCATATTAATTCAGAACCTTCAAAAATATTATTTTAATTAATGATCACATATTTTACAACTTTGCTAATGAATGATGAACACAAGGAAATCCGTTAGAATCCCCAAAATTTATTCTCATTCAAATTGCTGACTTCCATTTACCCGAAACCGCAACAAATCCCACAAAATCCCTCAAAATTTCACACGCAACTCTTCCGCAACTGAAGCACCTGCAAAAAAAAAAAAAAAAAAAAAATTCCACGCCACTGAGGTTTCTCCCATAAATTTTCTTTTTCAAAGGGCGCGCAGCAAATGGTGTGTGGTGTAGAGGAATGTAGAAATTTTCCATGCCTGCCCATGGCACACAAATATTTTTTACAATTTTTGCAGCAAAGCCAAAGAATTGGGTGGTTGTAAAAAAAACTGCTCATAAATTGTGTGTGGTGTGCTTTCCCCAATGCCCTAAACGCACACATTACGTATACGAAAGGAATGCCAGCGAAAATGGTTACAGCAAGAAATATTTATTTCCTGGGCTTTTCCAAGCAGAGAATGTGCTTACGAAATTTCCCAACAAAAATGCTATTTATAAAAACATTTACACTAGGATTTGGGTAACCCTCTCCCCGCCGGTCCCGTGGCAAAAAAAGCAGAGAGAGTCAGATAAGATCAGATCAGAAAAAAAAGCACAACAGAAAACAGCTGTTTGCTCTATGGCGCCGCTCCGCTGCCTTTTGCTGGCCGAGAATTAGAAACAAACAAAACATGCGCTCGCAAAAGAAAAGAGCAAAAACAAGAAAAGTAGGCAGCAATCAGAAAATAGAATAAAGCTGAGAGAGCGAGAGAGTGAGAGAGTGGGAGAACTATAAACAGTAAAAAGCTCACACACACGCCACCAGGTTATGATCTGGTGCTCTCTTTGTTGTAAAAAGCTTATTTGCTTGCACTCACACTTGTTTGCACGCCGCTCACACTCCCACTCACACTCCCCACTTTCCATCTCTTTCATCTTCAGCTACACATGATGAAAAAAGAAGTGAAATAATCTTGATATCAACAGATTATGTGGGTGATAAATGGTGTGATATATATATACATACATATATTGTCTCCAATTCCTTACATCTGCGACACACGCAGAAAGCATTTACGAAGATAAAAACAATCCTTCCTTCCTCCTTGTTGTTCTGTGTGGCCCAACGCATGCACTCTCTCTCTCTCTCTCTCTCTCTTATCCAAGTCACCCGCTGCGCACGAAGCTTTGATTTACGCGCTTGCTTTATTGCACTCTCACTCACTCCCCACTCTACAGACATGCGCCATGGGCTTTACGCGCGCTCCCATGCTTGCACTGCCGCTCTCTTTTTCTCTCTCTCTCTCTGCGCCACCCCATTTAAGCTTTTCGGTTTCATTCAGAAAGCAGCATGAAACCGGCCTGTCCGCCGGGCCGCCCCATGAGAACATTGAACGCATTCGAACGCTCCGCACGTAGGCCTACACCCGTATACTTTTATTGTTGTTACTTTTGTTATTGTTGTTGCTTTTTAAAGGGCAACAGAATGAAACGATACGCGTGACTATCTCGCTTACTCCTTTCGCTTTTTAACGATATCTTTCAACCCAACCCAACCCAACCCCCGCCAGGCGATAAATGTGTAAAAATATTGAAATTAATTTGAAAATATACCAAAAATAAAAAAAACGAAATGTGAATTGAAAAATTTAAATGTGTTGCAAATTAAATTCAAGTGTCGCTGCTGCTGCTGTTGCTGGCACGACGAATGACAACGACAAAAGCAAATTGCAGATCGCAATAAATTAAAAAATAAAAGGCAGCCGAGAAGAAACGAGAAAAAGGAGGAGAGAACGTCGAGGAGAAGGAGACTGACTGAAATCTACATACAAATGTTGTCGTCGCGTTCGCTGTGGTTGTTGTGCGCGAAAAGTTCTCGATGCCAAAAAATCAAGTGATCAAAAAAACAAGACCGTAAATCGAACAACAGAACAGAACAGAAATACTGAAACAGAAACGGAAAAGAAACACCGAAACAGAACAGCAAGAAACGGAAAAGACACAGCGAAATACACACGTAAACGGAAAGGAAACAAAAAAAAAACATCAAACGTAACTCAAAAAGATGGTTGGCAAAGTCTTGGGCCTGAAAGACTTGGAGCAGTTTAGCAGTCGCCGGAGCAGCGTCTACGTCGATCCCGAGTGTGAAAAATTCTTTGAGCTGCCGCTCTTCATAGCCGCCAGCTCGAATGATATCACAACAAAATGCCAGTGCTGGCAGCTCAGTCCAGGTAATACAAATCCAGGGCATCAAATAGACGAACAATCATTCCATATCCGAGAGTTAAGATCATAAAAAAAAACACCAAACTATACAAAAATAATTGCGAAACAAAACAAGAAATTTATGTTTAAAAGTTGAAAAGTAGTGGGCCAAAAGGTTTTTAATTTAATTTAATTAAAATAACACTTTGGTTCTTCATAGCTTCCCGGACAGGAAAGGGGAGCTGTAGAGAGCTTGGGAATGTTGCAGAAAATATATTAAAGTAGAAGAAATTAATGACAAAAGAATGACAAAAATATAAAAAAAATGTCTTTCAGAACCAATTCTTCCATTGTGCTAAATAAATATTGTAAGAAATTGTATGGTACATTGCTTATGGGGCCATGTATTGTATACATACATTCCCTTACAAATATGAAACACAATTCGAATTCATTTAAAATACATATGAATGCAATTCCTGTATGAAACCCGTAAATGCTAATTAGGTTATATTTTAATAAATATAATTTAATTATGAACGCTATAAATGCTTTATTTATTTTGCATTTTGTATCCATGAATCACTTTATGGATTCTGAGAATTATTTAAAACGGAAACTGGAAGTTAAACAACAATTGGGAAGATCGTGATGAGGGAAAGAGGCGAGAATTTAAAATGTAAAAAAAGGGGGAAAAAAGGGGAAAAATCTTTTAAAAAATAAATAAAAGGGGAAGAGAACAAAAATCGCTCCTAGAACTATGAAAAGGAATGTAAGTGATTTTGTAACGTATAAAATCATGATTCTCTTTAGTCCAACCCCATCCGCACATTGTTACCCATCCATCAACAGTAAAAATAATCATTTAATGTATACAAATACAAAATTTTTAATATGTTTAACACAAATGGAAAACAATTAACGCAGTCATAAATTCAAGGAAAAAAATAAAAATAAAATAAGTAAAAACAAAAAATAAAGCAAAAAAACATTTAAACAAAAAATTTGTATCAATCAAATGGATGTGTAAAATCTTTAACCAAACCAAAATCAAAAAATAAAAACAATGAATGATACGTGAGTAGTTTAAGTATTTGAAAAAAGGCAAATAAAAGCTTTTTAATAGCGATTGGATCTGTCTCTGAATAATGACGGAAATTTAATGACACAAAACATTTATTTGTCTGATTAAAGATTGCTGCATTTTTGGTTGGGGTTTGGTATAGAGATGTGAATAATACATGCAACGATTAAACCCATTTAGATCTGTGTGTAACATCATAATATGTACAACCAATTATGATGCATTTTGTGTGGTTTTTGTTTTGCTTTTGCTTTTTTTTTGCCACACACAACAAATGAAATTGATTCGTTCATAGGAAAATTACTGCCTCCGTACGTTGTGAGTGGAATGTTGTATAAGTCCCCCCATACAAACGCCAGTTGCAGCATTTCCATATTTGTTGCTTGAAAATGCAAATGGATCGGCTGTATGGATGGATGCTGTATATAAAATGGATAGGGGGGATTAATTACCCACACAAGCTGTTGTGCGACCGAATCAGAGAGAGAGAGAGAGAGCAAGTGTGGGAGGGAGGCGGCAGGCTCACTCAATTATACCAGTTTTAATTGTTATTGCATTTCAAACAGCAATAAACACTTTTTACATACTTCTCCTCCCTATCTCCATAACTGACTTCTTATCGTTTTGTTCTTTCATCATTTGCAAATGCATTTTTACCATAAAATGACAGTTTTTAATGAGAACTGCATTAAAAAAAAAACAAACACTGCGCAGAGTACGAAAGAGTAAATAAATCAAAGGGCTAGTTGCCAACATTGTATCTGATTTTTTTTTCTGATGACTGTTATTTGATATGGCGCTGGCCGCTGGCGCTGCGTTTACCGTTCACTCTGCTTATCAGTCGAACAAGATAACACCAGGTGATAGATAGTTGAGCGATAGAAAGAGAGAGCGAGGGGTATTCCAGAGGGGAACGTCATGCAAAAATCGATCAGCTGTCTGTCGTTTTGCTGTAATGAGACTTGTCCGCACTGCAATCAATTACCCCGTCCAGATAGCTAATCAATATGGCAGCCCCCAGGCAACCCCATGCTACAGCCCATCCCCCCTCTCTCCCGATGTGGTTCAATGTGGCATTGGGTGTGCGAGCGCTGCGGGTACTCGTAGTTCAAGGGTAATCGTGGGGGGATATGTGGTGCTTGCTGTTTGTCCTACATATGGCTGTTGACCAGCTGACCAAAGCGCGATAGAAAAATAACAAACCCCCAAAGCATCGATCTAAGGTTGTCATATGGTTTATATTTCGATTGGAGGGGTGGGTACAATGGCCAATGGCTGTCAGAAATCGTGAAGATAATTGCATTTTAAACGTTTGATTGGGAGGGGTTTATGCATTCAGCTATTACTGAGAATATTTGAGTATTTACTCGGACTACTAGAAGATGAACAAAGTATCTTTAGTATTCTAGCATTAATTTATGATAATAATTTGTATATCTATCAATACTTCATTTATTGATAATTCGATACATTTATCGATAATTTATATTTATTTATCGATAAGTCTATACATCTATCGATGATTCTAAACATTTATAGACAATTCCATACATTTATCGATAATTTGATACTTTTATCGACAATTCGATACATTTATCGATAATTCGAGAGTAGCAATTATATTAACTGCCTGAATACAAAATGAAAATAAAAACACACTATATTTAATTTTTGCATACAAATATTTCACTGTTGCTGATCGAACTTTAATCGATAAAATATCAACCCTATCAATAACAAATGCAAAACATTTCAACTTTATTTCATGCCTGTTTCGTGTACTTTTCTACAGCTGATGTTAGATAAACTTCTAAGCATTGTTTGCCGATAAACATTTTTCCCAAGAAACTTTGACAACAATAAAAAATTACCATAAAATATTTATAGTTCCAGTGAATCTACCAAAATTAGTTGTGCACTTTAGTGAAAATATATAAACGACATTTTCATGGTACCTACTATACATTCCATTTGATGTTTTTTTAAAATTTTTTTTTATCAATATCAAAACTTATCAGATGCATTTTGTCAAGTATTTTATTTTGACCAGTTGTCGTATGAGTAATTTTATACATTACGTATACACCACTGAAACCGCTCTTAAAGCAGAAATTTAACTACTTATCGGTATACGAATACACGAAGCAGTGCCCACCGGTGTGCAAGTTGCGACTTTGATGATAGTGGCAAGGAGGTTTCTGTGCAGCAGTCAGGTGGGCCCCCCTAAACAATAATAACAATAACAATCATGTCATATGATTAGGTGCGCTACCTCAAGTGGTAGCCTTAAACACTGCTTCAGGCCATGGCCTGTACATTAACAGGCAGCCCCGCAGTAATAGTTAATGACCTAACCTAAGTGGGATTAGCTTGTAGTTTAATCAATGCGAAATGCTGAGCTATATTTAAAAACCCTTATCAAAAACCCTTGCTAATCGCATGCTATAATCGGAACTACTATATAATTACAGGCAAAGAGCCGGCACTGCGCTCCTATACGGAAATCCAACAGCTGCTGCAGCAGGGCAAGAAGCGTGACGTTAAGAACATACTCAGAGAGAACTCATGGCCGATCAATTCTCCCATAAGGGCCCAACTATGGCCAATGCTATGTGGCCAACACCTGACCAAGCAGCAAATGCTCGATGGCTTCTACTGGGAGATGGTACATCAGGTAATACTAAAGATACATTTATATCATAGAGTAGTGGTTTTAATTGTCTCTCTCTTTTGCCAGGTCTTTGGTACCACAGAGCTGTCGGAGAAACCAATTATGCTGCCCGCCTTTGTGGATGCCACACACTGTTTGCCGTATCATTTGACAAGCACGGGCCGTGCCGTTGCCGATCGCATTGTGAATGTATTGGGCTATGATTGCCCCGATATTACCTACAGTCCAGTATTGTATCCCATTACATCGATACTTTTTGCATTTCATGTCGGGTAAGTTATCGAGCTAAATCTATGGCTCCTCTCTTTATGGGGTAAAATATATACTTTTCCATCTCTCAAGGAAAGACCTCCTCTCTCTTTATTGTGCAATCTCCTGTTTAATCTCGCTGTGTTACCAGTTGAATGTTCTATCTATGTGTCTTTCTGAATGTTCCACCACAATCAATCAATCCAATCCACACTCTACACACACACGTGAATTGTCAATATTTGTTCGAATCATTTTTATCGCCTCTACAAAATACACAAATAAGTGGCACAATTGTAAGGCACCCTTCCCCACTCACTCGACACACCACACTATACATATCTTTCTCTCTTAATTTCTAAATACGGGGAGGGGGGTTCTGCTCTGTGCAAGTATCGCAGCTCATTGCAAATTGATGTATCGTGATTTGTTGGCTAATTGATTTGGCCAACATGCAATGAGCCCGAGGCATCAAAAAAGCGCGTAATTTCAAATGTAAATCTCAAAGTATTTTCTTTTTGAGAATATAGTACAGTGCAGTTTATGGCTTTAGGGTGCTTTAGAGTTGCCTCAAAAAGTCTAAAAAAAAAAAATGTTTCTGTTATGGGTAGAATTTTTCACATAGAATTAAGCATTAGTCTGACTAATTAGATTAATTTTTTCTAATGAAAATTTGTTAACAAATAATGACAGATATTTAGAATAATTTTGTAATATTTTTGAACGGTAAATAAAGCTGACTAAAGCTCGTTCTTAGCTCAAAATAATTTCTAGAGTTTTCTAAGATCCTTCTACAACCAGACATGAAGATGTGTTTCAGTCTGTCTGTGATTACTGTATTGTAATCGAATTGTGTTGCCCTGACATTCAGTCACACAATCATGTAACGCACTGTACATTTCCCTTTTTTATTATGTCTGGACTGAACCTCGTTCTTGACCGTTGTCAAATGATCAACGTCTAACTGTCTGCTTTACGTGTAGTTCCGCCTTTGGGTTGATTGTTGTTGCTTGTTGTTGTTGTTGTTGTTGCTGTTGTTGTAATTGTTTTGTATTACTTTATTATCAGCTCTGCTCATCATCATCATCATTGTGACGGGGGTAGCGTCGTCCCTCTACTCTTTTGTAGCTTAATCTATATAATAGACGCCGTATACAGTGCTCCGTATTTGAACAGAAATTTGGTTGAATCCAGTCAGGTGTGGACACATAAGTATGTAGAAAACTGGCAAGATCCAGTCAAATGTTGGGAATTTTATTTGGAAATTTCCAAATTACCAAAGAGAGAGAGATGGAGGGGAAGTGAAAGGTAATCTTTCAACCTACAGAGATTTATGCATTTCCGAAAGCTTTTGTTTAAATGATTCCCAGGCTTAAATGTAGATTAAAAAAAAAAGACAGCTGGTCATGTGATAACCTAGCATCTACATACGTATAGGTAGGCCCCTTAATCTGTTGCATCGCAGCTATTGAACCCATAAGATCAGATCAGTTCAGACCCCCAAACACTGAACAACAACAACAAGCGAGTAGATCGATCGTTCAAGTATGTATTATAGGTATTTGCATTTGCTGTCTCTCCTATCATTATGAATATTATCTCATATTCATTACCAATTATCTCGCATTTCGTTGACTCTATATATAGTATATATATATAGGGGAATGGCAAACAGGAGGCAGGCAGCTTATGCGCCTCACTTTTTTTTTTTGTTTTGGGTCGGAGAGCTCTGCTGCTGCTGCTGCTGATAAGCCGATTGGGGGAGAGGTCAGACCCAGACACGGTGGCGTTTGCCTTTCATTCCGAAGGTTTGTTTACACTGAGCAAAAAACAAAAAAAAATTGTGCTCTTCCTCTGCCTAGCTGTCTGTTTATATGTCTGGGAACAGACAGACATTAACATTCAATTCCGGTCGAGATCTCAAGGCAGAGTATTGTCTCTGTCGGCTATTATGATTTTTGTGTGTTTGTTTTCCCCCAGACGATGCCCAGTACAAAGTTCTCTGAATCTAGGAGAATGATGAAAAGGAACATTTAAGCTATAGAAATCTTCCTCAAACCAAGTACAACTGAATTTCCATACTGAGTTGTTTAGAAATCGGTTTGAATTGGCATAGAATCTCTAAAGATATTACTAAAGCGACTTAAAACCTTTTGATGGTTAACAAAATATTCAAAAATAAATCAACAATATAGCTCCCCCATACTTGAATATATCTTATATACATATAGCTAGATATTAATCTCTAAAAACTATTCAAAAAAACTTGTAATATTCCATTTAATTTCCAACCATAAATTGTTTACTGAAAATCTGCAAATTTTAAACCCAAAAATTATGTGAAACTTTTTGGAGAATAAACAGAATCAAAAGAAAAACAGAAACCAGCTGCGAAAAATAATAAAAAGTTATTAAAAAGTTATTAAAAAGTCGAAAACGAAATCAAAATCAAAAACGGAATGAAACGAAATGAAATGAATGGAAAAACTTTGACATGGCAGGGGCGCGTGGGCATGGGCATGGCAAATGGCGATGAGCTGCATGTTCAATCAACGCATTTCCATATTGAATATTTCACTCCTCTTTTTTTCTTTTCTTTTTTTCTTTCTTTTCTTTTTGTGTGTCTGTGTGTTTTTGTGTGTGAATTTTTCAAGTTCAAGACTCTGCCGTCCGTCGGGGTACATAAGCAAATGTTTAAAGTGATATAGATAGTAGTGCCATATGCATACGTACATATCTGTAGCTTTGAATCTACATACATATATCTGTGTATCTGTATCTGTGTCTGTTCTGTTTGCATTCTGCTGTCTGACGTCATTGCCAACTGACTCGATTCGATTCGATTCGATTCGGGGCCCCCGCTCTATCTGCAATTTGCAAATTTCGTTTCGCCTTTACCCACTTAAAGTAAACAGAGGCAGAAGGCAGAGGAGCAGTGCAGCAGGAAAAGGAAGGAAAGAGGTTGAAGATGCTCAAGGCTTCTTCACATTGTTTGTTTATGGCGCCGCTCCACGCCGCTCTGTCCCTCTCTCTCTCTCTCTTACCCAGTCTCTATCTCCCTCTCTGTCTCTCTCTATCTCTTTCTCTATCTCCCACTTGAGTGCCCTTCGTTTTGTAGTTTACTGACACACTTTTCCTAGGTGCTTGATAATCTTTGCATGTATTTTTTAGTGCAGTGAAAACAGGATTGGGGGGGTGCACACAGCCCCTAAAGGAGAGTCGAGGCTTTAAAATATTTGATTTCTTTAACTGAGAAATATCTAGAATTGTAGAGAGAGAGAGAGAGAGAGTAAGAGCTACAGCTTCCGTTACAGATTACCTGTAATTTTCTTAAATAAGAATATGTAGATATAGATTTTAAAGGGATTGTCGAGACTGCAACATTTTCCTTCCCTAAAACATCTTTCATCCCATGAATTTTGTGCGCTTAAACACAACTTTTACTGCATTTATTTATGGAATAAACATTCTCGCTTTGCATTACTTTTGCTCCTCTGCTCTCCCCTCTCCTCTGTCTTCTCTTGTTTCTATTCTCTGACTCTGCTCTGTGCTTTTGAGTATGCTAATGACGGCATAACACGTGAGCATAAAATTCGCATAAAACCTCGACTAACACACACCGAAATGGAAACAAAACAAAATGCGCTCACATATTTGTACTCTTTCCTTTATGGGCTGCATAGTATGTTTGCCCATTCCCATTCCTATTCCTATACCTCCATTGTTTCTAATGTTTATCTCGTTCCATGATGTCGTTCTGCCCCCGCCGCTCACTGTTGTTTACTGGCGGGTGTTGCGGGGTGTGTGTGTGTGCCCTACCCAAACATTCTCGCCTCATGCATATTTATTTTGCACGGTTCTAGGTAGGTGGGAGGAGGAGTGTGGCTGTGGCTGTGACTGCGACTCATCAGTGAATCTACGAGTGGTTCGTTGTTGGTCATTCAAGGCACGCACAATTCAGATTAAAATATATATGGCATATATAGTATTCCATATACGAGTAGTACTTCGAGTATGTACTTTTATTTTGATGGCTTGTTATTTTTTATTTGACGTCAGTCTTTGAGTGCGCCAGGTGGATGAGTGGGGAGAAAGAGGAGGGCGGAATATGTACAGTAAAAGGATGCATTAGAACAGACCTTATTCAGACAGAAGGTACATATATAAATACCCATATTTGTTATTAGTTCTAAGAGACGTTCTATAACCATTTCACCCGTTCCTACCTGACCTAACTAAACAAATAATAGTGTAAACCTATACAAACATACGACCATCTGTCAATGTATTCGTGAGCTTTGCATTGCTAAGCATAAGCTTATGGAAATCACTCCCCCATGCTGCTGTAAATCCTCTCCCATTCTGCTGTATGTGTGTTACAAGTTCTCCCAATCTGCCAAGTTCTTCCCATTTTGCTTGTGTGTGTCAGAGTGCTCTCCCTTTCTGCTGTCTATGTGTCAAAGTTCTCTCCCTTTCCTCTGTATATTTGTTACAAGTTCCCTTCCATTCTGCTCTATGTTTTAGCAGGGCATACAATAGTCCACCATGGCTGACTTCTTTCTATTTGCTTGTCTGCATTCTCTACCCCCCCAATTAGCAATTGAAAAATGTTATTTTGCGTTTTTTTTATTTAAATTTATTATATGTGTGTGTTTCTGTGGCCCGTCCAACCATCTCTCTTGGCTTTTGGCAATATTTGCATTTGTTTATGTTTTGAGTTTGTTGAGTTAATTAAAGCAGAGCAAAGCCCCATAGAGGCACCGGATAATTCCTGTTTTCTGTCTTTTCTATCTTAGGCTGAGACTGTTTAGATGTGATACTATTTTTAGGCGGGTTTTTACGACTCTTCTCACCTACTGCCACATAAATTCCTCGACACGTGCTCTCTGACGTCTGAATAAAAATGGCACCAGTTCTTGTGTCTTATATCAAAAAAAGGCTTCGTACTTCTGTTCTATATCTCACTTCCCCGCTCTGTCCATTCTGCGATTGCAGTTCCAACTTTTTGTGGTGTAGCTATTGTATTTTTGTTCACCCACTTAAATAAAGCTCTCAAAAACCTTATCGCACATACAATACGATGGGGTATACATATACATATGTATGTGTGTTTGGTAACCCTAACGATTTATAGTTTATAGCGTTTTATTATGATTATTTTTGCTGGGGCCTTAATTGCCTAATTAGAGGCTTATTGGTGTGTACGGAGACAGTTCTTTGATTAGTTTTGAATTTTACTATAAATTGTTTACTTTTTATATGGCACGGTAGTTGGTAGGGGCTTATTCTAGGGTATGTTGTGATTGTGGGAATGAATGTAATAGGCTGAAGAACAAAAACAGTTAAACTTTAGAGATATTTAGGACTACAAATGCTGCAGATCTATAGCTCGAACCTGATCTGTACTTGTACTCCTTCTTGGTACTATCCTAGGTGCTAGAATTATGTAAATTTCTTAACATTTCCTGCCTTTAGCAGGGTGTTTTATAGTCCTACTCTATCTACCATAACATTAATTTCGATTCCAATTTAAAATTGTTGACTTTAAGCTTGTTCTTGCCTCTTGTCTCTCCGTCGTCGTGTCGTCGTTTGCTCTTATTGATAATGATGGGTCATTAAAACTTGAGCCTGTCGCCAGTTGAATGCAAATGTTTGCAGATTAATGCCACATTGCATATTGCAATGCCAATTTTGAATACAGTCTCCCTCGTTCTCTCTCTCTGCGTCATGTTCTATAAATAGATTCGTTCTCTGCGTGCGATGTCCCCCCTTGTAAGATATTTAATAAACTTATCAAATGTTTGCCAACTTGGTTGGGTGGCTTTCCGCAACAGATAAAGTTCAATGGGCGGTCGTACACTGCTCTTCGTACTCCTGTCTACCCGGTCTCTCCTCTCCTCTCCGCTCTCACCGCTTTGGAAAAGCCAATTATAATTAAGAGCAATCTTATAAACTAAGCCAAACCGCCTTAGGCTAGTGTAATCCACTGATAAGTGCCCTGGCCAGGGCACGGCACGGCACAATCCACTGATAACGATTGCCTTTTGTTTACTCGAGAGGCGTTTGGAAAGCAATTAAACTTTGTAATACAAAAGCAAAAATAGAAACAGAAGCAGGCAGCAATGGGAATGAAATCACAAATCAATATGGAGGCAGAGGCTCCTTCTACTCCTTATCACTCGCCATTAAAAGAGGAAAGGTTCAATGTGGTTCAGTATCTAAATTGAATTTAAAGTCCCCCGAAGCGGGACTGATTGCTAATTGAGGTTTAAATTTTGTATTAAATATTTACACATATTTACACAGAAAATTTGTCATGAATTTTGAAATGTGGTTTTGTAATCAAAGTATTCATCAGATAAAAGCTAATGAATGCAGAATCTGCGGAATTAATTTGATCTAATTTTGTAATCAAATAATCAGGCACGAGTACATATACTATATGTGGCATACAAATTGCCTGCTAATTATGGTTTTTGCAATTGAAGACTGCGGGGAATATTGGCAAAGTGATGGTCAAAGTGCAGTCCAGAGACAGAGCCAGAGAGTCGGCATTCAATTTAATTTTCCTTTGCGTCATTGCGGTAATGCATTTTACTCGATTCGAGCGACAGAACCACAAACCCCACATATATACCCTACATATATACCATACATATATACTTGTAGCACCTCTCCTCCCCTCTCTCTTTTGGCTGATGGATGCACAATCCCCTCTCCTGGCTGATGGCTGCACAATCAGCCATCCAGAGCTCTGAGCTCTGAGCTGCAGTAGTCTATTCTATAGTACAATTAAATTAGAACCAGCTCTGTGTCGTTTATTATTGAGAGTGTTTGATGGAGGGTGCGGGGATGGCGTTCTCTATAGAGGTGGAAGGCTGTAAAAATTGTGGTTGAGGTTAGGCCTGTCATTGGATTGATAATTGTTAGGAAAAACTGCAATTTGATCACATCAATAGACGACTGACTGGCTGGGCATATAGATATTGTTTTACCATACATATATTATATTACATGTGTGCAACTCGATAATTTGGTTAGATTTATGAGGATCATATTTAAGCAGAGAGCATTCACTGAGTGAGTGATTAACTTATGGCAATTTATTATGCAGTTTTTCGAGGTGATTTCAGCTGGGAATATTATCAATTTAAAGTATATCTAAGTAGATTACTGAATAGGAATGGAATTTTAAGACACCTTTAAGTGTTTAAGATGATCTCTGATTTGTGAAATGCTATAGGTTATACTATCTAGAATATTTTCTAATAATTATTACAAATATTACAAGACCTTATGGCACTTAACTTGGCACTTATAGTGTCCTGCCCTTAAGGTATTTCAAATAAATCCCAGATAAATTTTGCCTTAGTTTTGAGTATCAGTTTATCATCAAGCAAAGTCTATTGACTATCAAACCTTGCTTATAGTATTATATATGCATATTCAATAACAATAGTTTGATTGTGTTTAAATACAACTATTTCTACTATAAACTTGGTAGTGAATAATCAACTATAATTTCCATACGAAGCTGCAAATGGGCGCACACAGATTAATGCTTGAAGTACTTTATTAAGTAATCTAACTAATCTACTAACTACTCTAGTAAAGGGGATAATCTACTATGATCCACCACACATTTCTTATAGTATACCTCTTCTAATAATCTCTCTCTCTCTCTCTCTCTCTCTCTCTCTCTCAACTCTTAAATTTCCCTTTACAGAGGAGGAAGCCTATATGTGCCTTGCCGGTTTGGTGGGCAGCAAGGAGAAGGTATTCATCAATCAAACCAAACTACAGCATGAGGTCACCTGGAAGACGGTGATGCAGATAGCCAAAAAGCACACGGTAAGCACATCAGTCAATCAATCAATCAGTCAGAGGTTAATCAAAGAATTTACTTATAGAAAAGTGCCATTTCGTATTTCCAACGTATTTGTCCGGGCCTAAAGCTGGAGCGCGTATTCATGGACTGGTGCTGGTGGATATTAGCCGGTCTACCCTTCCAGCATCTGGTGCGCATTATGGACTGTTATTTCCACGAGGGCATCAAGGTGCTATACCGTGTGGCCCTCGTTGTGCTCAATCTGTTCCACAAGGAGTGCCAGTCGAACAACGAATGGAGTCCGGATAATATTAAAAATGACATTGGCAATGCTTTGATTAAATTCTGCAAGAAGATACCAGTGTCACCGGCGAAACTACTCCATGCCGCGTTTAGTATTAGGGGACTGAGGTGGGCTAAAAAAATACCTTAAATATCATTCCAAATCAATGCTAATCTATTTCTCTGTACAATTTATAGTACCCAGTATATTTCTAGAATATTTATCAAGACTGAAATGCTACTAAAAAGCCGTTCCGTGCTCAATAGCGGTTCGAAGCAATTAATCAAATCGCGTTCAAGTGATAATCTGCCCACTAGTCAGTCGCAGGTGAACATTCAGATGATGTCGCATACATTGACCATACGTGAGGTATGTTAATCCTTATCCTTATTATATACCCCCCTGCACTACTGCCCCCCCACCCACGCTCAAACAAACCAAAGCCCACACATTACACCAAAACAAATACAAAAAGAAACTATAGACCAGGCCATAGTATAGTAAAAGGTACTACCTCTGGTAGACACCCCCAAAATGCTCTCTCTCCCTCTCTCTCTATACACAGCACATATACAAAAACACTTTTATCTAATGGTAAACTCTTATTTCCATCTGTTTTTATATATATCTTTTTTTTTTCCTTCTTCTGGTTATGTTTCTGATACAACTTTTGAACGCACCAACAAAAAACCCACAAAAATCAAAAAAAAAATACAAAAAAAAACCAGAAGCTGCACTCCGAGAGCTGTCGCAATTTGGTATGAGGCTAGACAAACAAATTATTCCAAATTATAATACAAAATATATACTATCTACCCAATACTATACTGATAATGATAATGTGTTATACTGCTGATGTTTGGATTGATTCTTTGCTTGTTTCTTGTTCTCGGTTGTTAATATTACTTTGTTACTTAATATATGTGTATACCAATATATAGTATACTATTTAATAATGTTTATTGAATGAGTTTCTTCAATTCAGTTTCATTTTGTTGTTCAGCTATGGAAATTGCGCTTGAGTTCAAGTCGATTGTTTCGGGAAAAAAAAAAAAAACTTGTATAGAATGAAGATAATGCATGAGATTAGATGAGGGGATACGTAAATAGTGAACAACGATTATGTCTGTTGAATGTTAGAAATGATTAAAATAGAAAATTATATAGTACGCTGCTTGGCAGTGTCTTCAAACATTATGATTATGCAATACAGTTGTGATTTCAATGAAATTTTATCGTTAATTACTATTTCTGATTTATTGATAAGACATTGCCACTGTCTTGCAACATATTATAGGAAGCATTTCTACCTTTGAGTTAATAGAAATAGGAAATGATTTAAAATAAATAGTTGCTATATTTATTTCATATAATATGCGCATTTAAATATTATAAAAAAAGAAATCACTTAGTGAATTTGCCAATGAAAGTTTGAAATACTTTAGCAAACTTTAATTTAGTTTAATCTCAAAGCCAAAAATTTCCCAGACTTATCAATGCCCCAGATTTCCAGGACTTATCAATACCCTAGGCATCATATCTTTCTACGAAATTTCCCCAAATGCCAATACGAGTATCTCCCAATCTCCAATTGACAAATTCGACTCGAGTTTTTTTTGTTCGTTCTGCTGCCACTTGACTTTTGCGTTGTTTAATGTGCTCTATATTTTTTTTCTTTTTTTTTTAATTTTTTTTTTTTGTTGCTTTGAATGAACTAACTTTTGTGTGAGCTTATGGTTAATGTTTCATTTCGTTTCGTTTCTGTTTTACTTTACTCAAAACAAAGCTAAAGCACAGCCAAAAAACATACAAACAAAAAAACCAAAAACCCAATCATGATTATAATAACAAATACATAGTACAAAATATACCCAAAAAACCCAAAACAACTACATGCCGCTTTATATACAAAAACAAACAAGCATACATATATACATATATATTTTACATAGCTTTCTATTCAAAAATATATATACTCCAAAAGATAACAGAAACAGAAATATACATACATAAAACAACAAAATATCCTGCAGTACATAATATATCTGCTCCTCTTTATATTGAAACAAAAAAATCTTTATAAAAATGTTTATTCTATTTTTCTTGTACCCTTTATTTTTGCTGCCTTGGCAAACGAATGAATGAATGAAACGAAAAAAAAAAAAAATCTCAAAAAACATTTTGCGTACGCTTTTGATCAATGTACAAAATATTCATCAAAATATAACTTCTGCGGGTTCATTTGTCTTGATTTTTCGGGTGCATACCACACACACACATATATATATATAAATATATTCCATATATAGGGCGAAAAGTCGCCTGGTCATAGAGCTATCGCAATGGGCGTCTATCCCATACACAATCTGAAAAGTCAAGTCTGTAAGAACGAAGATGTAAGTGCAAAAAGTCAAAGTCAAAAAAACTCCACTCTCCACTCCACGCTACAGTGAAACCTCCAAACCACCCACCACAACCACAACAACAAACATAAAGTTTTATTATACATATATCCAAGCATAGCTTAATTATTATCAAAAGCTTTCAATGCACTCTCCTTATGCATTCCATATTTACGTATCTGTATTTATTCAAAAAAAAACTCTGCATGAAATGCTGCAAAAATTTTTCAAACCATCTAATTGGAACTTGAATTCGATAGAATTTTTAGAATTTTAAAGATGATTTTAGTTGAATTTTTTATACCACAATATATGCTAGTACACATCCCCTATATGATTTTTTAGACTGGGTATTAATCGAAGCTAGAGACAAACAAAAGAGAGATAAAATCTCACTCAATGTGTCTACCTCCCCTTCCCCGCCATATCGTATTCATCATTTATACCCCCACATATCTCTCGCCTATAAATGACATTTTTTTTTTTTTTGATTTGATTTGATTTGGTTTCGTTTTTGCAATATATATATCCATCTATATATATCTTTTCATAGCATTTTGGTTTGCCGGGCACAAAGAATTTCATAAAAACCTGGACGGATAGACAATTTGTAAGCATTGCATTGCATATTGAGAAAAAAACAAAAACAAAAAAAAAAAACCCCATCCAAAAATCCAAATATCTACCTACCATTTGCCATTTCCCTCTACATGTATCCCTCCCTTCTTCATATGAAAAAGTGAATGCAATTTCCCGTTCCATTTGTACTTCCCAATCGACAAAATCAGTTTCGTGCCGTCCTAGAAAATATGTTCTAGACAATCGTTTTGTCTATGTAAAAGTCTATGTCTGTCCCGCCTAGACAATAGAGATAACATCTATGGATCATCAAAAAAAAAAACTCATCATCTTCCATACATAAATCAGAAAATAAAGTTTTACAAGCGCTTGCTGCTGCTGTCTACAGTTTGAGCTGAACTGCTGCTGTAGATACTGCCTACAGTTTGAGATGCTGTTGTAGCTGCTGCCTACAGTTTGAGCTGCTGTTGCTGCTGCTCCCTACAGTTTGAGCTGTAGCTGTAGCTACAGTTTGATTGCTGCTGCTGCTGTTGTAGCTGCTGCCTACAGTTTGATCTTCTGCTGTCTACAGTTTGAACTCCTGCTGCTGTAGCTGCGCCGTAGTTATATTCTGTACCAAACCAACCCACTTAGAACCCCTTAGTGCCCTTACCCTTACCCCCCCCACATAGATATGTTGAGAGCTCTTTTACCCGTTTATACGTACTATATATATATGTTACTTTTGGCTTTTAGTTGGTTTTTCGTTGGCTTTTGGCCGTTTTAGTTCATGTTACTTCACGTCTTTCTTGAATACCCGCCTACTACGTATATTTACTCTTGTTTTGTCATTGGCTAATTGCTACCCACTTAAATCAGTTACTTGTACGAGTAGTTGTAGCAAAACTGAAGCAACTCTCTTTATAATACCAAGAAAACTAATCTGATATCTGTATCTGTCCTTTAGCTATTCACGTTGTGGTCATGGCTGCCCGTGCGGATAACAATGTACCAACCGGTGCTGCTGTATACCACAGAGGAGCATGGCTGCTCTCTGACCACATTCTATGTGCGTGTGGAGCAGCATGAGCCCACGCTGCTCATGATCAAGACTTGCAATAATGAGGTATGTTTCGGGATAAAACACTATCCACTAGATCGAACTAACTCCACTTTAATTCTAGGTCTTTGGCGCCTATTGCTCGTCGCGTTGGTTTGAACGAAATGTCAAGGATGACAAGGGCCAGCGACAGGCCTACTTTGGCACTGGTGAAACCTTCCTGTTCTCGCTGTATCCGGAGCGTGCCAAATACCCCTGGGTGGGCATTGAGGGTGACAAGGATCTGGGACACAGTTCCGAGCTGTTTATGGCAGCCGATTCCAAAATGATTACAATCGGTGGCGGGTAAGTCTTGAATTCTTTCGATACCTGTTTCACTTACTAATATATGGCTTCTCTTCCATGTTCGTTGCTCTTTAGTGAGGGTCAGGCCATCTGGATGGATGAGAATATACGTTTTGGCAAAACGGATGGCTGCAAGACCTTCAACAATCCCCCGCTCTGCCCGTCCGGTGACTTTGAGATACGTGTGCTGGAGGTCTATGGCTTTGTGGGCATCTAAAGGGGTGATCCCCCTCGGTATCACGGAAGCTCTGTTCAATCCAACCAATATTGCCCGCCGATGATCAAGTGCTCAGCCAAAAACCGCTAACCCCGACCTATCCCCTATGCATCTCCACCACCACCACCAAAAACACTCAAACCTAAAGATTTCACCACACAACTCCTACCTACCGCACCTCCTGGCGGAAGATGATGATCGTAGGGAAGCAGAAAAATGTTTAAACATTTATAAAAACTCTATTTATAAATATAAATGTATCGAAGAAAGTGGCAGGCAGCAAGCAGCTGCCTTCATGTTAATGTTAAATGTTTCAAAAAACAAAAAACAACAACCAGAAAATGAAGATAAAAACATACAAATTATATATTATATAATGGAAATACTCTGTGAGTTAATGTTTCAAAATGCAAAAAAAGCTTTGAAATTACAATACAAAATAGTTGTTATAATAATAATAATGATAACCCCCCCTATACACATACACATATACTTTATATATAAACATAAACATATATATATATATTATACGTATGCATAAAGAATAACTACCTACCTACCTATATAATGTGTGTATAACTAAATGTAAAATTTGTATTTCTATAGCCCAAGAATGAAAAAATGTTATGAAGAAAGAAAGCGAAAACCCCCCGCGAAAAAATTTAATATTGAAAATGAATGGAGGGGAAAAATGAAATGTTTATATTATTGTTTATTATAATTTTCGTTTAGCATGTACTTTTACACATACTATATATATATTTTCTTTATTTTTTGTTTTCTGTAAACCAAATTTACTGACTTGACTGAATTCGTTATTAATGTTGTTAAGATTGCTATTATTATTATTATTATTATTATTATTATTACTATTGCTATGTGTATAGAAAAGTGTGTATGAAAACTTGTATCAAATTGCATTGCAGACCCGAGTCCGAAAGTGTCTCTACTCCATCATTTGGTCGCAACAAACAAAAATATATATAGATAAAGCAAAAAAAAAAACCCACAAAATGTTTCGATTAAAAGCTTACAATGATTATGCTCAGATACAACAGATACCATAATATATATTAGCTGCACAATAGCCCAATACAAATGTAAGGCCAACAGAGTCTGTTTACTGTTTAAAGTACAGTCCAAAGAGAGACAGACAGAGAGAGATCAATCCACAGTACTCATATCAAATTGATCTCAAATTGGAAACAAAAATATAAATATAGCAAGCAAATGTATCACAAGTTGAAGGCTAACTACATAAACAAAAAAAAAACGATGGAAATTCAATAATTATTTTAAGATTCCATTCCATATTCAATACCAACGAAATTCTTTTGCTCACACACACACACTCATACACGAAATTTTTGCACACTTTTCTAGTCACTTTTATGTTTAAAAAAAAAAGAAAGAACGAAAAAAAAATACGAATACGAATATGATGTGTGTGGATAAGTCTCTTCCTGTGCATAGTAGCTAGCTCTCTTGATCTGACTTTGAGCGTTGGCAGACAGACTCTGTTGGATCATTGCACTACTCAGAAAGCGAATTGTTTTAGCAACTAAATATGGAAAAGCCACAACGAAAATTGAAGATGAAGGGGAAAAACTGAAGACAATGGGCCACAGATTGCAACACCACCAAAATGACAGGCAAACAACACTCCACAATAGATTGTGGAGGCTGGTACTCCACAATATACATACTACCTATATATACCTTACCCATGCAATCTGTGGGTTAGACAGTTGGAAGTGCTACAAGTAAAATGTATGAATAGTTCTTTAGGTTTTAAACAAAAAAAAACTCTCTGTGTTGTTGTTGTTACTATGATTCAATATTGTATATGTGTATATGTATGAAATAATCGATCTAAACATTATAAAATACCAACTGATCCATGTTAGTTGGTATACCCCAAGCTGATGGTCCGCCAATACACATGAGCTAAAGCTAAAGCTAGAGCTAAGCTTAGTATATATAATAAGAGTATGAAATCTGTTTGTTAATTGTTTTCTGAATGTGAATTATAGTACTTTATTTTGGTTAACTAATTCTTACACAAACACGATCGATGATAATATGTTTTATAGAGCTTAAGACGGAGTGGAGTGGCTTGGAGATTGTTTGTGGCATTGACTCAGTCGTTCTCCACATGGATTCTACGAGATTCTCAGCGAGGAGTGGGAACGCATGAACAGTATTTGTTAAAGCAAAAACACTACAAATCTTTTGTACATACAAAAACAAACTGTTTTTCTATCTGAATTGTTCTCAATGTGTGTAGTTTATATACTATTTGATATATGCATATATACTATATATATTATTACCCATAAACATAAACATAAACAAAAACATATATATATATTTATATTTGAATGTTATTTATGTGTAGCTCTGCAAGTGAAATGAATATAGATATAGATATATATTAGCCAGCAGCTAAACTTATCCCATAAATCATGCTAAAGTGATCGTGTGTTATCTGTGTACCCTTTAACCCTTAACAATAATTTATGCAACAAACTGGAATTAAATGTACATCCTACATACTATATATAAAATATATATTATATTAAAAGATCAATCAAGTGTGTGTGTATTGCTCTGACACTGAAACAACGAGTGTTTGGATTTATTTGAAAATATTGTTTTTTATTTTAATTTATGCATAATTTTTAAACAATAAATTCTAAACGCATACACACACATAAAAAACAGACAGACACTTACTTACATACACACACATTTATATATTGTAGGAGAAGCGTAAATTTTATTCAATAAATTAAATATATTATTAAACAAAACAAGAATAATTATTATTATAAAAAATATATATATGTATGTTAAATCATTTTAGTGGATGTATAAAAACAAATGGAAACGAAAAATCAAATAAAATGAAAAAAAAAAAAAAAAATTATTAAGAAATTATTTTCAATATTTTAATTTAACATTTATGCGTTCTTTATGTTTCTTAGTTGGATAAAAAGGATACCAGATCGCTTTACTATGCATTCCTCATGTAACTTAGCAGCTACCTCTATGTGCACCATTTTCTTGTTAATTTTTGAGCCACAAAAGTAAACCAAAAACACAAAAAACAATAGAAAGCAACTTAGAGGGCATACTACTGCCTGCTGCATTGCACAGGTCGCTGTTGCAGAGGGTACAGCCCAGGAAACTCTGATACGGCACCAATGGATCCGGCGACTCGTCACAGCTGAAGCCCGCCGGCGAGGAATCGCCAAAGAAGCAGGAACGACGCACAAAACGCGAACTTCCAGGCACTGTCAAAATAAAACCATAAAAAAAAACACACATTTAATACATCATTCTTAAACATATACTATACATATATGTATAGTACGTGTTTTTGTTGTGTACTTACTACCCTCATAGTACTTGGTCAGGCAAGTGGGTTCCACGCCTTGGGGGTTGTAGGATCGCATGTCGCCCAGGACTTCAACGGCATTACAATCCGTCTTGGCTATGTCATCGCCCGCAAAAATCTCCCCACACCCGGGCTCGTTCACGGAATCGCATTCAAAGCAGGTAATCGCCAGTGCTATAAAGGGGGTGGGGGGGTGGTGATGACGACATGCGTAAATATGTGTGTCAACAAACGAGAGTAGAAGGAGGAGGGACTGGGACTGACACTCACCTGTGCTGACCAGCGTGACGAGCAGCCACAGAGAGACAAACAGACGCATTGTTGTACCGTACGATCTCCACCGTCCACTGTGGGGCCACTAATGGGGCTCTGTGAGTGTTGGTAGGTGATTCAAAAGATTTATGTATGGATGATACAGATGCGATTCTGTGCTACAGATGTTTTTTTTTTCACAGTCTTCACAGATGCTGCCGATGGCAATCACATTATAGTATATATAGTAGTGTCTACAGCTAGTGTGTCTATACCGACTATTGACTACCCAGACAAGCGACTACCGGACCAGCGACCAGCGACTACCGACTCGAAGCGTTGCACACATGAGACTGAACAGCCACCCCACAGCACAGAAACAGAGCTCTAAGGCAGCGAACAATCGCATTCAGAATGTGAATTTTCATAAACAGATTTTCGTGTTCATTTTCTTTTCTTTTTTTCTTTTCATTTTGGCTTCCTGGCATTTATACGAGCGTACCTTCGAGTATATCCATGTGAGTGGAGGGGGCGAGAAATACCGACCGCATTCGTGTTGACATTGTGGGTCGAATGGAGGTGGGAGCACCTCCATGGTGTATATGTGTGTTTGCCCTGGCTGCCCTTCTCCATCTATCCATTTATCCATCCATCGTGAAAGCCAGAGAAAATTCATTAGTGGCATTCGAACAAATAAACAATTTGGCATTTTTTCGGTGTAAAATTAGTTTTTATTAGTTTGTATTTGGCTCTCCGAATTGTGTTGTTTGCCATCTTTTCGGCTTCGGCTTTGGCTCGTAGTTGTGGGGTATTTGCGTGGCCAAAATGACGTACTAAAAATGGGGGGCGTATAAATTCCAACTTAATTCTTGAAATTGTCAGATTAACAACTAAGAACTCTCTCTCTTTATCATGGCAAACAAACTATACAAAGGTATGACTAAAATTTGACTAGGTCTTACAATGGATCTCTGATTCATTTAGGGTATTTGTGTGGCCAAAAGAAACACAATTAATGATATCATATGATTGACCCCCATGGCCTCCGCGCCATTGCAGTAGTTCACATTGTCGCACACATGGCAGCTGGCATTATTGACTGCCGTCAATGTGGGATCCATTTTGCACCACATATCTGTGGCATTCACCTCGCCAAAGTAGCAGCCACGCACCACTTTGCGTATGCCATTTTCTGTGTGGGAAAACAAAACAAAAGGTTGTAGGGATAAGTAAGTCTACTTTTGGGCTAAAAGTTCTATATATATATGTATTTAGTCTTTATGTAGTATATGTATGTGAATTCTTTTCCATGTTTCCATTCTAAATGTAGCCAAAACTATCAACGAACGATGAGCGTCACCCCGATCGTCTGGCAGAACTATTAAAAAATTGTTGATATAGTGCGACAGCTGTTTGTTCAAATATGTAATCCATTCTATAACAACAAAGTGGCAAATAAACTATATCTATTCATTGTGATCAGATCATGAACTGATTTGGGAACTATTTTGAAAACAGTATGCTATTATAATACAAAATTTCTAGAGAGTTTATCATGTCTATCCTGCATATATCTGACTAACTTTTGATGTATTTTTTTTAAATAAATGTTGAATTTTTTTAATCATTAATCATAATTTATTTAAACATCATTCATTAATTTTAATGATTTAATTTAATTTCTATTCATTCTTAAACTACTCTAAAAAATTTCTATACCTATGTCTTTGTATATATGTATTTTCAAAGGCAAAGTAGCCATAAATCACCTTAGAGTGCATTTGTATCGCTTTCAACTTGTACAAATAATTTGGAAACATTTATCATATATTTTCTTAGAAGCAATGAAATTGTCATAAATCATCTTTAAATGCGTTAAACATCTTGAAACATTTAGAAACTATTTTTGTAAATTAATTTTTTTTTGTACATTTTCTTTAGGTAATTTTGTAGCATAATAAGTGCAGGAAAATACACATAAATGAAGGAATTTCCACCAGTAATTTTCTACCTGAATATATTCTAAATAAATACTATATTTATCTCTATAATTTAGTTTGCCTATAATCCTCCATAGCACGGATCAATACTGAACAAGGATCCTTCTTTTTCTACTATATACTACAACCTTTCTTTCTATATTCTTTCTTCATTTCTCAACCTTAATAATTTAGATTTGATTCCTAAAAATTCACACTAAATTTCACCCTAAATTCCTATGACTTTTTTTAATCCCTTAAGTTCTTTGAGAACTCCACCCTATACTCACCCTTGAAGACCCGCTTCAGACACGCCGTCGCATTCACGCTGAGCAGATCGTTCTCCAGGAATCGGGGCGGTGCAATATAGGCGCAATCGTATTTGAAATGATTCTCGACTTCAAATTCCTCGCCGCAGCTCGCCTCGTAGACAGACTCACAGGCATAGCACTTGATGGCATAAGCTGCTTGTGGCATTGGAAAAAATATGAAAAACACACACGAGAAAAAGATGAAAAGATGAAAAGCTGCGTCTTATTTATGGCCAAAAATGAGATCAGACCACAGGGGAGCCACAGGAGGACAGCAGCAAGCACACAACAAAAGTACGTATAAAAAAGAATAATTAAATATCCAAAAAACACAAATGTCAGAAAATGGAAAATTCATTCAAGCTTAAGATGGCATTTGGAAAAACGAATGTTAGATACTCTTACAAGAGTATCTGGGAGGCCAGAGATCTATGGAGTGTTGGGTAAGAGTATAGCAAACATTTACTTATTCTTTTGGCAGTTATATATACTAGAGTTTAGATAGTTTTAGACAGTTCATTGAGTTATCTCTAGTTAGGCATTGCCCAATCAATTCATACCGATCGAAACATCTCTTTTTCCTCCAATTTAAACACCCTCTCACACCTATGATAGCCCTTCCAAGGGTATTCCAAATCAACTCCACAGATATGCGGAGTGTGGGATAAGAGTACTGCAAACATTTACATATTCTTTTGACATATATTCTATTGATATATACTAGAGTTTAGATAGTTCATTGAGTTATCTGTAGGAAGGCATTGCTTAAGCAATTTATACCAATCGAAACATTCCGATTTACTCCACTTTAAACACCTTGTCACACCTGTAATAGCCCTTGCAAGTGTATTCCACATCAAATGCAAAAAGAAAAGCAAAAAGCTAAAAATCAAAAGCAAAATGCAAAGCCAAACAGAAGCGTAACAAACCTGAGGCCAGCAGAGAGAGGAGGAGGCGTGCCAAACAACAGTAAATATTGCCGCATATTTGCAGGTGGGAGAGGAGCAAAAATCCGAGTGTGTGTGTGTGTGTAGATGGACGGAAGAAAAGGCACTTTTCCGTAGGAACACTTTTCCTTTTTGGATTGTATTTTATTGGATGGATTTTTATAGGGGAATAATTCAAGCTGAACGCTTATTATATATAACTCTTTTCACTCGCCGCCAACGCTGCTCTGAGAGTGCCCGGTCTCTAGCAATTGGAACGATCCACTCGAGATTTAAATATAAAATATTATACACATATATATCCACAACGTATACAAAACGTATAATATATCTATCCACAATATAAAGAAATGTGTTCTGTGCTTTCTGTTTCTATAAATTATTTGTAGGATGGGGGCGGGGGGCTTGCTTTTGGGGCACGTAACACGATTGTAAACACGCGTCTTTCCTGCGCTTCACTTTGCTTTTGTTTCCTTTACTTGTTTTTTTTTTTGGCTTTTCTATACTACAAAAGTTTTACCCTAAAGTTTTTTCCCGCTTAAATGCCAGCCAGTCGACGCGGCTGCCAACGAATTCGAACTGAAAGAATGCCGAAAAGCATTTCCAAATTCAACTCCTTGTCTCTCTGCCTCTTGTTTCTGCATCTCTTTTGGCCTCTCCCACACTGCCTGCCACACTGCCTGGCACTCTTTCTCTCTCTCTTTTTTGAGTGCTGGCTGGTGCGGAAGAAACTTTATGGCCTTTATTTCGTCTGGCGTCATCGCTCACCATTTTTAATTTGTCTAATTTTAATGAACATTTTGCTTCTGGCTTTCCCAAAACGAAATGGCTGGCGGGCCACCCGCACATGTTGTCGGGGGTGTGAGTGAGTGGAGAGAAGAGACTGCCTGGGAGAGAGAAGAATAGGTCTAGCTAGCTGCCACCTCCACCTTATATGAATACATCTTGGACTTGTTCTTGTTCTATTATCGGCAGGAAAGAGAGAGAGAGAGTTCCAAAAGTTGAGTCCAAAGAGCAAGGCCGACTGGCTGCATCATGATGAGTCAAAGACAGAAGAGAACGAAAGTGAATGACATTTTTGAATATAACAATAAATCCGGGTGTCTCGTGTGTATCACAGAAGAAATGGCAAAGAAATGTGAAGAGCAGAGGCATAGCTTATGCAGCAATCATCCATGGCCATTGCAGCGGCGTCCTTTTATCGATTTGAATTCAGTCCAGGCCACTTTTCTGCAGACCAATTTTTGTCAATTTTGGCCAATCTATTTAATGGGTTATTGATAAAAATAGATCAATGTGGGGTGTGTCATCCCTTCAACTTTAAACCATTTATTGTATGTCTTCATATCTACCTGAATAACTGCCAAAACTACTGAATGACTATCCATATCCGATCCATAGCCATACATTGCCTTAAAGTATGCTTTACAATTTTGTTATTTTGGCATAAAGTTTGAAAATAACGAAGAAATATACTCATATGAATTTCTTAGAAATTCCTCTGAAATTGAAGAACTTTTGTTGTTACAATAACGAAGGCTTAGATGTGTACATCAATGGAATATAGAATGTATAATGAAAAATCTCATATGGCAGTCGGTAGGTAACCAAATCTTAAAACAATATTCCGAGTAGATTATACTAGGCCAGCGTCAATAATGAATGAGAACAGAATGTAGAGTATGGTATAATGGAAACACCCAATGCCCAAAACCAACATTTAAAGAAATTATATTCAATATATTCACAGTCTACAGTTACAGAAGAGTCTCCCCAAATACAATATAATACCAACCATATAAGTGGATAATTAACAAAATGTTTATTTTTGAAATAAATAAAGCGTTTCGAATGCAGGAAAAAAATATTCGATGGGTGCACAACAATAAGCACAGTTTCATATGCAAGAGAAATGCTCAAGCGGATCCTTTCAAAGCTTTCGATAATAAAAGCGCACAACATCTATTTATTATGGATATGGAAAGAGAGAGAGAGAGTGAGTCGCTCAGTCGCTCTCTGCACTCCGCACTCCGCGCTCTTAGGCCAGCAGACGGGCCACACCGAAGAAGAGCAGAATGGCGCCGGCAATGGGGGCGAGGGTGGCAGATCCATTGCACTCGTCCTTGGTGCACACGTCACAGCTCAGCTGCTTGGCAAAGGGCAGGGAGGGGTCCGTGCTGCAACCCTTTTCGGTGTTGCTGATGTCCCCAAAGTAGCAGCTGCGCACCACCTGCGGGTGTCCAGGAACTGTAGGAGCAGGAGAAAGAAAGAAGGAAAGTGGATTTCAGTGCATTATTTATGCGTATTTAGATATTGATATTGGGGTGTATTTATGGGGAAATATTTGATTACTAAATTTCAACTGGCTATTAAAGTTTAATGGCCTTTTTTTCTTTTGTGTTTAAGGCACCTTAAAGTGCACCGAACTATTTTGCTTAAATTTATTTCCAAATTTATTCTGCCATTTAAATTATTCCACTGATTGTATGTATACGTGCTGGAATTTATAATTAATTGCTTTAGAATTTTCATCAAATAGTTTTTCCACCGTTTAATGCAATTTCCAATATGGTTGTGTTCATTTTGATGGAAAATTAAATTGCAAATTAATTAACCAATCAGACAATTATTAATTACAATTGAGGGAGCCTTATATATACGTAGAGAGTGGCCATATATATGTACACAAATGTACTATAAACTATAAGTAAACTAAAAACTATATCTGAGGTATTCTACAACATCCATCTATACAGTTGCACAGATAAATCATTTTTCATTTATTTAACAAATATGAACATTTAGCCACACCCAAGATTTTCAGCTGCATCTCAATTATATTTGCAGTGCTCTTCATATACTACATATACTACCATTTAGAGTAGCTATACCATATATTTTCTACTAACTAATATAATTTTCTATCATTAAAAACGTATAACTCATATGTAGACTGTAATAAAAATGATTTAGCTAAATAAAACCATTTGGAAGCAAAGTTTATATAAATTTACCTACATTTAAAGTGCCTGTAGTACCTCTACTTAAGTTCTTTTCATAGTATGTTTTAATTACACTCTAGTATGTATTTTAATTAGCATATTTTAGCCTGCCTTAACATCGTTAAGATGTGAAACACACTGAGTGGCAGATATGTACGAACGCGAGTACTCCTCCGTACATAGTTATGACTAATTTGTGGGGACTGACTTCTGCCCGTCAGTCAGTCAGTTAATTGCCACTGCCGCTCCCTGTCTCCCCTGCCCGCTCCCTGTCTCCCCTGCCGCTCCCTGTCTCAGACCCTCAAATGGTTCTGGGGGCATGGGAGGAAAACGAGGCGTAGGTCGTCTGTTAATGTAATTAACAAACAATTATTCGAGGCAAAGTTGCGGTCAACGAGCATAAATATTCCCCGATGCCAAGCGAAATCCATTAATACGAATATATCGAAAATAGTTTGCATTAATTATTCAGAAAAAATAAACGAATGGTCTTTGGGGCATAATATTGATACCATCCCAATAATTGCCTTAATATGCCGGGCCAGGGCCAGTCAGCAATTCAAATATGATTTCAATAACACACTTGTTGAATTAATAATGAAATGAACAAATTGCTACGGAAAGGATTGGTCTGGATGGGGTGTGGCTCTTGGGGCTATTAAGTTCTTATTAAATGCTCTGTTGAGAAATGCTTGAGCATGTAAATGCAAGATTATGGAAATATGTTTCATTGAAATGAAAAATGATAAAAGGGAAACATCAAAAAGAGTCTCGAAAGAGAGAGATATTTATGAGTTATTTATAAAAACGAAATCTCAATGAGATGACACTGAATGTGTGTGTGGAAATGGTAAACAAATTGAAAGATTTCACATTATCTATAAGTAAACTATATGCATATATACGGCAATATATACGGGAATATATACATCAATATATACAGCAATATATAAGGCTATGTGCACACGCATATATTATATAGTAAAATCTCTTAAATTCGCGGAAAATTTATGTATTTTTTTGTTGCAAAATGTTGTCATAGTTTTACTTTATGGCTGACTGTCTTTGAAAAAAATTTAAAAATTTAAATAAATTCTGAGAATTCCCACCAAGCATTTCCCTAATTATATTCCCACACTTATCACTGAGTCTTAGCCGTGCATAAGCAGGCTTTTGTTCACGCCCCCCCTGCCAACATGGCTTCGATTGTAATTAATGTTAATCAAGTTAATTGCTTAAGTGAGAAGAACTCTGCGTTTGCGTGGGCTGCCCATTCGAGTTCAAGGGGGTGACCTCACGATCGCCTGGTTGGCAGATGGCAGATATCATATCAGATGGTAGACTTACCCGTATCGATGATTTTCTTCATGCAACCGGTGGCATTGCGTGCGGGGAAGAAGTTCTGCAGGAAGCGTGGCGGCGCAATCTTGCCACAGTCCAGCAGCAGGCTATCATCCGCCTCGAACTTCTCGCCACACTTGGGATTGGTCACCGATTCGCACTGGTAGCACTTGACGGCATAGCCTGCAGAATAAGAGAGATCATCTATATGTAGATCGGAGGTCGGGTTTGGCTAGTGTGTTGCTTCCTACCCGTGCAGGCCAGTGTGGCCAAGATGGTGAGGGCCAAGATGAGCTTTGCACTGGATGCCATTTTCACTTTCTTGGGGGAAATTCTTGACTTCGATTTGCGACTTTTGGGGGAAATTCTTGATTTCGATGTGCGACTGACAGACCTTGACGGTACGGCGACTGACGAGTGTTTGAAATGTGGCTCATCGCAAAGAAGCAGCCGGAGCGGAGTCCCCCAGCTGATGGTCACTCGCTCGCACTCACACTCACACTCACATTCACACTCATTCTCCCACTCGCATTTCCGAGTGAGTACACTCGAAAAGCTTACACTCGCACGGCGCGCAGCGGCGTTTGGTTTGAGTGGGTTTCCATGTTGTTCAAGTTTCGTTGCGTGTCCCGCTAGTTGAATTCTGTTTTCGAAATTTTTCTATACACGACTGCCACATAATGTTTTGTGACACACACGCACATACATACATATACATCTACATGCCATGTATATAAACGTAGTGTATATGTAAATATGTATGAAGAATTTTTGCTGACTTGTTTGGGATGATGTCAGAGACGTTTTGTGTTTTGTTTTGTTTTTTTTTTTTTTACTTTTTATTTTCAGTTTTTGTGTTTTCTACTCTACGCCTGAGACAATTCAAACGCACCCGAAGCGCCGTACCCTATGCCATTTCGTAGCATTTGATAATATAATAATACTTTTTTTTTTTGGTTTATTTTGTAATACATTTTTTGAGTCTTATGTAAGCCTGATTTATGCTTTATGCCCACTTTCTACTATGCTTCGTTACGCGAGCGACTCTACTTGTATGGCTGAGACGTCATCGTTTGCTTTTGGGCCAGCATTCATTTTGATTCTAATGCGCAGTTGGGAATATACTCAAATTATTCACTGTATGAGTAAGAGAATGAGTATTTGTAAGCCGGCTACAAGTTCTCCCATTGATGTGCAAATCGCAGCAATTAACAACTGAATAAAAGGTTGTCAAGCAGCAACAGATCCCCGGATTGATCGAGAATTGTGAGTCCGTTAGGGCCGAGTCGGGTACCAGTACCTGTACCCTGTACATGATTCTACTATAGTGTCTTAGTGCAGTGTCTGTACCCTGTACATGAACCTACTATGCACTGTCTTACTGCAGTACCTGTACCCTGCCCGTGGATGAACCTACTAAAGTCGCACTGAGGTACGTGTACCCTGTACCTGTACCTTTAGCTACTACAGTCTTAGTGCAGTATCTTTGCCCTGTACCTATACCTCACGTTCATCGATCACATTTATATGCCATATAGGGAAGATTAATCTTCCCACACACATAATCATTTATACCCTACTCAATGGCCCTGCTCGTAATGAAACATGTTTGAAACAAAAAAGTTGACTTTTGTACAATTCTGAGAATGTTTTTTCTTCTAAAATAATTTCTGCAGTTTTTGCTTGATTTGAGTTTGAATTTATTTGAATTTTAACCAGGTATTCATTGCCATTCAGTGATTATTTATTATGTACATTTATTCCTACCTCACTTCCGACTATCCGCATCTCAAGGCAACATCCTCAAAGTCCAGAGTTTATATTCTCCCACAAATTTCCAACAGCCTGCATTTATTTCTACTCGAACTTCCAGCTAGCCCATCTTTTATGTCCGCTTGTCAGTTCTCAATTGAAATTCTCTCGATTTTAATCGTTTTATTTATTGTACTCGAAAATGTTTTCATAATCTTGTGCGTGCAGGGGAGAATAGAAAACAGAACAGAACAGAATAGAACTTCACATTTAAGTGGCCTTTCCCACAAGTCTTATTATAATTTTCTATTTTCTTCAATTAAGTAATTTTTGTCGAATTATGCCAAATGAGTGTGGGTTAATTGAGTGGGCGGGGAACGGAGGCGGAGACTGAGACAGTGGCAGAAGCGGCGGAGAAAGCGAAAGCGAAGGCGGAGTGTGCATCTCTCGGAGAATCACTCTCTGATCTGTGGAGCATCACTCTCTGATCTGGGGGTGGAAGTGTTCATCGGGGGTTCTTGGAGTTTTTTGAACTTTTCAAAACGCATTTAACACTTAATAAACTCGAATCCGAACGGGGTTGGCTGTAGCTGAAACTGAAACTTGACTTCCAAATGAAATTGAACTCAATTATATGTGATTAAACAAGGCAGACACACAGCACATACACGTACATATTTATGTATGTAAATATGTATTTATTTATGTATGTTTGTATCCCTCTCCCTATCTCTCCATCTTTGTTGTCGGGGAACATCAGAATTATTCGTCGAGCGTATGGGTGCACATACTAATTAGCGCCCAGGTGTTTCACACTCTAACCCCCAGTCAAAAATATTCTACCCACAAAATATTCGGATTCAGTTTTAGCTTCGGTTTCAGCTTCAGCTTCAGGTCCAGCTTCTGTTTCAGGTCCAGCTTCAGTTTCAGTCACAGTTTCAGTCACAGTTTCAGTCACAGTTTCAGTCATAGTTTCAGTCACAGTTTCAGCCACAGTTTCGTAATAACAGCTTCAGCTCGATTCTCAGTCACAGCTTTAGTTTCAGTCACAGTTCCAGTTTCAGTCACAGCTTCAGTTTCAGTCACAGTTTCACTCTTAGTCACAGCTTCAGCTCGAGTCTCAGTCACAGCTTCATCTTCACCTTCAGTCACAGCTTTAGTTTCAGTCACAGTTTCAGTCACAGTTTCAGTCACAGCTTCAGTTTCAGTCACAGTTTCAGTTATGTCTCAGTAACAGCTTCAGTTTCAGTCACAGCTTCAGCTTAAGTCTCAGTTTTAGTCACAGCTTCAGTTAACAGTCCCAGCTTCAGTTTCAGTTTGAAGTTTTGAGTCATTGAACTTGAAGTTGTTTGAATATTTATTTATACCTCTTCCCTGCGTTGAGTTATCCATACAAATTGCAATTTGTGAAGGTCTACGAAATGTTTTCTTATTTTACTTAAATATTTTGTTAAATTAAGTCACTTTACAATACAATATTGGAGCATTACTCACTGCGGTTTTCGTTTGAAGTTACATCCTGGGCTGGAGACTTTTTTATTTCACACTTGGAAGGTTCGGGGTATTTAGCCAAATAAGCGAAATTTTTTTATTTCATTTGTTTCTTGGAATTTTCAGGTATGACTAACAGCAAATTTAACCTATGCATCCTTAGTAGCGAAATTTCATTATTATATATATTATCAATTAACTATATGATATACTGGGGGGACTGTCAGGAATGTACGAGAATTTACAAGTTTTTTACCGATCTAAAGATGATCATGAGCAGCAGCAGTGAAGTAGCTACTTAGCTCTAATTTTATTCTCCTTCAATCATCACAGTCTAAATCGTAATAAATGCAATGCTATATGTTTTTCATCTTCTGCGATATCTGTTCCAATTTGATGGATTTATCTCGTATGGTTTGGATAGAGGAATCCCAAGGAATTAGTTACCTCACATATCGAAATCTATTTTTAAAATGTTCCATAATTGTCTTGCCACTTCTGATTACTGTATAAATACTAAGTGGCTGAGTAGCTCCAACTAGTTCCCTTTCTCTTGTTGTGACTGAATAAATGAATGAATAAGCTCTCCACTTTTAAATGTTTCTAAGTCTCGTTAGCTATACAGTATTCATCCCTATTCGTATCCACAGCCAGCACAAATTACTTTCCATATGGTTTCCATATTTCCCCCTCAACACAATTACTTCATACAACTTTCATTTGGATATTAGCACAGGACTTACATCCTTTCTTCATCTTTTTATTATCAAATTAAATAAGTTCAAATTTAAACAAAAATTTTTGCACAAATTAAGATTCATGAGGGCAAAAGAGTCAAGAAACAGACTACAATCAAAAGGAATTACATAGGTGACTTAGGGACTATTGTAAGTAAGATCTATGCCAGCAGGCGAGCCAGTCCAAAGAAGAGCAGAATGGCACCGGCCACGGGCGCCAGGGATGCCGATCCATTGCACTCGTCCTTGGTGCAGACATCGCAGCCGAGTTGCTTCACGAAGGGCAGCGAGGGATCCGACTGGCAGCCGCTCTGGATGTTGGAGACGTCCCCAAAGTAGCAGCTGCGCACGATCTGCGGATGTCCAACCACTGGAATAGGGAAAATAAACAATTAAATGTTGATTACGGATGAGTAAGTGGACTGCCAGCAGCAGTAAATGGAGTGATTGTTCACTGTGGCACTTGTTAATTGTTATTTACACTTATTTATGACTCCCAATGGAGTCTGAGCTGTGGCTAATTGCCAAGAAACCCTCACTCCCCACTGACTGTCGGGCAGCCCTCTGACGAGTCACGAAAAAACACTCTCAAGACGTCGCATTAAGTTGAGCAATTTCTGACATTTTCCAGCTGACTGATTAAGCGTTTTTCTTTCGCTTTTCTGATCTCATCGTTTCAATCAATTAAATTTTGTTGAGGATTTGCCAATTGATTTGCCTGACATACAGTTCTCTCAGCTAAGAGTTAATCATAATCAAACTGAAATATGATCAGCAGTGTGATCAAAATATTTATCTTTGGCTTCATTTGCCTTGCAAATTCTATTCGAAAAATGCAAATTGAAAAAGACAGAGAGAAAAACTTGCGGCAAGGCGGCATTCAGTCGTAGCAACACAATCACAATCACGTCATTATTATTATTATTATTAATTCCATACAAATGCGAATTAAGCTCTTCAACTTGTACGTAATTAGACGTAACCGTAGAGCGACTGAGAAACGTGAGAGAAACACCCAAAAAGACATGAATACGCGACCCGTATACACGCATGACATCAGATACTTATACTACTATACTGACACAAACCTGAACCGATTTCCACCGATGATGATCTCAACATATTTTCGACTGAACTTTGAAGGGTTTCGGAACTAAGTTTGGGGTTGCTTTTTGGGACTTACCACTTTCGAGGGTCTTCTTCATGCATCCGGTGGCATTGCGCAGGGGGAAGAAGTTCTGCAGGTAGCGCGGAGGTCCAATACGGGCACAATCGATGAGGAGACTCTCATCCGCCTCGAACTTCAGGCCACACTTGGGCATGGTCAGCGATTCGCACTGATAGCACTTGATGGCATAGGCTGTGAAAAGGGGGAAAGGGAGACTCAAATATTAGTTGATTATTCAAAATTTTGTAGTAGATTTAGAGTGTGCAGTGGAATGGATTGTGAAACAGGTTTCTGAATAGGTTTGGAATTTAAGTTGTTTTATTTTGACTAACTTTAGGGTAATGATTTGTTTGGGAAATAAATATTCTCTGCAGAACTTGGAGCTACGGAGTTTATCTTTAATTTTAAGTTTCTTTTTATACATAAATTAATCTTTATGCAATAGTTATAAAAGTGAAAGTGTTTGCATTGAAGCTGTATAAGAACAGTGCATAAATTGTATATTAAAGGTAGTAACCGAGGATCCTTTTTGAATTATTTTGATTAAACTTTAATCGAACATTAAGTCTTTGGTTTTTGTTCCACCAAAGCTTGTTGCACAATAAGTAGTTGCTCCACAATTTTAAAGAAACTCTACTACAACTTCTCTACTTTATTTTACATTACAACTTCTCTAAACATGTTCTCCTTGAACTCCTTTTTTTTAAATCAAATACAACCATTCCAAAGACCTTTTCATAGATCTTTTTGCACTTTTCAATCCGAACTCCTAAACTCTACCCACCCGAACAGGCCATGCTGATAATGACGGCCACGGCCAAACTGCATTTCAGAGCGGACACCATTTTCAATTAGCACTTGATTTGGATATTATTTTTGACTTATGGAAGAAAAACTCTTAAAACTGAACCGCTCTCAACGATGTCTGCTGCACGTCTGACCGTTCTGTTGTACAGTTCAAAATTGTAGAGCGGCACAGGCCCCATGTGCCCCAACAACTGCGTCGCAGTGGCAGTCGCACCCCAAAAATGTGGCTCAAAAAACGCTTCGCTTTGTTTTGTTTTGTTTTGTTTTGATTTTGAGGGGCGTTTACAGCACAACACGAGATGTGCAGTCCGAGATGTTTAGGTTTTTTAGAAACCGGTTTTTGTTTTTGTTATATGTAGTAGAATTCTACGAGTAGTAATTTGTTTTTATTTGAGTGGCACTCATCCATCCAACCCTCATGGAGATATCTGAGTGCAAAGATCATTTAATGAGGCAATTTGTATGCCCGAATGCAGCTCACAAGTAGTCAGTCAGTCAGTTATGATGGGCATTAGGGCTGTGTGGAAAGTTACTCAAACGACGGGAGAGATCTTTGGAAAGTTGAGATGGAGCATTTACTGGGGTTGATGTCATGGCCTGACTCAGGTGAACAGATCTATTAACATCCAGTCAACAAATATGTTTTGTTTGCTAATCGCACAATGCCAATCGATTCAAGTGACAGAATCCAAACGTTAACTATATGGGATTTCTCCCTAATCTAATTGAGTGGAGTGGCTTTTCGTTTGGAGAAAATTTCACTCAAGATCGCTATACCATATATGTATGTATGTAGCCATAAATATTTGTGTATAAGTGAGCGACAATTTTGAATTATTCAGCCAAAAAGTGTGCCTCGTTTTTAGAGACTTCAAGTGTGTAGAATTCATGTAAAATGCATGTAGATTGGTGCTAAGAAGCTTTGAAATTTGATTTTAATTCCTTTATAACTTAAATAATTATTCAGAAAACTCTAGAGTCTAGAAATTATCCATATTCGAAGTATTATTTGTGCTAGTATAAGAGCAGCCTTTGATTACCCTTCACCAAAATTCAGGTACTAGGATATATTCAAGTTCCAAACCACATTATGGGCACAAAAAAATCTCTTTTGCCTAACTCATTGAACACGATCGATGTGTAATGAGGCGCAGAGAGATAAAGAAAGGCCTACCAGGATGCCCAAAGGCGACACTAATCAACAAGGACAGGCGATAATTTGCATAAATTTAATTAGAAATGGTATCCATCCGCCGCCACCTCCTGTCACTCAACGCTGCTTGAGATTGAGCACTGCGATTGGGGGGTCTGGCCAGGCTTAACAAGGATAAAATAGGAAAAGAAAATCAGGCACGAGGGTTGAATTGTTTTGGTTTTGGTACCCGTATGTGGGTCACATAATTGGATTAAACTTTTATGGCTATCCGAGTGTCAGCTTGGATTAGTGAAGCAATCCCCACTGTGGGAGACAAACAAACACAGAGAGGGGGATTGACTTTGCAGTGAGAGAGTGACAGATTGACTTTGCAGTGAGAGAGTGACAGATTGACTTCCAGTTCGAACAGAGCTGCGGGCACAGCTAAGCTGATAAGCCATGATTATTGATAACCCACAACGGGGTCCCATTTGAGCTGTGGAATTGCGTCGCTCAGTTCAATTTTGAAACAAGAGATGATCGGTAAATCGCCTGCGTTCTTCCTTCTCCTGCTGGTGCCATCTATAGCAGATGCCCTAGGCACCCAAGTGATCTGCTATGACCACAAGCGAATGTTGACCCTCATCGAGGGCCTCAATGGCACCGTGGACGAGCAGCTCTCACTGGCTGCTGCAACCTGGGGCAAACTGCGTGCCGACTACCCCAGGGATGCGGCCAAGATCATGGAACTGGACGACACCATGCAACATGTGATGTGCAACAAGGACGCGAACATCACCCTCAGCCAGCAGCTGCAGGGGCATCTCCTGCGCGAGCATATCCGGGAGCATCTGGAGACCCTCAACAGTACGGCGCTCTTTCGGCAGGCCATGGAGGCACCCGAGCATGAGCTGGGCAAATGGCAGCTGGCCATTGGACGCCACTCCCAGAGGCTCCACTGCATATTCAAGCCCGAACAGCTGCAGAAGATCATTGGCAGCGTTATGAAGCGGTTGTACAGCCTGGAAAAGTCCACCCAAATGGCTGCGTGCCTCTACCAGCTGTATATGGTGGGCAACAAGGAGTCCTTCCAGCTGATGGTGTACTCCGAGCTGCTGATCTACGAGCGCTACAAGAGCGGCGGCCAAAAGAGCGCAGCGTTTGGCAACTACATGGCCAAAATGTGGCAGAGCCTGCAGCTGGAGGAGCCCTACGCGAGTCTCGATCAGGCCATCAAGCAGCGTCTGGTGGATGCAATAATCGAACTTCTAGGGTATCTCTGAGGGTATAAGAGTACTTCTAGGGGTATCTCTGAGGATATACAAGAACTTCGAGGGGTATATCTCTAAGGGGATTCAATTGTGTAAACTTTATTCGGTGTTTCTGTGCTGGAATATTTTAAATTGATTTTTTTGTTCTTTTTCTGTGATAATTACATAGAATGTTTTGTTGTTTTGTTGTGTCTGTGTGTGTGTTTTGGTTTACATTAAAATATGTTTTACATAGTATACTGTTTTTGGTATAGTCCAGAGACTTTTTACTGGTATTTATATTAATTTTTGGGATATTTTTATATATTTATTTGTGGAAAGGTTTTGGGGGACTTTTTGGGGGTTTTGAGCTTGGCTAACTTTGGCACTCAGCCAGGCAAATCATATCCGAACTTAGCATAAAACATTTAATCGTTGAGGGGAAATATACGTATCTAAGCTAAGGTGTAAATTAAACTAAACTAAATCGTTAATCAGCAACAGCCCTGGGTCCTGGGACCAAGGCAAAATATCACGTTCCAACTAAAATACAAGAGACAGACAGCGAGAGAGATGCTATGGCAGGTCCTTCCTTCAGTGCTTCAATTTATATGGCCAGCTGTGGCACTAGACTGAGGATGGGTACCATCAAAATGGCTGTCATAATGGCCATCACTCCGGGTGCACTGTTACAGCGATCTGTGAGGCAATCCTCGCAGAATATTCGCCGCACATTCTTCTCCGGACTGGTCACGTTGCACAGCTCCACGGGATCCGATTTGTTGGTGTAGTAGCAGAAACGTTTGGTGATTATCTTGCCATTATCTGGGAGGGATATAAAATAGATTAGAAAGGATTCAGTTATCTAAAAGTCTGTTCTGGGACTCACTCTCCTCCACAGTTTTGCGGCACACTGGCCGCTCGTGATCCGAATTGATGGTGCTGTTGCAGCTGCGCAGCAGATTAATGTTGCGCTCCTTGATGAGATCCGTGGGTATGTTGTCCTCCTGGAAGGTCACATCGCAAAAGTCCTCCGCCCCAATGGTGTCCGAGCTGCAGTGCCAGCACTGCAGATGGCGCTGCTGCTGCTGTTCATGTCCAGCTGCAAATCAGAGGGAGAGGAGTTTGTACTTTGCTTGACCTTTGAAAGGGTCACAATTCGGTGTTTTTTTTCGGCTCATTCTTGGCAAACAGAAAAACTTTATTTGCGTTCTAAAAATACTCGACCGCTGACACAGTTTCCATTCGATGGGAGGGTTTCTGTGTGGGTATCCATGGCACTGAGCCGAAGGATTCTTCGACAACGATGTTGACATCATCAACATCCCAGTCCAGCCCCAGCCACTGTGCTGGGTTCATGTACCACCCCCACTGCTGGAGTGGAATGGGATGGAATGGAGTGGAATGGTGCGTGGCCAGTCGTGGCGGCGCCATAGCCCAATTTTATTACGTATACGCCATCAAGTCACTGAATGATGGCGATTCACTAAAATTACTTCGAGAATGTTCGCTAAATTGTGCGTTAATTTTGGGCGGAACTGTACTAGGGAAAGAAGGAGGTTCAGGAAACCTGATATCATTCTTAAACGAGAGATTAAATTTTTAGTTTTACGAAAAAACTTGTTACAAAGTGTAACTCAATACCCTATGCGTGACTTCTCTTGCATATTTTAGAATGTATTAAATAACTTTTGACCTATTATTTTTTTTGTGAAAGGAGGAAAAATGTTTAAAATTCCTAAGAAATAACTTATCTCATAACAGCTCAACTTCATCAGGGATCAGGGATGGTCTGGTGAATGAGAGAATGAAGAGAGAGAAGAAGAGAGAGGGAGAGAAAATGCAGCTCTGTAGCTTTGAGGCCACAACTATCCTACTTTGCTATCAGCGGGGGTTGTGTTCTTCGCTAACTACATATATCCCAATACCATATTGATTAAAGCGTCGCGTTAATGGGTAATTGATCATAGGCCTTTACCAGAACACACAAAAATGTAACATGACACCTGATAAATGATAGATGGTGCAACGATACATTATGCTAATGAACGCACCCCAATGTTTGTTTTACTTGCAAACGTTTAACGTTTTATGGAATATAATTTGATACATAAACTTGATACATAAACTTCCAACTATTCCTTTTCTTTTTTGTGATATTTGTATTATTGAATTGGCACTAATTGCAGCTAGTTCCCTTCCTTGCTCTTACTTTTCTCTTCCCATAAGTCATTGAAATTCAAATTTCCCTCCCATTCCACACACAAAACTTTCACTGATTGATATCCCAATATAAATATAGCTTTATACATATATAGTATATTCCCCCATTCATGATCACTTACTTTAAATCCACAAAAAATGTTTATTTGCTTTTCATGATAATTTTTTTTTGGGTGTGCATTCGATTCGCACCTCGAATAAATATATTTTTCACACACAAAACACACGAATTGCTATTATAAACAGGAGGCAAAGAGACTCCCAACTATTTATAGCAGAAGACAAATGAATTAATTAATTGAAGAGGTGGCCTAAAGAGCGAGGCAGCTCCCATCCCCCACCCCCACAAATTGGCTTGATAAGTTTGCGTGATTTGGCCTGACAGTGAATCAAGATCGGGTTGAGTCCTTGAGCGGGTTTTTTGCATGTTCTACTGGTCAGGTCAGGTAAGGAAAATGAAAAGTAAGCAGTAGCAGGACTGAGTGGCAGGACTAGCCCCGTTTTGCTTGTTTAGAAGGCAAACATGCCACTTGGCCACGTGCCGCCCTACTCCGGGTCAACCCAAGTCGCAAACCCAATCCCTGGCCCCCACCAAATGAGGAGGAGTGCCTGTCAAATATTGACTGTAAAACATTTGTATTTCATTTTTGTAAAATTCTCACTAAATTACATTATTACACCCTGGCGGTGGACGCTCCTCAGAGTCCACCAACTCTATCGCCAATTTGGTGTGTCCTTGGCATGTCAGTGTACTGGGAAAGGGAAGTTCCTTGGGCGTTTCTTTAGCTGGGACTCACACCCACCATCGGACTGGACATATGCATAAACTAGGCCCACAAACTGTCAGATTCTCCTTTGCAGCCTTGCAAAGTGTTTTGTTTCGGAATTTCCCTTGCAATTTCAGGTAATTGGCGAAGAAATTTCGTACTTTTTTAGTGTGAGTTTTCCCTCGCCTTTTATAGTGTGAGTAATTGATTGTTTTTTATGGCCCAACTCAAGGTCGCATTTTAACGTTTTTGCTAAAAGAATTCTGCAAAGGCATTTTGGTAAGGTCTCGCATATGCCAGGGCTTTGGTTTGGCTTCCCTTTGGGGTTGCGTATAATTGAAAGTTGATACTTGTCTAAAGGAAGTTACACTCCACACAGCACATACCCTTTTCTTCTGCCAGCCTGCCTGCAATCCTATACTTTATTTATGGTTCCGGTGCGATAAAAAATCCACCCCCGAAGCCCAAGAAAACCCGAGCTCTAAAAGAGGCTTTCAAGCGAAAGTAAATTTAACACACACAAAAACACCCCCATGCCAGGCAAACAATAACAAATATAATTTGATACGGATCGGATGTGTGTCAGCCCTGAGCCTGGCCCTGGTCCTGAACCTGGTCCTGCTACACTCATTATCAGTTGACGCAAATTACGCAATTCCTTGCCATTGAACAGAGGCTCTAAGCACAAAGAACTAACCCCCAAAGAAGGACACGCAGAATAATGTGGCATAGTTTCTATAGGAAAACACAGAGACTTTGGGGGGTTGGATGCTGCTACTGTAGAAGACAGCGGGAGTAAGTCAATCGCTGCTGGAAACTGGAGCAGACGCCGTCCTGGCGCCAGTCAGACATGCGCACTCTCGCACTCCCAATCCCCAATCCCAATCTCAGTCGCAGTTCAGATTGAACGTTGGCAGTGTGCAAAAAACAAAGCAATTAGATAATTGCAGGACATAAGAGAAGGCTAATTGAGAGCAACAGGAGGGCCCACAGCCACTGCCTCGATTCACCATTTAATAGCCACCCACCCAATCACGTTGCATTCATTCATCAGCATCGATTCAGCATTCCAATTATGGAATTTTTGCATTTGTTTTTACGAGGAAATCAAGTGAAACCAAGCAAACGAAAAATATTCAAATAAATATTGTAAGAAATGTCTGAAAATATTTGGATTTATATGCCATGCCAGTTGCCAATCAACTGCAAAACGCGTGAAAATCACTGAACAGAAATATGAAGATACATACATATGTACATATACATATATGTCTATGTGCGAGTCTGAGTACATCAATGTGCATATAGCCAATGTTCATTTAGCAAGCAATGACCCAACAGTTTTCTGGACTTATTTCAAAAAGAAAATTTTGCGAAATAAGCTGAGAGTGACAGAGTGACAAGGTGTAAAGATGGAAATATATGGCATGATAAATTTAAGTGAAATTTATGTGTTTATTATTTAATTTATGAAGATCTCATAACAGCTTATACAAATATTTGCCATCTGTTAATCAATTTAGTTTGAATTCAATTTGTCACGAAATGTGCAAGAAATAGTATATTTATTTTTTTATAAGAGTAAATTAGGTAATAGCGTACAGATTTATTGTGTGCACTAGAATACTTTATATCATTGAATTTGATCCCCCAAAAAATACTACAGTTGAGTGTATTCATGGCAAGAGATATTGTTTAAGTAATTTTAGCAAAGTTTTCTTCCAATTAAGTGTTCTAGCAAACTATCGTCCATAAATCTAAGAAAGGATTAATCTGAAAAAAATGTACCTGTCCCTTTAATCCTAAAATTTTAAGTGAAGGAAGGTTTAAGGACTTGCTAACAGGAGACATTTTGTGCCTCCACATTTCATATCTATGGAAATACTGAATGATTATTATAAGAAATCTAAATTTAATTATTTTGTACACACTTTTGTGAAAAATGTTGGAATAAATTACACTACAAGCACATTTCATTAATGATGTTTAGTTTTCACTTCAGTTTTCGCTCCATTATTTCTAAACAAACAAACACCTGCAGTCAATTCTGTGGAAACTACTCAAACACATTCCTTATCTTCATTGATATTTTGCCTCCACTGCACCTCTCGCGCACCCGCAACAAATCTCAAGCGAATCTTTAATTATTTTGCGCCCCCGCTGTCACTCTCCACACGTGTTCCCCGTAGTCACAATAAACATTATACCATCTATCGCCCCATTAATATATCATTATATTAGTATTCGCTATTAATTTGTTTATGACAGATAAAAACAGCGGACATCTCAATCATTTTCTCGAGTGCTCCAAGCAGAACTGTCGCTCATAAATCTTCGAGCAAATGGCGAAAATAGCATAAAAGTCTCTGGTTGAAAATGTGTGAAGTAAATTGTATTCAGATTCTACCACCTGAAATGATCGCGAAAGTTGTAAGAATTTTGTGGCGGCGTTAGAGGAAGAACTAAAACGAATTTTCATAAACACCGCAAGGGAAGAATCGTAAAAACTTTTGCACGAACCCCAAGAAGATCCCAAAGCAGCCAGGCAGGTCAGAGCCAGCCACTACATAAACAAAATCAGTGGCTGGGGGGGAAATATGGTTAAAAATTGGGGAAATTTTCATTCATGGAGACGGAGACTCTCTATATGGAAAGCATCAACGGACCAGCACTAATCGAAACCTGGGGCGACCTTGTGTGGGCGGATGAAATTACACGTAAACACAAATGAAATGAAATGAAAAATGTGTACTGCTCTTGTGGGATTATTATGTTTACAGAGGCACACCCACCGACCATGTTCTTTCTGCTGCTGATCGACACTTAGCGCGGCCACACCTGAGGGTGAGGGTCTTACCTGAAATGTGCCAGGCATTGGCCAGCAAGAAGACGCCAGCGATGAGGGCTTTAATGGGCACTGCCGTCATGGCTTCCTTAGCGGAGGAGGAGCAGCAACTGGAATGATAACTGGGAATCCTTGCGGGACACTGGAGGCGACTCTGTGGCGCCGGTCTTTTTTTCTCCAACACTTGCTGTATCCTTCAAAGCGAAGAGAGACTCAATCGGAGGGAGAGAGAGTGAGTGTGGAAGAGAGAGAGCTGTCTGTGGGTAGTGCGCGCGCGATGCAAACGGTTGCTCGGCCGAGGAACGACTGTGCCTTGCCACTGCCACTCGCAGGCTTCGCAGTCAAAGTGCCCCACAGTGCCAAGCGAGGCAGCAACGCAGCCAACGGCGACGCTGACTGATGCTGATGGCAGCCAGCAGCGCTGCGGACTCACAACGATGACGTCGACGTCGACTCTTGGGGATGCCCCATGCCGCCGCCGACGCCAGACAGCCAGCCAGACACTACTGGTATGTGAACGGGTTTTTGCTTTGTTTTTTTTTCTTCACGGAAGTTTTATGCAGCTCCATTGACGATGTATGCAGTTCTTGGCAGCGACTGGCAAGAAGTTGAAAAACATTAGAGATCTATTGACGATAATCTATTAAAGGAGTTGGCATAAACAGAAGTCCAGTTCAATTCTGAAGAGGAATGAAATTAGTTTGCTAATTGTTGAGAGAAAATTTATATAATTTACAGCCAAGCTTTTTCAGTACAGACCGACCAGAGTGTTTAAAGTAAGTCTTATACATATACATATCTTATATTCAGGATACTCTTCAGCACTTTTCATAAAAGGTTCTAAGAAATATTCAAGAAGTATTCTATTGTTGCATACTCTGCAATAGACATCTGCATGAGTCCACTCCCAACATACACTTTTTGAATGCATTCGAATTGAATTGGAAATGAGTTGAGTGGTATGTAAGAAATGAAACGACATTGTATGAGTATGAGTACGCGCTGTGCTTCATAGCTTGAGACGTTGAACGAAATGAGTGAGAACGAATGAAGTGAAAAGGGAAATGAAAACTTTGGCAATGCGTCGTGTACTTGAGTAATTTTGTTCGGTCCATGCGCACGCACACATGGACACCTTTTAATAAAATAAGCCGACAAGTCTGTATGCATGTACGTAGTCTGTGTATGTATTTGTAGTCCGAGTTTTTTGTTTTGTTTTGCAACTCGAATCATTCGAATGAAGCGTCTCCGTTTTCTGTGTTCTCACTTCATTCAATTCGTTTCGTTTTTTCTATTCTTTGTGAGACAGAGTTGTACGTAATTCACTCCCCATTCACTCACTCCAGTTTGGCTTTTGCATTCAATTCACTCAATTCATTTTGAGCATTGTGCATTCGAATATGGTTTTTTGCTACTCATGCAGACCTCTACTCTGCAAGTGATCATCCAACATAATTAGTTTTTTTAGGTTTTTTTTCGCCAATATTTTACAGGATAATTTTGGGTCTATCAATATTTTTTGTTTACCAAGTAACGGCTGCAGTGATATACATATATTTAATATGCTTGTTGTAACGGTAATTGTATTCAAATGTAAAAGTTTCCTCACAAGTCGTCACCATAAAATTGGTTGGAAACTTAGCTAACACGAATGATGCTTTTGCTATAAAAATCTGTATGGTTAATAAGCTTTAGCCAGGGTTTTTCTAAAGGAAACGTTCTAACTTCTCTTGGAAGAGAATAGGAGATAGGGATCGATCTGCAGTTGAATCTGTTAGAAAGGACTCGTATGTCATTTATGGATAGATCCAATAAATAGTTCCCAAGTTAGTTAGTTAATACACATTTATCTTCGCTAGATGTTAGGTCTTGAACAGAGCAAGCTCTTGGCCCGCTGAATCTTTAGACCAAGCATGACCAGCTTAAGTACTTTACAACCACTGATAGCCATGCTATCTAGCTATAGAGACAGTGTTAATCGTAGATATTTGTCAGCAGCCGATAATGCTTGCTTCAATGGTACCTAATCGCCGGCTAATCTATGCCACTTTATGGCCATGTTAAGTCGACTTTGCTTAAGTCTTTAGTCATGCATTTAGCCAGTGACATATCTAGATCTACGTACTACTACTACTACCCCTTATGTTCCCAGCAAATGATTCACTTCACGACCACCGTGTGGCGAGCATGATTCATGAGCAGGACGCACATTTGGCACATTTGGCAACTGCATTCATTCGGAATTAGCCAAATTTGGCCACACTCTTACCAAATTAGCCATAGCCATAGGAGATAGCCATAGCGTGTGTGTGTGTGTGTTCTGTGGTGCACACGCACCTGGCAGATATACGATTTCGTATGCAAATCTTGACACTAATCTGCGGCATTAGTGGCTCCTCCCCATAGCCATAGCCAAACCAGAGCTACCAGAGCTACCTGAAACGGAGAAGCCAAAGTTGACAAAGCGTGAATAATGCGACTGCCTCGATCGCGTTGCATGTGCATGTGTCCGGGCAGGGGACGGGGGGGAGGTTAAGGCTTGAGCAATGGAAAATCAAATCCAAATTCAAATCCAAATCCGAGCTCGAACTCGAAATCGAATCACATCATAAGCGTTGGAGTCGAAGAGCGAGCATGCGCATGTGCAGCCAAACAGCCAAGCAGCCAACAGGCAGCGAGTTGCCCTCGGGCCACGGGGCGTATGCGCAACATTCGATTGTCGATTCTCAAGAGCCCGTCGAGCCGTACGTTGCTGCCGTTGCTGCTGCTGCTGCCTTTGCCCCTTGCCGTTGATAAATGGCCAGTTTTATTGAAAACTCTGTACGACATTTTCGCAGAGCAGAGCAGAAATATGTAAGTTGCAGGCCAACAGCCAAACAGCCAACTAAAAAACACACAAAATCCAAACAAACAAAACAAATAAAAGCCGTGCGACAAGTTTAAATGGCCAAAACGTTTATGCCGTGCTGGCTTGCTAGTTGCCACCCATTTTTCGCCTATGTATTTTGAACACATTTTATTTCATTTTACTCGTATTTCTTAGGTATTTCTTTTTACCCACCAACCCCCTGCTTCTATGACAGCTTTCGGTTTTCGTTCGTGCGCCATGTGACAAATTTTTATTTATATTCGTTATTATTTTCATGCGATTTTAATTAAATCATAATGAAATTATCACACGCTACTCGTACATGGGCGGCACCCAACTCCGAAACCAACCCACGGATAATTTATCTTTGCCTAAAATTCATGTATGCCCCCAATCCCCTCTAGAGGCAAAATCCTACGCTCAATTAGCGAGGGTCAAAAGTTACCATAAATGGTACGAGAAGGGAAATATACTGCGACGAGCAAAGGAAGAATTTATTTGCGTGGTCGGTCCAAACAATTAAGGAATAACTTCGAATTGAATGCCAAGCAGAAGCTCATTTCCGCTTCGCTGATCCATACATAAACATATACATACTCGTACATATGTACACTGTACTATATACATATGCATAGTATATTTGTGAGATGAAGGAATACTTATCCCACAGGCCTGAGGCAACGTTCATTCTTTACGAACCGCCACAATGTCAAGCGCAGTGATGTGAGACAATTACTTTTGATTTGCCTTTTGCAAAAATTGCATTTGATTGTTGATGGAAGGAGGGTACATATGTCGGTCACTCACTACTACTATACTATATATGTTTATACATACAAATGAGGATGGGTAAGAATTGAGTCACTTGTATAGTAAGCAGAAAAGTGGGAGCTGAGCTTAGACTGCACTGAAGCTTTGCTTGTCTTAGGTCATCGTTCTGATCATCATTTGTAATGGTACCTACATAAGCTTTGTACGCTGGTGCCAAATATTGATGGTAATTTCTGCAGAATTATAGCAACGGTTAGCTAAGCAGAAAGAGGGAAATTTAGAGGCAACGTAAAATGGAGCCATCTGAGTTACATTTCAAGATCTCTACTGGGTAGTTTACATACATTCTGAATATAAAAAGATAATAACAAACGTTAATATATTAACTGTAGAATCGCAGAACATAATTAAGCAAGTGAACCCAAAGAACATAAAGTAATGAAAGGAATCTAGTCAGTGTCTTAGGACACATGCAGGAATAGTCAAATAAATAAGGGACTTTAAAGGGAAATTAAAGAATTATAGGATCTCAGATTCTACTCAATTTTCTGCCCACATCCCATAGATGTTTATTCGTAAATCCTAAATATCTCTACTCCAAAACAAATCACCTTTAAAATTTCCATTTAATTTCTAATCGTTTCATACCGAATCCCCAAAATATGCCTAGAGTCTGTGCTGCTGCTGCTGCTGCTATGCCCTTGATCGATTCCTTGCCACACACGACACCTTGTGTATCTGGAAGGGCACGTTCCAGCTGCGTTCGTTCAGGGTGGTCAAGATGCAGTGTAGCAGCTGCTGCAGTTGCCGCATTCGCAGCACATACGGAGCGCTCTCAGAGTCCTTGAACAGCGGCTTGCCCTGCGCCTGGCAATGGAACATGAAGAAGGCGCCTCCGGCCGATACCTCGGGAATGAAGCCAAAGGCCAGGGCCTTTTCCTTGAGCTGCAGAATGCCCGTCTTCTGGTGGTGATTGAAGAAGACGCTGAGTGCGGCCCCAAGGCTCTTGTGCCTGTTGTAGAGTATGCCAGTGATCACTTTCTCCTTGTTCACCCAGAAGTGATTCTTGTCCATGGAGCAGGCGGTGAGCAGATTCTCCATCGTCAGCTCCCCAGCACCCTCCGGCCTTTGAATGCGCCTAGCACTGGCATGGTGATATTTTTCGCCATTGACGATGATCCTGTCTAGGGTATGCGAGTCCCAGAAGTCCAGCGAGCGAAAGCTGCTGGCACAGCAGGCCATCACACAGCAGGCCAACGTACGTCCCGGCACTATATTCTCGCCAGATGCACTCGAAAGTTGTTTGCCCGAAGTGACTGTTTCGCCGGACGTACTGGGACCCAGCCTCCACGGGCTGTGCACTGCCCCAGAGCGACCACAGGCGGTTGGAGATCTCCACCTGGTACTGTGCGGTCTGGTAGCTGTCCCTCTTGCGCCTCTGTCCATCCGCATTTCGCTTCAGCAGGCGACTCCATACGGGCAACGGATCTTCGTCTTTGTCTAGGTCTGGCTCTTGGTTCTGGTCTTTGCTTAAGTTTATTCTTTTCCTTTTTCTTTTGCTTTGGTTTTTCCTTTGGGTTGACCTTTGTTGAAACACTTGCCATGGCAGTGCAGGATTCAGGCAGCGCTGTGGTGTGCGGGGAATTCGGTAGAACGCTCAACTAAACTGAGCTACGAATTTGGGGCTGTCAAGTAAGTCATGGGTAATGGGATCGCCGATAAGTTCATGCTACATGCTATGTAATCTTATATGTCAAGCTATATCAGCATCTATGAGTAATCAGCTTAGATCTATCTCCCATGGGAATAGGTTTATGCGTAATCGCATCAAATACGCCTTACATGAACGAATGATGACATATTGTAAACGGTGTCTCCTTGTTAGAAGTATGTGTATGTTAAGCTATATTGTACAGACTAAGCTTCCTTCTAAGCTGTGTCACTCTTATTCTGTTAAATGTATGTTAACTCTGCATCCAATACCACTCTGTAAAACCATTAAAAAGCCTAAAAAAAAGTTAAGTAATGTACTGGAGCAGACAGACTGTCATTGCAGAGTATACAAATTTATAGTGCCGATGCCTCAAGCAACATTCTTCGAGTTAGGCCATGACAATGGATCATCATATGAAGACCTAAGCTTTCACCTAAGCTGAGGTTCTTTTAAAATTACTGTTAAATGCATGTTAACTCTGCATCCAATACTACACTGAAATCCATGTCATAAACCATTAAAAAATCCTTCATATTCGTACCATCTAATTACGATTTATTTTATTTGATTTATTTACGTGAAACACACACATTTGGCGTGCGCGCGTTTTCCATTTTTCAATACAAATACAAATACAAATACAATATTAAAGGTATTACAAAGAGAGATGTACATACATACAAATTACAACAAAGTTAAGTGTGTGTGTGTGTGTGATCGAGTGTATGATGTGATTCGAGTTGTATACAATAGTTGGGGGACTACGATTAAGCTGCTTGATTGTTGCTTGGATTGTTTGATTGAGAGGGTGAGACCCAGTGACATGTATTGTACATGATGACAGTCCTTGATGATGACATAAATGTGATACGATGTGCTAGAGATGTACAGATACATATGCAGATACATCTCTATGTCTACGAACATGTAGTGAATCTGTGTGTTTTTGTGTGGCATGTGGCATAGTGACTATAAAACTCGATGAAGAAATTTAATTTCCTTAATTCCGGGGGCAGCCAAAATACGCTGGAAAATTCTCGTAATGGCTTCCATTCTCAGTGTTGCACATCCGTAATTAAGTCCGGAGTCCCTGGGGAGCCTGGAGCTCATTTGCATAGCTGCCTCAGCGCAGCCAGCAGGGGCAGCAACAGCAGCGCCATCAGCGGCGATATGCCACCGGATCCGTTGCAGCCGTCCGTGGTGCAGGTGCGGCAGTAAACGGTCTTAATGTAGGACGAGGTCTGGTCCATGGCGCACTTGTCTGCCGGATCGTCCATATCCTCATAGAAACAGGAACGCGAAATCACTCGCTTGCCGTAAACTGCAAAAAATTAATAGCAGAGTTTTCATTAAGCAATTTTTTAATTAATGTCTGTGGAGGATAAAGGGGTGCATACTGTAGGGGGCGGGTGTTGGTTTGTGTGCACATTAAATTTAATTTATGTGTACGTGCCACGCGTGGGCTTGGACTCTCTGCTGGCCTGACATTCTGGTTTCGCTCGAGCCATGAAAAAATCTCAAAAATGACATTTGAAATGGCCACGAGGCAAGGGGCAGTTGGGGCACTGCTGCGATGTGGTCATTGTGCTGGATAAGTGCCAGCGAATGATGTATTATAGTACGGGTATTTAGTCATTTCGGTTCAGCTGAAAACTGTCGTGGGGGGTGCTTGCTTTAGCTGTTGAAATTATTCCCCAAAAATGCCCGAGGTTGATGTATCGACTGTGTTTATAAGTTTTCGCTATAAATATACGTATACAGGCAGAAAGTTCCCTAGGCCTAGCAGTACCTTGGAGTCTTTAACCCGGTGCACCTACCAAAAGAAAGTAATTTGAGTCGACCAATTCGATGGCTTATCTCAAAACGTACTCCAAGCCGCGTAATAGGTTCAAGGCTCACCCCATACACACTTATTTGCTTGGGGTTCCAACAGAAAAACGCGGCTCCAATATGCCACAAATGAGGCCTATGTGTCTGTCTGTGTCTATGTCTATGTCTAGAGGCCTGTTCCAGCGGCCTGCGAAAACGCACTCGGATTTGCCAAAAAAAAAAAAAAAAAAAGGAAAAAACTGAACGTAAAACTCGGCAACAACGAGACAATTTGCAATCAAACAGCAAATGAAAACCAGAAAGAGCAAATCACACACAGCACAACAACAACACCACAGAAAAAAAGTTCACAACAAATTGCGTTGCTCATTGCGTGTGTAGAGAACACACACCACAGCATTACACACACACCACCAGACTGTGTGTGTGTGTGTCTGTGGCTGCAAATAGAACAAAACGACAGAAAATTTCAAGAGCTGAAAACATTTCAAATGAAATAAAACAAAATCGTAGTTTAAAAGCCGCTCGAAATGGTCAACAAGCCGTTGACCATTTTTGTGATTGGCTCAGACTCGGATGCGGGACGTAAACACAGGGACAGTGGGCCATGAAAGCAAATGTACGTGCGTAGATAGATTCAGCCTGTTTCAGCTTAATAAAATTGTTGACAATTGTCGCCTTATCATGGCCGCGGCATCAAACAAGGCTCACAGAATGCAGCAACAGCCGGCGGCCCATACGCATAGAGGGACGAGACACGGGACGCATTGCGCATACCACAACAAAAAAAGTCAACAAAAAATGCTAGAAATTGTTTGCCGCACACACACAGTGTCATAAATTTAAATTTTAATTAATTTAATTATTTATGGCTTGTTCAGGATTTTTTATAAAATAAATAAAGAAAAAAACTAAAGACAACAAAAATAAGAGGCAAAAAGAAAAGACAAACCGAAAGAGTAAAGCTGCTGCTGGCAACGAAGTTTTTATACGCTCACCGAAAGGGAAATTAATGGGGAATTATGGCATTAATTCTGTGCAACAGATCTACAGTGGAACGGGTTGGGTAATATGTTGGTGGGAATATTGAGTAAAAATCAAGCAATAATTTATTTCAAACCCATAAAAATTCCCCTTTCAAAATTAAATGTAACGCAGTCATCAAAAAAAAACATTTATATCAAACTCTCGCTTGTAAATGTCACTCCCTTTTGGCTGTGAAAATTCCCCAGAGAAAAGTGCATGAAATAAGCTGTTTGTTAGTAGCCAAAAATGGTTGCCTGGCTAGCCATCAGACATTTTCGACTTGTTGAAGCGAATGCAACAAGTTGCAAAATATTTACCCAAGTGACAGACAACTGGTACACACACACACACACACACATACATCGCTGAACAGCCTGCAGCTAATTGCTTGGCTTCAGATTTTTGGGCTTTTTGGAAACTGATGGAGCGTTGCGGGGTGGGGCGCTGCAAAAAATTATGGAATACATTTTTAATTTGACATTTGGCCAAAAAACTTAGCCACTCGTCCAAAAGGCTTCATAGGCAATTAATTTAACGGCATATAAATTGAACGGAGACTGCAACTGGCGGCAACTGGCGGCAACAACAACATGTTGCATCGCCTAGTTGCATTTTTCTCAGACATTCTGCTGCCGCGTACACCCGTACGGCCCGGGTTCCGTCTTCTTATGGCCCGTAATTGAGCGCTTCACGCTGTGCAACAACTTAATTAATTTATATGTATTTTTTTCGATCTCTCTGCAGCTCCCCTCCCCACAGTTCCGATCCGATCGTATATTATGTATTTTGCGCATTACAAGCGCTGCTCATGTTTCAGTTTTTCGGGGGAATGAGACTCAGAGACTGAGAGACTCTGAGACAGCTTCACACTCGCACTCGTAGAGCTTTGAGTCTGCAATTGCAATTTTAATTGCCAACTGCTAACTGCAAAATCTTGCAAATATTCGCCGAGCCAATTTGTAGACGCTTGATTGCTTAAATTTAATGGTGTTCATTAATTGGCCATAAGAAATTGCTTAAATGTTGTACGAGAAAATCCCTGCCACAGCCACTGCCACTGTTGTTGTTGTTGTTATTATTGTTATTGCTCTAGTGTATGCTATGGTTGTTGTCATTGCTTATGGATAGATCAATGATGGCTAAACGGTTTTGGGACATTTGAAATGGTGAAAAAATTGGTAATTTATGCTATAAATAAAAGATATTCCAGTGGGTGGGTGCAGCTTGAAGGGAATTACCTACAATATTCTAACATTTAAACGATTAATGCTTCGATATAAATTCATTATAAAATATATAATTTAAGCTTGTCATCTGCCTAATACAGATAAATAAATAGAAACTAAATCTCCATAAAAGTACAACCCAATTTGACGCTAATTTATGATCATTTCTAAGCGCGACTTTCATGTACAAATATTTATTATAATAAACCAATTACAAAACCCATTAAAACTGCTATACAAATATAGAGCAGGCAATCCAAACAGATTTGTCAAAATATCCATAAATTTATATCAAAACTAAAACAGATTTTCTACATCCAAATATCATCTCTATTAAAACATACAAAATTGTTTTTAATTGATTTATCATAAAGCCTAAAAGGCACCCAAAAAACTGAACAAGATTTATGTGTAATTTTAGCTAGAGCGACTTTTATTTAGATTTATTAAAATCTAAGTTAGGTTGCAATAATTTTGTTCATTTTGTTATATCTTTTCAAACTAAATATTATTTTTTTTGCTTTGTCTATTTTGTTTCTATTGTTTATTTGTATGCCATAAAGCCTGCAAATTGTTATTACATCATTAAATTGGTTTGTATTTTTTCGCATTTCATTGTTCGGCCGGTTGACACACATTACGTATGTATGCCCATTGGCCAAGCCAGACTCGTCTGCTTTTGACGAGTTTTTATGTATCCACGCCACTGGCTATCGTGACCAGGTGAATGCTGATGATGAGGTAGGGGACAGCGCCAAAAGTGAATTCAGATCAAACTGCAACGATACGGATCGTTTGGCAAATTGGACAAACAGTTCGGATTTCCATAACCATTTCCATACCCATACCCATTTCAATTTGAATTTCCATTTCAATTTTCAGTTTAGTTTTTTTGTACCTCGTCACAGAAGGTGTTATGGTTAAAGGTTGATGTCACGAATAAAAGGCTACCTTCTCGCTATACAAAAACTAGTCCCTTTACTTATACGATTTATAGCTAAATCTCTGTGCAGAATCATCACTTTATATGTCAAACAATGGCTGTTTCAAGGGTATACGAAACGTCGTTCCCCTCGGCATGTCTATCAGTCCTATCTTGATTTAGTTTTGTCGGCACTTTCTGTGGCTTGTCGTATGCAAATGCACAATTTGCTCTGGCCACAGGGCAACAATAAAACAAGCCTAGCAACAATATGCAGCCGAAACGGACACCAAAACCGAATCGAGCTTAAGATCGCCACGAATATCACTCATACGCCGCGTGTGTGTCTCTCCCCATAAATTTGCCGTAAATTAGCGGCACATGCAACTCTGTGGGCCAAAGTGTCGCCACTTGTTGGCTGTCGCACTCCACCCCCCCCCCCCCACCCCACCCCACCGCACCGCACCGCAACGATATGTGCCTTGCCACGCCCCCGATCAACGCCCCAGCCAGTGTGGCAGCTGCGACAACGGCCTGCAATTGTCCGCTGGTTGTTGCACTTGTTTGGACTTTGTCGTGGCAATAAATTTCAATCTCGTTTGAGTCTCTTGTGGCAGTGTCCCAGTCCCAGTGCCAGAGCAGCCAGGGTGTCAGCCGCATGTGAGGGAGCGGTTGTCGGAGGGGTGCCTCTCCCTCTCGATCTCTCAATCTGCTCCTAATCTCCAAAGCTGTCCAAAGACCGCACACGCGGTCACAACAATGCAACGGGTTGAATAATTGCTCATGCCTGTAGGATAGGGTGCCAGGGGAGGGGTGGTGTAGCTTGTGTGGGTCTTTGATCTCACCTTCTTGCACCAGTTTCTTGCAGACGGGACGCGCATTCACCGACTTGACACCCACCGAGTAGGTGCAGTTGACGTAGCTCCAGTAGCGCTGCTGCTCCGAGATGCTGTCCGGCTGGAAGGGATCATTGCAGAATTCCCCATTCGAGACGTCCGTTGAGCAGCGCCAGCAGCGCAAGACAGCAGAAGCTGGAAGAGATTGAAATTGTATAAGTAATTATAGGAATATAGTTTGGGTTTGGGTATCCACTAGAATTGTGTTGCTATAGCTTCTATTTTGGCTGGTACTTTTTTTTAGCAAATCCCTTCTGACTAAATATGGTTTAAAAATTCACTGAGATCAGCCTGTAAGGACAACCTACATTTATTTCCATAATTCCCTCTTCAAATGGTTCTAAATAGTTTGAAACTGAATTTTGTGCCTAAGAATTCATTCATTTCTTTATAGCAATCTCTTTACTATTTATATTTCATCATAAACATTACAGATCATACCACAAATTCGTTCAGATCGTATCCCCATAATTAAGCTCCCATTCCAAGCCATTAGAAAATCACTTGTTAGCTCTTCACTACTGCTTCGCTGGCCAATCAAATCATCATAAAGTGAGTAAGTAATTTGCGCTTTCCCATTCTAGCGATAACGATAATGATGATGCCCCGCAACCGATCAACTAATGAATCGAATCGAATCGATCCATAATGCAACTTTGAAGCACGCTTCCTGCTGTGTGTGTGGTGTGCCGGTGGCGGCAGCTCTGCAGCTCTCTTTGAAATATCGCATAGCTGATATTAATTAGGCACCGGGAGCCTTTTCGGTGGAGTTATTTATGCGACAGTCGATGGGTAAACTGCCTTATAAAAGTGTCAAAAACTTGGCCATTGGCTGGTTTATGCGTGGTTAGGCTACGATTAGACTACGCGAAGAGTGTGTAAATAATAATTTGATTAATCCATGGTCTATCGATTCTGGCGGAGAACGAACGAACGAACGGATGATGATGATGGCTTAGATGGCGACAATAAAACTCGTTTTTGTGGCCAATTTAAACGTCAAAACGTTAACGTTCGGGTTAAATGCACTTAACCAACACTTTGAGGCGCGTTTAAGGCGAAAGCCTAGATAAGCAAAGGAGGGGGGAGAGGGTCAGTATGCAGCGGAGAGGAGAGAAGAGAAGTGTGCCAACGCACAACGCACTTGGCTGAAACGTGTTTGTTGGCCAGTAACCAACCGTTCGAGCGACCGCATTTGGCCATAAACATTACAATTTGCGTTCGAGAACTGGAGACATGGAGAAACTGAGACGCTGAGCAACGGAGCAACTGAGAAATGGAGAAACTGCGCTAGACTGGAGAGACCCAAGCCCCATGCCATACATAAGTCTCTTTTGGATGGAAATTATAATCATTTACAATATATTGAAATTAATTGACAGCTGAATTGTCAGATCGTTTGCAGAAATTGTTTATTTGCACCACGGCCAAACGGCCAGTGGCAGTTTACTAATGGTAATGACTGTAATTCTATTGAAACTGAAAATTGATATTGTGCTGCGACCACTGCGACTTGCCACCAACTCAGACTGCTGCCTGTTGCCTACTCTATGGTTGCATTATGCCAAATGTTGTGGCAGTTGCAACTGCGTCCCAAAAATGGTCAGAGACATTCGGGGGCCCCCAGACCGAATACGAGTTGGCAAGTGCGTAAGTATTTGTTGGACGAGATGTTTTCGCCGATACTTTTGGCAAATGGAATTCGCCTCTAATCATCGATGGAAAAGTGAGTGGAGCAGGGAGCGGGGTGCGGGTAGCGGTGCGTGGCAGGGAGCTTTGGGGACAGATCTTAGCTATACGTATAGTACATTTCCATTCAACCACGCGAACACATTCGTTAGCTGCGGTATAACTTGCGAAAAACACTTTGCGGAGGGTGAATGATAGATTACATAATATTATGCGTCTATATGTGCTGCAAATGCATATGGAAAGGTGCGTGAATCGTAGAGATATTTGCTAGTAACTAGCATTCATCTTATTGAAGTTTTTTCTACAGCGAAAATATTTTTTTTTTATAGAAGAAACTATGCTCAAGAAATGTATGTTTTACTTCATTTATTTTTAGTATATCATAACCTTATATTTCTATCATTAGTTCCCTGTTTCTAGATGTAATTATCTTCTTATAAATATGTATGTATATTACATCTATACATATATAGTTGTATTTGCCTTGACTATTTATAATTCCATCATATTTCAGATTTTCCCTCTTCCTTTGGTGTATTTTATTAGCATATCCTACATTTGTTTCTATTGATCCTTTCTTTATTAAGCTTTATTTAATAATTATTGTCCTTCTTCTACGTTTAGATTTGAGACAAAAACAAAACGAATACGGAAACAAATAAGTCAAAACTGTCTTTGTTTACACGTGTCGTACCATCATTAATCATTCCTTAAGGTGTAAGTTTACTCTACCTTACATTTACTCAAAGTTTTATTTACCATTTCCCAAATATATTCCCATCCTTATTGCATTTATTTATTCACGAACCCTCAAACACAACTCCTATCCTGCATATAGCTATAACAATCCTTAACTCGGGGTTTCCATAAATATCTTCACTGAACCCTTTCATTTGTGTGCGATACTGTCCCATGCGACACATCCCTTTGCACCATTTCCCCATGCCACACATGTAGTATGTCCCTGCAATCCGTTTAATTACCCAGCTGGCCCCTTTCTGGGTAATTTTTCTTGCCACCCTTCTGAGGTTCATTAGCTCTGCGTAAGCCACAAAACAAATGGGCCTAAGCCAACCTTCGGGTTTATTGCCCTCGCTCTATCTGCATATGGAATTGCCGCATATGCCACAGATGCACGCACATACACAAGTGCATGCGCCACATGCCACAATGGGGCAAGCGAAAAAAGATTTCCCACACATATGTCGGCGTTCACATGCAATTTTTCCATTAGCCAGCAACAAAAACTTGAGCCCGGCCAAAGTGACAACAGCGTGGAGTTGGGACTTGCAACATTTTGGGATGTGCGCCCCGGTACATCTATCTATAATACATAAACCCTATGACTCTGCTGCTGCCACCCCCTCGAAGAAGTGGCTCTCCCTCCATTCAAAGCGAAACTCTTTCAAAGTGCACGCCGCTCCATTTCTCCGTATTCCCCCATTAAATTAGCCAACTTACGAGTGTGTAGATAGGAGGAGGAAAAGGGGGTACGATACGGATGTGTGTAGGGCATGGGAGCTAAAACTTTGTGGCCCTAAAATGCAATAGAGAAGAGGAGGAGGAAGAGGAGCAGGAGGCGCAGTAGCAGGTTTGACAGAAAGTTTCGCTACGCCTGTGACTGTGACTGACATGCAACCAAAGTTCATTCAACTGCCAGCTAAATGCCAAATGCAAAATTCGTCGAACGTTTATCAAAATTGTTGCGCCAATTGGCCTGAATGCCTCCATAATTAGGTGGCTATAGTTAGAGCTCTTAGGTAGTTAGAGCTTTGAATGAGAGAAGATTGTTGGGTTATGTGAAGAGAATGTTTATGCATATGAGTTGATATGTCAGAGGTCTAACGTTTTGTATTGCTTAAGAAATAATAGAGCTAAGATTTGTGGGCATAGAGTATTGCTGAATTTCCCTTAAGTAAATCCCTTTTGGTACTAGCTGAAGCTCTACATGTGTACCCCATAGCCTAAGCCTTTACCTTTCGAATTCCTGGCCCCACTTGTAGCCAGCTAAGTTCTTAACCAAACGAATAATTACCTTAAGAAAGTACAAACTTAAATTCCAACCACTCCTATCAAAATTACCTCGAAATTCCTAGAAATTGCCCAAGCTTCCTAAATTGCCTTCACTACCTTAGTACTTACGTTAAGTAAACAAAATACCAGGCCTACTCTTACCGTGAAATTCCTGTACCCCTTTACGTAATCGAATACCCTACGACAGCGCACCCATAAGTTGCAGCCAAGCCCATAAGAAATCGCATATACAAATATATATATCTGGCGATTACAAATCAAAGTAAAATCTGGCATTGCCTTTTTACGTGCAATTTCCACAACAAAATAATTTTATATTTAATGGATTTTCTCATGCTCTCTAAATATTATTGTGTGGGGTGTGGGTGTGTGCTTTCGCTGGGATTTCAGTTTTCAGTTTAGTTTTGAAATTATCGTAAATATGCCAAGTGAATTGCACTGAATCAGCGACAGCAACAGCGACTGAATGGATTTAATTAGGCAACGACAACAACAGCAGCAGCGAATTATTAATTGAGAAGATTTCATCGGAGCGAGCTCAAGGTTAAGGGCGAAGATGCCTCATCGGCTGCTTAGAGGGTCTCGGTTCCAACTCTGACACACAGTTGAGAGGTTGTTTGGAATTGTTCTGACACAGCTGAGATGTTGCATGGAATTGTATAAATAATTGCATGTTTTTTTTGGCTTATGTTAATTACGTGCTTTGTAAAGTTTTTACAATTTTCATTCATGTATGACATACATCAGGCTCCTAGATATTATTTAATGGCTTAGTTGAGTCACTTTTTTTTATGGCGCTTGCATGAGTTCTACTTTACATCTAATAAAGTATATCTGGAATCTCTTTTGTCATCACTTTGCATGTACCAGGATCTTTACATCTTATTACTTACACGAGTGGAAACATCCTCACCATAATTATATCTAAAATCTATCTGATCTACTTTTATGCTGCCTCTCTTTATGGTTACTTTATGGTTTGTGTAGGGGGTAACATTGCAGTACTAAAAGTGGGTTTTGGGTTTGCCCTCAATAAAATCATCCACCTTTCGGACTATATTGTGTCACTTTATGTGCTGAAGTAGTCAGCAGCTTATGCCACTTCAAGTTGACAGTTGCTACGCCTAGTTGTGGCACGCCCCTGCAGCATAAACACAAATAAACTCTTAGTTGATGACATGCCCGCGATATGTGGCACGCATACACATAGTACTACAAATCCTACATTGAGGACTTCAAGAAAGTTTTTCTAGTTTTTTTCTAGACCTGCAATTGTGTCATTTTATTTAGTGACCCATTTGAGTCACAACAGAGAGAAATATTTTCCATTCCTCTTTTTCCATTCAGATTTTTCTCTGCTTTTTTCCTGTCTATTTATACTTAATATTTGTGTTATTTTCAGTTGAGTTTTTAAGGTTGTGGAAATATTTGTGCTTCACGTCAAACGTCGAACGTTTGAGGTAAAAATAAACAAAATGAGCAGCGGCAAAAATATATATCGTGCAAGTGCAATGCAAAGTGCAAGTAATACTAATAAATCATTCAAGAATCTGTGGGAGATTTCAGGTATTGCCGGGGCACTTATTGAGACTGTCAAGACAATTGCCATGATAATGCAAAAAAATAAGTAAAATGGAGGAGTGCAGACAGACCTTATCAATGAGGTCAGTGCAAGAAAAACACAATTGATTGTATACGATTTTCTTTGTAATTAAGCTGCAGCAATTGACCTTTAGAGGATGCACTTGAATGCGTATACATTCCTCAGACTTTAACGAACAAAGAAAATTTTCCCTTTTAATTATTTTCCTTATTTTTAAATCCTTCCCCTAAGACTTTAACCATGAAAAATTTCCCCTTTAAGCTATTTCTTTTTGAATTTCAGGCACCCCTTTCGTTGATGGTTGCTGGATGATGGTTCAGTGAACTCGAGTTTTAGCTTTTTGTTGCACATTTAAATGGAAACTCACGACCACGCACTTAGCTCTCTATACCACAGCCCCAACCCCGCCCTCAGACTCCACTTAATTAGCTGCCGTTTCATGCGAAACCGGGAAATCCAGGATTATTCTAGGAGCACCCACCTGCATTGAGGCACAGCAGCAGGGAGAGCAGAGCCAGCATCAGGCAGCCTGTTGAACCGTAGGACGGCATGTTTCCGTGGGGGACTTTTCTTCTTTTATGTTTTTACACAGCGGAAATTTTTCAACTGAATATTTCAGTAATACTCTCGTACACACTTCACACACTGCAGCACTTAAGCACGGGGCCACTGCTTCTGCTCGTTTTTTGGGTTGAAAATTCCCGAAAATATATTCACTGCTACAATAGGGGGAACTGTGACTGCGACTGGGCGAACGAACACGCATGCGACGCGTTGACAAACTGAATGCGAACTGAAACTAAAACTCAAGCGAACCAAAGCGAACCAAAGCGAACTGAGACTGAGGCTGAGAGCTGAACAACTGAACGTTGAACATTGAATAGTGTGGAGTGTGTACAGTGTACAGTGGTCACTGAGTATTGAATGCCACCGAAAACGAGCCACCGAACCAACGAGCGACCGAGTTGAACCAATAACAAAACGAACAAAACCCCCAAACGCACACACGAGTCGGCCGACCGAGAGATCGTCGAATCGTTCGGTTGTCGCTGGTTGAAAGAGAGAGAGAGAGAGAGAGAGCAGTGGAAAGCGTTGCATTCAATCGCAGAATATTTACTGCTGGGATAGCAAACGGAGCAGTATGCGAGTGCCAAAGAGGGTGGCAACTGTTTGGGATTGGGCTTGGGGGGGACTTCAGTGGAGCTGCCGAGTGTCGCGAGCGTGGGACTGGGTCGGGTTTACGAGTTTACTGCTCGGCGATATGGCTGCACTTTTTTAATGGTCGCCCGCCACCAACACTTGCAGTTTCAATGGCGGCACAGTGGAGCGAGAGGGAAATTTTAGTATCTTGAATGATAGGTTTAAGAATTTACTATTTCAATTACTATAAATATTTACCTAAATATTCGATAGGGTTTTTGTGACTTCCATTAGGGAACAAAGACTCTACCCGAAATTTGTTGGGACCCCAGTGAATTTAATATGTCAACTATAAATTGGGAGAACACTTGTCCCACTATGCAGTTAACCCATGCGTTTTGCCGCACCATTTGCCGCTTAATGGCTGTGGCTGTGGCTTTGACTGTGGATGGCACATCGTCATCGTCACCGTTGCGGTTGTTCGTTCCACCGCAGACAGTCGTCACCAGCAATTGAATGCTGAGTTCGATTCGGCTGGCCATCAACGTCGCCCGTCGTCTAATCAAGTGCAAGTCTCTGATAAGGAAATGCAATGTTGGCACTTGGGCAACGCACAACGAATGGGGGAGAGGAATGGAGGGGCAGTTACTGCGTGCTGGTGCCACAACATTTGTTGCAAATACTTTATGCGTTTTCAATTGCACACAGAGATTATGAGTGTGAGTGGCAGAGTGTGAGTGAGTGTCAGTGCCAGTGATTGAGTGTGTTTAAGCGTTGGACTTGTGTTTTTTGTCTTCTAGTCTCTTTGATTGTTTTTTAGCGAGTCTCCTCGATTTTAATAAAGTTGGTTTTGTTTTTGCTTTAGTTTTGCAGAGTCTTAAATATTTTACGACAAACTTACGACGGAAACAGGATTGATGAGAGTTGCTTGAACATAAAATAGTTCCAGCAGAGTTCGTTTATTCCCCGAGAAACAAATAAAACGAAACCTTATAAAATATTTATTAGAATTTAGAGAGGGAATCCTTCTTAAAGAAGAACCCCTTATTTTTTTTTGTTTCAATGCTTAGAAGGCTACCCAGCGCGCTGGGTTTTGATCCAAGACAACATATAAATAATTTCCCTGCTTTGAGAGGTGACAGAAGAAGAGCTTCTCCTTGATGTGTCCTGTAATTTGAAGCCTTTAATTCATACTTCAAGCGGGATTTGAGGGTCTTAGCTGTAAAGGCCATGGAGAATGTGGATGGACCAACCCTGCTGGACGGACGGCTTTTGTTCTGGTTCACAAGAGGCAGTTCAATCTGTAGCTAAAACCATTCTTCAAGTAGTACCTTCTAGTCAGTTCATCAACCCTTGCCGACGATATTCCGATACAAGTAAATAAATATACCGATTATAATTATGGCACAATTTTCGTGTAATTCCAATTTGTGGGCTAATCCAGCGACTAGCCAGTTCAATGGCCAGCCAAACTAATTAGCAAATTAAACATAAATATCTCTTCTATTCAAGGCATAAGTATATATACAGCTCCCAAATACGCCACAACAAACTTCAATCACACACAGCTAAGTCCATCGCACTCCAGACCCTCAGAGGAACCTAAATTGAACGTAAAAAGTTCAATGTACAAGAAATGTGTCAATTGTGTCAAGTAAATCCAATAAACTACGCCTACAACTGCGACTCGAAGGTAAACTCATGTGAGGGATAAGGCGAAACTTCATAGACAGAGACAAAAGGTAGAGGAGGGACAGTCGAGAAGTGACAACCCCCATGATAGATGGGACCCACTAGATATGCAAACTCAAGAAAATTGAACTGGGACATGCACTGGGGACACCCTTGAGGAGGGTAGTAGTGCTGCGTAGTGCGATGATTAGTCAGATTCATTCGATTTATTGATGAATTTCCTTTAATGACTGCAAACAAATTAGAAAATAATTGAAGCCCATGAAGCAGGACAACCTGCCTCGAAATCGATTAGGTTGAGGTATAGTTGGTAGACTTTATGTTGGTCATTATGCTGGCAGCTCATTTAGTGGCTGTAATTAAATGGAAAAAGGAAGTAATTAGTACAAAAAGATACGCAGAGTCAGAGCTTGCTTCGCTCTATGGTTGGCTTTAAAGTTTCACTAACCATCACGATGATAATAAACCCTGTTCGTGTTCAATCAGATCTTGTCACGTTTTAGCGTTTCGTTTCCGTCAGTGAATCTTGTTTGCCTAAACAATTGCCATGTCATCTCCGATGACAATGATTATGGCAAATTGTTGCTGAAAACAGTTTCGCTTGCTTTGCTAAATAATAAACCATAATTGCAGGTTGGCCGGCTAGACAACATCTAAAACAGCGGGTATTCCCTCACTTGTTGAGCTCTTTATCTAAGGCCATTTGCTTACAGCAAATCTTGCAAACAGCGGAAACGGAATTTGGTAATTACATGGATCTGTAAAAATGAAACTAATTAAGACATATTGAAGCTACAGAACGATGATCTCAGCGTACTATTTGAATAATTAATTAAGTTGGGGAACAAGAGGAAATCTTTTAGTCTGTAATAAAACAATCCAGCCGATACAACAACCAAAAAAATTATGGAACAAACTTTCAAGATCGGAGGGAAATTTTTGAATGGTGCCCCAAATCTATGGGTAAATAGTTTAGGCTACACAAAAAAATTATTCAGAAAATATTACATATTTTGTAATTTGTATTTTTATTTTTATGGTCTGACTAAATATCACAAAATAAACTTTACTTAGAATTTATATGGAATATATTTAGCCGATGTTAGAACCAAGAGGGAAATTTAGAAATCCCATCAAGATCACTGAGTTAGGGAAATTATGAAAGGAATTCTTTTATTTTGTGCAGAAACCAGCCGATGCATAAACCATGTGCTGCCATGGCAACTTAAATGGTTAACAAACATTTACAGTAGCTTTTAGATAAGCTATAAGCTCGAGTATAAGTTCGAGTATAAGCTCGAGTATAAGTTCGAGTATACGCTCGAGTATAAGTTCGAGTATAAGCTCGTGACTGTGACCGAGTGGGTAGGACATAAGGTATAAACTCTTGACTGGAGGAGGGGACTGCAAAAGCTAGAATTGCAGAATTCTAGAATTCATGTAAAGAAAGTTTTTGTTGATATTGCTTTATTTTTAATAAAAATATAAAAAAAAATAAAAGTAGCAGTAGTAGTCCTACACTGAAAAGATAATTTTGCATACAAATTCTTTATTTTATTTTATTTATAGATTATTACATGTTGAAGACTGTACATAACATTTTATAGATAAAATATATAGAGATTGTTTAATGTTGTAAACAACATACACACCTTTTCAAACAACAACATCAACATCATCAAATCTTTACTGATGATGTAGAGAGCATCATTATATTACAACCATAACCCCACCAACATTGAGAGATAACTTTTCTATTAAATATATTAAAACAACAATTAACAATTTCATTGAATATGCTGTAAAGAAAAACGATGATGATGATGATGTTAGTGTTCATATATTAAAAACATCAATATTATCAAAATATGTCATATTATTAAGTTATATGATATTAAGTTTAATGTGTACATATATATCTTGAAGCATTAAATATAATGCAACATTATCACAATTTGAGTGAACGCATGACTCAGCCTCCTCAGAAAGCAATAACACTGATATAACCTTTTTTTAATATTTTTGTTTTATTAAAAATAATTCAATATCAACATCCTTTTTTTTGTTTATCACACAACTACAACCACACAATGCTCAACCAACAAAGCAACCAACAATCCAGTTCTGGTATGATACTATATGTATACGCTTTCTTCAGATAATAGACATTTCATCAAGTGCCAGCTGTATATATCTCCTATATTCCATGGCAGGCTCCTAGCTCCTGGTCGTCCGCTCCTTCTTCTTGTTCGCAGCTCCCCAGAGGACACTCCGCCAGATATCTGGCATAGAAGTTGGAATGAAAGTTGACTTGGCCTCATTTCGTTTAAAATTCTGACAGGGGTTCAAGCATAAACGTACAAGCACCTAAATAATTACGACTCTAATCCATTCGAGTTTTGGTAGTAGAGTGTACAATAATTCACCAAAAATTGTGTTTAGGTTTTTAGAAGTTTTTTTTTGTATTAATTATAATCTTATTGTTTTTATTACAAGTTGAAAGTGTCAGAACATGTATGGAGGATTAGCCGAATGTTGGATGTCGTTTGGCAGTTATCCATAATCCATAAGTTGTGCCCCTTTGAATTATTCAAAAACATTGATTAATTCATACGTTTACAGTTTTCAAAATGTTCTCAATCTCCGGCGACAGAGACTGGTGTGTTTTACACATGCAAAATTCATATGTTTAAGTTACTAAAATACACAAAAAAAAGGAAGTATTTATGGCGCCCCATTCGATCGTTTGATGCTTTTATTTTAATAAATGTAAATCGATTTCTTTTATTTTATATGCTTGCACTTACAAATTAAGACATAAGATCATGAGAAAGAAATACAAAATTATAGAATATATATAGAATATATAGAATATATATAGTATTATATATATCATTTTAAACTACGGGAAGTCTGCAGTTCGTATGGCAAAATAGTTTATAGAACCCCACAGGTAGATGTTCAATCCCGTTTGGCTCTTTGCAGTTTTGAAAGAAATTCAAACGTTGTTGTAGGATATTGAGACTAGGAAAAGGTTGTTGGACTAGGATTTCCAGATCTTCGGAAAACATCTTCCACATTTTGTTGTTTTTGTTTGGGTGGCCCCTTATGATGCATTCGTTGTTGATGTTGTTCAAGGTTTATCTGCTGGTATTTTTTTATGGCTCGTTGTTTCGTTCGTTTACAAAAGTGAGCGGTGTGCTGTATGGGGAAATTTTAAAATAAAAATATGTTTTAATATATAAATATAAAACTTGATAGATAAACACATAATAATAGTTCGAGAAAATACATACGTATCGTGCAGATAAGCCAGCCAGGGGGTCTGACCAATTCCATCATGTGCAAATATATTAATAAAAATTTTGTTAATTGCTAGGACCCCAAAATGAAAACCAATCGAAGTTTCTTAGGTGCAGGACTTACGTGTCAAGGGTCTAGCGGAGTGCTTGGACCACAAGTAAACCATTCTTTTCACCGGGGACAAGTACGAATCGCGGACCACTGGGCTAGAGCCACGTGGCACCGAGGTGGCACGAAACGGCACCAGATCATCCACATCCCACCAGAAGGGTGGATCGCACACAATCGATGAGATTGGCAAGTTGGGGCTGGGGCTCAACAGATTGGAAGTCCTATTGTTGTTGATGTTTCATATAGTAGTAGCATAGTCATCATAATTGTTGTTGTTATTGTATTGTTGTGTGTGTGTTGCATATTTTTAGAGTTGATCTTGTTGTTGTAGTAGTTGTTGTTGTTGTTGATGTTATTGTTGTTGTTGTTGATGTTGGTGTTGTTTACTTTTTGGCTGTTGATTATTATTATTGTTGGTATTATTTTTTTGGTTTCGATTTGGTTTTGTTTTGAGTTTAGTAAATGTGTTTTGTGTCCTTACCCATGCTGAGCTCTGGCTCGTACTCCAAAGCCACCAGAGAGTTGGGCTTTTGCCTCACGTAGACATTATAGCGAGATGGGTATCTGTAAAATAATATAAATAATTAATATACTGAGCAAATACATGGCTTGTGATAGGGGCCGCACTTGCGCTCGATTTCCTGCATGCTCTTCAGATGATCAGTCCAGGCCTTCTCTTCATAGTTGTTGGCTGAAACTGGTTTTCCACAAGAAAATTCATTAAAATTGAATCACTCAATAGACATAGTCCAAATCATGTTAAAAATTAAACTAAAAGCATGCCAAAATATAGAATAGAAAGGGAAATGAAAGTGTCGTACAGAAAGTGTTCTCCCCAGAAAGCAAGGATATTCATAAGCAAAAGCAGCAAATAGAATAGAAAAAGAATATCGGGTATTCAAATAAGTACTACTATATATTCCCATTTAAGCCATTTCTTTTTGCATTTCTGGCACCCCTTTTTGCGGAACCCCTTTCCCAAGAAATCTAGGAAGAGTCTAGGAGCATTGTAGGATCACCCACCTGCATTGAGGCACAGCAGCAGGGAGAGCAAAGCCAGCATCAGGAAGCCTATTGAACCGAAGGACGCCATGTTCCGGGAGGGATTTTTCTTCTTTTATATTTTTGTCACAGCGGAAATTTTTCAACTGAATATTTCAGTAATTTTTCACTGCAGCACTCAAGCACGGGGCCACTGCCTCTGCTCGTTTTTGGGTTGAATATTCCCGAAAAAATATTCACTGCTACGAAGGGCGAACTGTGACTGCGACTGCGACTGGACGAACGAACACGCATGCGACGCGTTGACAAACTGAAAGCGAACTGAAACTGAAACTGAAACTCAAGCGAACCAAAGCAAACCAAAGCGAACTGAGACTGACGCTGAGAGCTGAATACTGAACGTTGAACATTGAATTGTGTGGAGTGTGGAGTGTGTACAGTGTAGCTAATGTCAGAACCAAGAAGGTCATTTTAAAATCCCATAATGATCGCACGAAATAAGGGAAATTACGGAAGAAATTCTTTTAGTTTGTGCAGAAACCAGCCGATGCATACACCATGTGCTGCCATGGTAACTAAAATGGTTAACAAACATTCACTTTACCATGACAACCATTTGACTACCAAAACAAAGCTAAATTTCTGTTTTCTGTCACTGCAGATGTTTCCACAATGAAGTTAAGAACGCGGTTCTGCAAAAAGAGCTCCATAAAGGCTACAGAGAACGCAGAAGAGAGCACTCCACAGCCCAACAATTACCCCCTGAGCTGTGTGGATTGGAGTAGCAACGAAGAAATCTATTTTGTGAGGTATAAAACCACGATAAATTTCCCCTTTAATATTGAATTATGATGTGTATGTAATATGCCTTTGGAATCTCCCCACAGCGATGACCATCAGATATTCAAGTGGAGCGACGTGAGCCGAGATTCGGTGGAAGTGGCCAAACTGCCAGATGACTTTGTTCCCACAGATCTGCACTGGCTGCTGCTGGGCGGCCGCAGCAGTGGCGGTGGCAAGGGCAGCGATACCCTGCTCATTTGCAGCAACGATGGGCGTTTCATCATTCTCAACAAGAGTGCGCGTGTGGAGCGAAGTATATCCGCACATGGAGCAGCCATCAGTTCGGGTCGCTGGTCACCCGATGGGGCTGGATTGCTCACTGCCGGGGAGGATGGTGTGATAAAAATCTGGTCGAGATCGGGCATGCTGCGTTCCACGGTCGTACAGAACGAGGAGGCTATACGTTGTGCTCGCTGGGCGCCCAATTCCACTTCGATTGTCTTTTGCCAGGGCGGACATATATCCATCAAACCGCTGGCTGCCAACAGCAAGTCGATTAGGGTATGTCAGTGAGGGAACTCCCAACTCCCATTTGGTGGCTTAATCCTAAGACTTTCCCCTTTCAGTGGCGTGCTCATGATGGTTTGGTGCTCTCTTTGAGCTGGTCCGCACAGTCGAACATCATAGCCTCTGGCGGTGAGGACTTTCGCTTTAAGATCTGGGATGCACAGGGCGCTAATCTGTTCACCAGCGCCGCGGAGGAGTATGCCATCACGAGTGTGGCTTTCAATCCGGAAAAGGACTTTCTGCTGGTGGGCACATTTAACATGCTGAAGCTGTGCCACAGCACTGGGGTGAGTCGCATCAGAAAAGTCCTTTTCTAAGAAAACATCTAAAAATACTTCCCTCTTCCCTTTCAGTGGTCCTATAACAGCGCTCGCTTTACGGCACCCAGTGTGGGTTCATTTTTCACACTCGCCTGGTCCGCGGATGGCACTCAGGTGGCCTGTGGCACCTCCACGGGTCAGCTAATTGTGGCTCATGCCTTGGAACAGCAGTTCATCTCGAAGAATCTCAAGGCAACCAGCACCAGTCGCAAGTCCATTGCCCTGAGAGACATTGCCAATGGCAGCCAGGATGTTTTGGACTTTCCACAGAGAGTAATCAACTTTGGGCTGGGCTATGGCCACTTGGTGGTGGCCACCACCCATCAGGTTCACATCTACAACGAGAAGCATATCAATACACCAATCATCATTGATGGCAGGAACGATACAAGAGTTATCGAAGTGGGCAAGAAGTGAGTGAGCATCTACTTAAAGTTCCTTTTAATACACTGTACTTGTTTGCAGATACTTTATGGTGCTGGATGCATCTTCGATCTGGGTGTATACCTATACGGGTCGCCTGCACTTAAATCCCCGCTATCCCGGCTCTCAGGCCCAGCTGCCGCTGCTCACGTGGCGCTCGCTGTCCTTGGGCCTCGATGTCCTCGCCATACGCGACAACTCCGACACGAGTCTGCTGCATCTGTTTGACCTGATGCCTGGCGCTTCGCGGCAGTACGATCCCCACTCGCTAAAGGCCAAGCAGCAGCTGGCGGAGATTGCCGCCTGCCGGGCTGGCACACAGGACGATCAGTTTGTGGCCTTCATTGATACCAATCGGGAGCTGTATATCAGCGAGACACGGAATCTGAGTGGCGAGCGTCAGGATGAGATCTATAAGATCGGGACCCAGCTAACGGCCATCAAATGGGCCAGCGAAACGAATATACTGGTGGGGGTGCATGACTCCTGCTACAGCATTTGGTATTGCCCCGGCGAAGGTGCCTCCGATCCGACAATTATAGCACTAACAACAATTACCCTGGACACAGCGTAAGTTTGAGGAAATAGCTAATCCCCGAACCCTTAGCTAATCCGTTGGGATCATTCAGGAATTCGGCAAGCACATAACCATCGATAGCTTCGAGGATGCCATCGTCACATTTCGTTGTGCCGGCGCCCTGCTACCCGTCAATGTCAGCATCTACTGTGAAGTGCTGCATCGCACCCTCATCGAGGGTCAGTGGCAGCAGGCCCTGAAGATCTGTCGCATGGCCCAGCACTCGAGTCTGTGGGCCACTCTGGCCGCAGTGGCCACCAGGAAGCACCAGTTGCAGCTCAGCGAGGAGGCCTACTCCGCTGCCCTGCAGATCGACAAGGTCAGCTATCTACAGCACCTGAAGACCCTGACACCGTCCAGTGCCGAGCAGATGGCCGAGAATTCCCTGATGCTGGGCAGGATGCTCGAGGCGGAGACCATTCTCCTGCACAATCGGAAGTACCAGCAGGCAGTGGGTCTGGCGCTGCGCATGCACAACTGGCGACGAGCCCTGGAGATTGCCCAGAAGCATCAGGCAGAGGAGCCCGACATCGATATGCTGCAGAAAGTGCTGGAGGAACGGAGAAAGTACCTCAAGGCACTGCAGCGGGATGAATGGGAGCCTTTATATTTACCCCATGTTCTGGTCGATAAGGAGGGTAATTCTAGTGAATAAATGAGTTTATTAATGGAGTTTATGGTCGTTTGCTAGTCGGAAATCTAATATTATTTGCTCAACATATTCTGATATAAAGTTTACAAGTTCTTTGTACATGGTTCAGTGTTCAAATATTTCAATTTCTAAATTGCATACTTCCTCCTAAGGCTTTCTCTCATTAACTAAATGTCGTAGTTTCATATATGCCTTCAATATGCAGGCCTTAATCATGGGCTTTCCTTCGATGGCATTGAGAATATTGTTGGCCGCCAGCAGACTCATTTCGATGGTTGTCTTTATGGTTTGCGTACCCAAATGGGGTAGGATAACTAAAAATGAAAGATAAAACTTAGAAAAATCCATATCGGAATATGTCTGACTATATCTCACCGCAATTGGGCAGCTTTAGTATGGGATCATCAGCAGGCAACGGCTCGGGTGTGGTGACATCCAAACCAGCTGCAAATATCTGTCCTTTCGTCAGAGCTTCGTGCAGATCGCTTTGAATAACGAAACCTAAAAGAGTGCATATACAATTACTCAATGAATGTTCTTTCAGACCCCTTACTTACCCCCTCTGGCCACATTGACAAACACGGCGCTGGATTTCATCAGACCAAATGCTTTGGCATTGAATTTGCCTCGTGTCTCATCCGTGAGTGGTGCGGCCACCACCAGGAAGTCGCTCTCCTGCAGCAGCCGCTCGAACGGTACATGTTCCGCCTTGAACTCCCCCTCGTTCTCCTTGCGGGTGCGTGTGTGATATAGGATTTTGGCCACATCCCAGCACTGTAGACGCTTGGCAATGGCCTGACTGATGCCGCCAAAGCCAAAGAAACCGATGACAGAGTCGCGTATCTCCACCCCCATGCGCCAGTCTATCAGCTCCGTTTTCCACTGGGAACTAGGGGAGATTTAGCATATTTCGAAAACTAAATTTCAAATCTTTGAAACAAGTTGGCAGGCCTAAACTAAACTGATTTTTATGGCAAAAGCTAAGCCAAAAGCTTGCACAAAGCTTAATCAGCTGTTAGCTGCACCAGTACTCACCTCTCGATATCATTGCGACCGGCATGAAAGTGTCGCCCCGCAGCTATCATCAGTCCAATGGCAAGATCTGCCACTGAGTTCTTTACCACTCCAGGTGTGTGTCCCAATGGTATGTGGCGCCTCATAAACTCAGGTACATCCACAAAATCAATGCCCGATGACATGGTGCTGACACAACGTAACTGTGGCCCCGCTGCATCCAGTATGCCGGCATTCAGTGCCTGATAGTGGGCCCAATAGATGGCATCCACGCCGGGCACCTTCTGCAGAATCTCCTCCGTGCAGGGCGGCACACTTTGGCAGACGATGGTCTCTGCGCCGCGGGATCGCAGCAGCTCCAGGGCGGGCGCGGGCACATTTGGATGGGAGATGAGCACCTTAAAGGCGGCGCTGGTGGCGGCGCGAACAGTCGACATGGACAACGAACTAACGCGGGGCAGTGGCAGCAATCAAATGCTCAATGGAAATTTCCCCGCAGCCCAAACCCACAAACAATTTGCAAGCTTTTTGCAGTCAGCTTTGGTTTGCTTTCTTTCTCTTTAACTTGGTTTGCCTTTTTTTTCTCTCAGCTTTGTTTGCCTTCTTTCTCTTAAACTTTCGAGTACTCTTAAGCTTTCTGTGGAATACAGTTTTGCCTCTCACATTAAGCTTACAGTTTGTTTTTCTTTTTAGCATATAAACTTTGTCCGAGGAGAGTATTATAATTAGGGTCCCAGGTTTAGTTTTCTTTGTTAAAGATTTAACAAGATTCTCTACAAGTTGTAGTTGAATTTATTCTAGGGAAATCGGACTACTATAGTATAACCAATGCCAGCCTCCTTTTCTCATTTCCTAATTAAATTGAAGCATTATGAATTGTTTTAATTATAACTTTTTTTATTCTCACATCTGGAACCTTTTACACTTGACTGGTTTCGTTTTGTTTCGTTCCCCCCCCCACAACAATAATCAGAGTTTGCTGTGAATGGAAATCCACTCTGGGTTCCCGGTCCATTAACATTTGCATTTCCTAGTAGGCGGGCGACAGCATGGGCTCTCCCACCAGTCCACGGAGCACATTGTGGGCGGCTATGGTGGCCATTTCAGCACGGGTGCGCTTCGTGGCGGATCCAATGTGGGGTAGGATAACTGCAAGAAAAAAGTGGGCGAGTGTCAAGTGGTTAGATAAGGAATTTAGCCATAGAGATAAGAGTTTTTTGTTTTGTTTTGAATTGCTCAAGTAATTGGCAAAGATTACGCTACAAAAATAGTACTAAAGAAAGGTTAAAGGGGTCGACATAATAGAGGCTTAGAGGGGAGATAGCATACAGCTGCTAAGAGTTTGTTTAGTTCGCATAATTCTGGAAATAGCTTGACAATTATCTAGCCCATATATGTCTAAGAATACTTCTATGTATCAGTTAGGAACATTCATAACCTTCATAAAACCTTACCACTCCGTCAACCTACGTCTACGTATGACTTAAATCTCTACGAAATACTTTTAGTCACAGTGAACTACTTGCACAGATAAGAGGGAACCACTTTATTGATAGCAAAGCCCGAAATACCTCCTAGCAAGGGGATCTCACAATCAGCCCAACCCACCAATATATATTTATTTCCATTGCTCAACTTACCAACATTGTCCAGAGCCAGCAGTCTGTCAGTGGCAAGCATTGGTTCGGGATCTGTGACATCCAGACCAGCGGCAAAGATTCGATTGGACTTCAGAGCCAAATAAAGGTCATGCTGTTTGACAATTTCTAGATTGCAAAGAAATATTGTAAGAAATATTTCTTATGAGAGAGGTATACAACTTACTGCCGCGTCCAATGTTGACCAGAACTGCTGTCCGCTTCATTTTCTCAAAGGCGGTGGCATTGAAAACGTGCTCAGTGGCAGCTGTCAAGGGTGAAGCGATGACCACAAAGTCGCTTTGGGCCAGCAGGGTGTCAAAGTCCACCTGCTTGGCATTCAACTCCTCCTCAATCTCCTTGTGCACGCGTCGTCGGGTGGTGTAGAGCACTTGGCTGATATCGAAACCGGACAGACGCTTGGCAATGGCCTGGCCAATGCCGCCGAAACCGAAGAAACCAACGGTGGAGTCACGAATATCCTGGCCCAGCATCCAGTTCAGATGATAGTTCTCCCATTGATCGCTGAAATGGTAAAAGCAGACCATAAAGTGGGATGTAATGGATGAGTTATCCCCGTGTAAACTCACTTTTCGATCTTCCTGCGACCCTCATTGAAACGACGTCCAGCGGCGATGAGAAGGCCAACAGCCAGATCAGCCACAGCTGTATTCAGAACCGTTGGGGTGTGTCCCAGAGGAATCTTGCGCTTCTTGACCTCCGGCACATCCACATAATCGATGCCCGCGGACATGGTGGAAATGGATTTCAATTGGGGACCGGCGGCATCCAGGGCCTCGGCATTGAGCGCTTCATGTCCGCCCCAGAGAATGCCATCGACGCCGCGGATCTTCTGCAGAAGCTCAGCCCGGTCCACTGGCAAACTCTGGACTTGGATAATTTCGCAGTTCTCCTTCAACAGATCAATGCCCTCCTGCGGCACCTCGGGATGGGTAATCAGCACCTTGAAAGTCTTGCCCGTCGACATGGTCTGTGTGTGGTTCTTGCCTCTGCGCACAAACGAAGCATTGGTACAGGTTATTGACAAGGCCACCAGAAGTGGGAATAATAGTTGAGCTTTGAAAGCCATGGTAAGCCGAGAACGAGCACTTGAGCGTTGTGATCTGAGCCGGGCTTGAAAAGCAACTGATCAAAAGGCACAATACGCACCCCGACTTATAGAGAGTTCTGGACAGAAGAATGCTACCAGATCTCCCACAGATGATGGCTGCTGATACGCCAAGGAACCTGCTCAGCATTTTGATTTACCCTCTCTATAATCTTAAGCTCCCGAGCAGCTGTTCTGTTATGGTATTTCTCTTCTACAGGGTATAAGACAAACAACAGGTTTTGGTTTGGGGAAAGATTGAATGACTTTTGAGAGAGAAAGATTTAAAAAGAGAATGGCTTCCACCTGCCTGGAGAATAATCAACTGAAGGAACAACGTTTTGCTTAAAATAAACTCTTAAAGAAGGGAATATTATTGTGCAGCTATTTTTGGCTTAAGTTATCAATAAGTAAGGATTAACATCTTTGCGGTAATGAGAGCAGAGATGTGATGTTGTTGTTCTTAAAACTTTGATTGGTAGTAATTGAAATTTCCAGTTTCAAACGAAATACTTTAAGAAACTAAAATAAGAGACAGACAACTATCAGACTGGTACTATTAAATAAAGTATGAAAGTGAAAGGTTAAGGATTAAGTTATCTATCTATCAATTATATTGTAATGGTACTTTTTGGTAAAAACTGTTCATGTTAATCCATCTACTTCATTGTCATATTGTTGGTACAAAAAGAACCATTGCGTCACCTTGACTGGGACATCTAGATGTCCATCAGAAAGGTATTTCCAAAACAATATCGATTGATAAAATTTCAAAGTGAACCCAAAGTCAAAAGGGTTAAATTATGTTCCTCCCTCTCACTATCTCTCACAACACTTGAGGCACCCTCTAAATTTATGATGAAATTCTAACAAAACAGATATTATGTTCCCCTCTAATCGTTTGCCCACGACACAGAAACTCATTTAACAGTTTGACAATTTGATGCTCTTTTTCTCTTGTTGTTTATGAGGCAATGGAAAAATTTGGTCGATTCGGTCTCTGTTGATATTAATTACAGCGCTCATATTCCCAATGTCATTTAAGAACAAACATGTACTCTTTGCTGCTCTCTTAATGATGTCAATTGCCAACACAAGAGCACCAATAAATATTTAATAATTGCGTTACACTTGAAAAACCGTACACGCTCAGGAAAAGAACTGTACTGAACATTTTAGTGGGGCCGAAAAAACAAAAGCTTTTATGAAAAAACTCTCGCGATCGTTCTCGTTCTCTTACGCGGGTTCTGTTCTCTTTTGTACAACTCTTACCGTGAGATCGTAATATGTAGAAGTAGAATACTTGGCTGCTATTGCCGTGCGACTGAATGGGCAACACTCCAAGCTGAAGCCTTTATATAGAACGTCCCCCTACCCATATATCGCTAAATAATTATCAGTTAAAAAAAAAAAAGTTTGACAAGCGATAAGTGGAATAATTTTTGATGAAATTCTTTTTGGAGCAATCGGGAAAGTCATTAAATGTCAGGGGAGTACGATGTACAGTAGTTTCAGATTTGATGGAATACCATAAACAGTTTAGTTTAGTTAATAGAACTCCTCCATTCCAGTCATATCACTCCTCACGATCGATTAGTGTGACCTTTTTCCGCTGTGGGAGTGCATTTACTCATTTCTCTCATTGCTAGCCGCTCTTCGCTCTCCACTCTTTGGTGCTTATCTCGTTCTGGTTTGTGTTTTTGTCATTGGCTTTGGCTTCTTATCTGAGTAAACCCAACTCTTTGAGAGGCCTGCAGCTGGGCCAAGCTGTGCGCCTGCTCAAAATACCAGTTGGGGACTTTTCCCATGTGATTTGTGTGTGCTCGCATGAGAGCAAATTTCCAATTGGAAGTGGCATGGGATGTTCCGGGCCGGCCGGGCCCCAAAGACCATTGTGGATCCCAGCGCAGTTGGAACTCGCACCACAGAACGACCACAACAAAGCCCCACCACAAGCACTATTTTATAGTTTTTTGTACATAATGCCGTTTTTTTTGTGAGCGGATCTGCTCAAATTTTGTCGGAAAGCAGCAGGCGCCCAGAGTTGCATGCTGCTCTCTCACTTTGTGTATTTTTTTTTTGGTATCTTTCGTATCTGTCTGGTGTGTGTGAAAGCAGCAGCAAGAATAGTATGTGTGGTGGCATAGGTCGACAGTTGGTATACCCTTTTAGGTGTTATTATTATATGAGGGATATATTTGCGAGGTATTTTTGACGCTTTCTAGTCTATTGCACATATACATAGACTTGTCCACATCTCGTCTATGTGCTCTGAATTTTTATATAATTTTTATATATTTATGGGAAGTGGACAGCAACAATATATTTTCAAGGGTACTAAAATGGTCGTTCTCGAAGGTAGCTTCTCTTCTTTTATGTGGTTGCGTTTTGTAGGGCGTAAGATTTTGAGCGTGGTTTCTGTCGTGTAAAGGAGAGTGGGAAGTATTTTACTCCTCTCTCTCTCTCTCCGTCTTCCGTTTTGTTCTTTTGGAGAGTTTAGCTAGACACACTGCATGCACTTTGTCTAATTTGAAAAATACAACAACAACAACATGGAAAAAAAAACACAAACAAACATTGTGTGTTGCGAGGGTGGCTTTTGTCGTGACGCTGCGCCGCTGTTTCTTTGTGCCTGTGTGTTTTGCTTTTTATTATTCTTTTGTTTTGTGGTGATTTTTCTTTCGCGCTCCAGCCGCATTCGCAGCAGTCGAGTCGCATTGTCTGCTGGATTTTTATGCTTTCCTGTTACCAAAACACGATGCGTCATTTTGACTGACGTAGGGAGACAGCTGTCTATCAGATGGCCAGGCCAGGCCACGGCCGTAGCGACCGTCGTCGTCGTCGTCGTTGGCAACGTTGTACCGTTAACGTCTGCTGCCGCTGGCATTGCCATCGCTGACTGCGGTTTTGCGAACAAGCGTTCAGAAATTTGCAAAAGATGACACCCAACGCCCAGAGAGAGAAAGACAACGAGCGAATGAATGCCCAGCAAGTACGCAAAAGATGTGACACCCACAGGAAAAGAGACAGAGACAGAGAGAGAGAGAGCGAGAGCAACCGCAAAAGATGAGAGAGCGACTAACGGTACCAAAGTAACTGTGCTGCGAGATGTATTTGCCACACGACCTACGACTTGATCTCTTTCCTGTACAACGCCACCGATGTACTTGCCGTGGATTAGAAGTGGGAGGGGGCGGGAGTCGAAGTCAAATGTCAAGGCCACGCCATGCTCCACAGTGCTGGCCCCCGGGTCGTCTGCGGGTGGGCAGCGCTTCTAAGCAGCTTCGCTTCCCAGCCTTGTGGCCCATTCTGCTTGCTTCATAACCCCAGCTACAGAGCCGTCCAAAGCCAAAAATAGTGGCCCGCTAAGCTGCAAGCGACAAAGCTGCAAAACCATTGCACTCCACGCAGGCGCCAAAACTTGAAGCGGCGCCTCTACATCTACAGGCGTCCAAGCTGATGTGCACAAACTCCAATTTGGGGCAGGGGGTGGTTGGATGGAAATAGCAACAACACAAAAAACGCAACAGCGGTGCTAATTTTTACGGTGTAGGCTCCCTAAAAGTGAACGCGCAACATTGAGGCAGGTCCCTCTACGCGATACGAGGGAACAGGCGGTCAGAGACACGCAGCAGGCGAACGGCACCGCCAACCAGCAGAGCAGCCCCAACCGAGCGAGTGAAAACGACACAAGTGTACATGGCTGTGACTGCTTATGAGCAAGCGAAAGAGAGAGAGAGAGAATGGGAGAGTGAGAAACGGCCCCAACGCTGGTCGACGGGGGCCTACGTCACAGTAAACGAGAGAAACGTAAAGGGAAAGCAAGAGCTGCTCAAACCAGTGTGTGTGTGTGTGTGTGTGTGTGTGTGTGTGTGTGTGTGTGTGTGTACGTGTCAAGAGAGGGAGCTAGTGGGAGAGTGTGAGAGCGTGGGAGTTGGTTGATGCGCACATGCATGTTTGCTTACCCTTTACATTAACTTCAAGGGTGGGTATATTGTGTAGGCTCTGTGGTTGTGCGTAATTAATAATTTAAGGGAAATTGTGTTGATTACATTTCTGTAATTTCTTTCTATTAAGCAACCCTTTAAGCCTACAATGGAGTATATTGATTGCATGTAAAGTATTACCTCGTTTATCATACCCCCATTGCACTTTGTTGCCCCTTCTTTTTCGGTGCAGTCAGCCACTGTTTAATTTACAGTTGCTTAACTGACGTCGACGTCAATAGCGCTGCCGCTTCTGTTGTATGTAGCTGCTTTGTTATAATGTTAACATTGACTGACATCAGCCACGGGCCGTAATTTACATGTTGGTTGGCATTTCCCATACCCTTTTAGAAGGTATTATGAATTTAAGAAAATGTTTGTAACGCGCAGATGGAGCCTCTAATTAGTTTAGTTGCTTAATACTTACCATCCAGATCATAAGTCTTATATTTGGTTAAGAAAAATGCAACTTGAGGTATATTATGAGCCTTAGGATACCACTGCAAGGGTATTAAGAGCTTTGGCTAGAAAGGCCAGCTTTCCTTCCTTTCCTATACCACCTGAAGTTGCAGTTACCGTTGCTTCTTACAGCACTGCGCTAATTGTGGGAATGCAAGTGTTTTGTTTTCGCTGTTCTCTTCCCAATGGGGTTACAGAATCTACACTGAAACAAACCCACTGCAAAAACAGTGGAAATCTTTACTGTTTACAGAATAACAATAAATTTAAACAGGGTCTTCAATGTCTTGGATGATAATATCTTCGTTGATCATGTGTTGCGGATTATCATCCTCTCCTGCTTCCAAATTGTCATTGTTCTCGGCTTCGTTCTCTTCCAAAATACCAATATTCGGTGGTTCCATCGCGTTTACGGGTGGGTCTAATGAGGCCTCATCGGGGAAATCGTTTTCGTCCCAGTAACCCGGTGGCACGAGCGCATCGCTGTGGCCCATGCCCCTCTCAAAATAATGTGGTCCCAGATGGGGTGTGAAGAGAAAAGTCGGAAACGAAATGGTTACCTCCGCATCCAAAGTCGGGCGAAGAGAGTTCTCTATATAGCGGACCGTAGAGTAAAGTGTGCGCAACATCTGGAAGTTGTCCCTGTGATCCGGATTCATTGGCAAGTCCCGTGCCATCGCCGCAATCACATTCCGCAGTATGCCCACAACCGTGATGATGCTCTCATACAGTCGCAGTCTGTTGGAGGCAATGTCCAGCCTGAGATCCATTGAGTCGGGCCGTCCGGGAAAGGTTACTGATCAGCAGCTCACGCACATAGTCCAGTATGGGCATCAGCACTGGTGGAGAGCCATCGTGGGCGAGGGGTGCCATCAAAGCTGCCAATGGATTGGGCAGAGCATCGACAGTCTGAAGATTCGCAGCCTGACGGGGCGCAATACGGATCACCGCATTATCAGGACGTGCCTGAGGTGGGTTCAAGGCTAGAAACAATCTTACTTGGATCACTGGAGCACCTACCTCTGCTGCATCCTCTTGGGGATGTACTTCCTTCCTTCCTGCCAGTGGATTGGGCAGAGCATCGACAGTCTGAAGATTGTCAGCCTGACGGGGCGCAATACGGATCAACGCATTATCCGGACGTGCCTGAGGTGGGTTCATGGCTAGAAACAATCTTACTTGGATCGCTGCAACACCTACCTCTGCTGCATCCTCTTGGGGATGTACTTCTTCCGCAGCTAACTCTGTATCTGACATTGTTTAAGAATTTCGTTTGTAATAGATTTTAAAATATTTAATATTTTTGTTTCAATTTCTCTAAAAAATTTGCTTTGATGTTGCTTTGATTGTAATGAGTAGAATGTTCTCACAATGAATGAGAGATCGAATGGATTTTCAAAACCAAATGACAATTCCGAAACCCGGCTGGGGCGATGACAACCGAAATAGGTAACCTTTTGATTCCAGTAACAAAAACATTACCCCACAACGATAACTCGAACAGAATCCCTTAGAAACCCAAAACAGATATATTTATATAGAGAGAGAGTGACCAATTGGACGTCACTATGAGCACCATATTGAATCGCGGACCAAAGTCTATGGCGGGTCAAGTGAATTTTAAACACGCATTTCCACCGGATGGTTTCTTTCCACTGCCACCGGCGGAGTCGCATCTCTGTCGCGATGCCTACCTCAAGGCATTGCTGGCCCCCTTTCAGAGTGTATCCGATGATGAAGTCGCCGAGCAGGAAGACGATTGGATTCCCAAAAAGGATTTGTTCGCTACGAAAAAATTCGACATCCAGTATCTGATGATAAGTAGACGCCGAACCAGTCCATGGAAGCCCGTGAATTATCGTCCATCGGCCATTAGTCCAAGTTTGAGGACCTCGGCCTTCAACCTAAATGCACTGGTCAAGGCACGCTATGCAAAGCTTTTGGAAGGATTTAGCATTCCGTGCATTAATTTTCTGCTGGAGAAGATCATCACGAAGATTTCGCTCATGCGTACCGTTCCACCCGAGGGATCCGATCCGAAGAAAACAATTTTTGGTTGGTCCTGTCATGAGTATTACAAACGATTTAAAAAGCATGGCGACACGATCTATGTGGACACCTTGGTGATTGGCAAGGCCGACAAGGATCTGGAGGATCTTAAATATTATGTTGATCTGGAAGAGATTATACGCCTGATAAGATCTTTGCAGAAAGATTTGGCAGAGAATAATGATTTGTGCAAGGGTTTTATGGCATTGCTGCGGTGAGTACAGTCCCGTAAATGTTTCCTTAGATCTGTTAATTGTTTTGTTGCCCCATAGAGACATTCAGGTGGACATTATGGAGGTACTGGCTAAACCCTATGAGGACATGTATGCCGAACAGGATAAACTTGCCACGCAACTATTTAAGGCTAGGCAGGGCAAATCTACGGAGCCGCAAAAGATCTCGAGACGTCGCGCCCAACAAAGGGAGCAACAATATTTAATGGATTGTAAGTATAGTATTCCCATCAACACGAACTATAGATAGCTATAATACTTTCTTTTTATAACAGACAAAGTACCCATTGAGATACGTTATCAGATTAATTGGACACGCGATAAGTTGCAGCAGTGTGACTATGAAGATGCAGGTAAAATAAAGGTTTGTTGAACACAAGATATAGAGGCAGTAATTTGTACGAATTAACCACCCTATAAAGTAATCATTCCACTCATTGGTTGATTATACTCAACATTAGACAACATAATTCTTAGTGACAGCTTACCCGCATTTTTCGTTTATTATTATTGTCATTTTTATAGATTAGTTTACCCTCATTCAATAATTAAGAATGCAAGTCCCAAAAGTCACATTATTTTAATAGAAATATGGGGATCACAAATATTTGTTGCACTTATTAACGATCGTTTCAGAAGAACTTAAACTTATCATATGCCTATAGGTAATACAAGATGAGCTGGATAAACTGAAAGAGCTGACTGATACGGATAACACTGTTTGGCGGAGTGCTAACCTTAAGTACATGGCACTGATTGATGAGTACAAGAATCGCATTAATATGACGCAGGAGGCCTACGACGAGGACATAGAGAATGCCCAAAATGTTGTACAGAGTACGCTAAACAAGTTAAATAAGTGCAAGGATGATCTGAAGAATTATCAGGAGAAGGTGCAAATGTTTCATGTGAAAATCGCAGAGACGAGGGCCAAAATAGCCAAAGAAGAGGCGGAAGAAATGGAAAAGCTTAGAAAGGTAAACCGTATAATATCTTTTTGATCTTTTAATCTAAAAAGAATTCATATTCAGCTAGAGGAGAAGGCAGCGAGAAAAAGTTCATTGAAGGAAAAAGCCAAAGAGAAAGGCAAAGGAAAAAATGGCAAAGAAAAGAAGAAAAAATAAAAACAAAGGAAATAAAACTCGGATAAGATTAAACCAAAGCCAAAGCAGGGATTAAACCTTAAAGAGGTACATCTAAAAATACTTTAATTGAGCCATAAAATATTCAGGAATCATATATTCAAGAATCGAGATTCATGTCCGATCCAAAAGATGAAAAAAAAGAACCATTTACAGTTCCAGTTTGCAAATTACTGAGTTGGTGTTTTTTTTCATAAAAAAATCTCAAAAAGCAAATGCATAAATAATACAACGAATTGTTATGTAACTGTTTTACCTACAATAAAATTTTATTAATTCCAGAAACTAAATTTTTGTATATAGATATATATTGTATATAGTTCTGTAATCTGTTTTTTTCAAATTTTTCCTTTTAGCTTGTTCTGTTTTTTGTTTTCTGTTGACATAAAATAGTTTTTCTTTTCTTTGTTGTTGTAGATCAATATCATTCTCCTCGGGTTCCGGTCTCTATCTCTGTCTTATGTTCTAACACTTTTTGCCCTGTTTACAGCACTATCGATCTCACTAATATATATATATATATATGTATATAGATAAAGATAATAGATACATCATATCATATATACGTTCACATATAACTACACTAGATACATCATATTTGTTTTGTTTTGTGGTTTTTTTTTGTTTTGGTTTTGGAAGAATACTCGCCACAGACTTCTTTAAGAAACGAAAACTTTATACATATGGTTTATACACACACTCACATCGAAATGAACGGGGTTGAAATTAGTCCAAAGAAACGTTAACTAAAATTAGTAGCCTAAACACTAAAAAGGTAAATGGCTTAGGTCTAGGGTATTAAACAATACAACTAGTTTTGCATAATATCAAAATGAAAACAGTTTCACAAAGTCAACACATTAAACATATTTCGTTTCAATTTGGTTACATCTCTTCTCTTCTTAAACAAATTATATATTAATTATGATAAGTCGGGTGGGGGGGGGTCTCTAGTTAGGTCCATTCGCTGTGCGCAGCTTGGCGCGTACATTCAGATATTCGGGATTCACATACTGCCGATCCTCGGCCTCGTCGGCATCCTGCTTTTGAGCCGCCGCCTCGTGCTTCTGTGCACGCTCCAAGATGACACGCCCCAGCTCCCCCTTGAGGCCGGGTATGCCGCCCACAAGTTCCGCATCCGGTGAATGATGCTCGGCGGCCGCATGTCGCTCCTTCTGCTTGTCATAGGCACGCTGCAGTTCCGATTTCTGATTGAGCACACTCTTGCCACTGCCAAGAAATATATGAGTTAGATTAGTGTGTAATACAGAGGGTATGACTATAGTTTTACTCACATTCTAGCATTAAATTTCAACTCTCGATGCAGCTCCTTGCGATCGGTATTCTCAATACAGGGATTGATCAGCTTCTTGGGCAATATGAGGCCCTCGGAGTCCGTCTGTACGCCCGTTGGCGTTGCCGGTGGGGAGCTGCTCATGGACATCATTGTCGTGCCGGTCTCGTCGTTCTCTGACTCCGCCGAACTGTGCCTGAATGCGGTATCTGAAAAGAGTTCCACAGAGATTAATATGGTGAACGGACTCGGACTCGCTCGTTCTGGACAATCTCTACTATCTCGGGGGGCTGCTGGCTGCCAAAGTTTAATTGCCACTTGGCCTTCCATAAATCAGTTCAGCCTGCTGCAACAATGCATACCACATCGTACCATACCCCACCACCACAAGAGAAGGCACACAAAAAAAAAAAATCAAACAAAAGACGTCTAAAGCGCAACGTCTTCAGCCGTTTATTAAGGTTAAATATTTCCTCTCATTCATGTCATTGTCAATTTGTTATTACAAAAAAAAATACAAAAAAAAGAAGAAGCAGACAGGCAGGCAAACACAACAACAGCTCAAGAGCCGACAAGGCAGAAATTTTCTGTAAAACCGTAAAAAAAAGAGAGAAGAATTTAAGCGACTAACTGAAGCACAAACACTCTACTACAGCTTGTAAAATTAAATTATTAAAATAATAATAAATAGAGTATTCATTTAACAGATTTTTAATGCATAAAACAATTATTTTCAGTCGTCCACAAAAACAAAAAAAACACAAAAAATCTATTTAAAAAAAATTCCAATTCAATCTCTTAGTGGCACTTGAATCATGTGTATCCGTTCGCTTATGGAACATTTTTACGCAGAATTGTACATCTAATTATTCTACATAAGCTGAATGAATGATTAAAACTAAAAGAGTAAAATGGAAAGAAATATAATGCCCGAAAAAAGAAATTACTTAAAAAATTCAGGAAATAATTCAAATCACTTTTTTGCCTCTATAAATTCCGATTATGACCCTAAAGATCCTTTTTTTTCTGCACTATTAACTACCCAGAATACCCTCTCGAAAGGGTATATGTTGAGTATATGACCCACGTGAGTTGAGGGGTAAAGAGGGGCGCCCCACACATGAACAGAAAACTTGATTCAAGTCAGCGGTAAAGTTCTTTCTTTTTTTTGTACTTTCTTGTTCTCTGTTTTTTTTCACCGATTCTTTTCTTCGGTTCTGCACTGTTCTTTTTTTTGTAAATTCTTTTCTGAGCCATCATCACCGGAGCAAACTTCTTTTGTTCACCCATCATATTAACCCACATTTGGGACGGGCAGCAGTGCGAACTAGTTAGTCGCTGACGCTGTCACAGTAGAAGTGGCAGTGGCAACAGACTATGGCCCAAAGCCCAAAACCTAAACTAGATTAATAGGCGATGATAAGGGACAGAGCCAGAAAACAGAGTGGCAAAAAAAAGAGTGGCAGCAGCAGCAGCGACGACGATGAAAGGGCAATGACATTGCTGAAAAAAACGCTTCGGGGGCGAAAGATGGAACCAATATAAGAACTGCTGCAGATTGGAATGGAATGGAAATTCCAAAGCTTCATCAGAGTCAGTGCCAAAAAACCAAGTTGCAAGTGGAGAGTGGATCAGGCGGGGGGCACTGTGCCAAAAATTCCAAACTGCAGCACAACAATTTAATGAGATTAAAAGAGATTTTGAATCGTGGATTCCTTACGGTTTTCTTTAAAAAATTTCATTAGAATAAGACACCATCAATTGAACTTGCTATGGCATAAATGAAGAACTCAAATTAATGAATTTCTTCATATCATCGTAGTCAATTTAATTTTGATTTCTTCTATACCACAAAAGAAACCCTCCTTGTAATGCCTCAATTCATGTACAACAATCAACCGAAATTTCTCAAAATATCTCAATCAAATGAGCACTTCAATTGGCAAACTAGTTCACACGAAACGCGGGAATCATTGGGCAGCAGCAAGATCACCAAGAGAGGGTTAACCAAAAGGCTAAATTGCCAGCTCCAACAACATCCATCCTCTCCACTCAAAGTTCACATTCGACAATCAATCAATCAAATTTCATCAGAGTCATTTCAGGCAATTCCAACAAATTATGTTTCCATTCAGCAGAAGGAAAAACGAATACATTCAGTCAGAGTCATTCATTAATAATTCCACATTGTTTGTCAGCATTTGAACAACAAAAATCTCTTGTTATTTGGCGGCTATTTAATGACCCTGAAAGTCCCCTGAATCTTTAATCTTTAACCTTTAACATCTGTGGCCGGCTCTAATGATGAAACTTACATTATGCTAATTATTGCATGTCCCATATCCCATATACAATATGGTGACCCAATCGGATATCGTATGCAAATACATTTTGTTTGATTATTCTTTTTTTTTTCTTTAAATGGGGAAATTTGCATGCGCTGTGCATTTACAGCGATGTCTGGGCCCTTCAACTAACTAAGGATTGACCCTATGGAATGCTTATTAAGTATGTAGTTTCCGCAAAAAAAGTCTAAAGATTGGCATCGCAGTTGGATATACCCTTTGAAAAATTAGCTAATAGTTTTTTGAGTTGGTTTACATTATAAATTTTACATGAGTCCTTTCACTTATGGCACTCTTTTTTCAATGAGCAATAAATCAGCTAAAATATGGACAAATTTCGTACTGAAAACTGAATCGATATGAATCGGAGCAAAAGAGAGAACCTTTTTAACACTAAACAAATAATCTTAAACATATTTTTCCAATCTACTTTTGATATAGTACTAATAAAATACGAATCAATATCTTACAATACAATAAACTTATCCCACAAAACACTTGTTTTAGTATGAGAATTTCCTTGTTAACTATATTTAATTGCACTTCCAATAATGATCCATAAAGAAACTATAAAAATCTTCAAAAAAATAATAAATCACAGCGACTGAAACGGAAAACGCGTACACTTAGGGCTATATCCGCCAAACTACTGATCTCTTAAAAACTCTGCAGAATGCCCAGAATGCCCCACCATTGGGGAGTGTATTTTTCTATCACTTGCAGGCGGCAGCACTTCCCAGGGGGGTTGCCTGGGGTGGGGGCTGGTCTGGCCTGACTTCACTTATGGTGTCCATCGTCGCCCCAACAAGTTTTCACTTGCGCAATCGAGTGGTTCGACTGGCTGTTTGTTTAACCAACAAACATATAGGCTCCCCCCAGCTCCAACCCCATCCTCCAGAGGCCCGGACCGTGTTAGAAAATTTGTGCGCGACTTGCTTCCATGTGGGTTAATGAGGTGGTGCTCATGCACATGCCCCATGTGGCTGTTGTTGTAAGTATTTTCTCGTCTGGGTCTAAGTTTGGGTGTGAAATGAACGCAAATGAAATAAACGAAAGAGAGACCCCAGACCAAACCCTACGAATGCCCACACACTCTACTATAGTATACTCCAGTCATGCTAATTATATGCAATTTGTTTTCACCGAGTAACCCCGCACACAGACTATGGCACATAAATCAAGAAAACATTAGACTGCATTGCATTGTGTCTGTGTGTGTACAATTTATGATAGAAAAGAAGCGTCTTTGAAATATGATGATCAAGTGCCAGAGCCAGTGCTGGATAAATGAAAGTTTTCCAACTACAGAATCGAGTGGAACGGCAGTCGTGTTTATATTTAACCGGGTTAAGGGCTCAACAAGGCATGACAGTCGCCGTACGGTTTAAAAAGTTAAACGTGAACCCAATTGTCATGGAGAGAGATTAACGAGCGCCTAACCATACCATATATGATATTCATCAAAGTTCATTTGGGAGGGGAGGGCAACTTTTCTTTGTCATCAAAATGGAGTTGGGTTACACTTTCCATTGCATATTTCAGTTCAGTTTGTTCTTATAAAGTATATGTCTTTGCTTGGTAATCAATTGAAAATAGTTAAAGAACTTAGTTTTAGATCATTTAAATCTAACTATAAACGTATACGGGTTGCAAACAGAGCTCAGAGTCTCACTGGAAGAGAGCTAAAATTGTACAAAATATGAACATATGTTTTAAAGCCTCGTAAAGATACATTTAGGGCTTGGAATTTGTCAAAATTTTATTCGATTTTAACATTTACTTAACAATGAAAATCGAAATATAAAGGAAACCCATAAAGGAAACCCAAATAAAGAACGGAAAACCTATTACTAGCATCATCTTAGAGTCAATAGAAGGAGAGAGTTGCCATCGAAGACTACTCTTCTGCTGACTACAATAAAAAGAATTGCATATATGTAGTACTCCATATATTCAATGAGTACCAGGGGGGCCCTAAACACTTTGCTGAAAACTTTACCACACTTATCAAAGCCACTCTTTTGCAGTCAAACTGCGCATCCCAAAAAAAAGCCAAAAAAAAAAAACCCCCCCATCATCAAACAAACAAACAAATCACAAGAAAAAAACTTTGAAAAATCTTTCAACCTTATCACCTGTACGTGTCTTGTGTTTGTCTTTCATCTAACCCAACATATAGTATAGTATAGTATAGTATAGTAGTATAGTATAGTACGAGCTATTTTCCACACTTTCCATCTAGATTTGGCTGCAACTTCGGAGCGCACTTAATCATTTCACACCTAACAATAAAAATATAAAAAAAAAGAAAAAAAGAATAACAAATTTCACTCTCTTTTCTGTGACTCTTTTGCTTTTGTTTGCTTTTGATTCAAAGACAGTTTAGATATGGTATTGTATGGAATAGAGGAATGAATTAAGTTTAGGGACTACTGACTGATTCGACTCACTTTCAAAGACCGACATGCGGCTCATAATGCTTGAGTGAATATTCGGTGTTGGTCGCTGCATCTTTGGTGTTTTTCGGGTTTCGATTTTTCACTCACTGCCACTAGGGGAGATTTTATTCACTGGATTGTAATCAGTGGATTTTATTTGTCTTGTCTAATAATTCACTTAAAGATTTTACTTTTGACACTAAGAAGAAACTATTATTGACATTTTTTTTTGTAATTTAAACCAGACAATCGATTGTTGCTGAGTTTTCTTTTTGGTTTTCTGCTGCTGCTACTACTGCTGCCTGTTTCTACTACTCTGTTTGTGGCTCACATCTTATTATTAACAGTTTTTTTTTTGCTTTATTTTGCTTTAGTTTTGCATTCGCTTTCGCTTTCGACGTGTGTTCTTATCAACGCAACAAACGGCTAAAAACTGTGAGCAGAGCAGCTAAATGTTGGTAACCGGACCCCTGCAATCGATTGCTGCTGCTGCCACACTGTGTCGCTGCTGCTGCTGCTGCTGCAACTTTGTGCAGAGTGCAACGCCAACACACGTAACGCGTTTTTTTTTCTTTGCTATTTTAGGCTTCCTCATTTGCAGCCAGTAGTCAGTATCTACACCCCAACCCCCCAATAGCCAAACAAGGGGTTGGTTTGGGGGAACTGGACTTGCATAAGCCAAAACAGCTGACCCAGATATATATATATATGTATATAGGTATATGTATGGCTAAAATCCAAAATGGATTAAAAATCCTTATTCTGAAAGTGAAAGCTCGCTTTTGTTTCTCTACTGTGCCACAGAAGCCACAGAATAACGTGGCAGCTACAACAATAGAGAGAAACAGACAGACAGACAGACAGACAGACACACATGTGATTGGGGCCTTGACCTGACCCCCGCACAGGCTGCCTCTGCTCTGCACAGGAGAAGAACACACACACACAGCATCCAGCCTCTGTCCCTCTCTGTGAGCTTTTCCGGAAACTGTAGGGGCTGCCGCTGCTCATTGTGTGAGCATCCTACTACCTCCCTCTAAAGAGCGCTCGCACACTGTTCAGTCTTGTGTCTGGTTGTTCCTGCCTCCTGCTCGCCTGGTGCTAATTGGCTCCATGGAGAAAATGGCCGCTCCACACACAAAACACCAACAAAATGTGTCTGCGGAAAATGTGGAGAGACCAAGCGACACACACCCCCATCCCTACCAAGTGGCTCCCTCCCGCGTGGCTCAAGATGCCAGCCAAGACATGGAGCAGCAACTTCTTGCAAGGAGCTGGAGCATATCCTGCAGGAGTACAAGCATACTCCACAAAAGAGCGAGGGGGGGTTGGGTTGGAGGTGTGTTGCAGGGGGTTGGTGAAGTGCTGCCACCCAATTGAAGGGGCGGGCTTTTGGAGCCCGCCATTCAACAACTCTAACTCAAATACTCCGCCTCAAATGAACCGGCGAGCAGCAAGTGGCAGCAGGCGGCACCTGCCTGTGCCACACGGCAGCAGCAACAGCAGCGGCAGGAGCAACAGGAGTCGTCGCTGCCAGCAAACAGGAGCAATGACGTCAGCAGCAGGACGTGTCTACGAAAGCAGAGAGCACGCAGCACGCAGGACAGACAGAGAGAGAGAGAGTGAGAGAGCGAGAGATTTGAAGCTCCCAAGCAAAAGGAAGCTTTAAACAAAAGCTTTCCTATCTCTCGAGCGCTCTCTCTGACGTCATGGGCAAACATCGAACCTTGCCTCTTTATCTATCTCTCTCTCTATTTGTTAAAGTTCTCGCTCTCTCTCTCTCTTTCTCTTTTGTGGCATTTTGTGCGAAAAACATCAATAAATAGATTTCCCTGATTTTTCAACAGGATAGCAGAAATGGTAGACAAAATACCAAACGGAATAACAATCGCAAAAATGTCTCAACGACCACCCCTCCTCCCCTAAAACCCTTACCTCACCCCCCACCACCGCATGTATAAACATTTTTCCCCCTCCCCACAAGAGTCAGACGACGACGACGATGACGCTCTTGTGGTCGTTGGGGGCTCGTCAGGTGTCGTCTTATGTGTCGCACGGGTGAGGCGTTGGGAGCTGTACTGGGGGTTCATCAGCTGTTCTATGGGGGAGGTTGGACGGGGTATGCTAGCTACTTAGGGGTTGAGGGGTTGCTATGGGATCTAAAGCAATGGGTAGGGGAGAGTTCCCTAACCCAAGAGGGGAGAGGCTGAAGAAATATGAAGGCTCCGATTTGGTTTGAGGCGAGACTCCTCTGGGTGTTGGAGGTGTTGGAAAGAATAGGGGCTAAGGGTGTTTTAGTTTTAATTGGAGGGGTTTGATTAAGTAGGGAGGAGGTTCTGCTTATGGTTGGGGATGGTTTTTGTATCATGAAGGTTTTCCTATGGGTTAAGTGCTTTGAACTAGACTAGGGGTAAAGGCCTTGGATGAAATACCACAACTTCAATTAGGTATATGGGACTACTAAATAGACAATAGAGAACTTTCTTCTATGGGTTAATAGAAAGACTGCTTAAAGGGTTGGGAATTGGTTTATATTAACGTAGAGGCACAAGCGCAAAAGAGAATCTTTCAGAGTTGAAAACAAAATACATGTCGTGTGCATGGTTAAATTTAGAGTATTCCATAGAATAGCGATTCACTTCTGCTTCATTTAAGGCAGTATTTAAACTTAAGACCGCGCTCTATCCCACTTCAAATTACAGTCTTTGATATTATGCACAGCGGGAACAAAACTCCAATAAAGCTAATGGGCTTTATGTTCTATCCATAATTATGGGGTTGTATAGACCCATGCCGACTCCCTGTGGGTTAGGGGGTTGCCCCACAGACTACTCTCAGGGTTGGGTTTCGCATTTTGCATAGTTTCATTATGGCTAGCCACAAAAAACGAGAAAAAACAAATGAAATTGTGGGGTTGGTCGGGGCTCTTGTAAGTACGCATATTATCTGCTTATTTGCCAAATATGCATAGACTGTGTGGGTTTATGTGTGTGGGTGTATGTGTGTGGGTGTGTGTGTGTGTGTCTAGACCAAATATTTACGCCGCCAGAACGGAAAACAAATCAATAAGTAAAAACAACAATTGAAAGTGCCTGGACTGCTGTCTCAGCGGAAAGCTACGACGAGTATTTTTGTGTGTACTTTAGTAATTATTCCACATTTTATTTTCTCCCTTTTGAGACCTTCAGCAGGACAAATATTCGTAGCAAATATTCCAAGCCACATAATCAATCATAAGTTTATAAAAATGGACTTCAAAACCGATAAGAATTCGGGCTTCAAACTTTAGTTTTCTTTTGTTTTAAGTCTTTGGCTTTTGAGCTCAAAAACTTTTATGGTCAAACTTTCGAGGTTTCTTTGAGCGGAGTTTAACTTTCAATCAAAGTTGAGGCAAACTTTTGGTTTGAATCATCTCAGTTCATTGTTTATCTATGGATTTGCCTGCACCTTTTTGATGCAATGAATTCAACTCGATTTTATTCAATAAATAGTTTAGTTATACTTCATTTAAGCTCTGTGCTTGCTAAAGATATAATTACATTGACTGGCCTCTAATTGCTTACCCCCTATAACCGTTCGCACTTATGTCATGGATCCTAAGTAATTTGTGGTTTTGGGGTGGGCTCTAATCATCGTTCCTCTCCACCCAATTTCCCTGCTCAAATGTTTGCCTTTGAAGGTTCTTCTTTGTGGCTCGTTGTAGGCGCGTGTTAGTCATAGAAATTTTATATTTACTATTTATTTGTGTTTGCCACATTCGACTGGTGTTTGTCTGCCTCTGCCCCTCCCCAAGCACAAAGGGAGGCCGCCACACGCAATCCAAAGTATTTCCTATCATCCTACTCTACCTACCTTACTTTTTTCTCTACTTTTCACGCTGGTACTATGTAGGTTTAGCCTAGGAATTTCTTCTTTCTATTTTTATTGCAGATACTCTTGAAAAATATACAATGATTTTGGGGAATTTTTTGCAAGGAAAGAATATTTAATTTAATTTATTATTTAAGTGATCTAAAAAAGAAATTCATTCTTAGGGTTACAGATTCTACAAATTTGAACCAAATGGGTTTCCTAAATTAAATAATTCCCATAAAATTCCCCCAGGGTATCCATTGCTTCGGCTTATAAAACTTTTTTCTTTATTTTCAATTTTAATAGCGTGTCAGAATTTATTGGCCCCGTTTAGTCGGTTGTGGGCCCCGTGGCTCATTATATTCTGTGGCAGCGGAACCTGGTTGAGTGACTCATGAAATTAGCTAATCTGTTTCCTCCCCACTATACCCACTATATCCCAGCCAGTGCCACTGTCCCTGCAACACACACCCGCTCTCTCTCTGCCCATGCAACACACACCCAGGGCTCCCTCTTTGCCCCCTGCAACACACACCCGCTACCTCTCTGCCCCGTGCAACACACACACACCCGGGGCTACCTCTCTGCCCCACCGTTGTGTTGCCCTGTTTTGTGGTCAATCACCCAGCGGGAGATGCAACCACAGGAAGTCCACACAGAGTCGCCAAAAGCATTCGGCAATGTAAGTCATTCGGTGCTGCAAAGTGGCTTACCACCGGCTTTCACTCTTTCACTCCAGAGAGCCCAAGCCCCATCCCCAGTCCCCGGTCGCATCCCTCCACTTATCCTCCACTTCCCGCTATGCCCCCCTGCTGTCTGTCCATTTCACTCATTCATTCAGTCATTCATTACTTCATTCAGAGCCACTAATTTTCCGCGTCGACATCGTTTGTCGTCTTGTACGCGCTTTTAATAACAATTTTCAGTTTAATTTGTGTGTGCGGTTATTTTTTTTAATTTTGTTTTGTATCATTTAAGTAGTCGTGGAGTTATAATACACTTCCAGAGGGTATCTTGCTTGTTTCAAGATGTTTTTGTGATATTTAATAAGCACTTTAAACTAGCAATTAATTACACAAAGTTTAATATAAATATAAAATATTTATATCCCATATGAAAAAGCTTTTGAAAAATAAATTTTAGTATTTTTTTTTTTTTAAAAAATATTATTTTTTTTTATTTTATTTTTTATTTTTTTTATTTTTTTTATTTATATATTTTTTTATTTTTCTATTTATTTATTTTTTATTTATTTTTTTAGTTTTTTTAATGTTTTTTTATTTTTATTTTTTATTTTTTTTACAAAAATCTTTTTTTTTTATTTAATTTTTATTTTTTTACATTATTTTTTTATTTATTTATTTTTTTTATATATTTATTTTTTATATATTTATTTTTAATTAATTTATTTTTTAATTAATTTATTTTTTGATTGATTTATTTATTTTTTTTTTATTCATTTATTTTTTTTTTTATTTATTTATTTGTTTTATTTTTATTTTCATATTTTATATGATTTCTTTTCATTTTAAATTTAAACCCCATAATCTATTACTGCCGCATCTCTTAACCCAGTTAATCGTCTTTGAGTTTTCCATTATTTTCCATCCACTTGTAAATCATATTTGGAAACATGTTTTCCGGGTTTTAATGCTCCACCAAAAAACCAGAAAGAGCATGTAATAATCGGCTTACATAACGCCGTACTAAGTCTTAATGCATTTTTGTATATTTTATTTTGGTTAGGCCGCCGGTCTTGACAAGTGCCAGTGGTGACCAGTGACCAGTGGACACCATTGGAGACCAGTGGACAGAGCTACGACTAAACGAAAAACCGGACAGAGGATTACAAAGTCCAAAAACCGAGAAAAAACAGTTCAAATTGCGCAATGGGAAAAGCCATTCAACATGGATGGTAACGGGGGCCGCCACTAATCGAGTACTGGGAATTTAAGGGGGAGAAACTAACTCGAAACTAAACTCAAAACTGACCTTTCCACGAAGTGCGAGGCGCAGTACGAAGCCCAGTACGAGGCGGCGCTGGAGGCGGCCCCAAGAGCGTTTCTAAGAAAACCAAAACAAAAACGCCACACAGAAAATATATTTCTAAAATGGAACATTTTCGCTGCCTACCGCGCGATCTGTTTATAAAAGAAAAAAAAAAATACAGAAAAAACCGTAGAGTCAGCAAGCGGCACATGTGGCACATTCCACATGCGATTCCATTCGATTCGACATTCCGCATAAACATAAACACAAACTCACAAACAATTCTTGAAACGAGCATATTTTTGTGAACAATAAACAGAAAATTTTTGTTTCCCTAAAAGAGGGGCACATGGGAGAAGCAAAGTCCATTAAGAGAATTTCGTAATCGAAATCCCGCATCGTCGAGCTAATCAAGCCCGAAAAAAAAACAAAAAGGAAAAAAAATTATTATAATAATGCTCATGCGGGTGCAAAATGCTTATCAACGAAATCCCCAACAACAAGAAGACCCTACCCCCTCCCCTACAAAAACAATAAATTTAATAAAATTTTATTTTATGATTGTTCTTTTTATTGCCTTTTGCATCTAGTAAAATTATCTCTAAGTAGATTATATTTTTTAGGCAAATATTTGGCCATGAATGAACATAATGTGCCTGCCCCACCCAGACGTCAGTTGCAGATAAGAAGTTTTTTTTTAGGGGTTTTATCCGTTCTATTTGAAAATCATAAAATGAGCCAAACTATGGGGCAAAACTTTGCTTATTTTTCCACAAAATGTCTAAAGTTTTGAATGAGTTTTTTTTGTAAATATCATTAAATGTTATGCTTTCCATTTTCATTGAAACAAAATTTTTGGGTGATTTATTTTGTGTGGTGTGTTTTTTTACTGTGTTATATTGGGGCTAATGGAGCACATAAAAATTGCTAGTTTATGGAGGCTATATAATGAGATTCTCGGTGATTTAACTGGGTGTAGTTAGGGTGTAAAATGTGTTTAAGGAAATGCTGGAAACAGCGAAACTGAAAAGATATTCTGCTAAATTAATAGTTTTAGTACAGACAAGTTCTTATAGATAAGATATCTATATAGATACCATTTAAAAAGAGTAACCCAAATAAAATAGCATAATTTTTAAGAGAAATCCAAAAATTGGATTGCATCTAGAAACTGTCTATACGCGTTTTTTATTACTGTAGTTAAATATAATCTAACAATTTCATCACCAATCGAAAGCAAATCTCTGAGTAAGATTCTTTAAATAGCCAATAATAAATACATCATGCCAAATGATTTTAATCTTTAAGATTTTGGTCACGAATTACGAAATTTGGGTATTATTTCATGCATGTCAATATTTTGAGAATTATTAAATTTTAATGGTTTTTTTCTACAATTTTTGGAAGGGTTACATGTGCTTCAAAAAAATTTGGAATTAAATAAGAGTTCACTGCAGGTGGGATTCTGGTTTTATTGCTACACACATCTACACATATTCATCTCTCTTGGTCTCAGATTTATGACTAATCAAATCCATTCAATTTCATCAGAAAATACAAAGAATATCTTTGTGTACAAATCTTAGAAAAAGTTTATTTAACCCATGACATCATTCATTTAAAATTCACTCTTAAATCATTGCCAAAAATATTTCATTTCATTTTGAAAGTGTTCACGCATTAATCAGATTATTATACAGATTAAATGCCTGAAGAATTTCATCAAAAATCTATACTCTACTCATGTAGTTTTATTCTTTATGCAGCCATTAAACAGAACCGATTTCATAAAGAATTTAGCCATGAATATAAAACTGAATTTATGACTTAATTTGAGAGTCATTAAATTTGAATGCCTTTCAGGTCGTTTTGGGGGGGTGGGAGTACTCATAAATATGATTAGTTAATATTCATTCGACATAATGCAAGAGCCATTCCGCCTGTCCGCCCCAAAAGCCCCCCCATTTGAATTATTTCACACAAGAAATGGCTTAAATCATAATGCGTGTAAATGAGCATTACAACAAAAGGCCGGCCTTGACGAGCTGAAAACAAGCAACAAAAACATAAAATTAGCCAATCAAGACAACAACAACAACAACAACTAAACACCGCGAAACACTAGACGAGAAATAAACCAGAAAACACATTTAACGCGCTCTCACAGACAATAATCATTTTGAAAATGGTTAAAAATACAGCAGCGTCGTTTATATAACCTGTAGAAATTGCAGCACTTAACAAATAAAATCACATCACACACACACATGCAGATTGCAACCGAAAATAAAGCAACAACAACAACAACAATTAAATGAACCAACAGAGAAAACAATACCCCACACACTCCCCCTCCCTACCCTAACATGTCTTTCACTCTCTTTTCGTGGGTTATCTGGGAGTGAGTGGGCAAAAATACACCACATTTGGGATTGATTTAAACAATGGAAATCAATCAGCAACGGAAACGGAACGGCAGTCGGCATAGAAATAAGTAGAAAGGGGAAACAATTTGCATCAAAACATTATCCATACTAAGATTTATGGATTAAACAAAAAAAAAAGGGGCCAGATAAACAAACTCCCATTAAAGTACATCAACTAGTACAAACGAACATCTGTAAATAAAACTTAATTAAACATCGTTGTTTATATGCAATTTATCATACGCGGAGTGCTCCCTTTTTTAATTTTGAATTTACACAAAAAAATATTCAAAATATATCCTTGCATTCCTTTAAAGTTTTTCCATAAGTAAATCCCAAAAATAGATTTAAAAATATCCACAAATTTCAAACACCTGTCAATGTCTTTGTCTAAATTAAATTAAAATACAATAGAAAATTGAAGCTATTTATATTTAGTGTAGCAAACTTCCCCAAAAATTCCTTTTCTCTTTCAAACTGTGTCACAAAAATCTCTAGAGATTTTTAAGTGCTTTATTTTTAAAGCAGCAGTAAATTTAGAAGAAAAAAACATTCATTAAATTATTAGATTTGGGATTTCTAAAATCAAATTTATTGATTTCATTTGTTCTACTATAATTGAAAGTTCCATAAAAAGGCAATTCATGCTTGCGCCGAAACTCGCATTGAAAACTCTTGCTATACACGCGCTGACGTCACACCTTAAATTGCTAGAGAAACACGCTCGCGCACTCGCTCGCACTTTTTGTAGCAATCGCATGCAACAAGTTCCTTCACGTTGAAATATCCAAAATGTTAACAGGAAATCATCAAAAACTGCAGCACGAAGTCGCAAATCGAAAAAACAGTTTTAGTCGGCTGCTCTGCTCTGTTTTGCTCTCTCTCTTTTCCGCACTCTCTCCCACACAAACAGAGTTGGGGTGAACGCGTGCGTGTGTGAGTGTTGTGTATTGTGTATTGGCGCTTGCTGCCCTCTGCTCTTCGTGTTGCTCTCTCCTGATTTGAAACAGGGCATGTGCTCATTTAAGGTGATGCATTGCCAGAGGGTGGCTCTCAAAATAATCAAAGATACAGGCGCACAGAGAAAGTGTGTGGTAGGGAGCGAAAAATACACTAAAACACTCTTGAATTCGCCTCAAGGCGTGGGAAATGTATCACCTTTTATTCACACACCTTGCTTTGAGTGGCGCTGCCCTCTGCTCTTGACTCTCTGCTGCCGGCGCTCGCTGCCCTCTGCTCTTGACTCTCTGCTGCTTCGAGAGCCTCGCGTCATTGCACTTCGTTCGTTTTTGTCGATGGGAAAGGGGGAAAGAGCAGAGCAACAGCCTTCGGCTCGAAAACACACACCATCGCGCACTCATTGCTTATTTACTTGGATGCCATGGCCCCCCAACCAACCACCATCCAAATTGGGGTGTTGTTGCAAATGCGTGTGGGGTGGCAAAAGGCATAAGGATGGATGGAGGGGAAAACGAAAGCGCCGCTAGAGCGTCGCCATCCACAGCCACCACAAAATATTGGGTGGTGGCTTTTGGGGTTTCCGTCTCTCCTTTGCACAGTGTGGAGCAGCAGCAGTCTGATAATAATCTAATGAACACTTGTAATGCAATTAACACCGACTGTTAAAGTGTCGATGCAGTGCGATGCAGATATAACGATGGCAGTAAACTGTGACTTTTGAGGTTATACTGTGACTTTTTGGAATGCAACAGAAAATCATAATCAGAAGGTATTTAAACGGTATTTAAAGCAGACAAAAATCATCAAAGTGTAACATTGATCAGCCTTGAATAAATGAGACAATCAGTCATTCCCAGGGTAACCAATTTCCATAGTCAATGCCTTTCGACACACTGTGATTGTGACTGTGACTCTGACTCTGACTGTGACCGATGATGACGACCGACGACCGCAGCAGCAAAAGACATACGAAGACGAGGGAGAAGAAGTAGTGGAAGACAATTCGACTGCTGACGCTGACGCCGCCGCCTCGGTTGAAAAGTCAAAGTCAAATACAAGACATAATAAAAAAAAAAAAGAAGCTGAAAGAAAAAACAGCAAACACAAAACTTACAACTGCGAAAACAACGAGAAACAATAATACTCTCGTAGCTAGCTGGAAAGGAAAACAAGTTTTCACTTTTATATTTTGTGAGTTACTCGGGTTGCGCCTCCTCCTCCTCAGATGGGATGGGGTGGGACCGGGGTTTGGGGGGACTGTTGCTAGTGGCATTCATTTCCAAACGCGATTCAATTGCATTTCGCTGTTTTTTTTCATAGTAGGGGGTCTGGGGCTGTCGCTTGGGCAAATTGTGGCCATAATGATGAATTGCATAAGCCGGAATCGTAATTACAATCACTGACTACCGAGGTACATGGGGACGCTACTATACTATATGTACGTGTATCTGTATCTTCCTCTCCCATGCCACCACACACAGTTGCTCATCCGCTTTTGGGCAAAATAATGCAAGCGCCAGTAGATCAGGCTTTCCAGGCAGTGCACTCGCCAAACACACAGCTCTTTCTAGATGTTTCGCAATCTCTCTACAATTTTCTTCCTCCGGTGTCGTTTATTTGAATTTAAAATTTATAAGAGAAGAGATGGCAAAGATTAGATTGATTTAGTGCAAAAGTGCCTAAATATTTCATTTAATATTGTTCATATTCATTGCTTACAGTTATCAATCATTTACACTCATTCTTCTTCTCTTTTTCTTACTCTCCATACACACGCACACACCTCTTCAGGAGCCGAAATTACGGTAGCTCTCTCTCTCTCTCGCTCTGTTAATTCAGGAGCTGCTTAGGAGGAGGCTTATCAACCTTTCGAACCACTCTACAACACAAACTCTACACAAAACATGACCATATATGGAGACAAACACAGCCACACACAACAAATGGCTATTTGTGGTCGTCTCTCTGTTGTTTTGTTGTTGTTGTTGTTGCGATGATTACGTATCAAGCACATGGCCGACGACGGTCGCCCCTCCTTATTCGCACTCTCCACGATACAATTAGTTCACTCTCCCCATCCCTCCCCCTCTCTAGACAACAGTCAAAAAAAAAAGAAGAAAACTAAATTTTACATTCATTCACTCGACGCCTGTTTTGACGTGCTGCGGCCTTTACTTACTACTTGCTCCCATTTTGTACTCTAGGGAAGAGAAAGGGTATTGTCAACTGTGGCATTGAGTTGGGTGACTGACCGACCGGTAATGGGATTTGTTTGGGATTATAATAAAGATAATAAATACATTTACGTTTAATATAAAGAACTACGAGAAAGTTTCTTTTCGTAGAGTGTTTTCTACAGCCTTTCTCTAATTTTAAACAATTTTATAACATTTATAATATTTATTCACCCAAACATTTATTTATATTAATGCCCTTAATCCTAATATTACAAACAAAAGACTGTTGTGTGGAGAACTCTTGCACTCAACTTGTAATCCCAATCAACACGATAAGGTGTGTTTTGTGGGACTGAAATATGGGTTAAATTTAATTGGCTTATCTTCCGGCATGTTCCATGGTGCCTTATATGCCCCTTAATGTTAGAGTATATCTATTTGTACTTTTCCCTATTTGGATTTCCTTTTTTGTTCTTGTTCACATTGATTGCTTTAGTTTTTTGTGTGGCCTTGTCGTCGCTTGCGCTTTTTTTTTTTGCAAATCTAATCCAGAAATGGGAACCAGAACACAACCCAGAAATGGGAATGAATGATTGTGTCTGTGTGTGTGTTCCATGGAATTTACATGTGCTATGCTATGTACTATAGTTGACCTAATCGTAATTTGAGCAAACAAAGCACTTAAGCAAATGGAAATAAACGCGCCTACTATTCGTTATTCGTATAAATAACAATTGCGATAAATTCAAATGTTTTACAATTCACAAAAGGGGGGAACTTTTTTACGTACGAAATTTAATACAATTTCATTGTCTAGTTCAAGTTATTATGGCAACATCTGTTAAATTGTTCGTTTTGTGGGGATATACAAATGAAGGCCCCATTCTAGTTTGAATTAAAATTGTTTTAAAGTCGAATAAATAAGTGTCCAAAAATTAGCTTAAGTTAATTTCCAAAAACATCTGTGGGGAGTCTTTTAAATTTATGCAACATCTGTTGAATGTTGACATTTAAACCTTCAAAATATTGAATGATTACGCAGCCTTTCAAGTTTTATTTTTGGCACAAAACAAACATCTGGTAAATGTTGAGTTTTTTGAAAAGTATCCAAAAATTTCAGCTGTTTTACAGCAGTTTTTTTAGGAGCTAAAATCAACAATTAGATTTACTTAATTTTAGTTGTAGTTCTGCTAACATTATATGTTGATTTATGTATTAAAATTTGATCAATTTATGCCTCATTCTTATACCAATATTGTTCTAAAACATCTGTTGAATGCTGAATTTTGTTGAATCTCAAATTATGCTAAAAATTTCGAGTGCTTTTTAGATTTTATTTCTTGCCTTAGTAAAATTATGCAAAAATTTGCTCAAAAATATGGACTAAGTAAAAATTATCCTTTAAATTTTGAAATATTTTTATGCACTTGATTCTCACCAACTTTAATGTTTAATGTTTAATGTTAAAAAATGTTCTGAAAAATTTCTTTTTGTACTTAAAAATTCAATGTGCCAGAGGCTTTTTTCGGCTGGTCCATCAATCAAGCGGAGATTAATAGCAGGCAATCAGGGGCAAACACTTTGGAGGACAGACTCCACTCATTTGGTGCCCATCCGGACACTTTATCAATCATTAACCAAGCCAACCCAAATGGGCAACAACCATGTGATATGCAGAGGACGGGTCTGGAGGCTAATAATCCGTAAAAAACACAAATTGTACAGTAATTAGAAATTCATTGATAAAAATGGACATGAGAATGGTACAAAAACGAGTTGATTTTTTTGGGTAGATTGTGTGTGACATGAGCGAAAGCCGAGTGAGTGAATCGAAAGGGCTCCGGGGATGGTGCCAGGGCTCTTTCACTCGCACCAATACAGCGGCATGTATGGGGGGGCGAGTGAGAAAAACGAGCGAATGAGCATGCTAATCACGAACACGACGAAACAAGCACAACAAAAACGAAAAAGAACGGTACATGTATACCGTATACTCGTACACACACACACACACACACACTCAAAAGAAACTCGATTGGGGAACAACTGGACTGTGCTCTCTCTGCTGCTGCTGCTGGTTCTGCTGCTGCCTGTCTGCCGTTTTGCTTTCTGCCCTTTGCTTGGCGCCTGTTCAAATAAGTTTCAAATTTTGACAAATAAAACCATGGTTTTGTAATTTACGAGCGTAATTTTCATAATGATTGAGTGGCACCGGCCATCTGAGTGGAGTTCAAACACACACGTCCGGGAGAGACAGATGTGAGCAGCATCAGACCAAAGGACTACCCATATATGATTACTGCCGTACATTTCTCACTCATTCGCTGACCTTCTGTACCCTTGTACTAGATTTTTGCATGCTGCAGAGAGTTTTTCAAAGCATAATCCAAGCAATGACAGAGAAAAGATTCTGCCAAAAAACGCTAAAAATTTAAACGATATGCATTTTGGAACGTTTTAAATTCTTCAAACACCGAATCTACTTCCCTTCCTTTCTTGTTTATCTTCTGCTTCTTTTTCTCACTCAGCCGCAATAAAAACGGGATTATGTACAAGTATGTTGTATTTGTTTGTGAGTATACAAGAGAGATATGTGAAAAAGAGAGAGAGAGCGAGTAGGGGTCCTGTTTGCTGGTGTTGTTGTTGGTAGGGGGTTGGTTGTTGCTTCGGCTGCAGACTACCGGAAGGAGCGAGAGGAATAAGGCTGAAGGAAGGAGCGAAGGAATAAGGCTGCAGGAGGGAGCGAGCGGAATACGACTGCTGGTTGGAGAGTGTCGAAAAGCATGCAGGATAAAGAGAGACGAAAAAGGATGCAGGAGGCTACAGAATGAAAGGAAGGGAAAAGGGCCCCGCAGCAGCAGCAGCCACAGCCTGTCGAATGGCAAGGAGTGGCAGCAGCGGTAGCTGCACACTGAACGGGAGGGAGAAGGGTGAACGGGGAACGGCTCCTAAAGAAGCTGCAACAACGACGGGACACTGTCTAGACGTTTGATTACCGGGGCGCAGCAGAGAGTCACAAGCAGCAGACATTGCCCCGCACAGTGTGCCCCAAGCTGACATTAAATCTGGGGTTGGGGGTTTCTAATCATAATTGCCCGATTTCTTATACCATTTTATTGGTTTTTTCTTTCACTCGGGCTGGGCTTGTACTGGAGTCCACCAAGTCATAAAGTGTTCCCCTTATCAGCTTTTACTTTCACATGCAGTGCGCTTGATGACGACATGGTGTGGTATATGGCAGATAATGGGATAAGTGTCAAGCACACACAGGGCCAGACAATTAGGGAGGAAAATACATTGCAGTTTTGGGATCGTTAAAGAACTTAATGTTAAGAGTACAGGGAATTGCCTGTTCAATCCGGTTTGGAATCTTTAAGGAGAGGGCACACTCTTCACTCTTCAAACCAGATTTGAAATAGGAAACCTCTGGCCAGTCCGGTTAGGAATTGTTAGGAAATAAGGAATATCTCTTCTTAGTTTTGAATGAGCAATTTTGAGAATAAATCAGGTTTAGTCTTATAAAGACATAGGAATCATCAGAATAATCCGGTTTAAATAGGAATAACCTCTCAAGGGTTATTAGAATATAAGATATAAGATGGTTTTACATTCCTTTCTCATTCCTAAATAATTAAGATTAGCCCGAGATAAACTTAAAAACTTTTCTTCTCAGCATTATGTTTCTTAGTTTATAAGCACGATAAAGAAACATTCAACGATCAATCATCATTTAAGATTCTCAACAATTTGGTATCTCTTATTTCATTCCTTCAGGTTTTGCAGTTCCTAAGAAAGATGCCCAAGATGCCTGTGTCCAAATCCGGTTTCCAAAAATAAAGTTCTGCCTAAAATCGCATTCCATTTTGCCACACACGATCAATTCTCAAGGTAATTCGATCAAGATCTCCACACAGTCTCAGTCCCAGTCCCAGTTCCATAAACAGGAAAAAAGGCACGTAATCTCGTTCGGGGGTTGGCTGGGAATCTCTCTGCCTGCCGTTTTCTACCTGACTTCATTCGACATTATATACGATACGACACAGGGCAGACATTTCTTCTTCCAATTTCGTCACACTGCATTAATCAGCATTGTGTTAGCCCATTGTTTCGCTATTATTTTTTCCGCCATATAATCCCGTAAGTAATGCCTGTTATTTCCTCATGGAAGTGCAGTCATGGGACCTTGGGAATTGCTCAATTTTTGTGTGCAACGACAACCACTGTGCAGCAGCACATACAGGAGGAGCTGGCTGTCGCCAGTCAAGGACTCGGGATGGCGTCTGTGCACACACACTCAATTTTATGTTTTTTTTTTACACTCTTTTTTTTTTTTTTTTGCTTTGCCAAAGGTCAAAACGGCGCAAATCAAAAAACCCTGAATAGGAGCCTTGACTTTTGCACTTTGCCAAATGTTTTATGCCCCCGAGGACATAAACGAATGGGACAGAGGAGGTGGGAGAATGTAGGAACCTTCAAATGTATGAAGGATATATTGAAGTTCCAATAGATGGAAGTACGGATTGAGGGACAAACAAGCAGAGGCAAGTCTAAAGGGAGAAATAGAAGGCTAAGGGGACATTGGGGTGTAAAGACAAACCGCTGGAGGGACAATATGGGTGGAAGGAACTTAACTGGGAGGGACTGTAATTGAAAAACCATTGAAAAAAAACTCACCACAGAGCCCAAAATGCTTCAAGTGTTTTGGCTGGCTCCTCTTTCACGTTCCCTTTTGCGCTGTGGTGGGTGAAAGAGAGAATATACTGGAATTCCAGAACTCGCTCTCTCTCTGTTGTGCTGTTGTTTTGATTTGTTATCCCGTTTTGTTGTGGCGCTGTTTTTGTCCTCTCAGCTGCTTTTGATCTTGCTATCCTGCTCTAGCTTCCCGCTGTTTATTGCTGCTGCTCTGCTTCCAGATTCTGTGTGTTTTTGCTTTAACCTCTGCTGCTTCTTCTCTTCTCAGGGTCTCTCCTTCTGCACAGCTTCTTCTCCTTTTTGTTCTTGCTTTTGCCTATTGGTGTCTCTGCTGCTTCTGTGTGGTTGCTGTTGCTTTTGCTTTTGTGTAATCCTTGGTTCGCTTTTGGCGCGCAATATTTTTCGTGTCTCCCTCTCACACGCTATTCTGCTTATTGTTGTTGCTATATTTGCAAATACAATATTTTTTTTTCGACACACGCGAAGCCGTTTTGTTTTCGTTGTTGTTGCCGTCGCAATGATTGTTGTTTGTTGCTATTGCAATAATTTGCATTTCACGTTTCGCAGCATCGACGACGCCGACTTTGACTTTGTTGCACAAAAAACACGCACACACACACACACAAACACACTCACACACACAGAAAGAGAGAGACACAAAAACAACAATTGGAGGAAGCTGGTCCAAGATGCCTGCTGCTGATTCAGTCTGCGATTGTTGTTTTTTTTTTTGGTGGCAATCAAATAAATCAAATAAAAACGAGACTTTTGATTTTCGTTGACAAAATTCACAATTGAAGCCACAACGATTTGCCCGCGTGTTTTATAAAATTCTGTCTGACTGTCCAAAACGTAAACAAACGACTTTTTACGCGCTTTAACGCAAGAGATTCAGAGTTACTTCGAGAGTTTTTTTTTTGATTATATATATTAAAATAATTTTTTTTCGCAGATATTTTAAATTATTTTTTGTGGCATATATTAGCAAAAATTTCTGAATTCAGAAAGTTATACGACAAATATTTTTCGTTATTTTTGCGGCGAATATGGCGCGCGCATCACCGTCCGACAAGTTCAAAACTTCTTTTTGTTTTGAACGTGTTTTGAACAAGTCTTGACATAGGCCAAAGCAGTGTGACCGTGGATCTGTTCGTGAAAAATACCGTAATATACCTTCTCAATTTCGTAATATAACGTAAATATACCGAGGAAGAAATCAAACTTAGCCCACTTAACATTAAGCAAATCAGCGGAAAATATTACTGCTTATAGATGTTACAAACTACCTCTAATCTATAAAATCCATATTCAGTAGTTATGCGAATTGTTGCTCATTCTATTTCTTGTTTTCAAAATAATGCTGCCGATTTATTTATTCTTTCTATGCTGCTGAAATTTTTCAAAATGAAATGTTGCTAACAAGAACATTTTGTAGATTCATTGTTGCTACGTGAAAATATACCGAAAAGTTATACCGTATACGATCAACTTGCATGTTAATGCTAACATAATGTTTGCTAGCACAAAAAGTGCTGTTGTTGCGCAAGTTTCCAGAAATTCAAATAAATAAAACGAAATGTTAACGTTCAAATATGAGTTGTAGCGTAGAAAAATATAAAACAAAGCAAGAGAAGGCTATACTAGATCCAGTCTTCACTTATGGGGAAATCCGCACTCGGTGACGTGTCGATTGCTTGTTCAGCTACAGCGAGGAGGAGAATGTGCTCTTTTCTAGGCGTTCTTCGCCGTAGATTGTGTACGTCCAGAAACCACAAGACAGACTCCACAATCAATTTAATCTCTCTTTCAGGCTGTGGCACAAGCATCACCCTGCGCTAATCACTTACTTGCCATCTGTATAGCATATGGCAGAAGGACCTGCTTGAGCTGAAGCTGTCCGGTCATGGCCGGTAACAGACCCAAAAAGCTTTTCTGCAAAAAATTTAACAGAGCCGCAAAGCTATGCTGTTATAAAGCTGCATGCTTATGTTAATGTCGACAATTTCAGTTATGCGCTCTCTCGCCCAGCTGTCGGTTGTTTTGTGGCAACAACTACTTGGCTTTCAGATTTCCGATTGTGTTGTTGGCTTCTTGAGGCAGATTGAAAGACAAACAATTTTCGACTTGTTGTTAGCGGATGCTTGCAAACAATAACATCCAGTGATTATTAACGAAATACGTTTGTGTGTGTGTGTGGAAAAATATATCTGCGGAAATCTTTGTCGTCTCTGAAGAGAGTCTGTTTTGGGAGTTCCTTAACCTTCTACGGATTGATTCATTTGTGGCCATTATTTTGGACTACTCAACTCCCTCTTTCCTCTCTCTCTCCTGCTCTGTTCGTGTCTGTTCATTGTGTGTGTGTGTCCAGCTAAAAAGAGGCGCCACAATGGTGCGATGGAGTGCCCGGTCCCGTAGGGCGGCGCGTCAGGACAAGGTTGAGCTTCTGGCCAGCAACAACAGAGTCAGTGGCGACGGCGATGATACATCCGATAACGGTATGGGTTTGTAGCGGTACATTAAGCTGTCGAAACGATTGTCATTTTACGATTAAACGATTCCCCATATCTTACCAGCGGCCTTTCGCCACTCCACGGACCTCACCGACCACGATGAGATCTTCCTGAAGGGCCTGCTTTTGAGCAATCCCAGCACACCGCACAAGGAGCTGATGGTAAGTGGACCAGAACACGAATCACATTTATTTTTCTGACCCAGTTTTTCTCCAGCTAGCAAGCGAGCATCTGTTCAATAAGAAAATTGCTCATACGTTTCTTTGCTACACCACACACACAATTTTCCATATAATTTCCACACCCATACTAGGCCAGAACCCCCGCCCATCCCACACCCCGCACACCACACATACTATACTATACAGGGGGCAATCTTTGTTTACTTTATCGATGGCATTGCATGCTGATTTTTCGGTCTAGATATTATGTACATTTTCTCTCTCTCTCTGTGTGTGTGTTTGGCTTTCTTTTTATTACATCATTTTTTCTTAGGGGGGGTAATATCCATGGCACAGAGTACTCGGTACAAAATCCGCTAAAGGGTGAAGCAAAACTCATGAGTTTTCTTCTCTCTTTATCCCCCCTTCTATGGGTCTTTTATGGCCAACACATTAACACCCATCTCTCTTGTTTTTCTTTTCGCACTTATTTTCGCACTAAACTTGACCCCGTTGAGCATGGCAGAAGATGTGTTTCAGCGCTATACAGAATGAGGTCTTTATTAGATCATTATTGTGATATAATAATGGACTTGCTTGACCCCAAATATGGTTGGTCTACAAGTTTCGCAGTTAAATCTGCATAAAACGTAGCAACTTAATCAAAATAGTAAATATTTGTGGATTGTTTATGCGGCAAACACGCGAATTGGTCTGGGAAAAACAATAAAAGAAATGTTTTATTTGAGGTTGAGACCGATAAAGGAATGCCCTATAAAGGGGAGCAGAAAGAAAGGGAAACTTTCTTGGGTGGTACTCAAGGGTTTCGGGATTATTATGTGTCGACATATATGACTGAATATTGCTAGAGGGATGAGTACTTCTTGCCTTAAAAGATATTGAAAAATGTCTGTCCAAGGAAGATGGAAAAGTCCTCCAAAGAAATCGGTTCTTCCCAGAGAGCTCTTCCCGTATATCTATTGAAATTATTGATTACTTCTTTCTATAATTACTCCAAAATTATGTCTTTTATATCATTATTTCCGCAATAATATTTCTCCTTTAACCCAAACCCAACCTCAAATTCGCCTTAACCTTAAACTAGCTATAGGCAAACCAAACCAAAACAAACCAAGACAAACCTAAGCAATACACCAAAACCAAAACCACGTAAATAATGAAAAGCGACATCGCGTGACGCGGATAATTAGAATCCAACATTTTCCTAGCTGGAAATTGTTTGTTGCTGTTTGCTTTTTGCGGTCTGCGGTCTTGTGGCTATTGAGAAAGGCAGTGAAAGTAATTAAAACCACAAGTCACGAGATAAGAAAATATGAAATGTCACTTACAAACTCAAACCCAATTCCAATCCCAAATTCTCCTCCTACCAACTCGTAGCTCTCTCAACACTCATCGAGCACTCCCCTAGCTTATGCAGATTACATAAAATAAGGCACAAGTTGCGGAGACAACTCTTTAATATCCACAACGCCCCAAAAGAAGCTTTGTGTCCGTATAGATGGTGTGTCCGTGTGTGTGTCTCTGTATGTTTATTTGAAGGGAAAACCGGTTTGAAAACATATTTCAACGTAAATAACACATACCTGTGGTGGCTTTATGTTACCTGCTTCTGCCATACGATGCACAAAAAGCCCAAAACTTGTTGGCCTACTAATGCAGCTCGCTTGCGGAGAGAGAGATACATAGATGGAGTTGGAGAGAGAGCGCGTGAAAAAAGCTTTATAGAGTGAGAGCATCAGAGAGAAACTGTGAGATCTTATGATTCGTTTGAGAAGAGCTTTAAAGACTGTGAAAGATTCAAAGAGAGTTAGATTTGAATCATTTTAAAAAGAAAACTTTTACAGAGATTTAGGTCTGGTCTCTTCTTAGGTCTCTTTTTTCATTATTATAGCCGGTAAATGGTATGGTATAGGGGTATATTTGTATACTAAAAATAAATAGAATAGACAGAAAGAATTTTTGGAAACTAAAAAATATTTTCCTTATTTACGTAAAAGTGTGAAGCTTAAAAATAAGTCAAATAAAAATATATATTAAATTATAATCATTAAATAAAACCATTTTCTTGCTTTTAAATCTCATTACTGAGTAACTTCAAGTCGATCACATCTTTTTCGTACTCGCTAGTCACTGTTAAAGCTAACACTAAACTTACAACTGCGCTCAGTAAGTGTGCGTGTGTGTGAGAGAGAGCAATAGCAGTTACTGTTAAGCAACAGCTCCAGTCACTGTTAAGCGTACAGTTGTAACGTAAGCTTAACGTTAGCTTTACGCACACCATCAAGCGCGAAGCACGCTCTGCTCTCTCTTCGATACTAGCGAGGCGAGCGCTGTGAGCTAGCGCTAGCTCTGTGCCGTACAAATGAAACTCATGTGAGTCAGATACTTTTAAGCAGTACTAAGGTGAGGTTGGATCCATAAAAATACGCGCGCGCGCTACGGTTCGTTTGGGGTGTTCCGGTTCGGGCTGGTTCGATTCAGTGAGCATTTGGCTATGCTAGTGTGCTAGTGTGTGTGTGTGAGCGTGGCTTAAACGGGGCGGCATATGCAACAGTTAGTTCGCTCGCTCTCCCTCTCTCTCTCTCTGTTTGAACGCGTCTTCATTTCGTTTTAAAAATTTTGTGCGTTTTAACCAAGAAAAAAAGGTGTAAATTCCAACAAGTACCAATCAACAGATCAATAATCAACGACCAAAATAGAAAAACTAGAGCAAATCGTATTGCTTTTTGTTGTGTCCAATTACACACTAACTGCCTTGGAAACGAGAGCTCCAAAGCTCTTTGCTGTTAGCCAAGTTAACTTGATGACGTAGTCGCGCCCCCCGCGCCAAGAATTGTGTAACCTGGCCAACAAACCAGCAGTCTTAACTGTGTTTTGGCATTTCCAAAAAAGAAATATTCAACTCTCGTACAAAATACTCACACCTGAACACACACCAACACACACTAACACACACACACGCTCTCTCTCTCTGCGGGCTTTTGTGCTCGCTCTTCTTGGCTTTAAGCGCTCACACCGCTCGCGTGTTTTGGGAGTGGCTCCTCTAACCGAAAAAATAACCCAAGAAAGAGTCAAGAAAACAAAAAAAAAAGTGTAATTGAAAAACGAAAGGCGCTTCCAATCAACCATTAAACTTATGGGAAATATAAATGTGTTTGCAATTAGAAATTTCATTATAAAAAAAATACACATCTGTAGATCGAATTTCCTAAAGCAAAGTCTTAGGCCTTGGCCAAAAGAGAGCGAGTGAGGCAGGGCGAGAGAGCGACGTTGTTGTTTACGAGTTGTGTGTTTTTTGGTTTGTGTTTAATTAACAATTTGCTTAATTAGTAATCACCTGTTGAAACGGTTAAGATGTTTATTATTTTTGTTGTGTTTTTCTGTCTAAAGCAATTTGCGCTATTGTCGTTGTCATGACAAACCCCATTTGGTGAGAGGTGAAAGCCCTTTAATGGCTAAAAGCAACAACAAAGGGTATGAGCAGGCAAGCCACAAGCACCACATCAACAGAAAAATAATGGGAGTCGAAGTGTTAAATACTCTTTTCGATAGTTTACAGAGGCTACATATGACAACATCTGCTTAATACTATAAGTATACTCCCTTTGAAAAGGGTACCAAACAAAAAATACCACAACAGACAGTAAAAGAAACGGAAGAGCAAAAGCAGAAAAAGGTATCAATGACAATTGTCGCCTGCATCATATTCCGGTGCGTTGCATGTGTGTGTGTGGGTGTGGGTGTGTGCACGAGGATGGGTATTATTTGTCGCGTGACTCTGTGTGTGGTGGGGCTTCTTCTTCGGCCATTTCACACGGCAGAAAAGCTGAAGAGCTGAAATACTGAAGGCTGAAACATGATCTTCGTCAGACAAAAATGTCTAAATAAATAAACAAAAGTCGGGCTGGATGTCGCGACGGTGGGCAAACAAGCTAATTCCCATATACAAGGCGACCTTATACAATAGGAGACTAAGAGGAAGTGTATAGGAAGTGGAAGGGTTACGTTGGGTTAATAAAATATATCGGATAGACATTAGATTTGAAGCTTAAGTAAAGTTGATTCAGAGGCCAAGGGAATGCCAAAAGTTGGGAGTTCTATGAAGGTTCATTTGAAAGAATATTTATAAATAAATATCCTATATCTATATTCTATATCTATATGAACACACCCTAAAGATGTTTCTTTCTTGTCTGAAAAATCCTCGTATTCTTTCTCTACAAAATCAATAAAAGTTCTTGGCTAAAACTTGTACTTATACCAAGTGCAATTGACCATGCTTTTGCCTCTTAATCAACTGCACTATATACACTATAGACATGCCCCCACACTAGTATTTTACATCAAAGAGAAACAGAGAAAGAGAAAAGATATATGTACGAATATGTACAATACGTATACGTATTCTCCGTATAAATATTGCATGAGGTTGACTCAGAGGCGTCTCCGTCTTCATCTGTGCCCCATCGTGGGCGGAAACTGCAAAAAGGGGGAACAAAATAATATATACAAGAGAAGCTATAAGGCGCCGACGACAACGAAAGCAAATTCCGACACACAAAAAAAAGAAAATCAAATCAAAGGGGGACGCCTAAAAGAATGGCAAAAGCCGGAAGAATCAAATTATGTGCAATTAAAGCAGAAAACAAAAAATTCACTTTTATTCTTCCTAGACGACCCAAATACATCCACAGCGACCCAATTTTTGACCTAAGACTCGAAATATTTTGTTGTCTTTTGCGAAACACACACAAAAGGTCACTGGGGTTAAATGGGGGAATAGGGTACAGAGAGACAGAGAGAGGTTCTCCAAAAAATAAAAGAGCTTCGAACCAATTAACGCACTCACTCAATTAACCCAAAGTGAATAAATGGAGTGGCTGCCTGACTGGATATGACTCGACTTGACCTAGGGCAGGCACGCCCCAGGCCTCCATTTAGAATTTAATTATAAGTACATGACAAATGTGCGAGATGCTCATGCTGTTTATTATTACTGAATTCTTGCAGCTAAATCCCACAGAGCCACAGCCAGTGCCAGTCTTTTTGCCCGCTCATCTCAACAATAAGCCAATCTGTGACGATATAATACGCAAATTTTCACCCTCAAGGCGATTGGAGTCGCGAGAGTTAGCTAAACTATTGGCCCAGCCACATTTTCGTGTAAGTAGAACAGCAAATATTCTACCTTCCAGCTTTAAACTCTCTTTTTTAGGCCCTCTTGCGTGCCCACGATGAGATAGGATATTTGTTTGAGCAACGTTTGAAAGCTGCCGGCGGCTCAACCACCCAACTAGAACTAGCCAGTCAACGCCCATCCGGTAACTATCTCTACACAGAGGACATACTCAAGAGCAAAATGCCAGTGGAGACCATCAAGATGGTGGGTCTGCGTCGGGATCCCAGCAAGCCGCTGGGCCTCACCGTCGAAATGGACGAGTACAAGCAGCTGGTTATCGCACGCATTCTGGCCGGCGGTGTTATCGATAAACAGAGCATGCTGCATGTCGGCGATGTTATACTCGAGGTGAATGGCACACCCGTGCATTCGCCCGACGAACTGCAGCTGGAGGTGTCGCGTGCCAAGGAGAATCTTACGCTGAAAATTGGACCCAATGTGGATGAGGAGATCAAGAGTGGTCGCTATACCGTGAGTGGGGGACAGGTAAAACAGAATGGCATCGCGGGTCTTGAGGCGGGCAAGAAGTTGACGGTAAGTTTTGAATGTTTTTTGGAATGTTTTAACATTTCTTTGGAGTGATTTTTTTTCAAAGATAATGGAAATAATAAGATGAGTTGAGATGATTTTGAGCATGTAACATAAATTGCAAAGATTTTGGTAATATTTTCATGTGTTATAAATTTTTTGGGCTGGTTCCAGTCTCTCTTAAAGCCTCTGTCGCTCTTTTTGGGTACGATCAAGAGATAGTGAGAACTTTGTGGCTCACATAAAAACTTTGCTTCATCTATTGAAATATGTGTTCATTTACTCATCTTACTATTTAAATATATTGTCTTTGGGTGCTTCAAGAATTTTCTGCTTTTTTGCATGGATTTTGATTAGCTTTGTAGAAAGTTGATTTTGCTTTTAAAGATTTTAGCCAAATTTCTGCTATAATTTTACAAAAAATTAAACGAATATAACCAAACATTTTTGTATGTTTTTTGAGAATTTTGAAACATAAATTATATAGATTTTTGCCATTTAAACAAGAAAACATTTAGTAAACATATATAGATAAGATATAGCATATCCTATAGCTACATATTCCCCTACATATACTTCAAACACTTCCAAATTGACTAAATTAATAGCTAATCTTAGAATCAAAAGTCCCACTTCAAAATTATCTCGAATCACTTGCAACTAAGTAAGTAAATCTATGCTTAAACTACCCAAACAACTACTAACTATAATCTAAAATATGTTGCATTTTCTTTATTCAAATTCACAGTGCTATATGCGTGCCTTGTTCACATATAATCCATCGGAGGATTCTTTGCTGCCATGCCGAGATATTGGACTGCCCTTCAAGTCGGGTGACATTCTGCAGATTATCAATGTGAAGGATCCCAATTGGTGGCAGGCGAAGAATATAACCGCTGAAACGGATAAAATTGGTCTAATACCCTCACAAGAGCTGGAGGAGCGGCGTAAAGCGTTTGTGGCACCCGAAGCGGATTATGTGCATAAAATTGGCATCTGTGGCACGAGGGTAAGTACTGCCAGGAAGCTTCAATCTAAGCCCAAACTAAAGTTACTTTGTGCCTGACAGATCTCGAAACGAAAGCGAAAGACCATGTACAAATCGGTGGCCAATTGTGAGTTTGATAAGGCGGAACTTCTCCTCTATGAGGAGGTCACGCGTATGCCGCCATTCCGTAGGAAAACTCTGGTACTAATTGGCGTCTCCGGTGTGGGCAGACGTACGCTCAAAAATCGTTTAATCAATAGCGATGTGGATAAATTTGGTGCAGTTATTCCACGTAAGTCAAACATACCCTGGACTAAGCATAGAGTATATATTATTTGCTATATCCAACAGATACAAGTCGCCCGAAACGCGCTTTGGAGGAGAATGGCACTAGCTATTGGTTCATGGATCGTGAGGAAATGGAGGAGGCTGTCAAGCAGAATGAATTTCTCGAGTATGGCGAACACAATGGCAATCTGTATGGCACCCATTTGCAGTCCATTAAGGATGTCATTAATAGCGGTCGCATGTGCATTTTGGATTGTGCACCAAATGCACTTAAGATACTACACAATAGCCAGGAACTGATGCCATTTGTTATATTTGTTGCGGCACCGGGCATGGATCAGCTCAAGACAATCTATGCGGATCGTCGGGCAACTGGTTCCAATAGAAATTTATCCGTAGGTTTCCCCCTTAGTGACCAAGTACCCGTAGCATTCCTTTAATTTTGCTGTTGCCCTATTCCACAGTTTGATCGTCAAAGTTCCATACGCTTCAGCTCCAGGCGTGCACGTACGCTCGAGTCGTTAGCATCGCTTTATGAGGTAAAGTCCCCACACCCCTGGCACAATCTATAAAAGGAATTAAAGTTCTATCTATTACATTCATTCGGCTTTATGTGCACCATCGACCCCCCCGTAGGCCACACTGCTAGCCCTTTTAGATATTTGCCTGAATACGCCCCAAACATTGCTTAACACATACGATTTCTATCGCTTATCTTCCACACAGGATGACGATCTGGTTGCCACCGTTGAGGAGAGCAGCTTTGTGCAGCGAAAGTATGAGAAATATTTCGATATGGTCATTGTCAATGAGGACTTTGATGAGACGTTCCGTCAGGTGGTGGAGACGCTCGATCAGATGAGCCACGAGGATCAGTGGGTGCCCGTTAATTGGATCTACTAAACAAAGTCTTAACTAAACCCACAAACATTGTCTTCTTGCATATATAACAAAACAACATAAATCTCTGCAAAATATTCCAGTAATCTGAACTTATATATATAAAGCCTAAACAGAGTATTTCAGTTAACTATATTGATTTGATCAGCTATTGTTTCATTCAAGATTGGTTTATCTTTATGTATATATGCATGGACTTTTTTTGTATCCTTTTGTTTGAGTTTCACTCTAAGAGAAATGTGCCCTCCGTTTATGCTTCGATTTCTGTTCTAATTGTAAGCCTAATTTTATGAAAAACGAATTCGTCCAATTTTACTACAATCTATACTTATGCTATATATATTTTTGTGTTTAATTTATGCAGAATCTTTTCTCTATATTTTATATATTCAATTTTATAATTTTAAAACGAAATCTCCTGAGTACAAGAAAAAAAACAAATCCTTCTCTGCCAATATTTCAGTTTTAGCGTTTAGTTTTTGTTTTTGAATAAAGAAAGTGTCTTAAGTATAAAGAAAAGCTAGCTAAATATTGAACCTTGATACAGCGATGAACAAATAAATAAAGAAATATATGAATTTGGCTCAAAATAATCGTCGACTCCTTTAGCCCATGGATCCTTTTTATTTTCCTTTTTTATATTGTTTAGAATGTTTTTGCTAAACGCCAAGCGTTTGTGTGTGTGTGTGTGGCTTAAGAGTACGTGAATTTTTTTAGTAAATGCCAAGAGATTTCTCCACCACAGCATGGGGCTGACGCATATGCTCGTTGTACTCGGGCAGACCCAAAAAGTCCTCAAAGTCGATGGATTCGTTGCGTCCAGTTAGCACATCATCCATAAAGTTGCTAAAAGAAATACAACAAATTATAAACAGAAATAAAGATTTTTCCTAGAGCACTCACCTGGATGGCAAGAAGGGCAGACGTCCGATCTGGCGTGCCGAATGACGTTCCATGCCCATTTTCAAGGGTATGCCCAGACCCTCACGATTGCGCAGCATCTGCATATTGAGTGAGTACTGATGCTCATGGTAGTTGGCCTCCGAATCGCGCAGACGATGCACATGGGCCAGTTGATTGAAGCAGTTCTTCGGTGGGCATGCCCACTTTGCCGGAGGCATGGAGCACCGTCAGCTCGCTCGGCTGCACTTTCAACGATTGCTGATTCTAGGCGGGCATCACATTCAAACTGTGTTAATAAACCTTCTGCTTAGTTGCACTTGCATTACTTACCATTTTGCTTATAATTTGTATACGATTTGAACGGGTTTTATGGGAAATTTGTGAAATTTAACAAAAATTGTTGAATGACAATCAAAAACAAGGCAAGTGTGACCGCAGATTTATTTATCAAATATACCGTCTAACGCTTAGAAATATGAAAATATAAAAAAAAATAGACCGCAGACAAAAATATCGATTAAGGCTGTGAAAAAACATCGAAAATGCCATTTGCAAGTGCTATAGCGTTTAGCTTTTGCTGAACAGCTCAATTTAAAATTGGCACCAATTTCTGATTTTAAAATGAAAGCAAATAAGAAAAAAATACATTACACAATAGTAATTGTTTAAAACAACAAAGAGAATGTTTTATTGTATGTTGACATTTCATCATATATGTTTTTCTATTCATTTTATTAGCATATTTAGCACTTTTGTCACTGTGTGTTGTAGCAATTAGCTTGTGGTGCCGTATTAAACTGCAGTTGGCGCAACATTTAAATTTGAATTTCAGCTGTAAAGGAAGTCCCTTAAGCGAAAATTATAGAAATGGAATTTTAAATGCGAAATGGATATAAAAATATTTTTAAATGGGTTTAAAATTGTCTCGCTTTTAACTCTAACAATTCAGTTGTTGTTTTAGAAACACTTTTTCCGTGCGTTTTGTCTATGTAAATTCCATTTATTAGCGTTGTTAGCACTTTTTGTCAAATGACGAACTTGAGTGTTGTGATTAATTACACCCTCGCCAACCCAGCCAACCCATCTAACCACACAGAAATATCAAAAAGCACACACTGACACGCACATATGACGACTCTGGGGCACGGCTCTAATCAATTCAATCAACAACAAAAAATCGAATCAAAGCGCCCAAAACAAACGCCAAAAAATTGGTTGTTTTCTTTTTTCACGCCCACACCTTTTAGCGGCTTTTTTTATGATCTTTTCTGCTCCACAGAGCAGCGATTCATTTGCAGTGACAAAAAGAAAAAAACCAATGGATAGTCCAGGGCGAGTCGACAAATCACACGACAAAGTTTAATTAGTGCATGGTCACTAATAAACATTTCGTTGCTGGTACAATGAATTTGGTGTTAATCAAACTCCCGCATACAATGGACACAAACTGTCTCCAGGGGCGGCTTTATGAAGACGTCTTCCGTCTCGCCAGTCTCCAGTCTGATCGATCTGAACTTGAAACTGAAAAAACTAGAAATACCAAAACAATAACCGGATAAGCTTGTGCGAATTGTTTTGAAATCAACAGAAATATATGAAATGATTGGCAAAATGCAAATTTTAACTTGGGTAGTTCGTTTGGTTTCTGATTTATGGATTGGCGTCTCTTTTGTTTTGGTGTAGATTTAACATAATTTATTCAACGTTATACATATGTCTGACTTTTATTATTATAACTGCTTTATAAATTTGAATTAAAATATATAATAAAGAAATTAAAGGACTAGGCAAAAAAAAAGAGTCAGCGAATTTTTGTATTTGGGAAAAGAAATTTGCACTTGAAACTTTTTTGTTATGCAGGTTATATTTATAACTTACAATTACTTAATTAACGTTTATTTTTGTTTATTAAATTCATTATATTTGTAAAAATATAAAGCATTTTTATGGTATTTAAATATTTGTTGTCTACGAGAAACAATTCATAGACGTCATAGTAGAAGAGGAAAAAGTCTGCTCTAGCTTTTATTTGAATTTATGATTTTTTCTATATTTTCTTAACTGATTCAGTATTTGGCATTTTAGCCAAAAATATCTTGATGTTAGACAGACAGGATGTTGATGTCGTTGATGCAGGAAATACATATACAAATGTATATAGGTAGCTAATTTAGAATCCACTTGAATCGCTCTCACATCCGCCAAATATTTCGTAAACATTCCTACCCAGATTCAAACATAAATATCGATGTATATAGCATTTATAGCAATCGGTTTCCTTTTTAAAGATTAATCGGAACTTATAAATGAGTCAGCAAATGGCGTCGTGATAGACTTGCAACTGATAAGCAAGGTTAATCGAATAAAGAAGTAAATAACCCAAATACGTACACTAGGTACATAATCGTAGAATTAGAATCATCTTAGAATTATATTATACGAAATGAAACTCAAAAATAATTATATGACTGCTAAGTAATACTTCCAATTTGTTTAAATTGAATTGCTTTCAGTTCTGTAATACAATTTTGTATATTTCTTACAACATTTCCATTCAAAATGATTCTTCCACTCTCCATTAGATCTTTCCTTATACAGCTCTCCGTCTGTCTAGTTCCCTTTCTATATCAAATAACTCTGTTCAACGATTGATTTATGGCTATAACTTTCCGTTTTACAGCCAACATCCAATTAATACATAGTAGAGAAGAAGTACGAAACGAATCGAGTTCCATCTTTATTTTGGACATGCCACATAGACGCGAGGCACAATCGAAAGAAGAGTCAACTATGTATGAAGCGGGGGCAAATTAAGAGATCTCTCTCTCTCTCTCTCTCTGTCTCTTCGCTGTCTCAGGGTGAGAAGATCAAAATGTAAAAGTCAAATAAAAGTATAACGTCAAGAATTAACATTTTTTCACAGCAATAAATACATAAAAAAGTCAAAAAAAGATGTGTACACAAAAAAGACGGGTACAGAGGCGTAACCAGAGAGGAAGGGGAGGACTGGTGGCAGCTTGATTGGCTTGAATCGAACATATGTGTAGATATCTATATGCCAGACTTATATGGCATTCAATTTATAATCTTTTGCAGCAACTCTCCGCTGGATCCGCTGCACATCCTCTTCGCCTCCTCCTCCATGGTCCAGCACTAATAGAGACATACAACCTCCAACTGGGAATTGATCGGCAGTGCCAGATCGAAAGATGAGACGCTATCCCGGGACGGAGGCGGGGGGCTTCGTTAACAGCAAAAACTTTGAATGTTCGAATGTTTCGTTAGTTTTCGTTCGGCTGGCCATAAACTTTTATTGGACCCAAAGACGAGGACAATGCTGGGACGGCCAGCAAAGCAGCTGTAAGCAGAAGTCAAGATGATTGGGCACATTATGCTGCAGGGAACCAAAACGCAGTCTCAGGCCCGGGTGCAGGCTGGAACTCTAAGTCTCTTTCTTTTTAATGTCCATAGGGGTCGATCCTCCTCCTGCTGCTGCTGCTCTTCCTCCCATGGGTGCCAATTAAGATACGAAGAAGCGATGCTGGGAGGGGAGGTGGGGACGGATGCGATATTGTGCTCTGCTCTGGACCCTATTAGCAGCCATATTGGTGCATGCACTGAGAAAAAAGATTTTAACTTTTTTTTTTTTTTTATAGTTTAAGACAATAAATTGAATATTATGCATTTTATGAAAACGGAAGGCAATTTAAAACGGGTACCAAAAACTAAAAGGGAATCGGAAATGAAAAATCACTAAAAATAAAAACTTTAATAGAACTAAAAAACTTATGAGTGGAAATTGTAATAATATTTTAATAATTTAATAATAATAACTTAATATTTAAATCAAAAAAAAAAAAAAAAAAACCCCCTTTTTTTTCTCTTAGTGTAATCCATGCCATAAAAGTTATTCCCCCGTTCGTGAGTGATCTGAGTAAGATCACTTCGTACATTTTATAACCCCCCCCACATACATACGGCCTCTGTTCCCGTTTCCCTCCACGCTCCGCTCCTGCTGCTGCTCCTACTCCTGCTCCTGCTCCTCCTCTCGCTCCATGGCCAATGGCCAACTGCTTTCACATGAAACCAGATACAGAGTCGATCATAAATCACTTGAGTGTGAGTGAGTGAGAGGATGCTGCCCAATTCAAAGACAGCAGCAGGCTGCTGCTTTTTATCCATTTTTGAGAATGTCGTGGCATTTCCAAAATGGCCGACAGGACAGGACACTGCAGCAATGAAGAACATAAGCTGTGAATTCACCGTAATTTTGGCACAGCCATGTGTAATGCAGTAGTAGCTGCACAACCAAAAGGGGATTGCGGGTAGCGCTGAAGTGCAGGAGGGTGGGACATCAAACAGTCGGCAAAAGTCAAACAATTTCGTTACGCCAGAGTGACCAAAGGCCAGCGACCAAGAAGCAGCAGCAGCAGCAGCAGAGACCCCGGGGAACGGGTTGAATTCCTCAACAAAAATAAATTCTGCCCAAGCAACGCGGGGAGAAATATATATATACCGGCATGTGCATTTGGCGTAACAAACAAATGCAAACACACACTCCGGGGCACTCCGTCGAGCAACTGCAGTCCCAATTTCAGTTACCAAATTTTTTGTTTGGTATTTTTCGTTTTTAGCATGTAGGTGCGAAAAAAAAAACGCTGCCGTCCTCCACTTCCTTTATCTGCATCTGTATCGCTGGGGTTTTCTGCTGTTTCCATTTCTGGTTACTTGTCCCTGGGTTTTTGCATCGCCTCTTACATAAAAAGTCAAAATATTGTCGGTTCCATGTGTACAAACACAAGTAACCCCTACCTAAAAGCGAAAAAAAAAACCCATTCCATTTACATTACGTTGCGTAGCGTTTGCCTTTGGCTGACAAAAGTTTTAATCTTTAAAACGTTTTTGGCCCCAGGCCCACGTCTCGATTCGGTTTTGCACGGGTATCAAAATCTGGACAGGTTGTATTTTAACATTCGGCTTTGACATTTCCGATTTTGCTAATCGTGGTGTGCTCTATAAATCAAACGCTTGAGAGCCTCCAGCTGGGTACAACCAATGAACAGAACCAGCTCCTATCATCCCTATCGAAGTTGTCGTCGTCTAGCACTTCAGATCGTTCGTCCATCTTGTTTGTTATGACGGTAGGTCGTCGATGGGAAGCCAATTGAATGGTGATTCTAGTATTTCATGCATACATACATACATATGTATGTACATATGTGCATTATTCACTCAAGTTCACTAAGTTCACTCAAAGAGCAACGCTTCTATCTAAAACAGCCAGGCTTAACGTAATCGCGTTTACGTTACGTTCAAAATGTAATGATGCATGTACATACATCACCAAACATAACATGCATACAAAGCCAGTCTCTAAGAGAAACACCACCAGTTGCATATATATTTTTACACAAAATAAACTTAATTCCATCTTTTTCCAACAAGAAAAGCCGCAAGCAAACACTTATACAATTTTTTCCCATATATTAGCTGCAATCCACGTGTGTTTAATTGTCTTTTTATGAACTTTAATTGCAAACAAAATAAATACGCAGCACACACGAACGGAACAAGCTGAATGACAGCTCGCTTGCCCTACAGTCATGCCTGAGTGCAAGTGAGCAAGTAATAGTGGCGGGAGAGCGCAAAGCAATGGCTGAGAGCGTTGGTCGAAGAGTAGGGAGAGGGAGAATAATTGACAAGTTGCTCAATTGACGTTGTTGTTGTTGCTGCTGGCAGTAGGTGGAGCGTTGCGTTGCTGCGACCATTGTGAATGGTTAACCCAAGCAATTAACCCTTAAAAAAAAGATGAAGTTCTTGTGGTTGGTATTTTTTTTGTTCATATTTTTTATTTAAATAGCTAAGCACATATACACACATACAGACATCAGATATAAATTAATTGCCGCCATAATTGAACTAATTAAATTATATGAACATACATATATTTTATTTGTGGGCAAAAACATTAAATTTATGTATTTTGTTTAGTTTGTTTATTTTTTAATTTTGCTTCTTGTGCTCAAATAATGCATTAAATGTAGTATTTATATTTTTAGATTACACTATAAGCTAATTGTTATTACGATATAAAAAGTAATAAACGTTAAAACACTTTCTATGTAGATATATTTACACGGGGTGAAGAATCAAGTTTTCTTTATAATTAATTGCACACAAAGTTAAAGGTTTTATTTTATCTCTTGTGCAATCTTGTACTAAATTATTTTAAGTTTTTCTCTTGCTCTTGCTGCATTAACCTTTTTTTTTTTTTGTTTAACGGGGGACGGCTACAGTGAATAATTTGTTTTTCCTGGGCGACTTAAGAACTAGATTCATAGATATTTAAAACTTACACATTAAACATTATTTACTTTAAATTACTTTTTGAACAAAAAACAAATATAATACATACAAGAAGTGCGTATTGTGTGTGGGGGGGAGGGGGTTAAATTATATCAAATTTACATTAAATTGAAGAGCTTAGGCGGCATATGTGTGCGTAATCGTGGGGCAGCGTCATAACACCAGGAATATACAATCACAAAAATTAACAACGTGCAATATTCCAAGGCATCGCTGCGCCCACTTTTACCATTCACCCGTTTATCTTAGGGGTCACAAGCAGTCTAACTGTGCAACCATAAGGGTTAAGCCAAATCCACTGCAAGAGCAGCAGCACTGTAGGCTTCTCCAACTCCTCCTCCTCCTCTCTCGCTCACACCACCACCACTACCCCCCATTAGCGGATGCTGCTCGTGATGATGATGATGATGATCCATATAACTGTTGTTGCTGTGGATGCTGATATTGTTGCTATAGCACATTGCTGTCGCCGTCGACGTCGCTGCTCTTGGATCAGCAGCAGACGCCGCAGCGGCCGCAGCACTGGCCCCCTCATAATCATGTCACATCGACAGCGCACCGACGCCGGCCGCCGCCGCAGCGGACATTTGCGCACTGTGCTGCAGCTGATGCGAATGCGCCGCTGCCGCTGCCAGCGAATGACTGTGCGCCGCCAGGTGCGGTTGCAGTCGCATCGCATGTATGTTCATGGCCATGGGATTCATCGAGTGCAGGGTGTGCGGCAAGTGCAGGCCCGGCTCCAGTTTCGCCTTGGCGTCCATCAGCTGGCTGTAGTCTGTATGCTGCACGCCGCCCATCACATTGGGGTCGCTGCCCTTTTTGTTCTGTTTGCGCTCCTTGGCGCGACGATTCTGGAACCAGATCTTCACCTGACGCTCGGACAGGGAGAGGGTTTGGGCCAGTTCGCTCTTGCGGCGGATGGTAATGTAACGGGAAGTGCAGTATTCCTTCTCCAGTTCCAGGCGCTGGAAATCGGTATAGACCACGCGATATTTATCCTTGGTGCGGGTTTTGCCTGTAAAGAAGATGGCGACAAAATACTGTTAGAATGATGGATATAGTTTGAAAATTACTCCAAAAGTCATGCGGTAGTTATAGGTTCCCTCTAAAGCATCCTAAATTAAGCAAAATTAAGAATAAAAACCATGCAAAATATGAAAGATCACATCACATGCGGGTAGATTGTCGTCACGCCAAGCCAAACCCATCCGGGGCTAAGTCAACTTTGCCTCAACCTCGGGATGGATGGATGGATGGGTGACTGGCGGGGGAGTGACTGGCGTCAGGTGGACAAACATGTTTCCCGCTCATCCGGAGGGGCTCATCTTGTTATAATAGATGACAATATTTAAATTATGATAGCCATAGAAAGCTGTCACATGCCATGGAGAGAGTGTCGTCCACCCAGCAACCACTCCAAGCGGTAAACATGAAAAATATTTCAGACGGAGCCGACGACAATCATCAGATTGAGTTCTGAGTAATAAGGGAATCATAGGGGAAGCAGGCCATAGTTTTACCTGGCGCTGAGCTGTGCAATTAGTCAATCAAAATTCAAATAAATGACAGAACAAGAAAAAACCAGAAATTATACAAAAATACACAAATCATAAAAGAAGAACAAAAAGTGTGGTTTAGAGGTCGACACTTTTGATACCCTAGAAGATTTAATGTTCTGGTACAAGTATTACATACCATGTATGAAATATCTTAAGAGTTTGGTTTTGTTTGGTGCTTGTTGCAAAAACCATGTCAAAATCATAACACCCCTCTGCAAAGGGTATATCGAGAGACAAAAACAAGACTAAGGAGATGAGAAATAGGCATGAAAAAGGCCACGGGATCATGCCATAGACTGCCTACGTGATAAGCACATCCACCCCAACCCACACCAACACCAGCAAACCCCGGCATTCGAGTATTCTTGGGCAAACAACACTTTTTGGAATGGAATGGGGGGATTTTGCTCTAATTTTTTAATGTACGCTACGGTATGATACGGTTACCTTCTCTTCTCACAATTAAAATCGAGCAAACAGACAAACAAACAAATATTTTCACAGATGATAAAGTTCAAACCAGCAACAACAAAATAAAGGCAACGTCACACAGTGTTGGGAGTACGCGTTTGGATAGAGACAAGGTAAAAGAGTGCAGTAGAAAAGTGGGTGTTAGAGAACTTAGGGATGCTCTGCAATTTTGAATAAACATTTATGTGGATCGCTTCTTCCTGTGAAATCCTTTCTAGTACTGCTCGCTATGCCTTCAGCTTCTCCATTGCTCAAGAAAGTCTACACTTCGTAGTCTACGCTTTGTAGACTTCCAAGATTCCGCTGCTCTCTCTCGTTCAATCAGCGCTTTAAAGCTCTCTCTAAGCTTCACTTACTTTATTTTTTGAGCGCGCTCTTTCTAAACTGTTTTCCTCTGCTGCTGCTATCTCTGTCTGTCTGCCACAGCCTGGCACTGAAAAACCGTTTGTTCTGGTTGCTGCTGCTCCTCTCTTATCTGACTCGCGCTCTCGCTCTTTTATTTGTTCTTTACACTTTGTTTAGACGTGAATTTATTGCAGTCGCTCTTCTGTCTCTCCTGTCTCTCTCTTTTTCACTGCTCGTTTATTTGGTCTACTAGTGTGGCAATACCTCATACTACTATAGTGTCTCATAACCCTCAAAAACTAAGAATAATGTTAAGCTTTTTAGTTCCTGTTAAGTCCACACTTATAATCTCGTTTTTGCTCTATCTAATAAATATAGAATTTTCAGTCTACCCTTGCCATTTTTTCTTCTTGCGCGTGTTCTTGTGGCTCCCAAAGTCTACTGATTAAGTGGGCATGGCTTGCAGAGTGGGCGCAGGGCATCGCACTGGCTGCTGATAACCAACCAACCCATACAAACCCCCCAAAAAAAAACGAGAACATGTTTAGACAGACTTGACGGATTTGAAGAAGTGCACAAATAAAGAAAGAAAAAACCACCAGCTAGGCCAGTCCCACATCAACAATATTATCAACTTGTTGAGGATTTACTGTGTAAATTCTAGAAAATGAAAACACATTTTTGGTTGATTTCGCAATCTGAGGTAAACTGAAGGAAATAGAATTGGGGGCAAAGCATTACGTAAGAGGTTAAAGTTCTTGAAGATATTCTAGCCAAGTGATAGATAAGCAAAGGAACTATAGTTGGTGTAAAGTGTAGTGTTAAAGAAGGTTATTTTTCAGACCTAAAGATTATTTTTTTTAATTTTGAAAAGTTGAAGAAATTTTACAAATTACTAGTAAAAAATTTCTGATATTTTTATGAGAAATTTTAAAGGACTTGAAAAAACTACATATTAAAAATAAATTTTTCTATAATGTCAGAGGGATTATCTAGTGATACTTCCCAACAAAAATGCTCCAAGAACATTAGTAAATGATCTAGTAATTAAATCTTCCTTTAAGAATTTTTTTTTAAAAAGTTTCATTGCATAAAAGATTTTCCAGTTTCACTTTCTTTGGTTAAAACTCCAAATTTATCTAAAAATCTAATCCATAGAATCCATAGTCTAACTATCATAGAACTTCCTCCCTTCCCAGCTAGTCAATCAAAATTTCACTTCAGTTTTCCAACACTATGCGACCCCATTACGTATCCCAATCCTATGCATTTATCGTTGGAACCTCTTTGTGGCTCTGTACGCTCTGTACCACAAACGGGGTTATCTTTATCTTTGCCACAAGCACACATGAGCTTTATCTGCTAGTTACCACTTTCAGGTCCCAATTTCTCACACCTGAAACGCACCACGCGAGGCAAACAATAGAATCCGCAAAGAATTTAGTAGAAGAAGACAAAACTGGAGCAGAGAGACACGCTCTCGAGGAATATGAGTGGGTGGGCACCGCACCGCTGCTGACCTTCACAGTCATAATCTAATAAATTGTATACATAGTATATTGCATATAAAACTATAAAGTCACTATAGTATATCCCTCCCTCCAGCCCATATACTGAGTGTTTTATTGGGGTTCATAAACAAGGCCAAAACAAACACAATGAATGTAGATCAAGTTAGAGCTAAATGCTAATGTCTGGTCGCCTCCTCCATACTTAGCCTAAAGCCAACTGTCTGAGTCGCCACTAAGATCTGCCTAAACTCCCTACACACTCTTACGCTCTTACGGCTTTATCAGATAAGATTATGAATGAATGGCAAAAAAAAAGAACAGCAGAGGAAAAACCTCGTCATTTATACAAATAAATTTTTCGTTTCAAAATCTTTCTGATATATATCCCCGTGGGGATATACTTAACAACATACATATTTACGAGTACATATGTTGCTTGGCTTTAATATATTTATTTGTAATTAAATAAAAAATTGTGCGTCAAGGTGTGACATTTTTTTATGACTTTGTCACTGATGGGGCCTCGTCATGTCTGCTGCTGCATGGTGTGGGGAATGTTCATAATTTATATCAAATGGAACTTTGTACTCGATATGCTCAGTAGTATATCCAGTAACAGCTTGTAACGAGGGTTCGCTGCCTAATTGAAAGTTTGATTTTCAACTGCGACTGCAGTTTGTTTGCTCTCTCTTTCACTATATAGAACCAATGATAGATTAGTTGTTGCGTCCGTCGGCATAGTTCAAAAAGTTAAATGTATTCGATCCATCCGATCCAGAGTGTGCAGGCCGACACGCACTCTCCTAATCCCAGTTGAGGTCTATATCAATATCAATGGAGTTACAAACTGTAGAGTTTCAATCGAATCGATTGGCAGGGGGTGTGGTGTGGTGGTACGATAAGCTTTAATGGTTGTTCTCCACTCATCGAGTGCGTACCATAATTGTGATATATGTAGGGCTGAGGGGTACGGATAGTTGATTGGGTTCCCTATGGATTGCTAGTGCAAAAAGAGACACTGTGCGAAAATTTGCGATAAATATTTATAGCCAGGGAGTTGAAGATTAAGGAATGTCAGACATAAAAGTCAGAAAAGCGTTTTCTTTTGGGTTTTTAAACAGGTTATCCCATTGGAAAAGGGATAAAAACTATATTCAAAACCGATTAAAAAATTTTTATATACAAAATTCTATTTCGTTTTTTTTTCTATATTTTTACTTTTATTCTAGAATAATATCTCAGTGTAAACAATAATTCCAGCCCTGGGCCATCTTTAAACATTAACAAATCCCACTGTCGAGTTCCAATTGCTTATGGATCCCCATCTAACTTCCATAACTTCAAATGCCGACAAAGGACTGAAAGAGTCTTGTTTAAACAGCAGAAAACTCGACTTAAGAGCCATTCCAGTGTAAATACAGAAATAGTAGAGCAAAAATGTAAAGATCATTTGGGCTATAAATTATATCAGGTTGGTGCCCATGTACCTCTCTCTCGCCCTGTCCCTGTCTCTGTCCCTGGTTCCTGTACTCTATTGGAACAGCTGTTGATTGCTGGGCAATTATGTGGTCTGCTCCCCGGGGAGAAATCACGGGCCAAGGACAAGGAACAGTTACAGTTACAGTTACAGTTACAGTTACGTCAATGCGGATGTAACAGTTACTGTTTGCGGTTAGTTACGGCTGCTAACCGTTAAGGGTCTTTCAATGTGGTGCGTGGTGGTGGTTTGTCCCCGCCCCATACCCCGCTGTGCGTTAATTTGTCACTTGCAATGGATAAGCAGTGTTGAGCAGTGCCCATCGTGACATCTTTGTTCCCTTTTTCTGTCCTGCCAGACAGAAGAGATGCATGAAAATCTATTGGGAGACATTTATTACCTGACTTGCCCGCGCAAGTATTCCGGTCTCTATCTAGTCGTGTGTCTGTTCGAATTTAAACGTTTTGCGGCTGGCTGGGAAGTTAAAGCTCGAAAGTTTTGTTGTCCCCACCCCTGGACGAACCGCAAGAGCAATTTCATCTATGGCACCCGGGAGAATAGAGAACAGAAAACAACCGAACAACAGCAACACTTGACTTTTCTGACACTCTGACTGCCGCTGCCTCCATGCTGTGGTGTGAGTATACACACTCCTTCTCCTTCTGTTCACACACTCGCTCTCTCTCTCTCTGTCAGATCTTACGCTCTTTTCCCGAACTTAAAGTCTGGCAAATAATTTTGCACTCTTTTTTTTTTGCTATTTTTGCTCTCTTCTTCTCGCACTCTCTAGAGTGCAGCAGCATCATCATAAATGCTGTGAGTGTGAGAGAATATACAGTTAGAGTGCGAGTGCGAGAGAAGGAGAGTGTGTGTGTGTGTGTGTGTTTGTGTCTCGGAGCCACCACCCAAGCGACAATATAACAATAACATTTATTTGGCATTTTGCTGCTGTTTTAGCTGCCTCTTATATCGTAAATATTAGCTCAAATTACATCATAAAATCATTTGATTCGATTTGACGTTTATTTTTTTCTTCCTTTTTCCTTACTTTTGCTCGTCCCTTCGTCCTTCTTTGGTTTGCGAAAGAGAGAGCCTACCATAATGGTATATTACCCTTTGGGGTTTGCAATTCGGTTGGTAGCAAAGGGTTTACATAGAGATTTTGCTGCTATTTTCTGTTGGTTTGTAAATTAAGTTGACATTGCTATATGGTCGTTCCTTGTAATGGGAATTGTTTTTGGGAAAATTTATGGGAAATTTAATCGTTTTGTTGGGAGAGAATTAATGGGGGGAGTAGAAATACTGAAATAGTAATGCTAAAGGTAAGGGAATGAAGTACATATATAATGAGAAACGGCTAATAGTAAACTTATGTTTACAAAATGTATTATAAAAAGTATATCTATAAATGACAAAACAAAAAGAGTGGAGTTCAAAATAGTTTTGATTTAAGAAAAGAGTTTTTAAACGGTTTATAAACTTCTGAAGTCTTTCATTTGTTGGTAATTATTTTAATATATCATATTTATATGCATCTTTAACTGGATATAATGTATGTTTACTCATTAGTGTTATTCATTAAAATATATAGAATGGGATATGATAATATAAATTTAATGCAAACTTCGACTTTAATACATAAATATCCATTTTTGTAACTAATCAACCAAATTGCATCAAATTACAGTCAAGAAAATAAAGTGTAACCTGAATTATAGAACGGAACATAAATAACACACACACACACACATGCCCATATAAAACAAAAGAAAAATTCAAAATGGCTTCCATCAAAATGAAATATTATGCGACATGCAAACACTTTATATGGCATGCATATACATATATACATATGTAGATATGTGCAAATGTAGTATGCAAACACCATGCATATATACATATATAGTGTATGGTACATATGTATGCCCCATACATATGCAAATGTAGTATACCCTTCGCTAAGACCACTCCCAGGCACTGCTCCATCCCTGGCCCGGATGCAGACCGCGCCCTGGCACGCAGCATTATAAATTCTCAACCAAAAAAAAAAAAAGAACGTAGAAGGAAAAGAAATAATAATATTATCAGATCGCGTGCAACAAACGAATGCCGCTCGCGTACGTGCCCCAGCCAAATGTGGCACGCAACCAAGAGGCCAGCAGCAGCTGCACAGCGGTGTGCGGGAAGGGGTTGCAGCCTGGAGTTGGGGCATTGGATTTGATGAGTGTGGCACGCCAATGGCAGCAGCGATGGCTTCAAGTCTCTGACTCTGAGTCAGCTCTAGAGCTCGTTTTATTTATGGCTTAAAGCGGCCAAAAGAGAGAGACCGAGAGGGATGTATAGCCGGCGCGAATGGGACAGCCATACGTGAGAGGGAGCACAAAACAAAAATAAAAAATGGCAGCCATCGGTGGCCAGATGAAAATGTTGGCCTGCCTGCCTCTGCTTATGGCCTGAATGAGTCGCCATTAAAGTCATAAATACCCAAAAGCCAGTAATAGAAGGATGGGGGAGCACAAAAGGATGGGGGCTAAAAGGAGAGGCAGTAGAGCCTAGAGGGGGTTTCTTTAGGCCACAAAAAATTATTTTCAAATGTACGTTAATTATTTGAAAGAAAAAGAAAAAAAAAAGCTGCCACGACGACGACCACGATGCATGGCTATAAAATTTATGGATATATGATATAGAGGCATACTGGCATGAGGAGAGCTACATGATAAAGGGGAGGGTAGGAGCTTCCATGCTTTATGATATTCCCCCAAGCCCAAACAAATGCAAAGGAAAAATCGCATGCAGCTAAATGCAAAACACAAAAATCGCATTAGACCGCAAAAAAAAAAACACAGAGGTGGAAAATAAAACCACTAAAAAAAAAAAAAAAAAGTTCATTTGTTTCTAGTAATTAAATGGGAAATGTTTTTGCGGATCCATTTATTTTGTAATGGAAGAACCGCCTCCTACCGCTTGCGTCCAGCAATTCGCTGAGATCCTCTAATATTGGAGTGCTGCAAAGGTCTGCCAATTGTTGGTGGGACGTTATTCATAAGGTTTATATATAATATTAGTTTATAAGATTAATTTATTTAAAATGTACACAAGTTTATTCTAAATGTAGAAGGGAATAGAATTTTGGGAAATTTTTGTAAAGATATTTTAAATATTTTCAAAAAAATCTGCATAAAATTCCGATTGAATAGGAATTCTGGTAATTTCAGAAATATTTTTAAAAATTCAAAGAATTTGTTTCCTCAGTTTTAAAAAATCAAAAAATTTGATTCCTATATGTAGGTTTATTCTAATATATTCTTTCGAAGTGCAGTAAGTTCCAGATATATTCTATATATACTATTTCTATATATTTTCTTTAGCTTCTAACGATTCTCTATCTCTGTTGGAAACCTTTCTCTACCTTCTATAAATACAATAAGCAAACAAATTAATATTCCATAAATTCGCTCAGCTCTGTAAAAGTAAACTATAAATTTTCTAAGGCCAGCAAAAGTGCCTTCAGTCTCTCTCTCTCTCTCTCTGTATCTCCCGGTGCTACTATCCAGAATCCCATAGATGTTATCTCAGTGGGTTAAAACAAGACAAACGACTCTGGGGTCAGTGTGCAACAATATTTGTTTAAACTCTGGGGTGAAACTGAGCAAATGTTGCACATAGCAAACACAAAAACACAAAGTGTGACAAAGAGAGAGAGAGAGAGAACCAGAGCCTAGGCATAAGTAATCCCCTACCCATTAAGCGTATAATCATCCTAATCAAAGTTGGGCATAAAAATCACAAATATGGCAATCATATATATTCTCCATTCATTCATTCATTCATTTGCTTCATTCATGGTTATGGGTCATTTTATATAGGGGAGGCAGGCAGGCAGTATTTAATTTAGTTTTTTATAATTATTGCTACTTTATTGTATTGTTAAGCGATTAACGTTGTGCCCCCCCACCACCATAATATAGTACTACGAATCTTTCTTTCCTTTTTTTTTATTTTTGCTACCGTATCGTAAATGTTGTATACGTCTCTCTGCCTGTGCACCCCCCTATATAATATCATAAAAAGAATCGCCAAATGAAATCACAATTTGTTTGGCTTTACGTTCCATACCCTCCTCCATTTCAGTCAGTCAGTCAATCAGTCAGCCAGTCAATCATTCAATCAGTTTCAGACTTATGTATGTATGGTATGCCTGAGATATAAACAGGTGTCATCCAAGCAGTCATCATCATCATTATCCTCATATCATCGTGCAACCCGTCTATTTCTGTTGTTGTTCCAATGGAAGTTACTCGTCGACGCATTTGCTTGATTGACAATCGGATTTCGATGTCGCGTTTTTGCTGGAGAAGTCTTTTTCTGGGCTGGCTGGCTACCGAGTCTCGTTTTCATTTTGATATTATGGTTTATGACTGTACAGGAAATGTTCCCCCTATAATTTATAGTCACTATTTTCTGTGTGCGCCTTTACAGTGTTTACTTTTCATTGATACTCGTAGATAAACCCCCCCAAAACTTGAGGCAGGACTGGGTAAGATCTGCTTAGAGGGAGGAATGGAATGCCAAGTGGGTTAGGGATTGAAAGGCATGAAAGGAGGAAGGTAAAAAACTATTTTCGTAAGAAGTAATACTGGTAGAAAAGGAAAGAAATATTTTTATATGACAAGAAAAGAACTAACAAGAGGAAGTTCTATAAGGAAAGTACTGAAAAAAGTATAGCAAATACTTCAGAAATATTTAAAAAAAAAAGGATAGAAATAATATTAAAAAAAATTCCAGAAAAAAATAACTCTAGATATAATCAAAGAAAGGTATAAGAAAAGTATAGATACTTTGAATAAATGCTAAGAAAAGTGAAAGAGATGATGATATATCAAACTGAAAAACAGAGAATCTTTACATCCATAAATCAGTGATTTATGCAAGTGAACAAAGGCGCAAAGCCCCATCCAAACTGCACAACCAATCGAAATATATTTTCTGCAAATAATGCCCTCAAATATTTCCTTACAAACAATAAGAAATTCCCTACGAACAATCACACAAATTTCAAACACTTCTTCTTTATTATTTATCACCTCTTTGCCGTAAACCCCAACTAAACCAAAAATAAGCTCTTCAAATCCCGGGCGCCTACAATATAAAACTCGATACACTCGAATGAGTACTATATCAAAATAAATTGAACATCATATATATTCGTATATATGTACATATATACTATATACAGACGTAGATAGATATGTACAAATGTCTGTGTATTCCCGAGGGCTTTGGCAGACAAAAATTTCTGGTTATTACTAATATCAGAAAGCCAATACAAATACCACACGAAAAAAATGTACGAGGCACAAACAACAATTTTTTTGTGGCAGTATTTGGTGAACTAAGCCCAAAGTAAATGACACAATGGTAACAAGTCCGTGACAAACAGAGAGATATAGAGAAAGAGAGAAAGAGAGAGCGAGAGTTCTATGCTAATCCCATCATGTCAATCACATACGAAAAAGCATTATTACCCCCGAAGGCAAACCCAAAACAGCCAGACCTAGATGAGCCTCAAACTGAAATTTGACTTCATTTTTTTGACACACGTAGCTGGAGTAGGGGAGGGGTACTGGACTGTGAAGGAAGGGTAAATGTCATCAGAAAACATTGATAGTTGGGCTGATAACGATCCGAAACCGAAGCCCAACCCGTACCCAAAATCGAACCAACTGCAGCTAGTGGCCATTTTTAATGGCTTATCATGGGACGAGGAGTGTGCTGAGGCCCATACCGGCCCCCAACAACAAAAATTGTATCCTCTATTTCATATCTTTTGGGGGTGCTGTAATAATTTCAGATCGTGTCAGTGTTTGTCCCACCCCCTCATAGTGGATCGATCGATGTAACTATAATATAAATCTATGCTTTGGCATATATTTTCTGTTCTTTCTCTCTCTCTCTCTTGCCTTTATTGTCTCTCTTTCTGTTCGATTATTTATGTGGTATAAATTCTGTGAGCATATTGACACATTAAATCTCAATGTGTCATGTGGCATTAGGTTCTTTTTTATAGTACTAGTATGGCCCCAAACATGGACAATGAAAAGACAATTCTAGTAGGAATTCTTCACTCCTTTTCGTGAATGAGATAAACTGATTTTGTCAATGAAATTCGAATGATAGAGAGAGATATGGTACAGGAGATATTTGGAAGGAATAATTTCTAACAAATTTCTTTAATTCATTTGGAAATAAATGTAGAAACAAGTTCTAAAAACAAAGGATAAAAAAAGCAAGACATAAAGGATCAAGGAAGGAAGTATGGGTAAAAGTCTTAAAAATGATTGATACTTTATGGAAAAAAAATATGAATTATGCAAAATTTTGAAACAAATTCAATCTTTTTTATATACTTCAATATAAACAAAAAGGACACAGTTTTCTCCTTTATACATTTGCACATATTTAGATCCCCATTTCTTTGTCTGCTTATATAGAAGTTTCTTTCGTATTTAGAAAGAAAAGATATCAAAAGCTCTATTATCTTAAAGTGTCTGGAAATGTCTGGAGAAAGTCATAAAGATATCATATCAGGATATTAATAACCCATTATAGTCATAAATGATTTGCAATTTTTATAAATGATTCATTGACATTGAAAGCTTTGAGTGATAATAAAACGAAAACTTGAAAAATGATTGATGAACTTTTCATTTTAGAAAACAAATTATATTATATTTTATTTCCAATAGAACTTTAATTACTTTTAATACGAATTTTAATAGTTTTTCTACTAGTATAAATCAGACATTAAATAAACCTCAGCTAAAATTTATAATTTCTATAAAACTCTATGAAATTCTACGAATTCAATTCCGCAAATGTTCCGAAATGAATACACAAAAAAAAAACCAGCCATTTCTTGGCGTTTAATAATGATTGCATAGATTTGATCGTAAATGTCGCTATTTAGTTTTTATTGGAAGTAATACTAATTTTTATTGGTTTATGGCCTTATATTGTTTTAATCAATATGCCCGCCACAAAAGCCCAACAGAATCGCCGCTTATCTACCCAATGCTCTTTGACGTTCCCCTCCTAGATAACACCAGCACAGAGGGAAAAAAAAGGAACGTGTGTTCCATATCACTCGAAATATTATTGAAGCAACAGAAAATAGAACTCGTAAGCAATGGTGAGCGAGAGAGAGAGAGAGAAAGAGTGGGAGGAGTACCCAGGACTTATTGACAGGGCGGGCGTTTATTTGATTTCCCCCTCACTAATCTAATCGCGAAAAAAAAACCTGCCAGAACCGAAGCACCAGCCCCAGTCCCAGCCAGCCATTGAAACAAAAGTACAACCCAACCCCATCAAGAGGCAGAGCTAGTAGGCTGGAGGCTAGAATTGTTTTATTGCCACACCCCAAAGTAAAGTGGGGCCGCCGCGCTGTGACGTGTTTCGGCACATGCCCCAAAAAAAAAAAAATAAATAGGCCTGTTCTAGACAGCTACAGTTGTGGACAGTTTTAGATAGAACTAGCAAATACAAGACTTGGAATAAATGAAAGATTTTAAAATCAGAGAAGATTTGGAACTGATGAAGAGATTTTTAATTGAAGTTCTGTAGATCTAAGAAAAGTATTGAAATGGGAAACTGTTAGAGAACTTTGTATGTACAGTGAATATAGTACAATTATTCAAACTAAAATCAAGTAGATTTTTGTATATAAAACAGCATTTCAAAGTCATGGTTTCTTATAGAGTGGAAACCCTCCAATATATGGCTAGTTCTTTCCACAACGTGTGCCTTTAACCTTCCACAATTAAGCTCTTCAATTGTATATTTCGACTGTGCTCTTTGTTTAATTTCCTTAACTGAAATCAAAAATATATACATATGTAACACTCAGTCTGCAAGAGTATAAGTGTAAGAGTTCCCCCAGTCAACTCTTTGAATAATAAATAAAGTAAACTTAAGTTGCCTTGTCGGCTTGACCAGGTGGATTAACCGACAACAACAACAACGAAAAACGGCAACGGGCAAAGGGCCATAAACGTTAATTGCATACCAACAGATTTTATGGGCTTAATGGATATCGTCGATATTGTCGATATCGTCGTCGATGTCGTTCGTCTTGACATGCGCTCTCGGGTCATAAATCGTAAGCGTGTTCACGTGTGTGTGTACGTTTGTGTGTGAATGTCTGTCTGTCTCCTTGTGTGTATTTAGTCTTTCTCTCTCTTCGTGTGTGTACATTGACATTTGCATTCTCTCTCTCTCTCTCTCTTGTTGTTTCTGTCGCTTTTGCGGCTTGCGCTGAAGCTTCAAAGACGTGCGCGCGGGTGTAGAACAAGGAGACAAACAAAACATGAAAAGATAACTGCAAAAACTGCATATGCACAACAATTTTGCATCAGCAGGCAGCGGAGGGGAAGTGGATGGTGGTACATAGAGAGAGCTAGACTTTGATTGCAGGAGCTTTTCTACAGTTATATGGATGCTAAAACTAGACGAGAACACAGGCAAAGCTCCAACTAAGCTTTAGTGTTCCTGTAGTCAAGCTTTCAACTGAAAGTGAACCAATTTTCGAATCCGAATAAAAGTAAGGTAAGAAAAAAGTGTCTAGTGTGTATGATAGTCGAATCTAAGGGTTAGATCTTTCATAACCTTGACATCAATCCCAAGAGCTTTGATCATTAGTTGGCAGAAGCTTTCGCTTGATTACGTTTTCCCTGCAAAGTAGGAAGTGTTGAATGCACCAAACTTTTATGTACTCAAAGTTTCCCCAATGTAAAAAGTTCCCCAATAGAGAACTATATCTTACAATCCATAAACTATTTTTCTTCACACTCAAATATTTGCATTATCATGAATAATTTGTTTTCTTTCTTTTTTCTAAGGCACAACTAAATCAACAATTCCCCTCCATTGCTGCACACTTGACCAACTCCAATTAGAGAGTTCCCTAAATGCTAATTGCTGTGAGATTCTACTGCATGTCTCTCTCGTACTTCTCCTTTTCCCACTTTTGTTTAGATTTTTCATTAAATATTGAAAGTTTTTGGAGAAGATGATCAAACCATTTGGTATGTGTGTTTTATAGTTAAATTGATTTACGATACGAAATTAGTCAATAGAATCCACAGACAAACGAAAACAAAAACAAACAAACAGCAAAATGCTGGCTGGCAGCAGACAAACATATTCTGAAGGCCTGGCCTGTGCTCTGGCACATAAATCAAGGCGTCTCTTGGGATCAAATCTCTCTCGCCCTCAACTTTTGGTGGCAGACCAAATGGATATGGAATGGAATATCATAAAAATAAAGCTTGAACAAAATTTTTTGATTTTTATGAGCTAATTGGCCATTGGATGGGGGGATCTATGGCGGCAGGTAAACGATTTCTTATAAAATTATATATCTTTCTGTGGCAGAGCGAGAGAGATACTATATGGAGATGGGAGAGCGAGAGAGATACTAACTATATGGAGATGGGGGCGCAAGAGAGATACTATATGGAGTTAGAGAAAAGCGCGAGCCGCACGAGCTCAAGTTTGAGTTTGACATAAAGACAATGCTCAAGCTCTGTGCTTCGGAATGTGTGTAGAGGATCCGGGAGATTTTGGGAGAAACCCCAAGAAACCTCAGTGAAGGTCATACGAATTTTAGAGGACAAAACAGAGATATTGATTAATGTATGACTAAGAGTTTTTGGAACAAGAAAAGGAGGTTTATTATGGTTGGGTTTTTACAGCAGATACCATACATAATTATGGGAATTATGGACCTACTTTGAGATCCAAAGTTTGCGCTCAAAGTTTCCTGAGGTAACTAGTTTTTTGTAAACTTTTTGAAGAACAAAATTATTTGGTAATAAAAGTTTCTGTTCTTTGGATAGTAGTAATGGAAGTAGTAAAAGCATAAAAGGAATAACTTTTTGGTCATATCTGCAGCTCTCCCTATACGACTATGGTAGGATCTCCTATGTTAGAAATTTCTCAAGATTTTCAACTGTGAATCTTCTGAATTCCATGATAACTTTCCGGAAGAAAAGTTATCTACTAAAATTCCAACTTTTAACCGACGGTAAATTCTAGAATATATTTTTCTTAGCTCCAATACAAGATTTATGCCTAAGAAAACTAAACTTTTGGTTGAACACTTACCAGGTTGTGGTTGCGCTGGATACGCGGGCTTCTTCATCCATTCGTAGTACTGCGGTTTTTGTGGTGATGTACGATTGTTGTTGTTGTTGTTTACAGTGACACTGTTGTTGTTGTTGTTGTGGGTGGATGGACTGTTGTTGTTGTTGTTGCCCGAAGCAAGATGATGTGCAAGATGATGATGCGGCGATGAGGCCGATGTGGGTGCACCCGGACTGGAGATCTCACTGCCCGAAACGGTAATCGGTGGCGATGGCAGTCCCTCGGCTATATGCTGCTGCTGCTGCTGCTGTTGTTGCTGGCTGTGATTGGGCGGTGCCTCGGCGCCCAGGCTGCTGTTCGTCTCGTTCAGCTGTGTGCCACCCCCCACAGTGGGTCCTGGCCCACCGGCGGAGCTGCTGCCCGAACTGGCGGAACTGCTGGAACCGGCACTGGCCAGACCGCCACCCACATGATGGGCATGATGCTGCTGCATCAGTTGGTGTGCCGATGCGGGTACATTCTGGACGAAATTATCAGCCGCCGCCGAGCTGGAGGCGGGTGAATGCCAATCGCCGGCCGCTGCCGCCGAGTGGAACATGTGATGGGAGTTGTAGTACATCTGATGGGCGGCGGCGGCATGATGGGCCGCATGCGAGGAGTCCACATCGCCGAGGAACTGATGATTCGGCGGCGTGTGATAGTTGGGCGTCCAGTTCCAGGGCTGGCCGGCGGCTGAGGCATAGGCCAGATTGGCGGCACTATGCTTTTGCGTGTAGGGCAGTGTATTGTAGTAGTGTGAAACCATTTTGGTGGACCTCTCGTCTCGTCACTCAGTTTGAGGTTAAACGCGATTGTTGATCTGGCACTGAGCCGGCTATGATATTAGCTGCTCCAGCTGGTATGGTTGAATTAATCTTTAAAGGTTTACCAAATGCTTTTTGTTTTGCTTTGCTTCAAATGTAATTGCACATTTTCTCAGTTTTTATTATTTGAGCATTCCGTATTCCGTTAGTTTGCCTGCCCACTTTGAGTCTCACTTTTTGCTGATCTTTCGCTGACCACTCTCTCACACAAACACACGCACACGCACAGATTGCAAGCTTGCAATTTGCAGAACGTATCGATTTAAGTATTTTTTTATCTGCGCAAAATGTTGGTATTTTTTGGTGCACTCACTTTTTCGCGCTGGTATATATTTTGGTTTTGTTTTTTGTTCTCTTTATTTCTCCGTTGCGTTGTTGCGACGTGAAGCACGTTAAACGTACTGAAACCAGTGAGCAAAGCAAACGCAACTCAACTGATAAAAAACCCCATGGAAAGCAGGCAGTCGTACCAGCAGTCGTACCACCACCACAAGCAGCAGCCCACACACACACACACACACACTAGTTGTCTCGCTTACACACACGCACTCTGCCGTAGGTTGGTTTTTTTTTAACCCTCATTTCCGTTGTACATTCGAAATTCAAGATGGCTTATGTTTCTCGTACTGGCCTGCTGCTGCTGCTGTCTCGTTCTGGCGCTGTGATGGCTGTTAGTGGCAGGTAGCCACGCCCCTTGCTATTGAAGGCAGGTAAAAAGGTGGTAAGCCAAAGCCAAGCCAAGCAAAGCGAAAAAGGGGTTTGTTTTCTTTGAACCTTTTACTTTACAAGCCGCATTCGATTTGTACTTTAATTGCAATTGCCGTTGGCTAATTAAGTAATTGCATGCCTTGTATTATGCAATTAATGGCTATAAAATCATATTTCTACGATCATAACCATAACCAGTGAGGTGGGGGGGAGATTATTTCATTTATGCTGTAGTATGTAGTAGTTTTATTTGACTTGAACAAACGTCTCGAATGAAAGGTATTTTCTATTTCCCCCTCAAGTGACAATCAATGCTTTGGTATACAGATTTGAGAGTTTTATATGGCATATATTACGCCATATCTGTATGTATAGAGTACTATTGTATTATCGTATTTGATATGGGCTAGAGCTTGACTCCATTGTCCAGATATTTGTTGTTTGCCAAGCAATTGTCGTTTACGATTACTAGCCGTATATGATTGTAGCTCTAATTGCCCTATAATTGTTATGTATGTATGTGGTTGGGAGAACTGCCTATGCATTGGCTAGAATACTGACAAGGTGGCACCATTCTATGTACTTTTCTCAGGGGTTAAGCTGATCTGCAGCCGAAGGGCTTCTATAAGAAGCTATTTACACTCGTCAAAATATGGGATAGGTATTGTAGGTTTTCTCTGAGAATTGAAATTGTTTTATTGTAACTCAGTTGAGTGAGTTTTGAGGAGCTTCTAAAGGTTTTCTATGGGTATAAAGGTGTGTAATTTGAAGCTGGAATGTCCTAAGTTACTTGACTTTTTGTAGAAGAAGTATGCTCGGATTCAAAAGCAATTAATAACCAAAAGAATATCTTAAATCTAAATTCTTTGAACTCAAGTTCCAGCGTTGCACCAAATATTCGCCTTTCCACTCGACTGGAGAAAGATTTAGCTAAAGAATTTCCCTTTTAAAACATCTTTTCAGCATTTTCCCATGCATAAATTCACCAAAATCAGCAAATGTCTATTTTTCTATAAATCTATAGTTAATATAAAAGACAATATCCTGTTTTGAGTATACTTTTGAGGCTAGTTTCTTACCGATCTTCCTACATTCAATAAACTCTTTTATGCAATCAAAGTAACAACAGAACTCCCCACAAACTAAAAGATTTGAAAAACCGTTACAGAAACCCGCCCAATCTACCATTTTACTTCTAACCTTTGTTTTGTATTCCTCAGAAAAGTCAACTCCCTCGCTAATCCCTGAAACAAGAAGCGCTCACGTCGATTGAGTAATCCCAAGCGATTCCAGAAATTTTAAGAAGCATCTCTATAAAAAATACATTCATTGATCAGTCCAAGACCTCTGCGATCATAAAACTGCAAATGTCGCGTCAAATAATTAGAAATGAATGCAGCTGTGACAATGGAACTAAGTATAGCTATATGGTTAGGAGCAGCAGGACCAGGAGCAAGGAGCATACCCGCGATGACCTCGCGAGGGAGGTACTTAAAATTCACTTATTAACGCTGGCGTAGGCGAAGGAGAGTGATCTGCGAGAGAAACTGGTTCGGTTCGGTTCGGGGAGAATTGTGATCGTGTCCAAACAAAAAACCCCTTAATGCCCGTAAGACAAAACATTGTAAAACAATTGAAAGGGCCCACGGGGTAGGGTAACAAAAATACACAGAGTTTTATGATTGCGCGAAACGCGACCTAGAGGCAGGCGGACGGGGACATGATCGTAACGGTTTCGGGGACACCAAACAAGGCTTATAGAGGGGCTGGTTTTGGGTTGGGTTGGGATCGATTGGACTGGCCTGAGATCATAAAGTTCACACAACAATTAGGCAGCCACAGCCCAGATTTTTGCTGCGTTGTTTTTTTTTCGCAAATCGTCAACAATTCAAAGGAATTTTTACGGCGTGGGCAGGGCCAGAGTTCTGGTTCTGCCTGGTTCTGTAAGGTTGAGGTTCAGATCGGTTTCAGTTTGGGTGCTGTCAGGCACGGGCCTTACTGAGTCATGTAACAAGGTTGAAGTTTACCTGGAAGTCATTAGGGGCTTACAAAGGCTAATCCGTTAGGGGAGGTATGTAAACATATGCCCAAGTTTATTCTAAAAGAGTTCGAGATGAATCAAATGTTTTGTAAGATCTGCAAAATAAAGTAGCATCATATATGTATGTAAACATATTTATTAATTTATAAATTTATTATACATTTGGGACGCACAGAGTGAGTTTCTTTATGATCTTTAAAAAATATCTGACAAAATTAAACCCATTCTAAAACTCTTTCTCATATATGTATGTATACATGGTAAATATAGTTTAAATATTTTAAATCTCCATCTTCGTTATCAGCAATTGATTAATGAGTCTTTTTAATAGTCCAAGTAGTAGTAGAGGTAGAACTTAGTAATCAGTTATGCGACGAAATCCTGAAATGTTAGTCTATTTTTTCTCTCCTCCCAATATTCCTATGACTTTACTCAAAGAAACAACATTAGATCTATTTCCTATTTCCTATTCATTCGTTAATAATTTTTGTATTATTTTATCTATTTAACTTATATTCTTATATTCAATCTGAAGTGAGGAAACAAATATCTGCTAAACCTTTATGAAACCTGGTGTTGAATGAATCAATTGTTTCTTCATTTCTTCTAAAATCTTTAAGAATGCGACTAAGAATAAGACTCCGATTAATAGGCAGCAATTTCCTTTACATTTTACCAAAAAATTAATGAAATCACTAGAAAAATCTATGGCATACCAGCATTCCTTTAAATGGTTTCTAAAAAATCAAAATAATTCATGACAATATTAATAAATCAATCCAATAATAAGTCATCCTTCTTTTAGATGAATTTTCTATGAATCAACAATATTTTGTTTTGTTTTAATGCAGCTCCATAAATCTACTGATCTATCCTCTTACCAATCCTCAGTAAAGTATGTCTCTCTCTCGCTATTGATCTAGCCCTTTACTGATCCTCAGTAAAGTATGCCACACTCAAACCATCTCCGTGCCAATAAAAGGCTTGTCTATGATCTCTAAAACACTCTAATGCATCTCTATTCCAATCATCATAAATTCGAATCTGTCCCAGAGAGTACAATAAACAGATTGTAAAGAACTCCAAAATATTTATATATTTTTCTTCAATTATCTTAATAAATCCATAAAGAAAGCAAAGCAAGCGCCATGCCCCCTATAAGCCCATAAAGCAGCAGACTCCAAAATAAAACTCGAGGGGCAATCAGGTACGGGCCACATCCAGATATGCGCCCAGAGCCAACAACCAACGATACAGAGAGCTAACCAGATATGTATTAAAACGTATGTACATATGTATAACGTATGTATTTACCGTCGCCAGACTATGAACGATGACAGATGGGAACATGGCTTTGGTCGTGCGGCATTTGTCGGTTCGTTTGTTGGTACGTTTAACGTTTTTTTGGAGAGTTTTATGGCCATTGGCCCCGAACCAACCCCATGTCCGCACTCCTTTAGTACCAGTACCAGACCCTCCCTCCCAACCACAGGGCAAGTGCATTTTGTGCGTTGTACGTTGGTAATCGTACTACCCTCCCGGCACCAGCTCCACAGTTCTGCTTTATGGATGCCGCGCGACATTAGCGATAAAATATCTTTGTTAATAAAACAAATTAAAACGAATAAGAACGAAATGTGAGGAAAACCCCCAAAAAGTATTTTTAGATTTCGAAATTATAGGTGTATGGGAATTTCCTAGATAATAGTTGCAGACTGATTCAATCAATCATTAAACAAACATTTCTACGTAGTTTATTTTATATTTGTTTATTTTTCAAAATGTATATGTCTACGATTATCAATTGTCACAAAAAAAAATATATATATTTGTATATCTGTAGGCATAAATTAACAAATTGTTAAGTGTAGCGCGAAAAGGTAAAGAGAGTAAATACACGATTAAAAAAAAACACACGATCCACTTAAAAACAAATTAAATACAAAAGGAATTTCATTTCATTTAGATAACATCTTGTAAAAATTTATATATATATATATCTCTCATATCGAGTGCCTCGAAAACGAAGTGCACAAGTGAAAATGATTGGGGGGATACAGCAGGAATCGCGGGCGTAAAAAGAACCACAAAATAAAGATCGTTAGTTGATAGTTTTTCAGCGCAAACAGGCAACCGATTTACCAATTTAACATAGTTTCAGTAGTAAAAGCGTATAAAAATATATTTTTTTTTTTTTGTTTTCGGTTTTGTTGGTAGCCCAATGTTGGTTTGATTTGGTTTATAGGCATTGCTGATTTGTGAACTAGAATGGGGGGATATAACATTACTTAAGAAAGTTGAGTACAATTTTAGGATGCAGTCTTAGACAAGGTTATCATTTTGTAAGATGGAAGCTAACTAGACATATTCCAAGCTATTTAGAATTATTCCATTAAGTAAGGAACTTAATTTTCATGTTTTTTAGTTGGTTTTAGACAGTGAAACTAATAAGGTAGCTCTTTGAATTGACAAATATGGAAGCCACAAGAATTTACAACACAAAATGTGCAAAATTAAATGGAAAACATAGATTTAAGTTATTTAATTCAATATTATTTACATAACATAATAAAATAGACTTTAAAGATACAATTAATAAAATAGCTCTATGTTTCTTGATTCAAAAGTAGTGAAAAGGAAAGTCTTTAAATGTTTAAGATTCGTTTTAAAAATTATAAAACAAAAAGTCAGCTATTTTGTATATAGTTTATGATCATTTAACTCCTTTTAGATCACATATCACACAAAAATTTAAGATTATTCTGTTAACTATAAGTACAATTTTGTCTTTTGGAATAACTCTTTTCATTTCAGTTCAAAATCCTCCTATGGAAAAGTCAGTTTTTGATATAGATAACCCCTGCATAAGACCTTAGTTAAATGTAGAACAAATGTTTCCATTTTGTGACTCGAAAGTTGTTCAGCAATGCCTCAACTAATCACCAACAAGAGCTACCGCCCAGCTTATTTAGTACTTTGCGGCTTTTGTTAAAATAGATTTCTTTTGCCTCACAGCTTGAAATCCACCGTACACATATGGGGGATTCAATCGCATACAATCGTATTGATATGTACACAAGGCTACACAGATACAGATACACGGATACACAGATCTACATAGCTAATGTCCTAGGCCCTTAGATCGCTACAAATGTCTATTTATATATGTACAGAGGAGGAGTAGGAGTAGGTGGTGAAGGAATTGTTTGTGGTGTCTGTGTGCGAAAACTACGCCGAACCAAGCACCTCATTCAATATCATCTCGCGGGTCATTAGCTGGCCATTATTCACACGCGTCCGGGATCGACTGCGACTGAGTTGTGCTCGGCGTTCGGCCCCCGCTGGTCGTTGTCTGCGCGCCTGTCGATTCCGCTGGCCAAAGGCCGATCCCGTTTGCAACGCCTCCAGCAGACTGTCCATGACTCCCTCCTGCGCCTGGGCCGCATCCATATCGACCAGGGCACGCTTCTGCTGTTGTCGCGCCATTTGTTCGCGCGCCGACTGTTCGCGTGCCTCTTGCATGCGCTGCTTCTTCTCCAGTTCCTCGCGTACGCGCACATTATCGTTGTGGGCCGACTTGAAGGCATCCTTGAAGGTCTTAATGTCGGCAAAGAACTCCTCCATGTTGTATTTGCTGGGATCGAAGGCATAGTACTCGCTCAGGTCTTTGTATAGCTTCTCCATTTGCAGTTGCATTTTGCCTGAAAAATAGAGAAATATTATAACCTTTGCTAAAGATACAGGCTGACATTCAAAGACATACCCAATACATCGACTTGCTGTCTGCATTCCTCGGCAAATTTACCCATCACCTCACTGAACTTGTCATCATCGCATTGGGGTACCTTGTTGTTCTGCAAATCCGTTTCCAGATTCTTGACCGCCGAATTCATTTGCCTCATTGCCTTTTGTATGGCATCCATATTGACACGCGACGCGCGGTCCACATGCGACAAATCGTTGTAAAAGTTGAGCGCATCGGGGAATTTCTTTTCCACCAGATCGGCCAGATAGTGGAGTAGCGTCTGCTTGTTATCCGCATCCTTGGTGTTGGTTAGTTTGGTCAGGTAGCTGATCTCAAAGCCAAAGGCTGCTTCGTTCTTGGAGCCCGAATTCATGTAGTTGCCCAGCAGCAGTATTAGCTCCAGTATTTTGGAGAACTTTTTGCTATTGCGCACCTCCTCGCAGGCGGCTGTACCGGCCACAATATCGGGTTTGATATCCGTCACCATGTCCGCGTAAGTCAGCTTAAAGTTGAGGTTGTGCAGGCGCGGCGACAGTCGTTTGATTTCACCTAAGAAATGGAAAAGAATTTTGGGTTTTAGATGGTGTCCTCTTCTATACGGCAGATCCCCTTACCTATGGTTGCTGCAAACTGTTCAATGGCCGGCAGTGGTTCGCCCTTTGTCTTGATCTCTTGCAGCCGCTTGAGCTGCTCAGGCGGCGGCAGATACTGAATCAGTTGCTGCAAAATATTGGACGACAGTATGGCCGTGTCGCAGCGCAGCAGACAGATCTTGATCTGCTCATATGACAAATGCTTGAGGGAGCCACCCAATAGGATGGCCAGATTCTGGGCAGACTTGGAGTCAAGCACGCGCAGATCGACGGTCTTTTTGGTCAGCGTTGTTGGCTTGTCCACCGCATCCTTTTGCTCCTTCTTCACGGGCTTGGAGGAGAATTTCATGGCCAGTTCGGCGAGGAAATCATCTTGGGCCAGCTTATCCTCCTGGCACTTGACCCAGAATGCCTTCTCGGACATCTTGGCGGGCACAATGGCCTTCCAGTTGGCCCGCTTCATGGGATTCTTTACATCCCACTTTTTCTTGGGCTTCAGGCCGTGCGGCAGTACAGGCACCATGGGTCCCATCATCATCATGGGTGGCGGCGGCGGTCCTCCGGGTCGCATCATGCCAGGCATCATTGGTGGTGGTGGTGGACCACCACCCATACCGGGCATAGGCGGAGGTGGTGGTGGTCTGGGTCCGCCCATGCCAGGCATAGGCGGTGGTGGCGGCGGCCCACCCGCTTGACCCGGCATAGGTGGCGGCGGCGGTGGTGGTGGGCCTCCTCCGCCAGGTGGTGGCGGTGCCATGGGTATATTCACCTTAGGCAGCTTATTGGGCGATGGAGCGGCCACACCATTCGCCTCCATTAGCTTCACCTTCTCCTCGAGATGAGCGGCCTTGGCCTCCGCCTCTTGCTTGGCACTCTCCAGCTCCTCGATCTTCTTCTCGTACTCCTCGGAGCGTTTCGACTCCTTGGCCTTGGCCTTCTCCACAATATCGTCCAGCAGGAGCGAGGTGTCAATGTTAAAGTTGCGATTGGCAAAGTTCGGATCACAGTAGCCCTTGTGGAAGACAATCTGCGAGATGCACTCCTCAATCAGCTGATAGTAGGCGGGTCGGAAGTAAAAGTCATCGCGTATATACAGCAAATGCTGCAGTATGGACAGGAAGTACGGCTCCGAATTGGTGTCCGTAATGAGGTTCTTGAGCACATCGAAACAGTCCTGGGCATCGTCCATGTTGAAGGTGACATTATCGAAGCGCTGCACAAACTCCTCAAAGTCATCCTCGCGTATCTCGTTGAAAATCTTAAAGTGCTGCTGCAACGCCTCATTGTTGCTCGTCTCCACGATGTTCTTGAACTCATCGAGACGATCGTACAGACCCATACGCATGATCTCGCACCTCAGATGCAGGCGAAAGTTCAGATCCGTGGGTGTGTTGGTCAGCGTATTGATGAAGATGAGACTGTGGCAGGCCAGCTCACGCTTGGGATCCTTACTGTCCGATGCAAACAGAGCATCGACAATCGGTCGAAAGCGTTCGCTGGACTTGTACGATGTGGCCGCTATCGTGGTGATGGCTCGCAGTACCTTCTCGTAGCCATTGCGCTCGTAGACAATGCAAAAGGAGGCCAGCAGCTTGAGTGCCTCGCACATGGTTTGCGGCTTGCGGGGATCCAGCGACTGGGCCAGCAGCAACACCACACTATGCTGATCGGGCACGAGCACCACATTGAGGCCCCACGTGTTGTTCATGATCGCCTTGAGGCATCGTATCGCCTCGAATTCGATGCGATCGTAGGTGCGATCCTTCTTGGCTCGCGACAGCAGCTGCTCAATCTGTCCGATGCCCGCCTCCCCAAACTCCTTGATCCACGAGATGGGATTGCTGGTGAGGGCCACGCGTAACGATTCCACGCACTGATAGACCTTATGCTCGCTGTGCTCGCCATTCTGCAGATATTCCACGTAGTCAATGGGCTTCTCGAAGCGGGAGTGCGTATTACGCTCCAGTGAGTTTTTGCCTGGTTGAATGAAGATACAAAGATACAGATACACTGGATATTAGATTACTGTATGTGGCTTTACATTAAGATACGAGTGTGAATTGCATATCTTATCAAATAATGCACGTAATTAAATCCCATTAACATGCAATGGATGATTAATCGAATGACCTCATACTTTCACACACCTTTTTGCCAAATCATTATTATTTCATGCTATATCCTAACGCTACAAATAAATATAGTTATCATTTGCCAAAAAGTGTGCGAAAATATGAGGTCTATATATATATATATATATATATCTAATGTATTTTAGATAGTACAGTTGCATAGGTAGATCTATAGTTAATCTGTGATGCACAACACATTTCAAATTGAATTTCAGCTTAGAATTTAGATAGAAAAAACCTCCCGGTTTCGTTATATTTTGCAATCTACTGCATTCCACCTAGCACATAAGTATGTACTCGTTTATTGCTATAATCAGAGGGTGTTACCCATATCTGATAATGGTGATTCATTTGACTTTATCTTTTGGGCCCCCACTAGTGAATACGACATACTTTTTGGTAATACAGTGCTGTGCGAGTAAAGTGGAAACTAGATAATAGAAACTACTAAACATGTAGAGAATAAGAAACTACAACACTCATTTGTGAGAGTCGGAATCGAGCACATGACATGTATTTTGTTTTTAGATCTTTTGGTTCCTAGTCTCTTTTGAAGCCTCGCTCATCAGAGGGGTCACACTTAAGTGTGCTCTTCCGTAGATCATGCATTTTCTTTCAAGTTTTGTATGGCTCGTAAAATAATCTCGGAATGCCACTGAAATCAAATTTATGCATAAAAGTGTCGAAATAGAATCGTTTATTGATTCTTACAATAAATAGAAAGCTTTGTATCATTAATCATCCACAGAAGCGCCGATTTTTGTTTAGTATTTCCGTATGTAAACACTTTCCCACTGTTGAAATCACTAGATTCCTAGTAGTATTTGTCACATCCGCTTCTTTATACACCTAAAATACTAGTAGTAATGGGTAGAGCGATAATTTTTTAAACATTTTTGCCTAGCTCCTTCTAAGTCACTCTGTAGTAAAATATAATCCGCATTAGTAGTAGCTCCACTGTATAACTTTATCGCAAAAAGAACCTTGTTAGAAAAAGGAAACCTCGAAAAACAGCCTTGAAGTGGAAACCTTCTCCCATACACCACACACACCACACCCACCCCAATCGTTCCACTAAATATGCAATCGAAAAAACATTCAAATGTGAACCCTCCCCCCACCTAGAACAAACAGCGTACACTCTTGATATGGATACAACTAGCCATCAGGGATGGGGGAGACCTCAATGTATGTACTTGGTACTCGGTGCTCGTACACTAACTGTTTTATTAATTAACTCGGAAAGAGCCAAACGAAGCGTGTTAATGAACGGATTTCAGCTGTTTGTTGGCCAGCCATCATCACCATCATCATCCAGTCCAAACCGTTGTTTAAGCTTTCAGTTCATTTCGCAAACAAGTGGCAGTGTGGCAGGTGGCAGTTGGCAGTACGTAACGGTGGGGGGGGCATGGTTCTGCCACAATAAACACGACCCATAAAGAAAAAAAGTTTACTTTATATTCGTTTATTTATTGTTTACTTGAATATTTCAACCAACCACTGGACCACCCCGTCCCCTCCCAATCCACACCTTATACAGATTCTCAGCGACAAACTGCAGTCAGGTTGGGTGGTTGGTTGGGTTATTGGCAACATCATCATTATTTATTTTCAGCCGATTTTGTCATAAATTTATATTTAACGGGTTGCATTTACGGGTATTTTTTTGCATTCTTATAAAGGAAAAATATGACAAGTTGCATTTTGCGACTGCAAGATACCCTCTAGTTTTATTTAAGAGAAGTCCAAAAAGGAACAACTATACCAAGAGAGGGAATGTGGGTTGACAATACTACCAAATAGATTGTTTAGTTCCTTTAATGAATATTTTATATATTCTGAATATCGGTGGAGTGGTCTCGTCTTATATCTATAGAATTGTGAATACCGCAGACCTATTTTCGGTATCTTCGCAAGCGGAAGTGGTGGTAAGAAACATTTAAAACAACTTTGTTGGCTTCAATATACCCTTTCCACTGCACAAGTACCGCGTATAAGCAGAGAAAAGCGCAAAGAGCGTAAAAGTTTTCTGTCATATGCGAGGTTTACCTTGTTCTAGTCTCGTGTCGCTCTCTCTCTCTCGCTCTCTCTTAGTCTGCCTCTATTTTGAATGCACTTGCTCATGCGGGTGAGAGCAGCACCCATGGAGAGCAGCAGCACTGTATATGCAACACATTCACGCTCTGACACTTGACGTAATTAAAATTGTATAATATGCATGGCTAATAATTCAATTTTTCAATGTCTTTCTGCTATACTCAAAATATTTATATTTCCATATGACTTTATGTCACGCATTCGCTCATAGTACTTATACGACAATATAAATACGTATAAATATAGTAAAATATTTGATAAAAAGAGAGAGAGAAAGAGCATGAAAAAAGTATGAGCAGAAGAAGTACATAATGTACAGCACAGTCAAGGTTAGCGCATAAGTAACCGTTACAAAACGATAAGAGAAGAAACTTTTGATTGCGTCGAGAGCATTTACTTTGCGACTCTCTAGGCCTGATAATGGACCATCATGGGGCCATGGGGGCATGGCCATATGTATGGGCAATTAACTGGAGCGAGACGAGACGCTAAAGATTCTTCAGTTAATGTTGGCATTGAGAACATATTTTCAAGATACGCAGAGCCAGAGAGAGAGAGCTCGTTACAGCGATAATTGCTTGTGGTTCATAACATAACATAATTGTGCTGGCTTATGGCCAACAGGGGGCAAAGCTGATGAAGGAAATAGCAGATCAACATTGATTAAAGTGGAAATGGATAATAAAATTGATTTAAAATTAAAAGGAAAATATAGTTATAGGAATTAAAACTTTAGATACTCTTTGGGAGCAATTATTACTATTCATTTTGCAAAGAGAATTATTGGTAAAGAATTTAAAAACAATATAAATATCGTGTGCATGATTTACGTTCGCATCTCTATGGCATCTATATAATATGATATATATGATTCTAGCAGATCATGCTATAATTTACTATTCATATTCTGTTTTAAATTTACATACACCCAACGAGAATTCCCAAAGAATTGATTCGTGTGCATGATTTGCGTTCGACTTTCTATATCTACATACACATATGATATAATTGGCTGAAATATCTGCTATATACTGGCTTCATTAAAAAACTTTTGCCAAGCGAGATATTTTTAAAACTTTGAGATTGTTTCGTAAAGAAATAATGTGCAAAATCATCAATAATGTCCATGCATTACTCTCTAGCAGATCGTTGACATCATATTCATCATAAAACACCTAAATAGCGGTATCTGGTATAAAAACAAATAAAACTGGAGACAAGTACGAAGCAAATTGGCAAATAAAAACAAAGGAGAAACAAACAGAGAAAGAACAGAGAGACAACAGAGAAATTTCACGAGAATCGAGACAGACTGCATACAAACACGCACTCTGATAACCACACGTATACCCGTAGAGACCCCCGTAGACAGCCGTAGTTACTGTTAGGTCTTTGGGTAATCTTATCAGAATGGAATGCAATAAACTTGGAAACACACACAACACACAAGGGAAATGGCAAAAGAGAAAGGAATGGTGCGATTCGTTTTACCTTTTAGGTGCCAGAGTATCATCTTTTGACGCTCCTCCTTGGACTTGGCCAGCAGCGGTTCCCGCTTGTCCTTGGGTATATTCATATCCTCGATGATTTCCAAAAATTTCGCATCCACCTGAGCCTCGCTCAGCTCCTGTAGGTAAAGCTCCCAATCTTCGACGCCACCGCCCACCAGCACGCCCTCATTGTCCAGCGAGGTGGGTCGTCCGCCGTGAGTCAGAGTGCCGCTGTTGAAGCTATTCCCTTTCGATTTGGATTGTCGTCCAAACAGGCTATCCAGTAGGCCACCGCCTGTGGACTTTGTCTTCTCATGTCGCGACATTCTGGAATTATTAAATGGGCTTAAACAATTAATAATTCATTTTGGTAAGGAAAAGAAAGGTAAGCAGACCCGAGCTTCTTGAGGCGCATTTTGACGACAAATGGATTTTATATTATTTTTTTTTGGGACATGCGCAGCTCCAAACAGCTGGTCTTTGTTTACAGTTACAGAAGCGACACAGACAGAGAGAGAGAGAAACAGAGAACTGAATTTGTCGAGCTGCAGAAACCGATTGATGATGGGTTTTTGTCTGACGAATGCAATCGATGATGGGGAATGGGTTATGTGTGGTACGGTGGTACATGGGGGAAGGGAATGGAATCATTATCAGCTTGTGGTTTATTTACAATTATCTGGGCTCCCCCCGCCCATCTCTTAACATCTCGCAGCTCAGTGTAGAATTTTCAATTAGCATGTAAATAATGAGCGGGAGGAATGGGATGGGACCTAGAGAGCACATGCTTTCGGGTGGCTCATTCGAAGCGTGAAAACGGCTGATTAAAATCATAAACAAAACACAAACTCGAAAATAAAACCAAAGCAACAACAATTAGATAAATACATGCATTAATAAGCGCGCAAACTAATTTTACCAAAATGATGTGATGATGATAATCGTGTCGAACCAAAATAGGAAATTCTACAAAAAGATAGATCGAAATGGAGTGATGTTTCAACTAGAGGATACCCTATAAATGTATTTATATATTATTATCGGATAATCCAAATGTGATTTAAAGAGGTTTCTCAAGACTTTTAAAGTAAAAATAAGATTTTTGCCTGCAAATCAATATTTTAAATTTAAATAAAAATAAAAAAAATTCTAAATAAACACACAACTAATATACCATTTTTATTCTAAGAACACAGGGTACACACTGTTTAGTGAGTGAGCGAGATAGAGAGGCCAAGCTGTCTGTCCGCTCGCGAGAGAGAGAGCGGTAAACATGAATGTTTATGGCTAATATTCGACGGCTGTGTGTGTGTGTGTGTGTATTGGCTATTGTGTGAATCATGTGGTTAGACCAAATTGCAATCCGTTAAGATTTGAAGTGGCCTCCATTCGCGAGGATCGCCTGGAAACGTACGCTTAGACAACGAATATCCCATCTAATGAATCACTAATGGAATCACATCATCGGCCCCAGCGTTTTGCCGCTGAAATGAGAAGTATGTCGATGTAGCAGCAGAAAAAGGCAGACAGACGATCAACAGGTTTTAGCGGATTCTACTTTTTATACCCTTGGAAACGGAGGTATTATGATTTTGATTGCGGCAGAAGCGCAATGGATAACTGTAGCTGCTTTGTTTCCCGTCTTCCAGTCAAGATTTCGTTCCAGTCTTCCAGGCGTTTTTATGGGCGTGCAAAACGTACGCAAATCATTCACAATTGTCAAGCAGAAATCACACATTTAATGCCAAGTGTGAATGATGTGCTTGACAAAGTGTGACTGTTGCTGTGTGTGTGTGTGTGTGGGAAGACAACGAGCCAGCACTCGAGCGTCCGTCAACGTCGAGTGGGGCAGAGCAGAGAGTGGAGCGACAAGTTCATGCCAGGGCAAAGCAAAGCAAAAGCAAAGCACAATTTCTTTTCATGTCTGCTTAGACATGTGTGTGGAGGAAATGCTTTCAACAAGATTTCTTTTGCTTAAGAATTTTACCGAGCCGGTCGGTCGGCTGTTGCAATTGCCTCTTGCTCTGCCCTGTAAAGAGTGAGGAGGGAGAGGGTGGGTTGCGTCTGTGGAATCTCTTTCTCTATTTTGTTTACACGGTTGCACTTTCTGCATTGGTGTGTATGTGTGTGTGTGTGAATAGTTCAGAGGCCGCTGCAGCAACCACACAACACAGCTACAAAAAAGCCGCTACTTTGAATACCCTAGCAGATCCAACGTTGCTATGGTTACTACCTGTATGATTCGATCTTGCCGGTTACGACTTGCATGCAGCATAAAGCAGTGAAGCATATAGCAGCAGAACAGATAAACCTACAGGCATCTAAGCATCGACTGATCAAAATATCGAACTCATTTACAAAATCATAATACCCTGCTATACCCTAACATTAGATGAAATGTAAACAAGCCCTAGCACGAGAAAAGGAGCCTTTTACCATTTCGAAACTAAAACGGGCATGGCATTGCCGCCTGGAAATTCCAAGAAAGAGCCAGTTCAAATAAGACTTTACAAACCGAGAATTCAAAAATATGCGCTCACCTTCGTTTTATATATATGTATATATATATATATATCTGTGTCGCCTGCTGCTGCTCACTTTTGATTTTTTTTTCGGTGGTTTACGTCATAAGACAGAAAAATAATGGCTTGGCGCACACACACACACACACACACACACACACACACAGGTATAAACACACCAACACACGCACACACAAATACTGCCACAATCAAACGGCTTCTGCCTGCTTTCTGTTTGTTTTATATGCGGCGACGCCGACGCCGACGCAGACGCCGACGTTGTCGTTGACGTTGACGCTAAGCTGCGCAAACCGCTTCAAACACAAAAAACACACTTTTGCGTGGTAATTACTAGCCAACTTGTTGTAGCCCCAAAAAATATTTTGGTATATGCCAAGTGGTGTTTTCCTTTTGCTTTGCTTACTTTTTTATTTATTGCTGGCTTTTACTTTGATCGCTGGGCCACCACCACTTGTTGCTGTCTCGCCGTGGCTGACACATGAAATATACAACCAACTGTTGGCTGCTCTGCGCTGTGCCCGTATATCCAAACACAAACTTGGCGAATCGCTATAAACAACTTAACACGTAATTTGTTGGCCTTTACTATCTGCAGTTATGCGCAAAAATTCATAAAATGCAAGCGCGTTCCACTCAGCGCGTTGTTAGTAGTGTGACCGTTCATTAATTACTCAAATATACCAGTTGGATCCTCAAAAATTAACCGAATATACCATCGATCAAATATACCAGTCTAATCATCAAAAATATACCGAAAAGTACCATCAAGTTTTTGATAATCGATTTAATATTAATTTAAATTTAACGGGTCTCTTTATTGGATTTTTTTATAACAGAGTATAAACAGTGAATAAAAAAAATTGTCTATTTTTCATGGTCGACAACACACCAACAACATAAATGTGGTGAATGGACATTAGTATAGCCTGAAATAAAAAATAAAAGAATCAAACGTAGGTGGGAATGAAATGCAACGAAAGTGGAAATGGAATGCTACGTCATATGATAGAGAGAGCAGGCTCCTTCTGAACTCTTATCACTGACATCGATATGGAAGGCTTGAGGAATATTTACGAACCAATTCAATTTAGAGATATGCATAGAATGGTACCCAATTCGACTGAAGTCCCAGATGGCGCGTATGCATATAAAGACCGATGCGGAACAGCAGAAGCAAGTGCTGACATCAACATGAAGGTGTTCATTACTATTCTGGCTCTGGCCGTGGCCTCTGCCTCGGCCTTCGATGAGAAGGTATTCATCAAGGACGTGCCCAAGTCCAGCAAGATCGAGGGACGCGTGACGAACGGCTATGCCTCCCCGAGGGCAAGGCTCCCTACACCGTTGGACTCGGCTTCAGCGGCGGCTGGTGGTGCGGTGGCTCCATCATCGCCCACGACTGGGTCCTCACTGCCGAGCACTGCATCGGAGATGCTGGCTCCGTGACCGTCTACTTCGGTGCCACTTGGCGCACCAACGCCCAGTACACCCACACTGTCGGAAACGGCAACTTCATCAAGCACCCGAACGCCGACATCGCTCTGATCCGCATCCCCTACGTCGACTTCTACCACATGGTCAACAAGGTCGAGCTGCCCAGCTACAACGATCGCTACAACAACTACAACGAGTGGTGGGCCGTCGCCTGCGGCTGGGGCGGCACCTATGACGGCAGCCCCCTGCCCGACTGGCTCCAGTGCGCCGATCTGCAGATCGTCCACAACGAGGAGTGCGGCTGGACCTACGGCTCCGTCGGCGACAACATCATCTGCACCAGGACCGTCGATGGCAAATCGATCTGCGGCGGAGACTCCGGTGGCCCTCTGGTCACACACGACGGCAACAAACTGGTCGGTGTCAGCAACTTCGTCTCCAGCAACGGCTGCCAGTCGGGCGCTCCCGCTGGCTTCCAGCGTGTCACCTACCACTTGGACTGGATCCGTGACCACACTGGCATCTCCTACTAAATCTAAATAAATCGAACATCAGAAAAGAAAAACGAGAAAGAACGTACGGAGTCGCTGTAAACGCGAATCTACTTTTATACCCGTACTCAGTCAGTACACATGTGATTTATGTAGAATTTTCAAATGTTTTATCAGTTTTACATTTTACATTTTAAATTTTACATTTGTTTGCTGCATCTGTCATCTACATCTACTTCAGTTCTCACAACAACACACGTACACTGCAGTGTACCAAAAGTTCTAGTCATAATCAATCTTCCCATATCCCCACTCGTTGTTCATCGGGGGTATATATATTATATATTCAATTATATATATAAGAGTGTATGTAAAAGAAATCTCTGTCGGGGCACTCAATTGTCCACAAATTGATGATGATTTTGGTCTCAATTAGAGGGCAATTTCTCTGAATGATGCAGTCCTCGAATGATTCTACGATGTGATCTTCAAATACTTTCTATCACCGGCAGTCATTTTAAAGATCTGAAAGCACGAAAGTACAAATGGATTCCTATCTTATCCTGCGGACTTTACGTTTCGCTTACCTCGTCGTTCGTTTCCACAGATGAATGGTTAAACCGTATCTCCAATGGACCTTGAGTTGAGGGATCTCTCATTGATTTCAGTATGTCCAGTGACGGTTTCATAAAGCCTCGGGAGAGGTTGACCCATTCATCCAAATGAATACTCTTCAGTTTCCGACATTCTCGAAATATTTTAAGCAGATCCTCAGAAATATCTATATCTTCAAGGTCGGAAGTGATTTTCAGATTCTCAAGATTAGTCATCTTATCCAGGAGGGAAAAGCATTCGTACTCATTGAAGCCACACTCTAGGCTTGTGATTGAACCAACCTGCACGAGGTAGTGAGCCTCTTCAAGACAGATGGAAGTGTTCTCTATAACCAAATTCTTTAATTTGGTTGTTTCCTTCAGTAAAAGTGCATGAAAGAACTTTTCTAGATAATATCCATAGCCGGTAATGGAGACTGTCAACTCTTCAAGGAGCAAAGATTCGGCCAATCCCTCAATGCTCTGGGTATGTGCGATGGGGAGCTTCAAGGACTTTAGTCGCGGAATCCGAAGAATAAGGTTTAATACGGTAGCTGATTCCCGAACGACTGCCGTACCATCGATAATTAACTTCTGGATCTTTGATTCGTCAATAAATGCAAAAGCAGTGAGCACATCTACCAGAGAGGCTTCGCCACTCCTAGTTGTTATGCCCAGATGCTCGATGCAGTTTCGCTGTGACAGTACATCGAGACCCTCTGTGCTGCTGAACGCGCACTCGAGTCGCTTCAAGGAACTAATAGCGGATACTTCGGTCACCTCTTGGGGGGTAAGACTTTCGCCCCTAACATCTAGATGTTCCAGAGTGTGGCACTCCCTGGCGGCAATACTGCCAAGAAGGTTCCCTAGAGAGCCCGCGCGATGGGATTCAACAATCAGCACTGTCAGCTTGGGAAGTTGAGCCAGCTGTTCTATTTCCATGTCCTCAAAATGGGATAACCCGCAGGTCAGGGTTCGAAGGGACTTTATTCTACTCACTTCCCTCAGCTCTTCATTGCTCATCTCGTAAGGACTTTCCACTCTCAATTCCTGCAGAGTCTCGCCTTGTAACGTGGCCAGCGCCCCGAAGAATTGGCGCATGGAGCCAACTTCGAAGACTCCAGAAATAGTAATGCACCGCAAATTCTGCAGGATAGCTAGGGAAGTAAAACCCATGCCGATGGCTAAATCCTCCATCACTTTGGAAGGAGTAATAGTTAATTTCCCAGTGCACTTGTCGAACAAGGTAATAAGTCTATGTGGTAAATGGATAGAAAAACATTTTCAACTTTTGCGATTGAGTTAAGAGATAATTACAAACCTGTTTTTGGGTCCTTTTTCAACAACTTGGAAATCGCTCAAATGGAGTAAGTGCTGAAAACTTCGTACATCGGACAGGTGTCCTGTGAAGCTCGTCAACGAAGTAATCTTGGCCAATTCCGTAGTCTCATTAAAGTCGATTGGGCTGTCGGTTATCGACAGACTCTGTAGATCGTGTTTAGTTCTCATCGCTAGGGCGGCAAAGAATTCTTTTAATGAACCAGGTATAAAGCGTCCTTTTATTTCCATATGGTTTACGGATTCGAGATGGGCTAAAGGTTCTATCGCGAGGTTATTTTCTTCAAAGAAGTCAATTTCTACGCGCAATTCCTTTTCTTCCCGATTGAACCATATTTTCCTGTCGTTGAACAGCAAGAAAATTTGATCTTGAGAGGCTTTCAACATTTCAACGAGGATTTCAGATGATTTCATGTCGACGCGATCGGAGATGGGATACTTTATTTCCATTCTAGCTAACTTTTTGCAGGACTTTATGGGTGTAAGGACCCCAGGGGTTATCTGGTCTAACATTTCATTCCAACTCAGGTGCAGCTCCTCGAGTTCGGTTAGTTGAGACAGAAGCTGAATGTCCAGAGGATCAGCGAACTTACATTTCAAAGTTCGCAAAGACCTGAGGCGAGAAAGTTCCTTTGCCTCCACGGAAGTGATCTTTTCTTTCAAACACAAATCGCGTAGTGTCTGCGACTGCCTTGAGCTCAGAGCAGCCAGGAGGCCCTGAAGGGGTGCTGGGAATGATGGCACAGATGTGATAGTCAATTCTTCGAGCACGGGTAGCTGTGCTAGGAGCTCAGCGTTTCCTGTTTTAGAAAATCCACACTCCAATCTCTTAAGGGATGCGATTTCAGATACTGCTGCGGTTTCCTCTGCCGTGATATTTTCCAAAATCAAGTACGTCAATGAGGGTGCATTCCTGAGTCCATTGAGAATCGGCTTACGGGAACCACCTTTGGCGGATTCTTCCACTTTCAGTGAAGAAAAACCTGTCAGAGTCAAAAGTGGGCTGCAGTCACAGGCATTCGCAATCTTCTCTTTAAAATAAAGGATCAGTTCTCCACTTGAACTGTATGATATTGACGCATTGACTAGCTTAATATTTCTTAACATCTTTGCCTCCTCTAGAATGCTCAGAACTTGCTGTGATATTTCCCCAAAGTCGTGTCTGGACAGTATCTCCAAGCGGTCGAGATTGGTCAGATTGGACAGCAGCCCAATGCTCTGGGGATCGTCAAAACCACACTCCACTGAAGTTAATGTATCAATCTGGGCCATTGCTTGCGTTTCATTGTGGTCCAATGTTGCGTCGTATATGGACAATTCATCGAGGATTTCACCAGCTAATCCCTCCAGCAGAGGCTGAAGCGTGCCCTTCTTGTGGACGCCTTCGATTGTTAAGGATTGCAGTATGGGAATCTTAGCCAAAGGCATGTATTCGCTTGCATCGCAGTCGGGTCTCATTTTGAAGCCGAGATATTCCAACTGTTCGCAATGCGGAACGATCGCGGCTAGCCTCTTTCCTCCCGTTTCAGTATTCAAAAAGAACAGCATTCGCAAGTTCTTGTTCTGGCGGAGGATTTCAATCAAATCATCAATATCCATGCGTATATTTAAATAGAGTTCCTTGAGGCTGTCAATTCTTCCCAGACCCTCTAGGGTGTAGCCTGAAAATAAGCAAATGTAAACCCCATAGACCTATATGGATATGGATGTTGTATAATGCTCACCCCGTACATCAATGCTCAATTTTTCCAGATATGGATTGTATTGAAGAGACTCAATCACGGTGCGAAATGCTTCCAAGTGATCACTGTGGAATGATTCGGGAGCGTAATGCAATGAGACGTCTTCCAACTGACGATCCTTGATGGTTTGGCAGAGAGAGCTCCAAAAGGTTTTTTTGTCCTTTGCTGACTTATTTTTCAGCCTGGAATATATCCATCCAAAGTTGATCTCGATGATGTCGTCATCGCCGATCGTAAAATTCATAAGTCTGTCGGACAGATCCTCATTCCATTCATTGAGCATATCGCTGAACCACTCACAGCAAGCGCCAAAGCTAATGAGATCGGCATACTTGATTCTGTCCGTTTCGAAGGGTCTCTCATTCTCGCAGTTATTTTTGATGTACTTTAATATTTCAAAGAAGCATTCGGGTGGCAATTTAAGAATGCTCGTTTGACTCATTTAATATATTATTTAATATAATCACAGCGTTGGATTCGGCACAATCAAAATGCTTTCTCAAATGATTTTATTATTTTCTTTGGTATTTGTTGTTTTTTCTTGTCGCTGTCGGACACAATTCCTAATGATTTATTCACAAAAACGATTAGTTTTCTCTCTAATTTGTTTAGTTAAAAGTATCAAATGGCCTTATCAATTTATTGTTGTTTACACTTCATTTTCCGCTTAATGTACACACGACTGTTTGGATCGTCGACGCCCTCACGACTGACTCAGTCGGACTGAGACTTATCTGCTTGCAACACGCATAGCTGTTGGCTGAGAGAGCTTTTATACTCTCTTCCTCTTACTGTACTGTACGGTTAGCTTGTCTGCCTCTCTCTTTGTAGCTCAAATGAATGTGTTGAGTATTTTTGTTGGTATTTTAAATACCGTTTGTAGGATCAGGAAGCTTGTTACGATCCGCCTTTTTTGCCGCCCTGCCTATCGCTCGATCCGATAAACTGGGGACGGATTAAACAACAAAAATAAAATTAAAAATTAAAAATAATGAAAACATACATATGTACATGGGACAAATCTCATGATATTTTAACACTTGTCCTTGTTGGCAGTCTCTTAAGCGAGATGAGTTGATGTTTCTGACCCTAGTGAGTCCATTCCTACCATGAGCGCTTCGCTTTGGAACGCTCCCAAAAAGACATGGTTCTCTTCTTCCGGCTATCGTCCCACCCAACCTTAAATTTTGTTGTTATGTTTACGTGAACACTGCCACAAAGTGTTGGTCCACAGTGTATGGTCACGTTTGTACGCTTGCAAGCAATTTATTCCATTTTTTGTGTATTTGGTATCAAATTTTTTTTATTTTTGTTCACTAACATTTTGGCATTTCCTCTCTGGCATTTTAAACTGATTTTTCGTACTTCCTGCATGCCAAATGGCAAACAATTCTGAGATTGCAACCCTTACCTTTTTGTCTAGAAATCAAGATATCAGAACAAACGCACGAATGCGCAGATAATGATGATATGCACTTGGATGGGAATCACAGGAATCACGTAGTCACAGCCTAGTACGGCCTGGACTCATCATAGTTCAAATGGAATTTGGGATTTTGATTGCGAATCGAAATAGATTTTGTGGTATTTGGGCAAGCAGAGTGCGATATTTGCAATATTCCGACGTTGCACTCGCAAGCGCATATATGTATGTATGTATGTACATACATACAGTATGCCTCGGACTTATGTTTACGTAAACACTGCGTACAAAGTGTTGGTCCACAGTGTATGGTCCACTTGTGTACGCTTGGTACAGTGAGTATAATTTGTATGTGAATATTACTGGCATAATGTACGTGCATTAATTAAGAATAAAACTGTTCCAACACAGTGTGAAGATTGCACTGCATTGGCTGACGCAATCGGTAGCTCTTTTTCATAATTCCATGCAAAAGACACATCGGAGAGATGTGTGTGTGTGTGTATGCATGGTAAGGAGAAGAGGAGGATATACACATAAATACATACATATGTATATATATACATACATGTGCGTTGACCGGATTGTGCCGTTCACTTCTTCTTATCTCTCTCATTCATTTTTTGTAAAACCTTCCAGACAAGTCGATGCGTTAAAACATTGAATAAATAAATTACAAATTTATTATTAAAAGGAATATAAACTCTCTCTCTCCCACACGGTCTCTCTCTTCAACTCTCTCTCTCTCTCTCTCTCTCTTCATATCTTGTTTAATGCGGGGGGATCCCCACATTCAGTGGTTCTTCATTCATTTAATTTCCCAGCAACCAGACACGCGATGTGTGGCACAAAAAAAGGTAGTGGGGAAAGGGGAGGAGGAGGCGCAGAGATGGTTGTGTATTTGAACCACTATGGACCACAATAATATTTGTGCTTTAGCGCCGAACGATCAAAAAGCGGCTCCCTGCGGTTGTCCAGCCGCCAGAGCTAAAGCCAAAGCGGAGCAATCAGCTACACCCTAAGTACATATATGCATTCATATCCTGGACTCGTCATAGTTCAAATGGAATTTGGGATTTTTGATTGCGAATGGAAATAGATTTTGTGGTATTTGGGCAAGCAGAGTGCGAAACAAGCGACTAACACAACCTGGAGTCTGTCTGTGTATCTACATGTGTATGTGTGTGTGTGTGTGTGTGTTCATTTGTTATTTTGGCATCGCATATATTGCTATATAGCCTCGGCTATTGATGCTGATCAAGAATATATATACTTTATGAGGTCGGAAACGCTTCTTTCTCTATGTTACCCACATCCACTTTTACCATAAATACAATGTAACCTTTTACTCTTCGACTGCGGGTATAAAAACCATATACAAATTTGCACATTTTGAGGCTAAAGAATTCAGTTTATTGTATATTCGCTTATCCAATCCCGTGGGCATGCCAATTAGATCTATCTAAACATCACAAATTATAAACAAAAGAGGGAAAGCAAAGTACAATATACCATAAATAGAATATCTTCAAGATATTCTCTACTATAGTGGGAGCACTTCTGAGATTTATCATATGTTGGGTTTCCCATTCTTATATTCCCCCCACAAATATACGTAAATGCCAGTAATAGTAGCCGCTTTAGCCTCTTTCTATCGCCTCTTTCGTAGCGCCTCAGTCGTAGCCCAAAGAAGCTTGTACATTGGTTACCTGTTGGTTAAAATCGAATGTTAATAAATACACTTTATATAGTCTTAAAGATCATCACGTGTTTCAGTATTCAAATTGTAAATGAAGTTTCAGCGCATCGACTTCTGTGAATTTGTTCACGTCCTCTTGCAGATCTTGAAAAGTCCACTGCCAACTGCGAAGGAGATGGCCAACTCAGTGGTGGAGAATCTGTACACTGTGGACGAGCCAGAAACGTAACAAAAACGAATACCCTAAGGCTTCCTCTAAACTCTTATCACTGACATCGATATGGAAGGCTTGAGGATTATTTACGAACCAATTCAACTTAGAGATAGGCATAGAAGGGGCACTGAAGTCCGAGATGGCGCATATATAAAGACCGATGCGGAACAGCTGAAGCAAGTGCTGACATCAACATGAAGGTGTTCATTACTATTCTGGCTCTGGCCGTGGCCTCTGCCTCGGCCTTCGATGAAAGGTATTCATCAAGGACGTGCCCAAGTCCAGCAAGATCGAGGGACGCGTGACGAACGGCTATGCCGCTCCCGAGGGCAAGGCTCCCTACACCGTTGGACTCGGCTTCAGCGGCGGCTGGTGGTGCGGTGGCTCCATCATCGCCCACGACTGGGTCCTCACTGCCGAGCACTGCATCGGAGATGCTGGCTCCGTGACCGTCTACTTCGGTGCCACTTGGCGCACCAACGCCCAGTACACCCACACTGTCGGAAACGGCAGCTTCATCAAGCACCCGAACGCCGACATCGCTCTGATCCGCATCCCCTACGTCGACTTCTACCACATGGTCAACAAGGTCGAGCTGCCCAGCTACAACGATCGCTACAACAACTACAACGAGTGGTGGGCCGTCGCCTGCGGCTGGGGCGGCACCTATGACGGCAGCCCCCTGCCCGACTGGCTCCAGTGCGCCGATCTGCAGATCGTCCACAACGAGGAGTGCGGCTGGACCTACGGCTCCGTCGGCGACAACATCATCTGCACCAGGACCGTCGATGGCAAATCGATCTGCGGCGGAGACTCCGGTGGCCCTCTGGTCACACACGACGGCAACAAACTGGTCGGTGTCAGCAACTTCGTCTCCAGCAACGGCTGCCAGTCGGGCGCTCCCGCTGGCTTCCAGCGTGTCACCTACCACTTGGACTGGATCCGTGACCACACTGGCATCTCCTACTAAATCTAAATAAATCGAACATTTGAAAACAAAACAAAAACTATTTACTCACTGGGGAATGGAATTTATTGTTAAATATTTTAAATATTCGACAAGCTAAATCCATTCTATAATAGAATTTGGAATGAGTTTGCCTCGGTCTAAAGGAAATAAACAGTTGGAGTCCCTCTTTTTGAGTAGATGATGATTCGTTGATAATTCAGTAAGTTGGTGAACTAAAATCAAAAGGAAATCGATGTATAGGATATAGGAATACAGGAGCGATCGATCAGCAACGGCACTAAAATCTTTGGCGCTAGCACAATGGTGCCAAAGTAGATTTATGTTTTGGCATAAGGTTAAAAAATGAAAATAACAAAATAATTGGGGAAGTAATCTTTTTCGATGAAGCTTGTGGCAGCCCTGATTAATGACAACCCTGGGATATGGATAATGGCGGGAATTTGCTGCTAAGCTTTGCATCATTATTACCCAGAAAAGATTTCATGAAAAATTTATAATAAATGTACAATCTATGTATATTAAAAAGATGTATTGTCTTGTCTTTGTGCGAGTGTTTGTTCTGTAGTGTTCCGTACTTGTATGTCTTACTAGTGGAAATTCTAACAAATGTAATTGTGTTGTCTAGACTTTAATGTAGTTCTATCCTGAAATCCAATCGAGATAACACTAAAGTATGCAGATGTATAATTAATTACCACTCACTTTCTTCGCCCATACAATCATTCACGCACCTCTCCTTATTAACACTTCATAATTTTGCATTGATACTGAAATGGATAAAAACAATAAGCAATTGTTTACCATTCTTTTTCCTCATTTTGGGACCATTGTGCTGTGTAAGAATTTTCGAGATCTTTTCTAATTATCTTATCGTAGGACTCACTCACTCTCACCTATACCTCTAAAATGGCGCACTTCATATCAATGGGAACAACCCAACAGTTTTCAATTTGAAATGGTTGCAAATTCATCATGTTAAGTAGAATGTACTTACTTAATTGAATAATCTAGGCACACGTAAATGATAAACAGATACTGTCCCCACACCAGCCCACGAATAATTTGGAAATTCATTCATTCCTTCGAGAGATCATTGTAAATTTAACAAAGTGTGTGAAGCCCGATTAGATATGGTGGGGTCTGAAAGCGAACTTGAGCTGTAAATATTGATAAATCGATTCAAAACAAGATGTCAAATATGTCCAAGGGGCTTACCGAGTGAACGAACATCCGCTTTGGTATGGAAATTTGTGCACGGGTTCTTAGAAAAAACTGCCAATAAGATTTTCTCTTCAGAATCTTTGTCTTCGATTTGAAGGACCGGGCTGACAAAGGGAACACATTCCCTTGAATAAGGAAATCCTTATGAAATTCTAAATATAGCGAACTCTTATCTTATAGGAGATAATAAAATAAAGGAAAAGTAAAATTCGCAAAGAAAATATGCATAAAATTTACGGCAATTGTTAAAATAAAAAACTTTCAATAAGTTTAGAAAATAATTCTGATTTTTTTTTAAATGTGTGTTTTAGTGAATTATTTAATTATTTTTGGCTTGATGGACCTTTTGTCGGAAATGCCCAGAACACAAATGTCCAGCCTAAGGCCACAAGAAGCTAACATGCTAAAATTGGTAACAAATTCTCGTAACAACTCTCGCTGGGCCGCCAAAAGTTCCATATAAAAAAGGTTACCTATATTATGGGCATACACTTTCCCAATAATTTCGACAGTTTTTAAAAACTCTTTGACACTGCCCAAAGTGCAGGTTTATAGCAAAAAGGGTTACCTATATTAAAGCCATCCACTTTCGGAATATTTCGGTTTTTTTCAACCATTTATTGACTTTATGCCATAGAACTGGTGCCAAAGACTTTTGGGACCATTGTGAATGGTTCTATTGTGGAGTGAGTTCTTGGGGAATTGTTGATCAATCGCTCCTATATTCCTATATCCTATATATCGATTTTTAATTCGATTTCAGTGAATCATCAACCAATCATCATTAAGGCAAACGAAGGGACTCCAACTGGCCAGTTCCTTTAGACCGAGGCAAACTCATTCCAAATTCTATTGCAGAATGGATTTAGCTTGTCGAATAAAATATTTAACAATAAATTCCATTGCCCAGTGAGTAAATATTTGTTGGTTTCTTTTCAAATGTTCAATTTATTTAGATTTAGTAGGAGATGCCAGTGTGGTCACGGATCCAGTCAAGTGGTAGGTGACACGCTGGAAGCCAGCGGGAGCGCCCGACTGGCAGCCGTTGCTGGAGACGAAGTTGCTGACACCGACCAGTTTGTTGCCGTCGTGTGTGACCAGAGGGCCACCGGAGTCTCCGCCGCAGATCGATTTGCCATCGACGGTCCTGGTGCAGATGATGTTGTCGCCGACGGAGCCGTAGGTCCAGCCGCACTCCTCGTTGTGGACGATCTGCAGATCGGCGCACTGGAGCCAGTCGGGCAGGGGGCTGCCGTCATAGGTGCCGCCCCAGCCGCAGGCGACGGCCCACCACTCGTTGTAGTTGTTGTAGCGATCGTTGTAGCTGGGCAGCTCGACCTTGTTGACCATGTGGTAGAAGTCGACGTAGGGGATGCGGATCAGAGCGATGTCGGCGTTCGGGTGCTTGATGAAGTTGCCGTTTCCGACAGTGTGGGTGTACTGGGCGTTGGTGCGCCAAGTGGCACCGAAGTAGACGGTCACGGAGCCAGCATCTCCGATGCAGTGCTCGGCAGTGAGGACCCAGTCGTGGGCGATGATGGAGCCACCGCACCACCAGCCGCCGCTGAAGCCGAGTCCAACGGTGTAGGGAGCCTTGCCCTCGGGAGCGGCATAGCCGTTCGTCACGCGTCCCTCGATCTTGCTGGACTTGGGCACGTCCTTGATGAATACCTTCTCATCGAAGGCCGAGGCAGAGGCCACGGCCAGAGCCAGAATAGTAATGAACACCTTCATGTTGATGTCAGCACTTGCTTCAGCTGTTCCGCATCGGTCTTTATATACATATGCGCCATGTCGGACTTCAGTGCCCCTTCTATGCCTATCTCTAAGTTGAATTGGTTCGTAAATATTCCTCAAGCCTTCCATATCGATGTCAGTGATAAGAGTTTAGAGGAAGCCTTAGGGTATTCGTTTTTGTTACGTTTTTGGCTCGTCCACAGTGTTCAGATTCTCCACCACTGAGTTGGCCATCTCCTTCGCAGTTGGCAGTGGACTTTTCAAGATCTGCAAGAGGACGTGAACAAATTCACAGAAGTCGAAGCGCTGAAACTTCATTTACAATTTGAATACTGAAACACGTGATGAATTTTAATACTATATGAGTGTATTTATTAACATTCGATGTTAACCAACAGGTAACCATTGTATAAGCTTCTTTTTTGGGCTACGACTGAGGCGCTCTGGCTCTTACGATTCCCTTGTTGGCCGTCGGCACTTTGCTGGCATTGGCAGTGGCAGTGGCCTGTTGTGGTGCTGCTGTGGGCCGCGTTGGTGTCGCTGCATTTGCCAGATTCCGCTCGTTGTGCTGCCTAAGACGCTCCCGAAACTGATGACGGAGCATATTGGTCTGCGTGTTGAGCGTGAAGTTCATGTCGGGCAATTGGTAGGTGGCCAGCAGGAAGTTGCAACGCACACGCTCCCTGGCGATGCGCTTGATGAGCGCCTGCATTTCGTCACCGGCTATAAGATCGGCAATGGATGTCACCATATCGCCCGGCAGTTTGTGTTCTTCTGTAAGTAACTTCGACATCTTGGCGCGACGGTCTTCTTCATCCTCCAGTGCAATGGTCTCGAATTGTAGGTCAGCGGGGCTCATGCGAAGCGTTCGATGCTGACTCTTGCGTGACCTTTGACGTCCTGTCGTTTGCGCTTTGCTGACTGCCCCTGTGCTGGGCGATGTGCCTGTTTTATCCGATGACGATGGCGACGTCGATGAGTCTTTATCCAAGTACGCCGGTGTCGCTTTTTTGGGCGTAATATCATTTACAGCGTTTTCTTCAGATTCCTCTTTTGGCGGCGGAGTCTCGCTACCTTTTGGCTCCGTCGTATCCACCGAAGTTTCCTCATCATCAGAATCTGTTATTTCAATTGAATTGTACATTTAATTGGCAGATTTTGACAAAATAACAAAAAAAAAACTTCGCTTTCCGCGGGCCAAAAAATTAAAAGCCGGCTAGAACCAACGCCGTCGTTTCAGCTGTGAGTGTTGAACAATGGTGGGTTAAGTGCTGGGAAACGATTACACTGCTTTTGTTTTGATTTGGCGGCACCGGGATATACCAGAAAATTGATTAATTAATCGCATTAAATAACATTTTCAGTGCTGAGAGTCATAGCTAGGAAACATTAAACCGAATAAGAAAATCTAGGAATATTATTTCCGATCTCGGACAGAGATTGATTAACCCATTGTCAAACAGTGGGTATTTCAGGCAGCGCACGAATATTAGGAAATTTAAAAGTTTTTAGCGCAGCTCGGCTAAAAGATATTAGTTTGTAACTAGAGAGGAAGAATAGGATGGATCTAAAAGCTGACAAATGGTTCAATTGACGTTCATACACTGCTTAAATAGAGGGGGCTTAAGTGGTTTAAGTTCGGTATTTTCTCTGTATTTTTACGATATATAGATAAAAGAGAAGGTATTGTATATTTCTGAGAGTCACACTGAATGTTGTTCTGAATGTAGCGCACAAATATTACGAAATTAAAAGCTTTTAGCGCAGTTCCGCTAAAAGATATTAGTTTGTAACTAGAAAGGAAGTATATAATGGATCTACAAGCTGACATGTGTTTGAATAGACGGTCTTACACTGTTTAAATAGAGGGGGCTTAAGTGGTTTAAGTCGGTATTTTTTTCGGTATATTTACGATATATAGATAAAAGAGAAGGTATGTATATTTCTGAGAGTCACACTGAATGTTGTTCTGTTCGATTTGATTTATTAAATTAAAATTAAATTAAATCTAGTTGAATGGATCGCGAACGCGACGCCGACTCCCATGCCCGCAAGGGCAATCGTCCGCCCGGGCTGAAGGGCAAGGCACTTGGCATGTACTACCGCGATTTGGGTCGCCAGCGCGCGAAGGAGCGCGAGAAGCAGAACAAGGATGCGGGGAAGCCCCCAGAACCCGAGGTGCCCAAAATCCGGCTGGGCTGCAGCGTCAATGTGCCCAGCGGCGTGCTGGAGCAGGTCAACAAGTTCATGCAGGACTTCAACAGGTCGCCCCAGAAATCCCTCACGGATGTGGATGCACAATTCGAGCTGCAGTTTCGCCACCTGCTGAGCGTCAATTTCTTGCAGTTCATTGCCGAGAAAAAGCAGCAGAACGCCACTTTGAACTTCATCAATCAGAACTTGGATACCAAGCTAATGGAGCAGCACCGAGAGCGCCTGCAGTCAGCCAGCATGAGTGAACGCCTGAAGGCACGGCAGCAGCTGCCCGCCATGTCGCATGCCGCGGAGATAATACGCACCGTCCAGGAGAATCAAGTGATTCTGATCGTTGGCAGCACCGGCTGTGGCAAGACCACACAGGTGCCGCAACTGCTGCTCGACCACAGCATTGTGAAGGGCTGCGGCTCCGACTGTCGCATTGTGTGCACCCAGCCGCGTCGCATTTCGGCCATCACGATTGCCGAGCGTGTGAGCTACGAGCGCGGCGAGCCACTCGGCCAGTCGGTGGGCTATCAGATACGCCTGGAGAGCCGCAAGCCCAGGGAACGCGCATCCATTACGTACTGCACCACGGGCGTGCTGCTGCAGCAGCTGCAATCGGATCCGCTTATGCACAGCCTCAGTGTGCTCATTCTGGACGAGATACACGAGCGCAGCGTGGAGACGGACATGCTGATGGGCCTGCTAAAGGTCATACTGCCCCACAGGCCCAACCTGAAGGTGATTCTGATGAGTGCCACCGTTCGGGAGCAGGATTTCTGTGATTACTTCGACAACTGTCCCATGTTCCGCATCGAGGGTGTCATGTTTCCCGTCCGCATGCTCTACCTGGAGGATGTGCTCTCGCTGACCAACTATCAGTTCGATAAGCATTCGCCCGGCATGAATAGGCGACCCAAGCAGGATCGTAGGGAGAATGTAATGGCACACGAGGCCATGATTCTGCCCTATGTGCGTCGCGTGCGTCACATGTACGATCGCAGGGTGCTCGACCAATTGCGTCTACCCGAATCGGAGGGCTGTGAAGACATTGATTTCATTGCAGATCTCGTGTACTACATCTGCGAGAACGAGCCAGAGGGTGCCATTCTGGTGTTTCTGCCCGGCTTCGATAAGATCTCCAAGCTCAACAAAGCCCTGGAGCACCCACAGGGGTTCGGTCAAGGGCCAGCGCTGGCGTCAAAGTCTCGTGCTCTATCCGCTGCACTCGCTGATGCCCTCCGTCGAGCAGCAGGCAGTGTTTCGTCGTCCGCCGGATGGCAAGCGTAAGGTCATCATGTCCACCGTCATAGCCGAGACATCGGTCACCATTGACGATGTGGTGTATGTCATCAATTCGGGCCGCACCAAGGCCAGCAACTATGACATAGCCAGCAATATCCAGAGCCTGGACGAGGTTTGGGTGAGCAAAGCGAATACCCAGCAGCGCAGAGGTCGTGCGGGACGCGTGCGTCCGGGCATATGCTACAATCTGTTTAGTCGCGCGCGGGAGGAGCAAATGGCCGACATACCCACACCGGACATACTGCGCTCCAAGCTGGAGTCCATCATTTTGAGTCTGAAACTGTTGCACATCGATAATCCATATGACTTTCTGGGCACCCTCATTAGTACACCGGAGCAGGAGGCCATCAAAAATGGTGTCCTGCTGCTGATGCGGATTGGCGCCCTGGACAAAGACGGGGTGCTTACACCGCTGGGCGTGCATCTGGCCAAGCTGCCCGTCGATCCGCAAATGGGCAAAATGATGCTCATGTCTGCACTATTCTGTTGCCTGGATCCCATCACCTCGGCGGCGGCGGCGCTCTCCTACAAGACGCCATTCTACACACCGCTGGGGCAGGAGAGTCGCGTGGATCAGGTCAAGCGGCAGATGGCCCACAATGTGCGCAGCGATCATCTGATGGTGCACAATACCATTTGTGCGTATCGCAAGAGTAACGATTGGGATCGCAGTTTCTGCTACACAAACTATCTCAGCTACATGACGCTGCAGCAGCTGGAGCGCATGAAGAAACAATTTGCCGAATTGCTATGCAACTACAAGTGGGTCGAAGGTTTAAGCGTACTCTCTGTAATACCTATAAGAAGCCTATCTTCTTTGTAGATTTCTTACTTCACCCGGTTTGCTGGACAGATCGAACAATGTTAATTCAGACAAGATTCCGCTGCTGAGAGCCATCATAGGAGCGGGTCTCTATCCGAATATGGCATACATGAGGTAAGTTTAAGACAGACCAATCAAAATATGATAATTTCTTATACCTTACCCCAACAGCAAGGCACGTCGCATACGAAATTCGGTGCGAGCCATTCATAACATGTCCACGGATGATGGCAAGCGTGTGAATTTCCATCCGTCGTCTGTGAACAGCGGCGAGAGCAGCTTCGATTCGGATTATTTTGTGTATTATCAGCGACAGAAATCCTCATCGTTGTATCTGCTGGATTCCACAATGGTCTTTCCCATGGCCCTCATTATATTCGGCGATGGCGTGGAGGCTGGTGTCGTCGATCGCAAACCCTATCTATGCGTGGCCAATACATACTAGTGAGTGGGGGGGCTCTATAATCTATGCAGATCAAAGTTTAATGTTGGATTTCTTTATAGTTTCAAATGCAATCCAGAGACTGCTAAAGTGGTGCTAGAACTACGCACAAATCTGGGTAGATTGCTGCTTAAAAAGGCACTCTATCCGGCACCAATCGAGGAGAATGGCGAAGAGAAGCAATTGATTAAGTAAGGCATTAACTAAGATGACTCTTTATATGCTAATTCTCTTTACTTTTGCAGAGCTATCGAGTTGCTGCTTTCTTTGGATGAAAAATTGGATCATGATTCATTTTCTTCCGATGAAATTGATGATATCTAAACGTACTATCTGCACATCGTTTAAGAGGCTCATAGCATAATTTAATTCCATATTATTGTATCCTATTTTTTTTTTAATAATAATCGAATGGTATATTACCAAAAAAAATTATGCATAATCAGAAATAAATATGTGTGTGTGTGTATATCCAGGGATTAGTATTATTATTCGTCTTCAAGCAGGGCAAATACATTGCGCGAGCGCGGTGCCTCATCCTCCTCGATGGCGCACGAGTCTTCATCCGCATTGGTCTCATCGTTGGAGCTGTCCTCGTCTTCATCCTCACTATCAGCAGCTGGAAAAAAGGGAGGAATGAAAATGGGAATCTAGATATTCCCCAGTGAACCCCCAACTCACTGTCCGAGCAAACGGAGGAGGTATCCCCATTGGTCTCGCTCTCTGGCTCATCTTGCAGCTCCACTTGCTGGTACTTCTTGACCTCCGGCACATCGGGATGCTGGAGCCAGTGCTCGCGTCGCGCCTCATATCCCGGGGGATAGAACTGCAGCACCAGTTGCTGCTGTCCGGCCAGGCACATGCGCAGAATGTGATTGGCCGCGCGATAGCGATCCGGCCGGGCCGCTTTGGCTGTGAGAAAGCCACGCTTGTAGGCCCAGGCATCGGAAATGGCCGCAGCCGACCATTCGTCATAGTCCTCGGGCAGCTGGAGGCGCAACAGCTGCGGCAGATTCACATGCTCGCCGAGAAACTTGAGGGAGCGATAGGGCACAGCCAGCTGGGAGATGGGAAAGCTGCCCAGCAGCACCTGCAGGCACTTTGGCGTGGTCGAGGGAAAGACTAGACCGGGACAGTCGCACAGCCGTACGAGGGGCGTCAGAAAGATGGTCTGAAAGTGTTTGGTATGTCCGGGAGTCCGACTAACGCTGACCACCTTGCGCCCCTTCAGCGCATTGATCAGCGACGACTTGCCCACATTGGGAAAGCCAATGCAGCCGATGGTAAGAACGCCACTGTGATATTTGACATGCTCATGGGGCGTGGTGTCGATGCTGCTGCTGATCTTCAGTTCCCCTCGACGGCGGCGGCGACATCGTCCAGTATGTCCAGCTGATCGCTGTGCATATCCTCGCGTATCTTTTGCTCCCAGGCGGACAGATCCACCTCCGTCTGCACATAGCGCTGGCACTCGCGATAGATGTTGTAGACACCCTCCATGCTGCGCTTGTGCGCCTGCGGACCACGCTGGCAGCCCTTGCGGGAGCGTGGCAAGAACGAGGCAAACATCACAATCGGCAGCTGGGGATAGCGCTCCTGGAAGTACTCGCGCCAGGCGACAACCACCTGCGGCTCGACCAGATCCACCTTATTGAACACCACAATGGCATGCTTCTTGAGTGTCCTGATGATGTAGTCGTACAGCGAGGGTGGGAACATGAGTGTGGCATATCGCACATCCACAATGATCAGCAATATGTCCGAGAATTCGAGCACACGCCAGAGCTGTCGCCACGTTTCCAGATTCAGTTCGAACAGTGAGAGTTCCTTGGTGTCGCCGCTGCGTTGCTTCTTTTGCAGCTCATCCACGTATTCCTGGCAAAGAGAAATGCCCCATGAACTGATGCACACAGATGTATGGTGTGGCATGCACCATGACCTACCTTAAAGTAACGATTCTCACAGCGGTCCAGCTGTTCTTTGGTGCTCGACAAACTCCAGGGCGGACGCACGGGAAAATCACAGCCGACAAAGTAGCGCTCATCGATTTCGCGCTCCGTCGGACTGAGCGCCTGCAGCGGCTTGAAACCCTCCAGCTTCAGCTGCTCCAGTTCCTTCTTGCCCTCCTGGTAGAATTGCAAATTGTAACGATTTACATTCTTGTTGCGATTGCCACCGCGAGCGAAGGGCTGCTCCATCAGCTTGCGCGTCGTTTCGGGCACATCGCTGTCCTCGTAGGACTCCTGGGCACTGCGTAAATACTTGGGCGGACCTGTCGGGCGGACCGTGGGACATGATTTCTTTTCTTTTCTCTCACCCAAGAAGCTCGAGCGAGATGGGGGGCACGTACCTTTTGTGTTGCGTTTTTGCAGCAACTGATCCTTCTTCTTCTTGCCACTGAAGGCTACCTTGCGTCTCTGCTGTGGCATTGCGGAATGTTTCAAAATTTCGGCTACTGTATCTCTCTAATTTTCATTAATTTAATTGTGATTAAATGTTATTGCGGCTTCTCTTTTACGCCGACATTCCGTTGATGGGTTGCAGCAGGGCTGCCAGACTGTGCCAGAAAGCTCCCCAAAAGTTGTCAGTGCCAAATCAGTGATGGCAGACTTTAAAAAAAGCTAGTTTTTACATTCAATTTACACTATCAAAACAAGAGTATACAATATTTAATAATACTAAACTAGGTACAGTAGCACATCAGTTAAAGCTAGTACCCATTAACTTTGAGTTTGTAAATAAAATTTCATTGATTAGATTAAAATAAAGCCAAGTTAGCAGCACTATTGCAATGGCGTCCAAAGTGCAATTAACTTGTACTAGTACTATTAGCACTATTAGACTTGTAGGCCTCTGAAATATGCCGCTGAAAGGCATCAAAGTCTTGGAATTCGTTGGCCTGGCCCCTGGTCCACTGTGTGGCAAAATCTTGACCGATTTTGGAGCCACCGTCACACGCATTGACAAGGTAAACAAACCAATTCGATCTTTTATATTTTGTACAACTTTAACTTTAACTTAAAGATACTGGACAATCCGTTGGATGTACTGCAGCATGGCAAGCGCACAATGTGCGTTAATATGAAAGATCCTGCGGGGCAGCAGCTGGTGCGTCGCCTGGCCAGGAAATGCGATGTACTCATCGAACCCTTTCGACCTGGCGTCATGGAGAAACTTCGTTTGGGTCCCGCCGAGCTGTGTGCAGAGAATCCGCGCTTGATTTATGCCCGACTGACGGGATTTGGCCAGCAAGGGCGGCTGGCGGCACGCGCTGGTCACGATCTCAACTATGCAGCCATATCGGGCGTACTGTCCATGCTGGGCCGCAAAGACGAGAAACCAACGTCACCGATCAATCTATTGGCTGACTTTGCAGGCGGCAGTGTGATGTGTGCCCTGGGCATTTGCCTCGCCCTGCTGGAGCGACACAATTCCGGGCGTGGCCAAGTCGTAGATGCGTCGATGGTCGAAGGTGCTGCCTATGTGGCCAGCTGGCTGTTTCTGTCCCGGGATCTGCACATTTGGGGTAAGGATCGTGGCGAAAACATCCTCGATGGCGGGGCATATTTCTACGATACCTACGAAACAAAAGATGGTCTGTACATGTCTGTGGGCGCCCTGGAGCCGCAGTTCTTTGAGCTGCTCAGGCAGCGATTGCAACTGCCCGAGGATCTGCCGCAGTTCGGAGACGAGCATCAAGAGCGTGGCAGGCGGCTGCTAACAGAAGCTTTCCTCGCAAAAACCCAAGCGGAATGGTCACAGATCTTCGAAGATGTGGATGCTTGTGTTTATCCCGTGCTGGACTATCGAAAGGTCCATCAACACACACACAATAAGGAGCGGGAATCCTTCGAGCTGCTCGGTGAGGCAGTGGCTCCACGTCCAGCGCCGCGACTGAGTCGTACCCAGGCAAGTTGCCCAAGGCGGAAAACACCAAGCAGGAAGAACTGATCGCGGATCTGCAGCTCAAACCCGAAGAACTAAAGCAATTGTTGGAGTCGGGCGTGCTGACGTTACCAGATCGGGCAAAGCTCTAGTCTGCAGTATAACAGTTTGTATACAGAACATCCTTCCCGTTGAAAGCTGCAAAGTACCGTTTATTGTTAACAAAGCTGGCCCAAAATTTACCCAATTATTATTTTAAATAAAAGACTTTATTGTTTGTTTGTTTTCTCTTGCATTCAAAATTCGTTTATTCTCGCTCTTGCACACAGGAACACAATTTACATTTGCTAATATTTTCGCGTACAAACTATCAGTCATACAATTTGTTCATGAACAGGTTTTGGGGATCGTACTAGGGTGGGGAGTGTGATAATACAGCATAATTTAATAGAAACTATCTTATTGTTTAAATTCCGATTTGAAAAGTTCACGCAACGCTCTCTCGTTTTCGTACACGCTCTCTCTCGCTCTCGATTGAAATAATTGTGTTATACTAGCATACAGAATTAGCACAGAAATATACATATGCAACAAAAGCACCGCGCGTCAGCTTACCGTTAGTTAGTTATATTCTTCTTCTTACTTTAATACAATTAATTTATTTTATTTGTAATCCTCATATGTATGTACTGTAATGTATATGTAATGCATAAGTAAGTTATGTATGTATGTATGTTTCATGTAAATTTCACTAGTTTGACGTTTTGTTTTTGTTTTGGTTATGTTTTGGTAGTACGTTCCGTATAGTATGTATGTATATGTCCCGTGTCCCTTAGTCCCGTGTAAAGTAATTCATTGTGGAGAGTCCTTAAGTAAGTGTGTTTCGTTTAGTTTAGTTTGTTTGCCGTTGCGTATTTGTATAAATAGTAAGTCTCAGTTCTCAGTATAAAATCAGTACCATATGTTACGTTTTTTTTCAATTTGTTTTCTCTTTCTTTCCTCGTTCTCCGTTTACAATTACCGTTGTGTACAGTTGTTATTATTATTTTATTTTATTTGTTTTATGTTTTAACATTTAAAAAATATCATAATTTCTTTTAAATTTCTCTTTCTTTGCTCTGCTGCGCGTGGTGCTTTTTTTTTAATATTATTTTTACTTGATACTTGCACACCATAACATACTTACACACAGACGTACACACACACACACACACACGCACACATTTAACATACACAGTTAATCCAAATCACAGGCAATGTTTACAGTTATAGTTGTAGCACAATTGGCATATTTTTTTTTTGTAGAAACAGACGACGACGACGACAACCTATCCACACACATATATAATAAAGCGCATCAAGTGTCCCAAACATTATCCAACAAAAAGTTGGAGCAACCATTTAAACCTTATACTAGTCTTAAACCTAAACGACAGCAAATCAAATTTTTATAAGCATTTAAGTTTTAACAAAAACTCATGAAAATCTGAAGTGGTTTAGGTTTGTTTTTTTGGAATGATAACATACATATAAACTCAGTCACAGTTGCGGGCACACATGTTCGTTCTTACATTATATACTAGATCTCTTATGTATTTATGTGTCGTATGTATGTAATGTATAAAAGTTAGAAATTTGTGCTAGATGAGTGTGTTCTCTAGTATTGGCTGGTTCCATTCACTCTCACTCTCTCTTCTCTCTTTCTCTTTAGCAAAACTACTTTTATCATAAACAACCATTTGTCAATCATCATCACATCATTATACATCATTTCTTCATCATACAACGCACGCGCACAAGCATCATCCATCATATCATCTCAAGTACTCATCATCATCAAGTCTCATCATACTCAATCAACACACCTGTGAAGAAGAATATGTGCAAAGAAAAAAGAAATATATGATTATTAGCAAAATATTTACGTATGTGTGTGCGCAGGTTGGTTTTCTTTTGTTATTAACTAACTAACTTATTTTGGATAAATTGAATTTAAAAATTCTATGCATCACTTACATTTTTTGTTTACCACAGCCATAAAGTGCAAGATCCACTCCGGGCGGGGCGGGGAGAGGGCCAAGGCGAGGCGAGGCCTTTGCTCAGCTCGCTCTTCTTCAATATAGATTCAGAAGTCATCCAAAGAGTCATTCAAGAGGCAGACATTAGACATATACACCACACCATCATCATACTTCATCTTCCATCATTCTTCATCTTCATCATTCTTCATCTTCCATCATTCTTCATCTTCATACTTAATCTTCATCATATTGATTCATTCATAGCTAATATTTAGTACATATGTATTAATTTAATTAATTTTGGCAAATTCAAATTGTCTCGTTATTGTATGAGTGTGTTTTTGCTTGATATTGGTTCTAAAAGTTGTCATTTCAAAAAAATTCCATATTTAATTAAATTTTTGATATGTTGTAAGGGTTTGTTTTCAAATTTGTTGCTCTCTTTTTTTTGGACGGCTGTGCGATATTTCTCAATTGCAAAACGGAAATGTACCAATCGGTTTTTTTATTTTATTAGAATTTCTTTTTGAAATGACAACTTATTTGTTAGGAGTTTGTTCACTGAACAAAGCTCAAAAGTCGAATTCAAAGTTGAGCTTTGTTTAATGAATTTCGATATTCTAATTACATGATTTTATCTACTGTATATATTATATGTATACTACGCACAATAGTTTGCTTTTACATTCAGTTTTTTCAACACACACTTGTATGCTTTTAATTTTAATTGTAAGTGTAATGAAATGTTTTGGAAAAGATTTTAAACGGTTAGTTTTTTTTTCAGTTGATTTCTATAGGATTTTCATTTCGTTTTTCCTTTCGTTATTCATCTTCTTCTCTTTCTTTCTCGTTCACAGTCGCGTCTTTTTCGTAAGGTAGTTTCTGGTTATGTATGCGTATGCGTATGGAAGTGTAAATAAACTTACGGTACTGTACTGGTAACGGTAAGTGTCGTCGTTTTTTTTTTTTTTTTTTGTATGTTGTAACGGAACCAAGTAGGAGGCGTAGGAAGACTGAGAAACTCGTTTACATGGTATAAATTATTTAGCAAATTAATTTTTTAAAATTTAGAATAGCTTTAAAAATTAATTCGAAAATTTTGTATTGGAACTTGGAACAAAAGTTTAAGTACTTGTTGAAAGATACTTTTTTTTTACATACTATTATTATATATTAAATTTAACTGAATTTTGAATATATATGAATTTTTTATTAATTTAATAATTTAATTTTAATTTTTAATATATAAAAATGAGAATAGAATAATTTAATTTTGTAAATTTAATAAATTGAAACTACTGAAATTTATTTATCAAATAATGCTAGAATTTTGTTTATTTATTTTCTTAATTTTGTTTCGTTTGTTTCAAAAAAAAAGGGGGCCTCTTGGTTCCATTTCTAGTTTTCGTCCTATGTCGTTTATCTATGTATGTAAATTGTAATTATATATTTGTCTTTCAGCGCAGTTGTTCTTTCTCTATGCCTATATGTAAAGAAAAAATGTAAAGTACGGGGTTTTTTCTCTCGTTCTCGTTAAGTTTTTGTTATTTCTTTGTTTTTTGTTGGTATACCCTGGTCCGTTGCTCGTTGAGTTTTAGTATCTTTTGTTTATCTAATATATATATTATGTGTATATATATGTGTGTGCTGCAGGTAGTTGCTTGGTTGTTATTGCTGTTTTTTCTTTTGTTACACAATTGTTACAAAAAAATATATATAACTAAAGTCATAATGGAACTTAAGCGTCATTCGTTTGAAATTAGTCGGAGCAAAAAAATATGGTAAGTAATTTCATTAAGTTAAGTTATATTTTTTGTCTGGAGCGTAGCGACATATTGTGTGTACTGTACTTTAATCAAAAAAAATATAATTTAATTGTTTTTTAATTGGTGTATTTTGTGGGTTTTTTTTTTTGTGTATTCTTAACCGCCACGCCCCAATGCTTTGTACGTCCCTAAGTCATTTTTGTATTTCGTTTTTTTCCATTATAGTTACTAAGTTCTTTTTCACGTTTGTTTGTTTTTTTTTTTTGTTTCTTTCAGTCGTCTTTGAGTCTTACAATTGTTTTTTTCGTTTCGTTTTTTGTGTTGTAAATTTTTTTAATTCAAATCCGTTTAAAATCTTTTTTTTTCTTGTTTTTTTCCTGTTTGGTTTCGCCTTAAGACTAAATTCATTCACTAGAAAAATTCTTACGCTTACTTAGTTAATATCACACAACACACGCCAACACACGCGCGCCAAAAGAAAATGTGAGGAAGGAAAAGGGAGGAAGGAGGTTCACTTCATCCATTTCTCTTGCAATCACAAAAACCATTTGCAGAGTTTCTCTCTCTCACAGGCATTCAACAATCACAGATTCACACTAGCAATAGGGGGGATGGATCTCTATGTAGGAAGATATTTAAGGCAGTTTGTCAGACTCTCGCGCACACTGGCAGGCACTCTCAGACTTGTAGGTAGACATACAAATATACATACGCTCTCTCTCGATAGCAGTCATATAACATAATATAATATATCATCATCAACATCATCCGTCATTCATTTTATCATACTATAATCGTACATCAGATTCAGTTTCATAATCATCATAATCATCATTAGTTAATTCTCACATATCTCACACGCATTTTTTTTGTTTTTTTCTAAGGTTTTTTCGTTTAGATTACACATAATGATAAGTATTATTATTAAATCTTATAAATTAAGGGTGGGTGTTTTTTTTTTTTGTTTTTGATAGCAGCTAACTACAAGTTAATGTTTCCAGGGAAATTTTGCAATGCATTTAATGTGTTTTACCGATTTTCACACACTTAGTTTATAAGGGGGGTTTGATATAATTTCGTTTAACAACTTTTGATATCTGTTTTTTGGTTATGCTTAAAATCGGGCGGGGGGAACAACAGCCGTACCAAATAGTCTGCCCAAAAAAAAATCATAATTGTCATAATTTGCTTCTGGCCATAATAATATTAGATAGATAGATCAATAGATGGGTTAAGTCAATGGGCAGACTGTTTGGTTAATGGTTAACAAAATGGTAATCGCGCTATTTATAATAGGGTTTGGGGCGTGGAGTAGCCGTTTCTTAAAATCATTTTTTTTCGAACTTAAAATTACTTTTAGTTTTATAAACAATGTGTCTTAGCATTTACACGTTGCACAGCAACAATATATGTTATAGAATCGGACAAACAAAACTTAGCAGATAGAGAATCAGAGAGAGATTTTTTTGTATCGGACTGGACTGCAAAAATCAAAATTAAAACAAAAAATATTGATCATAATTTTTTCATCCATCGGAGGAGTGTGTGTGTCGTCCATCGGAGGAGGAGTGTATGTGTGTGGATGATGTGAATGTGGAGAATTGTTGGTACACAATCTACTTACCAGTTTGGCGGCTGCATTAACAACATTCATTCGTGTAGGGGATATAGCGGAAACATTAACCTCTAGTTAGACATTCACTGCGTGATGCTCTGGCTATTGATCTTCTTGATCTCCTTGATGGCCCACGAGCAAAGCATTTTCGTACGTTGCCCCTTGGAACGCTTGCCCTCGGACAGGAATTGTGTGATAACCACATCGTCCAGTAGTGTGTTCAAACGTGGCCCAAACGAGGTGCACAGATCGCCAATGAAACCGGCAGCGCTGGCCATCATCGAATCGGACACTTCGCCATCCTGGGCAATGCGCTTGATGAAGCCAATGATGTGCATGAGATGCGGCTCCATGTGCATCACATCGGGATGGGCTGTCTGATCGAGACCCTTGAGGCCCTGGATAATGCCAGTGTACGCCTCGAGGACACTCTCACGCAGCTCGGCAATGTACTCGTTCATGTCAAAGTTGCTGGCATCCGTCTAATACAAGAGCGGGGGTTTAAATCTACTCTTGGATAGGTTCTCAACAATTAAAGTTCTTACCTGCAAATTGGAAGCGGCACGCAGCATCTCAAGCACCACGCTCAGATACTTCAAGAAGTGACTACCAATACTGAGTGCCATATCGCCAAAGGCCGACAATATCTGCGGCTTGACAGTGCGATGCAGCGTGGGCTCCGCCAAATTGGTCATCATCACGGACATAATCTCATCGCAATAGGGCACCATTTGCTCCTTGAGGGCGCGGCAAATGTCGCCGGTGAGGCCGACAGTGGCACAGCATACCTGATACTCCTGATGGTTCTTCAAGCCCATGATCAGCACATCCTTGAAGGCCGGCATGTACTTGGCAAACTGCACGCCCAAGAGCTCCACCAATGTGGAGACGGCCATGAAGGCATCCTCCTGCACACCGCCCGATTTGCCGGCACTCGAATTGAACATTGTGAGCAGAGCACTCATAATGGCATCGGAAATCTGTGGAGCATCCTGTTCGTGCACCTTGCGCAACACACTCTGCAGCGTGGCACACAGCAGCGACTGCAGATCGTTGAACTGATGGCGATCGCTGTGATTGCTGATGTGCGACTCCATCTGCATGACCTGATTCAAACGCTCCAGAATCACAATGGTAGTGCGCTGCACCACCAGATAGCAATCGAGGGGCGAATTCTTAATCATATCCATGAGCGCTTCATAGGCAGCGCCACGCAAATTGGCCTGGGCCCCGTCCGAACGATCGGTGGTCTCCAGCAGTTGAGTGATAATGAACTCAAAGTACGGCGACAGTGCGTACGTCTCGGGTGTCTCACGCTCCCCTGTGGAGGCGGCATCGTAGGCGGCATCGGAGAGGCCAATGAATGCCCAGCACACATTGGCGGCCACACGGGGCTCCGATTTCAAGCTCTTCACAAAGCACTCCAGCAGCGGCTGCAGATAGGTCTTGTCAATGGCAGACTCTGGAATAATCTGCAGAAAAGAGAGAGTTTAAGTTGGATTACACAACTTATTTGGGCTTACTATAACTTACATCGCAAATGCGTCCAAAGGTCCAGGCTGTGGTATCACGCACAATGACATTCGTATCGTACATCAGACGTATCAGCGTGGGCATGGCCTGCTCCACCAGCGGCTTCAGAGTGTTGGTCTCCAATCCATTGAGCACAGAGCCAAAGGTCATGACCGCGGCATCGCGGAAGCGCCAGTTGGGCGACTCAATGTTCTCCTTGATGAACGGCAAGACATGGGGCACTATCTCATCCTCGCAACAGGTGGCCAGCACCATCAGACACACGGACGAGGCCTTGGCCGGACTCCAGGTATCCTCATCATCGCACTCGTCCTGCTTGGTTAGCTTTTCGACCAGCACGGGCGTAAGGAATTGCAGGGCACCGCGAGCATAGTGCTTGGACACACGCGCTGGGGCACGTCCCTGATCGGTAGCCTCCTGGCTCTCAATGGCCAGATCAATCTCCTCATCGCAAACGTTCGACCAGAACTCAATGCCCTGCAGGGCAATAGCATCATTCTCCGCCTTCATGGCCTCCAGCGTGATGGGGAAGAGTGCCTGGGCCATGTACGGCTCCATGAACTGATAGTACAGTGTCATAATCTTCACCAAACACTGAAGAGCGGCCACACAGATCTGGGTGTCCGTGGACTGGGTGGCCTCGCAGACCACCTCCATGATGAAGTTTCGCTCCACATCCTTCTCAAAATTGGCCTTGGTGAACTCCAGCGAATTGTGCAGAGCCGTGGTGGCAGCCAGACGAACATGGTTGCTGGGCTCCACTTTGCGCATGCCATGAATGATGGCCGTGAGCACCTGATTGGATTGATTCTCCATCACGCCATAGCGTATGTCCTGGCATATGTAGCCAATGGCCTCCAGTGCCGACTCACGATGCATTTCGCTCGATCCCTCGCTGACCACCTTGTTCACCAGGGTCTGAATGACCATGCCCCAGCGATTGATGGGCAGCTCTATCACCGCCACATAGGCCACGCACTGTGCGGCACAAGATGGACGCGTATTCTCCGTACCCAAAGCATTTAGAATCTGTGAATAAACAAATGCGTTGGTGGGTAATCTATTGCGGGTTTGGAATCTTTCTGCACTTACATTATTCTTGATCAGTTCACGAATCTCATTGGGGAACTGATGCCAACGCTCCTGATGCTGTTGCCGTACATTCTCGTCCTTGCTGGTCAAGTGATTCTTTAGCTGCAGGCCGGCGGCCATGCGTGCCACAGCGCTGTTTGTGGTATTGACAAGAATCTCCGACAATGCCTTAAGGAACTCGGGCAAACTGCTGGCCGCTGCCTGCTCCAAAAAGTTCTTCGCCGACAGTAGTTCATTTTTGTCTAAATAAATGGTTGTGAGGTTTTAGTGTTATGTTCGATCTAGGGCTTCCCGCAAAGCATTCTCCCTCTCAGACTTTATCAGCAACCGGAAGAACTGGTTGTGGGACTTATCGGGGTAGTAGGCAACAACAACAACAAAAACTGTTTCCCCCCACCAGTGCACACATGCACAAATATATGTATGTATAAGATATATATAACAAGCGAAACCTTTTGCATGACGCAAGTTTTGAAGTCTTGAAGATGGGGAGGGACGTCTCTGTGTAGGATCTGCCCCGTACCCTATCCCTGTTTTGAGGTTAGGTTCGTGGCAATTTATAAATCCTTAATCATTGTATGTACTCACACATACATACATACATTCAGTGCTTGTGTGCATGGGTGTATGGGTGTATGCGTGTGCACCTAGCAACGAAACATATGCTAACCGACCCACACGTATTGCAACCCTGCGCAACATACAACGAGCGGCGCGCGCGTCCCTCCCGCCAAACGACAGCAGCAGACAACCCAAAAAAAATGGCCCTGACAGGCAGCACCTATACTCATGGAAAATTTATGCCCAAAAAAGGGGTTGGGGTTGGGATGCAGCAACACTCACCTGGCGACACTGTCTTCTCCAGAATAGCAATCAATTGCAGCGTTATATCGGAAGTCATATTGCGTTTTTTTTTTGTTTTTTTTTTATTACTTTCTATTTCGTGCAGACGTCTCGAAGAGGCCAGGCGGACGGGGGGGATGTCAGTATATGTGTATGTGTGTGTGTGTGTCTGTGAGTGCAGGAATTTTGCGTAATTTTTTTGACAATTGTCCGAGAGCAACTGTAAAAAGAATAAAATTACGAAATTATATAGCAACACAAACGACTGGGGCAGGGGGGGAAGGTTGCAACACCTTGAACGTCAGCGAATTGATTTTTTTCGCTTTCAGCTAGCTCTACACGAAACACGCACACACGCAGTAAAAACTCACTTCTGCTGTTGCTTTTTGCGATTCACCTTTGTCTCTACTGCTTGCTGGCAAACCTTCCACACCTGTCAGATAAACGCGCGGAATGCCAGGCCAACTTTATAATTTCACTTACCTAGGATTGTATTTATTAAACGGTCAAGTTGGGATTAATATGGCTAGAATGCCTTTTTATATGGCTGCCTTAAAACGAATTGAAAGCGAAACAGGCCGGTTCTGATTAATTCCACACACATGTGAAGCCTCGCAATGGTTGGCAACTCTGTACGGCCGGATTGGCAGTTGTGTTTGAATTCCAAGCGAAAATTAACAAAAACTCATGAAACACAAAAATGTACAAATACAATATTTTTTCAACCAATTCTATGCTTGTTTTCTTTTTGTTAAATACATTTTTTTTAAATAAAACAAATTCATACGCGATGTATATCGATATTGATATCGTAAAAAACGATACATCGAATTCCATTTGAAAAATCCTAGGTGGCAACGCCTGTAGCAGTGCTGACGTTCGGGCCCCAAAAAAGAGGAAACGTAGTTGGAAAAGTTAAAAAACAGAAATATTCGACAAAAACACACGGCAATCAACGCAAAAACAGTTGCTGCTCTTGCCCACCCCCCATCTGTGTGTGTGTTTGTGTGCAAAGTTTATTCATCTGCCACAGCACTGTGCATAGATATCGTCTGAAATCTCTGGAAACAAGTCGCCAGCACACCGAAGATGATCCTGCATTCAGGTCCGCCACGGGTCCTGTCCCCGCTCCTATCGCGCTGCTCCTGCTGTCCACGCTCTTGACACTGGGCGGCGCCTTCTATTTGCCTGGCCTTGCACCGGTTAACTTTTGCAAGAAAACCGATGTGTCCACCACATGCAAGGTATGTAACCATACACTAACCCTCTGTCCGCTCTGTTTCCATGTCCGTCTTCGTCTCCGTGTCCATGTGCGTGTATGTGTTTCTGTTTCATGCCTTAACAATTAGCAAACGGGGCAGTGCAACGCTGATAAAATTCAACTAATGGTTGTGCGGAAAAGCGGAAGCATACTGATAAGGTACCCCAGCATTTGTGGCTGCCGACTGCTGGGCTGTCGACTGCTGGCTGCTGACGTTGACTCCTACGTTTGTTGGTTCAGTTGGGCCAAGATACCATTATGATGATCTAGACCTTATTTGTACTGTCTTATGCGCTTGTTAATCGTCGTTTTGTGCGCGCTCTCAAACAATAGTTTGCAGATAAAACAGCCAGCGCTCCCCAGATAACATTCAATTGAAACTGTCGTAAAATTTATCAATTGCCTCACGGACATATTCCTGATTGATGATTTCTTCTAAACCTCTTACAGTCGGATGTTATCTTATATGTTAACCGCCTGAATACTGAGGAATCGGTCATACCCTATGAATATCATCATTTTGATTTCTGTCTGGGCAAAGAGGAGAACTCACCAGTGGAGAATCTCGGACAGGTGGTATTTGGCGAGCGCATACGGCCGGGTCCATACAAAATCCAGTTCCTGGAGAATCAGCAATGCGCTGTGGTAAGTCGAAGAACACGAAAACACACTTTTGGCAAGGCAAACTCTGATTTTGTGTTTAATGTAGGCCTGCACCAAGGAGTACAAGGGTGGAGATCCCATCAGCAATCGTCGCATGATGGTCCTGAAGAAGGGCATCAGTTTGAACTATCAGCATCATTGGATTGTGGACAATATGCCGGTGACCTGGTGCTATCCGTTGGAGAATGGCAAACAATACTGCGGCACTGGCTTCCCCATGGGCTGTCTCGTGCGCACCGATGGCGAGGGCTGTCCCATCAACTCTATCTACAATCAGCCCATGCATTACTATCCCTTCAATCATGTGGATCTGGAGATCACCTATCACAGTGGACAGCTTGAGGACTGGGGCATTGGCTTTGGCAACAGTGGACGCATTATCTCGGTAAAGGTTACACCCAAATCGATCAAACACACCGATCCCAAGGCACCCAACTGCCTGAGCGCCGAGCCACTGGCCATAAGTGAGACCTCACTGAAGACCGGCGAGCAGCTGAACATTGTCTACACGTACAGCGTCAAGTTTGTGAAGAACGATGCCATCAAGTGGTCGTCGCGTTGGGATTACATACTAGAGTCCATGCCCCACACGAATATCCAGTGGTTCTCCATTCTCAACTCGCTGGTGATTGTGCTCTTCCTGAGCGGCATGGTGGCCATGATAATGCTGCGCACTCTGCACAAGGATATTGCCAGATACAATCAAATGGACAGTGGAGAGGATGCCCAGGAGGAGTTTGGCTGGAAGCTGGTCCATGGCGATGTCTTTAGGCCGCCACGCAAGGGCATGTTATTGTCCGTATTTCTGGGCTCTGGCATTCAGGTGCTTGTCATGTCCATGATCACCTTGGCCTTTGCCTGCTTGGGCTTCTTGTCGCCGGCCAATCGCGGCGCTTTGATGACCTGCTCCATGGTTCTGTTCGTTTCGCTGGGCACACCCGCTGGCTATGTTTCGGCGCGCATTTATAAGAGTTTTGGTGGCCTCAAGTGGAAGAGTAATGTCATTCTTACATCGATTGTGTGCCCCGGGTGAGTAGTGGCTGATATATTCTATTGCTTTCGGCTTACTTATCTTTGATTAATATTACAGTGTGGTCTTCTCGCTGTTCTTTGTGATGAATCTGGTGCTGTGGTTTGAGAATAGCTCGGGTGCTGTGCCATTTAGCACATTGATTGCTCTGCTGGCTCTGTGGTTTGGCGTCTCAGTGCCGCTGACATTTGTTGGTGCTTACTTTGGTTTCCGCAAGCGCGTAAGTAGCTCATGGGGCAACATAAACTTGGATTCTAGTTAATTCTATGTATTTTGTAGGCCCTGGAGCATCCGGTGCGCACCAATCAGATACCACGACAAATACCCGATCAATCGATTTACACACAACCAATACCCGGCATCGTTATGGGCGGCGTGCTGCCCTTTGGCTGCATTTTCATACAGCTTTTCTTTATACTGAGTTCGCTGTGGTCCAGCCAGATGTACTATATGTTTGGTTTCCTCTTTCTGGTCTTTCTCATACTGGTCATCACGTGCTCGGAGACAACCATTTTGCTGTGCTACTTCCATCTATGTGCCGAGGACTATCACTGGTGGTGGCGCTCCTTCCTGACATCGGGCTTCACGGCTGTCTATCTGTTCATCTACTGCTGTCACTACTTCATCACGAAGCTCTCGATCAAGGATAGCGCCTCGACGTTCCTGTACTTTGGCTACACAGCCATTATGGTATTCCTATTCTTTTTGCTAACGGGCACAATTGGTTTCTTTGCGTGCTTCTGGTTCATACGCAAGATCTACAGTGTGGTCAAGGTGGACTAAATGCAAGTGTAAGCGAATGGACAGCGAGTATAAAGCAGAGCGGTGGACAAGAATTGTGTGTGCAAATGTATTTTTGTATTTGAGTAGCCACAAATTTTACACTTAAGCCTAATGTGTGTGCGTGTGTGTGATTTCTGCGCTGTGCGCTCCCCAGCAGCATGCCGACAGTTTTCTGTTTATTATATACATATATTTATGATTGATACATATATTTGTGTACCACCATCCCCCTGTAGAGAGGAACCGAAGCGCGCAATAATCTTTAAGTAAAACATAAAAATTATGATGAAGATCTAAATGATGGAGTGAACCCAACATTTATTGTATAGTTTTCCACCACTTTCTGTTAAACTTTAGGCAACAAGTTTAGCCATGTCCAATTGTAAACCCCCACACAAAACGATCGATTCCAAAAATTGTATTCAATTTCGTACTTTTAGAGAAGACTTTTCATTCAAAGCGAACTTCAACCCATAAGAAAGTACTACAAATATGCCGCAAATTCTATAAAAGTACTTTAAATCATATTGAAAAATATTTCTACATTATTTCTATTTGTGTAATATCAAAGCCTAACAACTGTAATTAGTGGCTCGTCTTAACTATAATTCGAGCAGTTTGGAATTCAAGTGTGTGTAATATTTTTTAAATACTTTAGTTTAAACTATTTAAATCTAACTTGCGACTAAAGAATAAACAAAAATATATAAATTATAAAATGGAACCCTCGCCCTAGCGCGCATCTCTTTTTTTTTTTGTTCGTTGTCCAACCCTTGACCAAAAACCCTTCTATGGCTTCTGGGCAAGCTCTCTGTGGCACACTCAGTGTGCGAGCAGACATTTCCAGCTCAGAGTTTGGCCATGTCAGAGACTGTGGACAGCGATGTGGATGAATACGATGAGCTATCGGAGCTGCGACAACGCCAGAAACTTCCCCAAACTCAACCCTCAGTGGATGTACGTATCATAATAATATTTCAAACCCCCCAAAGGACTCATTCTGTTTTCTGCTTTTCGGTTACTTCCAGGAGGCCTTTGATTTGGATGATTTGCTGCCAACCATTGGGGAATTTGGCAAATATCAGAAGCTTTTGGTCTTTGGCATTTGTCTGCCTGCCTGCATTCCTTGTGGCTTTTGTGCCTTCAATCAGCTGTTTATGGCTGATACTCCGGATGACTATTGGTGTCGCATACCCGAATTGCTGGACATGCAGCTGGAGCAGCGTAAATATTTGGCCATACCCAAGGAACTGGTGAGTGAGTGGGTGAATGGAGTGCAGCCATATGAGTGCCAAAGGTTGACTATCAAGCACTCATTGATTGTGCGTTTGTCGTGTGACAAAATGTCGATACGAGGGTGGTTCGATGAGTAATCAAATGTTCAAATAAAGATGATGAAATGGGGGCAAACAGTGAAGGCGACTTCTGGGTGTTCTTTACTAACTTTTCTTGTTATTTTAAAGGAAAACGATGAACTGGTCTACAGCAAATGCCATACATACGGTGTTAATTGGACGCAACTGCTCGAATCACTGGAAGATGAGGCTGACCTGACCACACTGGAGCCGAACAGCACTTGGCCGGTGGTTAAATGCAGTCAGGGCTGGGAATATAATACCACCAATGTGTGGTCCTCGATTGTGATTGATGTGCGCAGCACAGAACCCAATACCCAGACTCAATTCACACATTAAACACATCATTTAGGCAGCAGCTTGAAAACATTTCCCCAAGCATAAAAGCCCAAGCCATTAACCAACACTTAAACCAGTGCTAATCGAAAGTTTATCGACAGTTTGATTTGGTGTGCGATCAGGATATATATCCAACAATTGGCCTGGCAGCACTCAACACCGGCGGACCTGTGGGTGTTTATCTGTTTGGATTGCTCAATGATCGTGCGGGGAGGAGACTGTCGTACTTTAGCTGCTTGGCCACTTTGCTGGCGGGCAGCTTGATGACTTCGCTGAGCAAGGACTTTTGGACTTGGGCTGGCAGTCGCGTCATTGTGGGGCTGACCATACCGGCTGTCTATCAGATACCCTTCATTATATGTAAGTGCAGGCAGGCGTAGCTCTATTTCAGCTAAAAGTTTATCCATCTTACAGCTCTGGAGTTGGTGGGTGAGAACTATCGTTCCTTTGTCACTGTGATGACCTGCACCTTCTACACTTCGGGCATTATGCTGCTGTCGGTGGTCACGTATCTGGAGCGGGATTGGGTGCGCCTCTCCTACATTACCTCGCTGCCCTTCTATGCCTATTTTCTGTACATGTTTGTAATGCCGGAATCACCGCGTTGGCTGCTCATGCGTGGCCGCCTGGAAGAGGCGCTCAAGATACTCGAACGCATGGCCACAGTGAATGGACGACAATTTCCGGAGGCAGTGCACAGCAAGCTGGAGGCACAAATACGTCGCGACAAGCTCAAGAAGGAGAAGAAAAAGGTGGCCAATGTGGGTCTGCGGGATCTCTGTCGTACGCCCAATATGCGTTTGAAAACCATACTGATTACGCTGAGTTGGTTTGCCAATGAGACGGTCTATTTGGGGCTCAGCTACTACGGACCCTCGCTGGGCACCAATCAGTATGTGAGCTTCTTTCTGTCCGCTGTGGTGGAGCTGCCTAGCTACCTCTGCTGTTGGTACTTTATGGACACCTGGGGCAGACGTTGGCCACTAAGTTTATCCATGATATTGGGGTAAGTTTTTCAGTTTTATATTCTATAATTATAGCTACTAATGTACGACATTCTCTAATCAGCGGTGTGGCATGTGTCATCACGGTGATGCTGCCCGATGAGGCTGTCGATGAGACGCTTTATCTGTATTTGGTATCCAAGGCGCTGCTCTCGGCCTCGTTTCTAATCATCTATCCATTTGCTGGCGAACTGTATCCCACACAAGTGCGTGGCATAGGCATTGGTGCTTCCAGCTATATCGGTGGATTGGGTCTCATTGTCATACCCTTTGTGACCTATTTGGGCAAGGAGAACCTCAAGCTACCGCTGGTTATCATGGGTTTTGTTTCCATGCTGGGCGGCATGACGGGCCTTCGGTTGCCGGAGACCCTACATCATCGTCTGCCGCAGACCATTGAGGAGGGCGAAGAGTTTGGCAAGGATTGGCAGCTCAAGGATTGCTGCAGATGCGCTCAAAAGCAGTAAGTCTTACCTATAGAGGGGCAATATATACCATTTGAAACTAATATTTGCATAATCTTTCCAGGATTGTGCTCTCGCAACCCACATCGTATGAGAATCTGGATGTTTTGGGTGGTTCATCCAACACTGCGTCCGAGGCGGAAGTGGAATTGGAACTGCGTGACAATCGACGTGTACGCCAGCAGGCGCCCATGAGTTCGATTGATGAGCGTACGCCATTGGATGGCACGAGCATGGGCAGTGCAAGCGGAAGTCGACCCATTCATCGGCCATCTATGAAGCGTTTGGTGCGTCAGATGAGCATTATGGATACACAGCGAACCAATGATGGCACCATGCAGCTAACTCATTGGATTTAGGGAGCAACTTTGGAGTTTTCATTAAGATAACACAGATTTAATACTGATATAGAACAGAATATAAATATACATATGTCAGTATACTTTCCCTTAAGCTATAAGAATATTAAGTTAAATTGTGGCAGTTAATTTATTAATCACATGGGTTCAGAGCTGTATCGCCAGGAGTTTTGATTTGTATCTTTAGAATGGTATGTATATTCATTTCTATATAAAAGCCATATAAGCCATATAAACACATACATGTTTTAGCATAAGAATACAATACAGAAATACTTCTTTAATTCCGTGTGTAATCTTAACAGTTTTCGAATATGAATAGAAACTATATACCAGCAAAGATATACATAGATATCTATGAAAACTTAACTAACTATATAAATATTATTACTATGAGTTACTATAAAACAATATATATGTATGTATCATGCCATATAAGAACACTACACGCAGCTCTATAATATGTAGAAACGGGCATAATGCCACTTTATAGCAGTTAATTCAACTGTATGTCAGCGAACAAAATTTTTGAGTAACGGTATACTCTAATTTATAAATCCTTAAAAAAACTTACCATAATCAAAAGAAACAAAAATGCTTATTTATGTAGAAACGCATATGCACAATATCTGCTAGTTTGCAATTAAATGTGTGTTTTTTTTTTCATATATTAACAAATAAAACCCCTATAAACTTATTTATAATAGTATAACAAAACTAAAAGGAACACTTGGATACCAACGCTGGATTATGTTATTCGATAGAGAATAAAACAGAACACTTCCTTAAGTTCAATATCACTAGTAGAACTTAAATTAAAACAACGAAACATTACCATGATTCGAATTCGATAAAAAAAAGGTACTAAGTGCCCGAAGATAATTGCCATATTTACGGATATTCTACGTGTATATCCCCATAAACCATTTCCCATATGGAATATCAATATTAACTTTAATTGTAGAGCATTGCTATTAGCTGTAAGTACTTTAAACAAAGCACTAAAAACATAAACAAACAACAATAACGAGAGGAAAAGTATAAAATCAAAAAAAAATTAATTCCTCAAACATATCCGGTAAAATAAATAAATATATATGAGACAGAGCGCATTACTGTAACATTACATATACATATCTCTATGATACATATACATGCATACATACATACATATATCTTATATACAATGGGGGATTTCTCAATCAATTGCAAATTGATTTATGCATTTATTCACGCAATTATGCAATTAATTGTTGTCAAACAAAAAGAAAGAAAAAAACTTGTTTATGGAGGAATGCGAAAAATTGCTGGGACGTACGTACGTACGTGTGTACACTGCTAGCGGTCACTGTCAGCAGCCATAGGAAGTGCAAGGCCAATCAAGGGTATTATGCCCGGTAATTGTTCAGAGTTTTTGGGATTGATTCATACGGCTCTCACGGGTTGTCTAAGCCATAAATAATATTTATTAAATATATATATCTACACTACATTTATTTCTATATGCTATATATATTTAAGGCATAATCTTCTGCAAGAGTTTGGGCAAATAAAAATGTTAAAGCACTTAGGTTTGATTTATTTACAGCAGCTTTCAGTTCTTTACAGGAAAAAATTCTTTTAAAAATACACTTAGTTTTAAAAATATTAAGCTGTAGCTTGTTAGCCACATAAATGCATTCATTATCTATCAATCTATATACCAATAACTACAATTATAATCATGAAACATATACATATTTGTGGTTTCTGCACCCATTACTCATGATTTTTTCCCTCAGTTTTCAGCCCAAAAATGTATGAAAATATGTCAGAAAAATATACGAAAATATGTCAAAAAAAGTGTATGAAAATATGTCCGAAAAATGTGCGAAAATATGTCAGAAAAATGTATGAAAATATGTTAGAAAAAGTATCAAAATATTTCAAAAAAATACATGAAAATATTTTAGACAAATCTACATAAATATGTCAAAAAAATGTACGAAAATTTGTCAGACAAATGTATGAAAATATGTCAGAAAAATGTATAAAATATGTCAGAAAAATCTACGAAAATATGTCAGAAAAATGTATGAAAATATGTCCGAAAAATATGCGAAAATATGTCCGAAAAATGTGCGAAAATATGTCATAAAAATGTATGAAAATATGTCAGAAAAATGTATGAAAATCTGTCCGAAAAATGTACGAAAATATGTCCAAAACATATCTATGACAAAAAGGTATATGTCATAATTTTAACTGTCAAAAATGTAGCTAGCAAAATTTTAACTTTAGGTCCCATTTGTTAGAATGGGTGATGAAAATTTAACCTTTGGCCTTGCACCCCTACGCTCTGTGTTTCGATGCTCGACCAATTTATTGGACCTCAACCATGACACTATGCTGCGTGTGTACGACTATCTGTCCGATCTGACGGATAAGGTGCGTCTGGCCAGCACAGCGCCAAAGTTGCGGGAGGCCTTTAGAATTTGGGCCCGTAAGCAGCGGCATACACTCAATGTGGAGGATCTGGAGACAATGAAGCTGAAGGAGATGATTGATTTCTTTACGCTGGCGGGGCCATTTATCAAGGTGCTGCAGGTGGACTGTACCTGGAACGAGAAGGAGTCACTGCTGGTGGAATTTATAGCGGAGTATTGCAAGAATCTTGAGGAGATTTACTATACAAATGTCACGGATGACTTTCATTATCGCATAATTATGGCAAGGATGAAGCATCTTAAACGCATCACCATCGACTGTGTGGATGCGGAGGATGTGCTGAGCTTCGATTTGTATGCCAATCGGGGATTGGAGTACTTTGAGCTGATCAATGGGTGTTATACGGGTGGGTATGGCAACACATTCCGCCCAGAATCCTTCCTTTAGTGTTGTCTTTCCCCAGGCAAATATCTCTGCGGTTTCCCCAAGCTTCATACTCTAATCTTGCGCGATTGTTTGCTCTGGAACTCTGGAGAGTTTGGCATACCATTGAGATCCTTGCGTATCCTGAACTTGGATGACTGCTGCTTTGAGGTAATGAACGAGAGTCTCTATCAGAAGATAGCCGATTGCTGTGTGAACCTCGAGGAGCTACACTTCTCCGGCTGTGACTCACACTTTGAGGTGATTGCGCAGCTGCCCAAGCTCAAGCGTTGTACACTCAAGACCTGGGTAACCTCCAATGAGCTGAATATTGGCTTTCTCAATACCCTGGCCGAGCAGCGGGGCAATAAGCTTACACATTTGCATTTATCCGGACAGTTTGATATCACCAATGAGCATGCCCGTGCCCTGGGGCTGTTGCATTCGCTGCTGGAGCTGCGCTGGAGCAATAATGATATACTAGAGGATGATCACTTTAAGTTCTTCAATGATTTGGGTCTGCTGGAGTCCTTTGGCGTGTCCTCGTGCGGTCGTGTCACGGACATTGGTCTAATGCGATTGCTGCGTAAGTGCGCGAAGCTCAAGCTGTTGGAACTCAAGGAATGCGATCAGATTACCAATGAGTTTGTGCTCAATGCTATAGCGTGTCTGGCCAAACCCACGCCAGGTCGCCATTTGGTCATCAATGTGCTGGGCACCAAGATCAAGGAGAGTCTACTCACGGTGTGTACTAGTCATAGTTTGTCATAGTTTTTTCTACCTATTGTCATCTATCTTTTGCCTTACAGACCATCGATTATCTGGCGCCCTTGAACAATGTAAAACTGAACTTTGTCTGTGAATGAAAACCAAAAACAAAAACGAGACAATGGCATCCCTCTAGAGTTAGTCATGTGCTGCACAAGGAAGTGCTCTGGACACAATATTTATGATCAGCATGTGGGTTCCATTTAGCAGTGGGCATAATTGCTGCTGGGCACTTGAATAACAATAAATAGAAATCCAAAATCGGTATTAAAACAATCCCCTACGATATTTGATACATTTCGTTTTGGTTTGTGGATTCAATTCGATTTTGCTGGCAATAAATTTCGCATTCAATTGTTGAACTTTTGCTGCTCTGTGTGCTTCGATGATGTCTGTGTTAGCAGCAGCAGGAAGCATAGAGCCCCTACAGACACAGACACCGATCAGATCAGATCGAACGAGCGACCAGTTGTATTGGCTAGATCATGCTACCAATAATACTCACCTGTGGCTAGTTCAGTCTGGTTAGTCATCCAATCTGTCTCCCTCTCTCTCTCTGTGCAACTTGCCTTGCGTGCTTCCACATTGTTGCTGCTGACCGTCTCCACAGCTTTGACCTCGAGTTGCTCCTTAAATGGTTGTCGGCAGCAATCGCTTTGACTCTCTGATCTGCAGGGGGTACGAGGGTGAACATTGTGCCTTGACATGTTCAGGTGCAACAGCGTGGCAGCTAACTGACTAATTAGTTGTACTTTAACTGGTCCACAAATATCTCGTGACATTTTGTGTGGGGGGGCCATTGGTGGCATCTTCGATCCGCAAAACCATCTTTGCTCGATCCATTTTTGGGAGAGTTTGCATGAGTAGAGGAAATTAAGCGAGCGAGGGTCTATAAGGAGGGTTTCCTAGATAGTATAGTCTTGTCGAAGCGTGTCCAATCACGCCTGTGAATTATTTAAAAATCTGATGCTGCTGCTGCTATTTCATAAGAGAGAGACAAGCCTTAAAATTGTTGCCCCCTCCTGATGATAATGGCCATAGAAATTCGTGTTTGTCGTTTTGTTGTCTGTCTCTCAGTTGTAGTCTCCTCTGTTGTAGTTGTTGTTGCTGTTGTTGTTGTTGTTGTTGTTTTGGGGTGGGGGAAGGCCTTGCGATTATGGGAAATGGCTTTTTGCTATCTCGCTTAGCACACACACCTCACAAAATGGATGAACTTTTGGTGTCGCCTAGAGTAAGTCGCTTGAGAAGAACCTCCCAAAAAGCGGGGGGCGGTAATCTCTCTTCGTTATGATGGTTATTTCGCGATGAGTAGAAAGGTATAGCCAGTAAAAGTGCACTAAATGCATCCATAGGGAGAGAGGTATAAACTTGGTTTTGGTCACACATTTTTAAACATAATTGATTTTGGTTGGGACATTATCATAAAGCCCCAAGGGAGATATTTATCTGCTTTATTAGCTTTTGAGGTTTTTTTTTAGGAATACAAAAGCCCAATGGAGATTCCCGCTCTATTAGTTTCAGTGTTTTTTGTTTAGAAAAGAAAACGAAGACTTTCCATTTTTGGCATTTTTTTTTTTTTTTTTGATTTGGTGGATTTTTGTATTAATTTCTTAATTAAACGCCCGCAATATATGGCCTTCGAAGTATGTAAATTTATAAGGATCCACCATGCATGGAACTTTAATATTAAAATATCATAAAAACTAAAAAAAATTATTAAAAAATATTCCAAAAATGTTGAACTTTTAAGGCAATTTATTTAAAAGAAATTTTAAGTTAAAATTTATGTATTTCCCATAGTATTAATAAATATTTTTCTCGATATTTTTTAAAAGAACGAAAAATTAAAAATTTATTAAAATTATTCTAATGCTTATCACTGAGAAGTGTCTAAAGTATTTTCATAGTGCAAAGAGAAATAAGAAATTTTGCTAAATTTGATTACGACTTTTACTTTCATTTACGCTATTTAAAAATATTTATTTTCCATGTAAAAATAGCTTAAATTTTATTTACAAAAATTTAATTTAGTGTTTAATATTTTGAGTGTTTTATTCCATATCCTAACCCTGCTCTAACTTTGTTTATTTTTCCACCTACATAATCTCCTTAAGCATGTTCCAAACAAAATCTCTTAATTTCTTTAATTTTCGTCTAACATTTATTGGCGCTGCTCAGCAAAAATCAAAAAAAGAAATAAATGTTTATGAGACACCCCCACAAGCAGCAGCTCTGCACTCCATCCACTCCACTCCAGCACATGCAGTGAACGACCCACTTTGTTTTGTATTCGGCAAATTATTTTGTGGCACGCCACATGCTGCAACAAGCAACAGCAACAGGCAGCAACAACACTAACAACTGCCACTAAGAGTTGCCAACATTAATTTAATATTAAAATTACAATATTTTTCGTTTCTTTTTATACCCGTACTCGAAGAGTAATAGGGTATATTGTATTTGTGCTAAAAGTGGATGTGCGTAACACACAGAAGGAGGCGTTTCCGACCCCATAAAGTATATATATTCTTGATCAGCATCAATAGCCGAGTCGATATAGCCCTGTCTGTCCGTCCGTCTGTCCGTCTGTCCGTCCGTCCGTCCGTCCGTCCGTCCGTCTTGTTTGTCGCCCATTGCTCGAAGGCTATTAGAGCTAGAGCAACCAAACTTTTATCCAGTCTGATGTGATATCTCACTCCTAAAAAGTGTTTCAAAATTTCGCCCCGCCCACTTCCGCCCCCACAAAGGGCGCACATCTGTGGCGTCCACAATTTTGAAGATAGCAGAAAACGAAAAATGCAGAATCATAGAGAAAGACCATATCTATCAGGGGCCCAAATCTGAATCGGATCGGATCATTAATATAGCCACAATAGAGGCAAATATACGAAAAAACTTCGCTCCCTCTCTTTCGCACTCACACAAAATCGAGTCGATTTGGTTTTCGTAAATATGAACGCCTGGATCTCAGAGACTATAAGAGCTAGAGCAACCAAACTTTTTGCCCAGACTCCTGTAATACCGAACCTGAACAAGTGTATTTCAAAATTTCGCCCCGCCCCCTTCCGCCCCCACAAAAGACGAAAATCCACAATTTTGAAGATAGAAAAAACCAAAAATGCAGTATCAAAGGAAATGATCATATCTACCAGATTCCCGAATTTGGTTCAGATCGGATCATTATTGTAGCCACAATGATCAAATGAATTTTCCGCAGCGGGAATACCCCGCTGTTGTGTTTCCCCTCGCCATATTGCTGTGTAAGTCATTTATTGGGGTTGATTGTTGCTTCAGCTTCTCTCACACACACACTCACGCTCAAACATGCTGCCTCGTGCAGTGTACGTGTGTTGTTGTGAGAACTGATGTAGATGATGTAGATGTAGATGTCGATGACAGATGTAGCAAAAAAAATGTAAAATGTAAAAACTGATAAAACATTTTTAAAATTCCACATAAATCACTGAGTACGGGTATAAAAGTAGAGTCGCGTTCGAAGCGACTCCATACGTTCTCTCTCGTTTCTTCTATTTTGGTATTCCTTTTGTTGTTTTAATTGTTGTTGTTGTTTGGGCAGATCCAAATGCATTTATATGATTCTTCGGAGATGTTTTCATGCACGACTTTGGGGGACTTGTCGATGGATTGTTGCATGGCTGCTGCTGTTGCTGTTGTTGCTGTTGCTGCTGTTGCTGCTGTGGCACTGCTGCTGTTGTTGTTGTTCCACTGCTGCTGCTGTTGCTGCTGCTGTTGTTGCTGCTGCACTACTGCTGTTGCTGTTGTTGCTGCTTCTGCTGCTGCTGTGGCACTGCTGCTGTTGTTGTTGTTCCACTGCTGCTGCTGTGCTGCTGCTTTTGCTGTTCCACTGCTGCTGTTGTTCCACTGCTGCTGCTGCTGTTGCTGCTGCTGCTCCTTCTGATCATGATGATGTTGCTGCTGCTGATGATGATGGTATATGGTGATGCAAAAGTTAATTTGCAAGATGCACACTCCCTAGTTCTGCCTTTTTGGAGCTGAACTTTTTCGTTTCTGGGGGAGAAGCAGAATGATTGGCACATTAGCAACAAATTGTTAGTACATCTTATTTAAGCCGTTTAATTAATTCCGCGCATTCTGAATAGCCAAACAAAAAAAAACAACTAAACAAAAATACAATAAAAGAATCGAAAAGAAGTTTGAATTAAGCATTTGTTGTGGGTTATATAGCGACTATGGGGATTACCTTTTAATCATAAATAGAATGCTGGTAAAGAGAGTTAAATAATACATGTGTTCGTCAGATTAAGAACTTTATATATAGAGAATATAGAGAACATTATATATAGACTCTACAGTATAGAGTTTACTTATACATACATTTTGCGGGATGATAAAGAACTTATCTTAAGAAAGAACTATAAATACATATAGTATATAGTTGGCATATATGTATACTGTTGATGGATATAGTTTGTCAATTAATCATTAGATAATATAGAAACCTGTATTATACCTGTACTATATAGTATACCTGTATCAATCATATATTTTTTATATAAATCAGAAGAAATTGAGGCATACTTTGAAGGGACTCGTATAGCCTCGGGAATCTTGGAGTTTGCTTAGAAAAATTCTTACAGAAAATGTATTTGAATAAAGAATATATTTACTATTAAGTAGATCGAAAAGTTTGCTTTTTTTTTTGCATTATAAATGCCTGACAACGAGTACTCGTTATTAGTTACATATATGTCATACCCAACTCCTTTTCTTCTCTATATTCCCACATACCCTTAGAACCACTGCACACAAGTACCCGGTACTAACTAGCATAAGTAGAATCCAAGAAGTACAAACTGAAAACTGCAAAAATCGGAAAAACCGAGACAAAAAAACGAGAATGACATTACGGAGTCGCTGTAAACGCGACTCTACATACCCGTACTCAGTCAGAACATGTGATTTATGTGGAATTTTCAAATCAGTTTTTACATTTTACATTTTACATTTATTTGATGCATCTGTCATCTACATCTACATCAGTTCTCACAACAACACACGTACACTGCACGAGACAGAGCGTGCGAGTGTGAGTGTGAAGAATCAACAGCAAAAAAAATGTATATTTTTGTTTTGGTTGTAGCGGCGGCCGGGGCAGCTCGCTGCTGAAAATTCATTTGATCATTGTGGCTACAATAATGATCCGATCTGAACAAATTGGGAATCTGGTAGATATGGTCATTTTTCTACCATACTGTATTTTTGGATTTTTTTCTAAAAACTTGCACTGAAGCGATATCACAGGAGTCTAGGCAGAAAATTTGATTGTTCAAGCTCTTATAGTCTCTGAGAACAGGCGCTCATTTATACGAAAAACCAAATCGACTCGATTTTTGTGTGAGTGCGAAAGGGATGGAGCGAAGTTTTTTCGTATATTTTCCTCTATTGTGGCTATATTAATGATCCGATCCGATTCAGATTTGGGCCCCTGATAGATATGGGCTGTCTCTGTGATTCTGCATTTTTAGTTTTTGTTATTTTCAAAATTGTGGCCGCCACAGATGTGCGCCCCCTTTGTGGGGGCGGAAGTAGGCGGGGAAATTTTGAAACACTTTTCTGAGATATCACATCAGTCTGGATAAAAGTTTGGTTGCTCTAGCTCTTATAGCCTTCGAGCAATGGGCGACAAAACAAGACGGACAGACGGACAGACGGACAGACAGCAATTAGTCAAATACAATATACCCTTTTACTCTTCGAGTACGGGTAAAACAATCAGCCAAGCGAAGCCACACGAACTGAGGCTGCCAGCAAACATCTTTGAGCCAACATCTTTGGGCCAATTGCCAGAGTCGAAGACGTGCTTAGGCTTGTCAAGGTGCCCCCGACCTGGTCGTAGTTGGAGTTGGAGTCGGTCCAGGTCCAAGGGGGATTGCATATCTCCATGTTACCTATGTAAGTACTCGTACATATATATGTATGTAGTATGTAGTGTGTATGTATGTTTGTGTATGTGGAAGCTACCTTCAATTTGACAAAAGCCGCTGGCAGACAACGCGATTGCATGTTGTTTGTGCCTTTCAATTGCTGACCAAGTTCTGCTACTCCTCGAACTACGGGCTAAGGCTAGGGGTAGGGGTTCTCTCGGGTCTCAGGTCAGGTCTCGGGTCTGGGGTCTGGGGTCTCTGCTGTCTCCCCTCTGGTCTCTCCTCTCAGGTCTCTGGTCTGAGGTCCCTGGTCTCGGGGCTCTCCTCTGAGGTCTCTAGTGTCTAGTCTTTCCTCTCAGGTCTCACCTCTCTGGTCTCAGGTCTCTAGTCTCTGGTCTCTCCTCTCAGGCCTCTGGTCTCAGGTCTCTCCTTTCAGGTCTCTCCTCTCAGGTCTCTAGTCTCGAGTCTGTGGTCTCTAGTTTCTGTTCTGCGCTATCAATTGATACAAATCTATGCAATTTTCGAATATAGAGACATAAAAACATGCCACAACTATTGCCCCACACTGAATGTCAATAAATAATACACTGGAAACCTTACTAACACACACACTTACAGCACTCACTGTAGAGTATTCTCGTATACAGTTAGAACATATCACATTGCACATTGCATTTAGCCAGAGACAGGTCGAGGTCGCCTTTGGTTTGGTTTTTGTCTCGTCGTCGTCCAAGCGCCGCAGGTGAGAAAATGGCCAATAGTAGTGGAAGTCGACATGGACCAAAAGATGCCACTTAGTTGCATCCAAACATGCAACTGGTTGCATCTGGCGGTGACTGCCACATAGCTAATGCACTGAGAGAATACATTTGGGGAGTGTAGGTTAAGGAGTTGGAGAAGTTTATGGAGGAAGTTGGAGAATATTTTAATTAGAAATAATGATAAATAAATCTAGAAAAGAATAGTAGGAAGGGGGAGAGGACAGTTCTATGGAAAAGTCTATCAATAGTACAAATAACTATCATAATTTGAGCCTGATTCACCATTGTATATATATAAATATATATTTGAAACTACTTATAATTAAACTAACTAATTATCTTTTATGCCTCTTCCAGCAGAATGGACATCCCCTTTTGCCCATTTGGGTATAGAATGCTTCAAATAAGTTCAAAAATATTTCTCCCAGTGTAGTCACTTCATTTTCTATCTTAGGAGCTAGCAATTAGACCTGTCTACAATTGGAATTAGATATGCACTGTGAGAAATTAATCGCCTAATTAGCCAGAAAGTTTTAAAGGTAGAAAAGAATTTCCGGCTAGAAAAACTGAATTTTGTTTAGTTATTTTGAGCACATTTATAGTACCGACAAGGGAAGAATTTAATGAGGTACTTTGTAAGAAAAGTGCCAGCTAGTGTTGGGTAAATCTTTTTTTCTTAAATTTATTTAAGTTTTATTCCGATTTTTTACGATTTTTGGTTTTTTATAGGTACAGAATCTGCACCTGTATTACTGCCAAAAATTGAGAATTTGTACATGATTTGGATAGAGAATATATGATATATAAAAACGAATAATAATCCGAAATTCTTCCTAAATTTCTTACAGTGCATAGCGGCATCTTCTTCCACTGTTAGACAGGGGGGGGCCAGCAATTGGAGCTGCTGCCTGTGGCTCTGTCTAGAACATCGTGTGCTCTTTATCACTGACAGATTGTGCTGGCCATTTAATTTATGGCAATTCTCACATGCACAACAGTCCACCTACCCCCTCTCCACTCCCCCTTACTTCACCACAATCGACACGGAGTCGAGCATCTTTTAGAACATTGTTAGATCTCTCGGTCGGGTATTGGGTGTTGTGGGGGATTGTGGGCATGGCGGTATCGTATGGCTGCGCGGGGTTGGCGCGGGGTATTCCGAGTTATTCAATCCATTTGCTTGGGGGGGCAACCTTTAGAACATCGTCGGCCATCTGCATAAATCAATTGTTGATTGTGATTTACAAATGAGAGAATTCGCGTTTGCGCCTGGCAATCGAGGCGGATATTATGTGCACTAATGGCAAACTGCAACATTGCAGATCTAAATTACTTCCACAATATCTTTATCTATGTGTTTTAATTGTATCTAATCTATATCTTATCATATAGTTCTATATATTCTATATATGTATATTCTCTTTATCTTATATTAAATATAATGATCTACATATAAACTTATTTTATGTGTGAAATATTATGTGCAGCTGAAAAAATACTTTAAATACCTAAGTAAAGCCTTGCTTGTGGTGTAGTTTATTTATGAAATTAGTAATAATATTAATACTGTACTATAATACCCTTAGTACCCTCACAGAATTTAGTACCCATATAAACACTCTCATTACCCCTAAATAAACTGTAAATACACACCAAAGGCAACCCCTACCTATCCCATTGGAAACTGCAACATTACAGATAGAAATGACTTCTCCAATATCTTTATCTATGTGTGCTAATTTTATCTAATAAGTTCTTTACATGTATAGATATATCTATACTATAAAATTGTTGATACAAATCTGTGTGTAGCATCTATCTCCGCAACGCGTGCACCAAATTGCATGCGATAACCAAACAACTTCTCAAATGAGTGAAATATCAAGTGAAATATTATGTGCCGCTTAAATATTTGTAATACCTAAGCAATGCCTAGCTTTTCGCTGCAGTTTATTAATAGATTAAGTAATAATATTAGCCATAATAACCTACCAGTATTTAGTACCTTTATAGATACTATAGCCTCACAGTATTCAGTACCCCCTTATATAGTACAGTCTTACAGTCTTAAGTACCCTTATAACTACTCTCATTACCCCTGAAAGAAACTGCAATTATACATCTAATACCTACCCCATAAATCACTTAATTAAGCGCACCAACCAAAATACAATCTAAAATCAGCTAACTATATATACCTACCCCCCACTTTAAAACTAAATATAATTTGCCATAACTTAACTGGGCCACTTACTCCACTTAAAACTTTATTTATAAGGCTCTACTTTTGGTTCCACTTTTTTTTTTGCCGGCCACTTCCTTGTTGCAATTTATGTCACGCTGCAATTTTCATGGCCAAGTGCCTGTGCCTGTGCCTGTTTTTTGTTGGCCAACTATTTTTATGCCACGCAATGAAAAATGGAGCGAATTGTCGCTCTAGGAAAAGCCGGAAAAGTCCGTGTTAAGGGCGAATGTGCCTCAATGCACGTGTCCGTTATCCTTTTTGGCTATTTCCGTGCATTTCCTGTGTAATGGAGCCGCTCTGCACACACAGCACCATACCGTGACGTCATCTGCGGGAGGCCTCAAAATAGAAACGAGACCTGCCAGCCTCAGCACAGATTGTGCTGAAGTGACGTCAGACGAGAGCGAGATGGCTAGCTGTCACTGCGTGGCCTTCATCAAGGACGTCATCAAGGGCACACTCACACACACACACCGAAAGAGATGGGTATACCATAACAAATGGGAGAGTGAGAGAGAGAGCCTGCGCCGCCGGCCGGTGTTTTTAGCTCTGCCACAGCGCTGCCTCTGCCACTGCCACTGCTGCTGTTGCTGTTGCTGCTTTGTTTACTGCCTACTCACCTGTCTCATGCCCCAGTGCCCCACCTGGTGTGCTACCCCAACCCTGCCACACACCCACCCACACATTCGTTCATTCATTCATTCATGGCTTCATGGGTTGTCTGACCGACAGACCGTCTGGCTCTGCTCCATTGCGCATGTCCGCGTCATGGCCACGCGCCGCCACCCACTTCGATGACGTCTTTGTTTCGCATCGATTTGCCGCACAGAGTGCCACAGTGACGTCATTGGCTGCGTGCTGCCTGCCCCAAAGCTGTGGCCTGTGGCCGACCGCCCCGTGCGGCCAGCTATAAATAATTCCCTGCCAATTATCGCTGGAAATTGATAATCGAGAAAAAGAGAAAAGTTAATTGGGGGAACCTGAGAAGGAGAAGCCGTGAGATGAGGCATGGAGATGGAGACTGGGCACTGGGAACTGCTAGCTGAAGCTAATGAGATTCATATTCCTGAGATGCTGAGAAGCATCTTGATTTATGATTCATGGCGGGTGTTAGGTGGAATGACAGGGACACCCTGTGGGTGGGGGTGGAAAGACAGGGACACTCAGTTGTGGGTTGGAGAGTACTTAGAAAGCGTTTAAACGAAATCGATTTAAAGGCATTTTTGTGTGTGTTTTAGGGTACGTAATTTAAGGGTAATTTTACTGAATGAAAGATAGCACTTTTAAAGCAAATATATCCATATGTAGTATGTAAATAAGTGTGAGAATATTAATTAAAAATAAATAAGTATAAGGCAGAAGTAGGGCATAATTATAGCTGCTAGTAATTACTAAGAGCGAAAGTATAATTAAAAAAGTATAATTAAAAGAGAATGGGTAAGGCTTTAACTGGAAATGCTATGGATGAATGGATTGATGGATTTCCACAACTCAAAAATTATAAAAAGAACATGGCACTTATTTAAATATAGTAATCAAATTGGTAATGAATGTAAAAAGATAATAGCAGCGTGTTAATTGTTCTTAAAAGTATATTCCTTAAAGGTATAGCAGTAGCATGGATAGTAGCATGGTTTTAAGCATGATGTAGCATGATTTAAGTGCTCATTAAACTGCCAATTACTCATCTTCCTACAGTATTTTCAGAAAGTAGTTTCTACAGAAAATTGTATAAATAGTGTTTCAATAAGGGAAATGTAAGACGTTGCAATAATTTCATAATTTTATAATTCTATTTGAATTTTATAAATTTGAAGTTTATTTAATAAAAAATATCCACAAACTTTTTCTACAACAAATTGTATAAAAACATAAATTTAATTTAATTTCTCTTTCAATTTCTCATGAATATTTCCTTAGATTTATTAGAAATTTTAGCCTTTAATTAGCTTGGAATCATGTTATATACATACCTCTAGCATACTTTTCAGAGTTTCTTCAACTATTTTATTGCATCATAAATGTAATTTGGCTAAATACTTGTAGTAGTTTGTTAAGTGATTCCCTGCTGCTTATGTCATATACAATAACAAAAAAACTTTGTTAAAGTTTTACGTGTGTTTTCTCAAGTGAATACACACTTAATAAGTGCCTGGCAGACAATACAAACTAACACAAAACAAAGCAAAGAAATCACAGAACTCATATATAATTCAGTTAAGAATTGGTTGGGTCAAAGTAATTACGGCTAGGCACACAATCCAGAAGTCACAGACCAGTTATTAAGCAAGTTTCAGCCTACTTTTTTTTGGGGGAGCCATCATCACACATACCTACAAAGTAGAGTATAACTATGCCCAGTCTTGTGATATATCTTATACCTAGGACTTCTTAAATACATACTATATATCCCCTACCTACTCCCACTTCTGCCCATATATCTTCTACCTATGTATTTCCCCTACTGTAATGTACCCATATCCCATACCTATTCCCACTTTTTTAATGTATACCCTTCCTATTCCCACTCCTACCCATATATCTCCTACCTATTCCCACTTTTGTAATCTCTTCCCTACCAATTCCCACTGCTGTAATCTATTCCCCTACCTATTCCCATTCATTCTTCTTCTGTCTATTGATTTTTCACGCATTATCTACACCACATATTCTACGGTCTCCTACTACATCTACTATTACATACTACTAATACGCGTTGTATACATGGCCCAGTATCTATAATTTTGGGCTTGTCCCTCCGTTGAGGTCAAAGACACACAAGCGCCAAATGCCGGTTAGCCTCCGTTCCACCCTCCTTTACGCCCTCTCTCTGGTCTTGTATCTGGGTATCTGACTAATGTTTTTGTCGACGTCATATAGAGGATACATTTTTATATATCTATAGTACGTCTGCTGGCATGGCTTGTGGCTCTGGCAGCCGTCGATGAGGTAGTGGAATCAGAAACAGGAGGTGCGTCAGTTCAAATCAATTCCATTGATAGCCGCACAGATACCGGCGGAACCCATTTAATGGCCGACTAAACAAAATACGCACGGCGTAACCAAAGCACAGACACACAGAGAGAGAGAGAGTGAGAGAGAGAGAGGTATAAGCATACAGGCAAACAAAAAACAAACAAAGAGAGCGAGACCAAAAGTGTTGCCTACTTAGGGGCGTGTGTGACGAACATGGCTGAAAGGTAGGGGGATGGATGGCAGGGCTTGTTAGAGGACGTGACGCGGTCAAGACGCAACGGAAGCAGACCATAAAATCAATGCCGCTCTTCCGGCCTCCAACCCCACAAGGAAAGCTCTCTCTGCCCCCAGCCCCCACCCACCCAGCGGTTGGTGGGGTTATGGGTATTGCGTGTCGATTGTTGCGTAGGATATTACATTCCATGACAGCAGAATCAGCTGAGTGAAGCAGCGGTTTGTGGTGGAGAGTGGAGAGTGGGTGGGTGTTAGGTTGGGTTCTTTCTTGGCTTTGTGGCACTGCTCAAGGTCGCATTGCGGCTGACAGGAATAATGGGAATTCGTTCGATATGTCTTAGGCATTAGAGGGGAGTGATGGAATGTCTTAGGCGCTATGTAGAAAGGACTGCTGAAGGCAGAGAAAATCGGTATTAGACAATGGCTGGGGCATGTAATACAAAAATATTTTGGTTTGTGTTTTTTTGCTATGTAATTTTTTAGATTAAGTAAGTCCTGTGTAATATGAAAGGGAAAATGTAATATGAAAGGAAATATGTAATATAAAGGAAAAATGATGGGAAAATGTAATGGAAGCAAAATGTAATTTCTTATGTATTATTTAATAATATTTTGAGGCTTACTGGGTGCAGTTTTGGGTTTGTTAGAATTTCTAAGGCATTTAATAACATTTAAAGGCAGTTTTTTTCTTTAAGGTTGTTTAATATAAATTTTTTCCTTTATATCCTCTTTTATTCTACTATATTACAGAATGTATTCTGTTTATAGTTCTTACATTAACAACTAAACATTAAAGGAGTCTTATCAATACTTAAATTTATCCGTGTTTTTTTTGCCCACTTTTGTTAGAGTCCTTTTCTTATTGTTTGCACTGTTAAAAGGTATTTTTTGTTGCTAAACTTAAACCATAAAATTTTAGCATTTACTTAAACAAAATCACTCTCAATATATAAAGTCATAATTCATTGAAAAATAATTTGATATTTATAGCAACTTTTGATCGCTTCTCACTGCTACACAGACCCTTCCCCTGGGTAACCCAATAATTTACTTGTGATATCGTAAATCATCTCCCTAACCAACGAACATAATACCACTTAAGATCACAAATGTGCATTGCCTCATAGTCTGTGAGAGGGAAGAGAGAGGGAAAGAGAGAGGGAAGAGAGAGAGCTCCTTGCCAAAACGAGGGCGGGGCATATACTTGATGATATTATGACATGTTTAAGCGCCTCCCCACTCCCCACCAAAAAATGTTATTTAGGCACAAAATATCACAAAAATAGCACAAAATTGGCGAAAACCAAAACCCAAAAAAAAATCTGCATATATATTTATGGAAAAGTTACAAATATTAATAGCAAAACGTAGTCAGAAAACTAAGCCGACAAAAAAAAAGAGGCAAAGCCAACAGAAAAAATAATGACAATAATTCGCCACAAAATGCACCTGCAGGCTAAGCCAAGTCAATGGATGGGGCTTTATAGAGGAAGTTCCCCCCTGAACCACTGAACCCCTGAACCATGGCAAACCATTTCTGGGCAAGGCTGGGGCCAGGAGGCGCATCGAAAGTAATGTTTTGTGTTTTTTTTGGGGGTAAAAAAGGGTTGGCGAATCCGCGCAAAAGCAATTTATGCAAATGAGCCAAGAGGCGCCGTTGCAAATGCGGCAGCGGCAGCAGCAACAAAAATACAAATACAACAATAGCCGGCCAAAGTGCCGCATGCTAATTGAAATTTACAGGTAGGGGGGCACAATTCGGTTTGCAAATGCAGTTAGTGAGACAGAGAGAGACAGAGACAGAGAGAGGGTTAGAAATCAAAGCCTAAATAGCAATCAAAAAGAGCAAAAATTCCTTAAATTAAACTCACGAACTCGCGCTGCGCGGCGCGGCTCGGATCGGCGCAACGATGCGAAAATGATACATGCATTAAGGCCCCGGCCAAACTCAAAGTAGACTTGGCCAAAACGAAGCAAATTTGGCTCGGCACATTTAGAATATCATCATAGTGTGCCCCAAAAAAGCAACAACAATTACAACAGCAACAACAACAATAAATAATAGACAAAAGGCAGAGAGACCAAAAGCAAGGAGTGCCAAAAAGTTGCCTTCGACTCTTTGGCTTCAACTCTTTGGCTTTGGCTTTGGCTTGGCTTTGGCATCTCATGCTTAATACAGCCAATAAAACCAGCAACAATAATACTATAGATACAACAACAACAAAAGCAACAGTGCTACAACAACGGACACTCTTTGGAGGAAACTCAACAACGATAGTAAATACAACAAGAGAGGAAAGGATCGGTGATGTAGGCGAAGTGTTTGATACTCTGGCAGATTGATCGATTGGCGATTGATCTATGGCATTTTAAGCTTATTCCTATGGCATCAAATATTTACCACAACTCATTGATTTGTCACCAAATATGTGGAAGTACTTTTTATGGTAAGAAAAATTATTAAATATTTTATTTTCTAGGAAGAAGATTCTTCCTTTTGAGCGTTTAGAACCATAATACCCTCTGCTGCATAGGGTATAACAACAACAACACTAACAGAAACTCCAACGCGGAGCTGTTTGCATGCACTTTTTGGGGCCACGAGCGGGTCAGCCTAGCAGCAGCAGTGACAGTGGTACACATTGCATTTGTTTGCAGTTAAATATTTACTATTCGTAAAATATTCAAATAAATAAAGACAAAAAGTTTCATACAAAATTAGTTTCATTATTTTTCTTTTTTAGATTATACTTCGTAAAAGAAAAATTATATTACTAAATTTTAATATATTCTTTATATTTATTTATTTAAAATTAAGTTTATTTTTATTATGTTAAAATATTTATTTAAGCACTAAAAAGACAAATTAAATTTTTATTTTATTTACGTACTTTACGTACTGATATTTCTATTGATACATTCATAGAAATATGAATAGCATAAATAATTAATAATTATAATTTTTGAATACCCCAGCATCCATAAAAGTTACTTCCCTTTTTTCCGAAACACCCAACACTCACTAAACCACTGTGCTGAGTGGCAGTACTATCGTACTACATGCATGGTGCCTGCCACACAGACCAGTTCCACTTGCGTCGCTCCCAAAATCCACCTAATATATATGTACACGAGAAGCCACACCACACCACAGCCACAGCAAAATACGCCCGTCACCCGCACTCAGGTAACCCAGGCCCAAGCTCGATCCGAACGAAGCTCAGGCCCGCAAAATGCATTATGGGAAAAAAATCTAGCTAAAACGAAAGGAAGAGCCCACTGCGCCCAAAACTTCAGTCGGTGTCTCTGTCGCTGTCGCTGTTTTGCAGTCGCTGCCACTCGCTCAGTCGCTGCCCCGGCCGACTGCGATCTCACGTTTTGTCGGGGAGGCTGGGGGCTGAGCCCAAGCTTGAAGCTCGATCCCCCGTACGCTAACAACAGTTAGAAAACGTGGCTTTGGAACCTGTCTAAAAATAGCCACAGCGAATGCAACCAAACACACGAACCCAAGCACGAGCATGGACGACACCTACAACAACACAGCACATACTCGTACTAGCGGCGAAAGAGAGGAGAAACCCGAATGAAAACGAAAATTTAGCTGCTGCCGCCGGGCCTCACCTACTAAAGCGCCGCCGCCGCCGCCGCCGCCCGCTCAAAGACGAGTCCGACTCGCGCTTTGACTCTCACTCTCTCTCCTCACTCAGGTATTGGAGGTGGTGGGCAGCGCAGCCGGCGTTGAAGTCGAGCTTCAAGAGAGTAGAGAAGCTTTGTGTGATGGTGTGAGTGCATTTGTGCCGCTGCTTCTGCTATTTACGAGCCGAAAACGCCGGTGTCAATGGTAAAGTGCATTAATAATTTCCTCTCTTATGCGGGGAGGGGGAGGAGGATTCACCGTTGGTGATTTTAGGCAAGAGGCAGAGATCGAGTGGAAATCTGAGGATGAGTAGAAGATAAAACGATCGTAAGAATCGTAGAAAATAGCGTGATCTGGCTAAGGGCGTAGACATCTCTGGGGAAGGTGCAGTTCGAACGGCAGGCGACAATTTTTGGGCACAGATATTCGCAATCTCGCATGATCTCAGTGACATCTGGGGAAGGGTAAGATCTCAGGCTGTATCTGGGAAAAATATAAGAAACACAAAAAAATTATAAACCAGAAAGAGGAGAAGCAGGGGGGACTGGGAATGAGTCAGTGATCCGCTGGCAATCGAAGGAAAATTCGATCACATTTATTGGCATTTTGCCCAAAAATGATTTGTGGTGCAACCTCTTTTTTGCTTTTTTTTCAGCAGAAAGAAAAGGGGGGATGGATGATGGGAAAGGGCCAGGGGAATGGCTATCACGTTGGAGAGTGATCTTGTTTATGAGGTGCCTCGCTGCTTAATGTAGCAAATTTGTTACAAGCTGGTAAAAGGGTTAACGAATCTGCAATTGGTTTTGATTTGGTGTGAAATGCAATTCGAGCTGAACTAAATTAATGGTTTGAACAGAGCAGAGAGAGAAAGAGAGGATGATATACTGGGAAAGAGCTATTAAACTATATTTGTTGGCATGTTGGGTATTTATTTTCTCTCTTTTTCCATGCCAGACTTACCTCCTCTCGGATTGCGTAAACTGCTGGAACTGTGCATGTCCTCATAATAAATATTTCATAGAACCTTTCTTTCTAGTTCAAAAAAAGCTAAATGTTATGGTTCCATAGCAAACAGCTTTAAAAGTTAAATAGCAATCACCTTTAATAGTTTCATAGCACCAAACACACATATTTTTGCCCCATTAGAACTCTTTCCTTCAGCCTCTAAACTCACATTAAATCCTTTCTCTTTAAAGCTTTTAGTTGCCCCATAAAATCAGTTTTCTCTTAACTACAAATTAAATCGTTAATGGTTAAATTTCCCCACTCAATTATTTTCCTTAAGCTCTTTCCTTGCCATCCATCCTTGATTTAAACATTAAATCCTTTTGCTTTTGGATTTATTTTCTTTGCAATTTTTTGTTGCTCTTTAAAAAGTTATACAAATAATTCTCTCCTGTTAGCACTAGCACCCACATATTCTGTGAAATATATACATATATACTGTATATATATACATATATAATTATTCGATGAAAGCATAGAATTTTGCTATGATTCACCTACACAGAAAGCGGAAGTCCTGTGCCTGGGGCCACCCACCCACTCGTCCGGAATGTGAAATGAGATGCAGAGAGTATCATCTGCTCTATGCCCACTCAAGGAATAAGAACAGTTACACACCAGCAGCAGGCTGCTGCCAGGTGGGCGAAAGACAGACAGCGAGAGAGTGAGAAGCAGCAAGCCAAACCAGAAGAGAAAGCAGAACAGAACACAGTTAAAAAGGCACAGCAGCAAATAAGGAAGAACAGCTGGGTGTACAGCTATGTGTATGTGTTTGTGTGTGTGTGCAAAAAAGAGATGGCCAATGTCTGTTTTATGACGCACATAATTTCCGTTTTCCTTTTTCCCACTGTCCCACTGCACTGCATTCGGTGTGCGCGCGAGAGAGGGAAAGAGAGTGAAACAGCAGCGGGGGATGGGGGGTGCAGGCCGGCGCAGGCGCCCTAACAACGACGTCATCGATTTTCCTCGCACGAGCTAAGCTTTTGTTGCTGTATTTTTTGGGGCTGCTGGTAATGCCTGAGCAATGACGTAATAACCTGGCCGACACAGAGACTTCGGGCCAAAACGAAAACGGCCAAAAGGTAGGTCGTGTCCCCACGCGCGCCATCTCACTCTCACTCACTCTCACTCTTACCCTTGCACACACACACACACACACTCTACCTCTCTCACACACGAAAGGCACAACGAAAAAGCGCAGCCAGCAACGGAGAGCACAAAGCAGAAGCACAACGGCGGATACTACGAACTACGCCAGCTGAGGCAGAGCGACGCTGCCGCTGCCGCCGCTGCTGCTGTCGCCGCTTTGAATATAGTCGCGTGTAACCGTAAAGATAAGTTCAGTCGCGTCACAGACGCCGCATTGTTAACAACTGTACACTCAGTGTGGCAGCCACACAACAGAAGTAGCAACAGCAGCAACAGCCACAGCAGCGGCAAACAAATAATATTAACTAATAATTCTAACTAACGGTACACACTCGCTCTATAACTGTTTTGTCTCTAACGCGTTCAGTATTATTACACAACAAAGAATACGGGCTACAAGAAAGTGCTTCAAAGTTTTTTAACAATTTGCAACAAGTTGTTGTTGGCTTGTTTGGTGCTTTTCGTTCTCGTTTTCGTTGCAACATTTTGGTCGAACTTTTTCTCATTTCTCTATGCGCGTTCTATGCGGAAACGGAAGCCGGTTTGCACACATTGCGTATGTGTAATAATTTCCCCCATGGGAAAATAGTTTAATAATTTCGGAAAAAGACATTCTTTTGGTGACAATTTTCGTTAAAGTTTTTTGAAAAATTTTAAACAGCACGTGCTGTGCAGAACAATAATCTCGCTCTCGTCGCTGTGTGTGAAACGTCCTTGTGCCTCCTACTACTACTACACACACACCACACACACACACAACAACGAAACGTGCGTAAGTCATTACGTCGCTAGTTTGCTTGCGTCGTCAGTGGGCTTTGCGCAAACGCCAAAAGCAAAAAAGTAATAAAAGCAAAAACCACGTCCAGTAATAAAAGAAGAAAAGCGAGCACTGTGCAAGCAAGTTCAAGTCTAAGGACACACACACACACAAACACCATTAGAACAGCTGTGGCAAGGACGAATGCCAACAAAAAATGACGACTACAGTCAGGCCTGATTATAACTACAGCAACAACAACACAGAACAGGAGCTGTGCCAGAACGGAAACGGAAACCACCAGCACCACCGCCATCATTGAAATTGAAACTTTGGAACTGATTTTTGGGCAACAACAACAACAAGAAGAAGAAAAACTCATTTGGTGGTCGCTCAAAAAAAAAAAAAAAAACGCCGCATTGGCCGCCGTGCTGGATCACAAGCGCCGCCCAGGGCGCCAGACAGGTGCCTAACAATATATATATATATCCTATATATGCCATTATATGTATATGTATATATTTGTGTTGTCTATGTGATTTTTGTGTTGTGTACGTTTCATTTTGTTGTGTTTTGGATACTCTCTCACACATACTCGCACATCATTATAACTGCACACTGAGAAGGCTTTTTGGCTTTTGAGTTTTTATTTTGGTTGTTGTTTGTTGTTGACTTTTTGGGGTTGACCACTATAATGCGCGATCGTCTTGCCTCGCTGATTGTGGTGAAGCAAGAGGGCGGCAATAACGATACAAATAATAACAACAACAACAGCCATCAGGATTTGTTGCCTGCATCGATGCTGCTGCAGCCGCCCATTAAGTGTGAAGCCTCGCTATATGCCTTGTCCCCCTACGAGAGCAGTCTCTATCATGAGATTAACAATAATTCCTGCTATAGACAGAATCTAAACAATCAGCAGCAGCATCACCAGACACTACACCAACACCAACACCAACAGCAGCAGCAGCAGCAACACTCTCAGCAGTCACACCAACTGTTGCCACCACCATTGCCGCCTTTGATATATCCCTGCCGCAATCTCTTTCCCGACGGCTGTGATATCACACATTTGGCCTGCTGCAGTTCCTCCTCCACTACATCCACATCCAGTTCCTCGCCCTCCTGCAGTCCCATCACCAACAACACCAACACCAATAGCAGTAGTGGCAGTGGCAGTGTCACCACCAACAGCTTTTATGCCAATGGAAACACGTGTATGTATTAGTTTTTTTTTTCTTTTCTTTTATTTTTCCTTTATTTAACGGTGCTGGGTATTTTTTTTTTGCTAATCGCTGCATACAGCGTCGCGTATACGCAATATCAAGTATACGCATTGCCTCATACGTGTAGAAGCAGAAGCATTCGGTAAACGTTTTGCTCAATCCAAATGGTTTTGGGGGCATGTCCCCAGAGTGGTTAGGGGGCAGCGCAGGGCAGGTTGCTTGCCGGTGAGGAATGGGGCGTGTCACGACGCACAATGACGACATAAATTTTCATCAACAAAATGCTCAAAATGCATCATAAAAAAAATATGGTGAAAATATTCAACAAATAATAATAAAAAAAAACATATGAGTGTAAGTGTTTGCATTTGTGTGGGGGTTGTCTATCTGTCTGTTTGTTTGTCTCTCTGCTTTGCCGCTATTTTGTTGTTGTTGTTGTTGTATTGTTGTTGTTGTAATAGCTTTTGTTGCCGCTGTAATACACATGTTTACCAGCGTCAGCAAAGCGTCGCAGTGGCAGCAGACGGCAGCGGCAGCGGCGACAGCGGCGACAGCGGACAGAAGTGCAAAACGTCGGTTAGTACTACTATACAACGGACGCAGCCTGACGCAAAATGATTTATAATCTTCACAATAAACAGAGAAAATATAAACACACACACACACAGAGCAGAGAGTAGAGTGCAGAGAAAGATATCGAGGAGGGTATAGCCAATGCAATTTTTATTAATATCCAAAGAACCGCATAAAAGTGAAATACGTACAGGGAAGGAAAAGCCTACAGTTGGGGGAGCTGAACCACATTGATACCCTTGAAAAGTGTTTTTCTAAGGCAATTAAAGTTTATTTGATTAATTTTTGATAGTCTTTCGATGAGTTTGTATAAATGCTGATGAAGAAATATATTTTTCTGATTTAATGTAATTTTAATGTAATTTTTTGGCTCAATTTCATAAGCAAACTATAGTTACATTTTGAGCTACAAAGGATCCAATTTATGGTCAAATTTTTATACGTTTTTTAGACATTTATTTAAGTAAATAATCATTCCATTCAAACATTCGCAAATGTTTTGTTAAAACTAAAAACACCCTCTGAAAAAGCGTCACAAATCAAGTTCACAGAAAGTGGCAGATATATTGCTGCAGTTACAGGACAGACAGAAAGCTCTGTGGCAGGGTGCTGAATGGCACACACAAAACAGGGTGCTGAGTGGCACACACAAAACAGGGTGCTGAGTGGCACACACAAAACAGGGTGCTGATTGCCACAAGGGTTTGTGGATTTTTTGGCCATTTTATTGAGCCCGCTTAATCGCTGCTGGTGTGTGGCTAAAACGGCTTGAGAAGCATTACCAATGCATTTGTTGTGGCCAAAATTCGCTCAGACAGTTGCTTGCCGCTACTAAAACAGTTTTCGTATTACTGCATACTTTCGTCTGTGATTATTCAATGTGTGTTATAATAGTAAGTTTATAGACTGTAATATTTAAGAAATTGTTTAAGGTTTCAGGAAGGTTCAGGAACCTTTAGGAAATGCTAGCATGAAAACCTTTGCTATTGACATTAGTTCAATAAACTCTAGTAATCATAGCATCTAACAAACAAATTCTCAAAAGAAAGTCTCTAACTAATAGCAGCCCAAATAGACTTATAAATTGAATGTTTAGGAAACCCCAACAAACCCTTTCAGCGTCTCCTTATAGACCCCCTTTTAGGTCTATTAGCATTAGCAAAACAAAAACCCACATAAATGTGCGCTCTATTTATAAATTGTTGTAATATAGTATAGTATAGTATAGTATACCTATATACACGTAATATGGCAATGGGCGCCAAAAAAATAAAATGCACCGCCGACAGTGGATGACAAAACCAAAGCAAAACAAATTTTGAACCAATGAAGAACCCACAGAACATATGACCAGGTGGAGGTCTGGGTCTGTGGCATGGGGTGGTTGGTTGTGCTCATGACGCCAGCGATGCCATGAAATCGAATGCAATACGTTACAGCCAGTTTAACGGATTACACGGGACATTCATTTACACAACCCCCCGCTCTCACACCAACAAACGCAAAGCAGGAGGCACCACCCGTCAACCCCCCGCCACCACCAGCAACCCCTTCCCACCAATAAGCATGCGGCACGAGTGCAGCAACAGCAGCAGGCAGGCGGCACGTCATCATCTCTTAACAAATTTTTGCACACACACAAAAATATATGACGAAATAGTTGTAAGAGGCCCAGGCCAGAGAAACTGCGTCAGCGACAGATCTCTCTTTCTCTCTATATATATCATAATTAGATCAGAATTAGTTTTATTATGCATATTATATGCGCTTGGCCCCCACGTGCTGATGACGTTGTTCGATCAGTTTCGGGCATGGTTGGGTTTTCTCTGTGCTTTTCTGGGGAGGGGGTTGGGAGGCTGAGGATGAGCATGAGGTGGCCAAAATGCTTTTAAAATAATCACGAGTCATCAGCCGCAGAGGCTGCAGATAGTTTTTTTTCTTCTCTTTTCTTTTGTTTTTATTTATCCCTATGTTTTACCCTACTCTTCTCTACGCTCCTCTCTGTCTTGCTATACCCTCTATAGGGCGTGTGAAAATATTATTTCTCCGATTTTATTTATTCATACGAAACATCTTTGGCCATATCTCTCCTTCTTTTTTTGGGCGTAACCAATTGCATTTCATCATGAGAGGCGCCTCCCCAGTCCTCCAATGCAGATTTCTGCGGCATGGATCATCCCACTCTGATTGGATGGGGAACTCTCAAAATGAGACTTGATAAATGATGCAAAAATTATCAGAAAATATGCTCACATACTCTCCGTGATATCTATGACAAACGTTAAACAAAAGATCTGCTACCGACACCGAAAAAAAGTCTGCGTTGGATACGCAGATCCATTGGCCCATTGTATATGGCCAATATTCACGATTCGTTGTGCGTTTTGAGTTATCTTTGTGGCAGCTGTCGGGACTGGCCATTGTTGATTGTTTGGCTGGGGCTCTCCACCACACACTCTGAGTGGATCTCTCTCTTCCCTCCTCCCCGGTTACACACCGGTTTGCATAGCCAGACTATCAGACTACCAACAAGACCAGTAGTCTTAGCTGGATTGGTTGCTGTTGCTGGTTGGTTTGTTAGCTTCATTGATGCTACACCGGCTTGATGCTCAGCGTGTAGCAGGTGTGTATCGGTGTTTAGGTGTTTAGAGACCCACTAACATGGTTAACATGCCAACAACAAAAATCTGTGTGTGTCTGCCCCCAACAATTCTTGTGAGTAGCTCGCTGATCATTTGTTTTATGGGAATTTTGTATCCTCTAATTGCTCATTTGGTTCGGGGACTGCCACTCGTACTGGTTGGGGATATATGTAGATAGACATAAGATATAGAGGATAGCCAGCAGCAATTAAATCTGGCTGCTGCTGTTAACTTCATTGAGGTTTATGGGAGATGATGCTTGAATCTATCAATTTTTAAACGCTTTTGGTTTTAAAAGGGTCAATGTTTTTTGTTTATGTATTCCAGCAGCAGTATTAGATTGGGTAACTTATGTTAGTTGATTTGCAAAAGCATATACATATATGAGGGTATAGTAGTGTGTATTAAGTTATAAAAAAGATTAGGGATAGTATGCGGGAAGATATGCTATGGTCTTAAGTATGTAAGCTGTCATTGAAGAGGAGTCATAGGGATGGAGAGTAATAAGTAGGAATGGGAGGCCTATGCGAGGTGTAGTAAGAGTGTAGTAAGAAGTAGTAGTAAGAGAAAGCCTAGAAGGCATGTGGGATTACAAGTGACACCAGTGCATTTATAAAGAAGTATATATTATATTTTTTACTTGTTAATCAAAGGAATTTCGTAATAGAAATTATGCAGAATTTATTAGCTGAGATATACGCACATAGAACTTTGAGAAGTAATCTTCCTTTTCATTTTGCATCTGACATAAATATATCATAAATAGACATCATATGAAATTATGTATTTATTACTACAAATATGCTACAAATATTAAACAAAATATTCATTTCTTAATGGTCTATAAGTCACTTAAATATAAAATTGATTATCAAACTAGAACTCTCTGCCCCAGCTGAACTTTAAGCAATTTATTCATCAATCTCTCGAGATTAGTTACAGCCACAAAACTTTTAATAAGTGCAAACTTTTGATCGTTTCTTAACGCCATTCAATAGTCATAAATATGATGTGCCATTTTATGATCTGTCAATCCATTTCCTAGTTCCTTCCTTTGCCGGGGCAGAGGCAACTCCACTAATGTTTTTTATTAGTATATTTTTCGAACCTATCTCAACTTGCATTTGATTCACGTTCATCTGGCACTTTTGCTCTTCATTTTCGCACCACGCAAATGAGTAAAAAACACAAAAAAAAAACATAATGAATTTGTTAATTTTTATATTTGTTGTTGTTTTTTGCTGGGGTTTTGTTGTTGTATTGGTGGTGCTGTTGCTTTTGTTGTGGCTTTTTGTTTGGCTGGTGGGTATGATGTAGCCCGTAGCCCGCGTCTTTGGGGGGGAGACAGAAACTCTCAGAAAACTCTCGATATTAGCGTCTCATGGAGATGGCTGCTCAATTATTTGTGTGTTGTTGATTTATGCGAATTTTATAACAAAAAATTCAGGGAGATATATGCGAAAATAGTGGACAGGAGAGGAGCGACAGGGAGCGTGTAGGGGAGTTGCCATTATTATTGTCTTCATTCGCTGATCGATGGATGGCCAAGACATTGGACATGAGGCTGGTCCCCCACATAGACCAGCATTAGTTACAGTTTCCCTGCGCCGCTCTTCCCCCCTCCTACCTTGCTGACTGCTTATCGATGAACGCAGAAAAAGACACAGAAATCCAGCCAAAATAATCATAAAATGAGCTGCAAATGGGGGGTGTGGTGGAGTGGGAAACCAACATCAATTACGTAATAATTATAGTTTTGTCTGGTTTAATTGTATTTATTATATTGATTGTGTGTTTCGTTATTAATTGCCATACGATGAATCTTCTCCTTTTCCTTCGAATGGCTCTTCAATTGGTTCACACGCTGATGGCCAGGCCAGATTGGATCAGTTCGGATAAGATTCAGGCATACTATAGATATCTGTTGATGAACGAAAAAATAAATACGGAAAGCGTATAGTAAATTCCTGTCGGGCAGTGCTTTCTTTTTCAACATTGCTAAAATACATTTCTAAATACGTTTTTGTTTAGGTTTTTTATTTTATTTTAAATTTAAACAATTGGCGCGTAATTAGACAGCGCGCGACCCGATCGATTACAGAGTGGTTCAATATACAAAAGTGGAGAGAACAGAGAGAGGGAGAGGGAGAGAGAGTGGGGGAAAGAGGGAGACAGTGAGAGGGAGAGTGAGAGAGCGAGAGGCGGAAAGAGAGAGATGGAGTTTGAGAGGCGTAGAAGAGTAAAGTGAGATATTTTCTATACTAAAAACAGGAATAGAACTCGCTGCGATTCGTTGAAATAATTTCAAGTGATTTTCAATTCCGCATAGTTTTGGTTCGGATACTTAGGGGGCATGGCATGGCATGGCATCTAATGGGTTGATAATATATCGTAAATTGTCTTTAAAAAACATATAAGGAATCCCCTACCATATGCCAAAGGTCTGGGGTATATTAAAGGAAGGAGTCCTGCAGCAGAAAAAAATTATGTAAAATTCCTAGAGAAATGGAATAAAATTTCAATCAAATCTAAATTCTTTTAGCTTCAAAATTAGACAGAAATATAAGCTATAAATCATTTTTATTTATACTCCAGTTTATTAAACTACAATTTATTCAATCCAACTTTTTCTGTACTAAAAGGGTACTACCTAGTCGTTGTTTGATGCCCCACCATCACAACATTCCTCACTTACATTTGTTTTGATTTCGATTTCGATTTCAATTGGATTTTCCTTCTGCTCGTTTTTCATTCAAGTATTTTCCTTCCGCAATGCCTCACAATGTGCATTGAGTGAGTGCAATGTCCCACCAATCACATGGCGATTGGCCGTTGTCACACTGTGGCATGCAACAAGAACGTGCAGTCAGTAGTAGTCTGTGGCTAGAGCCAAGATGTTGCCGCCACCACTAGCACCACCACTAGCATCATCATCATTATCATCTATCTGCTGATCAGCAATCATGGGGGCAGCATCATTTTGGGGGAATGCATTTGGCAAAAGGCGTCGCCAGAGTTCAGACAAAACAGACAGCTGGTTTTTTTTCCTTTAGACGGGGGACCCCCATCTCTTTAGCCCCTCTACTCCACGCTCTTCTTAGCCTTCTCAGCGCTCTTCTCACCCCTCTTCTCAGCACTCTCCTCACAGCTCTTTTACTCTTTGCCTCTCTGTCTGGCTTCTTGCATTTTTTGGTTACTTTGTTGGCTGTTGGTCAATTTTGACTGCCTGTCTGACTATGCGACTATCCGTCTGTCCACCCCTGCCCCCTGCTTTGCCCCTGCTTTACCACTGCTTTGCCCCTGCTTTACCCCTGCTTTGCCCCTGCTTTACCCCTTGTTTGCCACTGCTTTACCCCTGCTTTGGCCCCTGCTTTTCCCCTGGTTGCTCGAGGGGTCTCTCTCGCATATGTAAACCTTAATTTGAAACTGATTGGATTGCCTGGCCGTTGGCCGTTGGCCTCTTGTTTGCTGCCTTGTTTTGTTTTTGTTTTGTTTTTTTTTTTATTGTAAAAAACTTTTTTGGTTATTTCTTAATTTTTGCCATGCACTTGATGAGCTGCTTTGATGGCTTTGATTTGATTTGATTTTTGAGGTTTTTGAGCCAGAGTTGAGCTGCGTTTTGTGGGGACTAGATTTTGCAGTGCCTAGGCGCTGGCTAAACAGAAAAATATTAGAAATAAATATTAGAAAAAGTGCAATAAATGCCTGAAAGTACTAGGCACCCACTGGTTATAAGCCTGCACTAAGAAAGTACTTTTAATTTGTTTAAATTTGAAATATTTACACAGCATTTACACCAGCAGCTGCCATCTGACAGACTCCTCTGCCATCTGTTAGTCTCCTCTTCTATCTGTTACTCTTCTCTGCTCCTTCCCCCCATTCAAATTATCTGCTTGTAATTAAACTCTATAAAAATAATACTAAACAAAAAAACCTATTACACAACATTTAACAAAATGTTTAAGCAGAGAACAGGCCTGGGCAATAAATTCCAATCAAAAACAAGAAAATTCCAAAGAAAAAACAAGTTAAGAATTATAACCAAAAGGAAAAGCCACTGCGGAAAATTGCATTGCACAAAGAAAAACCAAAAAAAAAAAAAGGAACACACATTTAATGCGTCGAGCAAGTAAATTTATTGTCCATATTATTTGCTTGGTTAATTTTATTATTTTAATTATTGTGTGGTGTTTGCCGCATTGGATTTCCTCTGGCATGGCACCTTGACGAATGTGTTCGTCTCGTTTTGGCCAGCAACAACAGAAAGAAGAAGCTAACAAGTTTTCCCTCACACCCTCCAGCCCTCCCCTGCCCCCCACTTTTGGTGCGTGTAGCTTTTGGTTTTGTAATCAAACAGAAATTGTTTGCTAATAGTTGTTGTTTTTTTTGTTGCTGTTTCTACCTGTCTGGCCAAGAAGAAGATTCATCTGGCTCGTCTTCTGCCTCGTCTGCCTCTTCTGACTGCCTGCTTCTTCACCTGCCTCTTCTGGCTGCCTCGTCTGCCTGCCCCTTCTACCTACCTCTTCTGCCTGCCTCTTCTGCCTCTGGCTGCCTCTTCTGCTTACCTCGTCTGCCTTCTGCCCCTTTTGCCTGCCTCTCGTCTGCCTTCTGCTAGTTCTTGTCTAAAAGTAAAATTCGCACACAAAAAATAACAACAAATCGTTGTACAAATTTGTTGTTGTTGTTGCTGCTGCTTCTGTTGCAAATGTGGCTAAGTGAGGCTCAAAATTTGAAAGATTTTTCAAACGTGTGTAAGGGATATCTTTTAGCAGATGGGGTATATGCGGCTTGGGTTGAAGTTTGAGCAAAGAAATTAATTTGAAAATATTTATAAATATTTCTGAATATTTTATATTGTATTTAAAAATATTTATAATATATCTAAATATTTTTTATTATATTTAGAATATTTCTAAATATTTTTTATTATATTTTTAGAAATATTTATATGTATTTATAAATATTTATAAATATTTTATAGCTAACAAACCATAAAAATGGACCATCTATAAACACTTTTTGGGCTTCAATTTGAATCAAACTCTCTACAAACTCTTCCAAAGCAGTCACTCTTGCCACATCCTCTTTAACCCCCTTTTTATAGCGTATCTCTGTATCGTTTCCTTTAGTACTTCACCCACAGTTTCCCCCGCACTTTTTTTTGGGTTCTTCCCCACAAGTTCCCCCGCAGTGTTTCGGTTCTTCCCCCACAACAGTTCCCCTCAAAGTTTTTCGGTTACATTGTCAATTGGCTTGTTTATTTCATGTTTTGGCGCGTAACTTGTTTGTTTGCTCGCTGTTTGTTTTTGTTACTTGGGCGCACTTGAAGCCATAGCCATATAGTCGTTGTTTTGCCACTAAGATTTGCAATTGCAAATGCTTGCAGTTACCCTACCCTCCACTCCCCGCTACCCGCCAATGCAGCAGCATCTGCTTTGATTGGCAGACAGACAACCCACAGAAAGACAGACCAGACGAGACCCCAACCCCCAACCAAGTTGGAGCTTGGAGCAAGACAGAGCCAGCCAGCCAAGGTGTTGGAGCGACTCTAAGCCCAAAAAAATCAAAACAAACAGCAAAACTTTTTCATTGCAAATGAAAATTGCAAAAAGTAAACAAAAGTAAAATATGGAATGGAAGTAAAATGGAAAAAAAAGTATGGAAATTGGATGAGATGGAAAAACAAGGCCCTTTTAGCTTTAACTATTTTTAAACCCTCCGCCAGTCCTATTCTCCCTACCCCCTTTTTTTTTTAAGCCACACACACAAAAACAAACAACAACAAAAGCGCCTCCCACAAAAAATCAGAAGGGATGGCAGAGGCGTGAAGGAGGCAGGAGGCAGAAGCAGGGGCAGAGAGCAGGAGCATAGGCGGGAGACAGAGGCAAGTAGACAGTGAGGAGGCAGAGGCAGAGGCAGAGGTATACGTGGAGGCAGAGTCGAAGGCAGAGACAGAGATATAGGCGGGAAACAGAGGCAATGGCAAAGACAGTGGCGGAGGAAGAGGCAGAAGCGAAGGCAGAGGCGGGAGGCAGAAGCAGAGACAAAGGCAGAGGCGGCAGGCAGAAGCAGAGACGAAGGCAGAGGCGGAAGGCAGAAGCAGAGACGAAGGCAGCGGCGGAAGGCAGAGCTCACGTGCAAAAATAAAACGTAGCAGGGTATACAAAAAAATCGAAGTCCACCCGAGCCCCTCTTTCCAGAGTAGAAAAAAAAAACATTTTGATGGCGTAATCATTACAAAAATACACACACAAAAACACAGATACACACTCAACACAAACAGCTACAGTTACATACACACACAGACACAGCTACAGCTACAGATACACACAGCCATAGCCGAAGCTACAGTTATAGATACCACCCCCTCTAGTAACCCATATTTGCCGCGTTGTGACGTCATTGCTTGTCGTTCACTGGCAACCCCCCCAGCAACCAACCCAGCAACCACCCATGGAGTGCGCCCGGAGAGTGCCTCACGACTCTCACGTGGCATAAGTTGCTTTCAAGGTCGTTGCTGGGGTTTGTGTGCGCTCTCTCTCACTCTCTTTTCTTTGTTGCTATTTTGGCCCCATTCTCTCTCTACCTCTTTGCTGCTGTTTTAGCCCCATGATGATTTCACACTTGTAGATACCACCCACTCCCACCACACCCCTCTCTTTGCGAAAAACAGGACCCACTCTACTGGATATATATGTATGTATACTGCAGTTTGCAGATACATATAGCACGCCCTCTTTTTAGCACACAAAACTTTGAGTTTGTTTCATTTTTATGGCTGGCACTTTGGGCCAAAAACCAGAGAACCTTGAGAGAAGAACAGTGTTTGAATTTAAACTGGGAATTGGATACGACAAGTACGACTACGAATACTAGTACGAGTACGAGTATAAATGCAGAAATTACATTTTTTAATGCAAAGAACAACGAACACTAAATTGGAGTAAAAGTAAAAAAAGTAGGTGACTTTATGGCATACTAAAAAGAGAGGGGAAAATTAAAGAGTTTAAAATTTAAAGGATTTGGGGACAGAGATTCAAGCATTAAAGGGATATGGGGATGGAGATTAAAAATGATAGCAGTGTATAATGAAATGTGAAGAAACATTCTTATATGCTGAATAAAACTCTGATGCTCAACAAAGAAAGTTTATCGACTGATAGAATTATAAGAGTTTAAATAGATTGGTTGGTACCTTAGTTGTAGGTTTTGAGAGCATAAATTCAGCACACAGATTGGCTTAAGAAAATAAACTTAAGATTCAGGAAGATATTCGTCGAAAGGGGGAGGTATTAACTGGATCACTATTTTCACTCTATTTATACAGTCTGATTCAGGAAGAGGTTCGTGGAAGGGTGGTATTTTAGCTAAAGCACTATTTTAGCTCTACATATATAAATAATATACATAGTACATACATATTTACGTGTTCAATTTCTTTGCATTACCTTTAGATATGCACTTTTTATGTATTTCCATGGCATAATCTTCCAGCAAAAAATGCAGCAATCTCTGAACCATTAATATCAAGCAAAAGAATGATTATAAAAGATATTCAAGACGTATTTAATAAATTTCTAGATAGAAGAATATGCCCTACCATATTCATATGTAAATTATCACATGATTTCTTAGCCCACCCATATCACCACCCACTACAAGTCGCTTCCACCCATGTCACCACCCAATTACCAATCAATAGTCAAACAAACATAAACCAAACAGAAACACCACACACCGACCAGCAGCTGCTTAATAATTCATGGATTAATCAAGCACCAAATGTGTCTTAAGTCAAGGGGAAATGCGTCAAAGAACTCTCCTATCCTCCTACACCGCCATAAACCCCCCTCCGACATGCAACATAAACCAGCAAGAAAAACCAAACAAGGGGGGGGGGCGCGGGTAACAAAACACATGCAATTATAGACAGAAGACTGTTTGGGGGGCTCGTGCCAGAGTCATATAATTAAAGACAATCCCCCAACCCCCCCTCGAAAACACTGGCGGAGTTAACACAAATCAAAGTCAGGTCGTGCCAACATTTACACCTGTACATATGTCTTAGGCTTAGATATGTGTTGTGGCGTGGTTTATATATATATGTATGTATGTATGTATGTAGAGCACGCACTTGAAACTGATGACGTCCTTGGCTTTGGACTTGCTTTGGCTGCACTCAACCATTTTGTGGGTTCACATTCGATCGATAAAGCCACGCAGGACTGTTGCGACTAGCTCGGTCTTTCATGGACTGTTGCCAAGTCCCAAATAGAACTGTTTTGATGACGTCAAAGCGGAAGCGAGACGGTAATACAAACTATCTTTCGCTTTTTTCCATTCCATTTTCTATCTCTTTCTACGTGCGTATGCGTAATATTGAGTATACCACGTGTGGCACACACACGGCGAAACAGTTTGTCAGGCAATTAAATGCCCAATTAAATGGGTCCGTGCACATTTATCAGATGGCAAAATACCAGTAGCCAACCAACACATATCTGGCAATTAGAAGACACCAAACAAATGTTATAAACAAAAAAATTAAACAAAAAAAACTTAGAGCTTGGCTTGCAAATTGCATAAAAAGTGGCAGTGAAGATGCCATCACAACGGCATCAAGATTGGCTTAATTGAAGTAGCGACAACGAGCGTGTCTCATTACCAAGTCAAACACACAACACAAACGCTGAGAATCGTAGGAGATACGGAGACATGGAGACACGGAGACACGGCGACATGGAGAGTCGGAGATAGAGACGCAGTTTGAGAGAGTTTGTGACAAGATTGTCAAATATTTAGGGCAGCCAGGCCCAGTGACATCAAGCATTCAATGCAAAACGCGTTCCTCAATCATTTGTATTTGATTTCGTTTTTATATATAGCTATATATATAGCTATATATATACCTATATATATTGTATACTAACTGCCCATATAAGTTGTCTAAAATACGTTTTTTGAAATTTCCATAATTTTGTCTGCTGTTTTTTAGCCGGTTTTTTCTGTGCGAGAGCGTGCCATAAATTTGTGGCTCAAACAAAATTTAGAACATTGCAATTCAAATAACGGATTTCAAAAGAGAGAGAGAGAGCAACACCTTTGAGTCTTCCTTTCATTCTCTCTCTTCTTAAGCTCTTTCATAATTTGTTTAAAATAAACATAAAATATATCTGTATCTGCGTGAGCTTAGGAAACTTGAACTTGTATCTGTGCGTTTTTGAATTCATAAATTTTCAACGCGCATTTGCTGCACAGCAACAACAACAGCAACAAAGAGTTAACATTAACAACAACAACAACAGTAACAAAGACTTAACATTATGAGCCATCAAAATGTATCTTTAGAGCCACCAAAATGTATCTTTTTATAGTGAACAAAATGTATCTTTGTATCTTTTTATAGTGACTCAATAATGACTTAGTTGGTGTTCGGAGATGACCTTGAGCAATAATTATTGGCCGCTCTGGCTCCGCCACGAAATTAGAATACGAAGAAAAGAATTTTTTTTTTTTTTTTTTTTTTATTTTTTATTTAAAAAAATTTTTTTTTTATGATTAAAGCTTTTCGCTTTATAGCCAGTGCGATCGATTTCGATGCTTTTGTGATTAAAATTAGTTCTGTGTGCAAAAAAGATATGTGTCTGCAGTCTGGGGGTGAGAGCAAACCTGCATTTTTGGCTAGTTCCAGTTCTAATAAAAGCAGAACAAGTTTTTGTATTTATTATTTCTTGTGTTAGAATATTAAATTGTTATATATGATCATAGGTGTCTTTTATGCTGTCTATTTTGTTGTTGTATTTTATTAGAATATTTTGGGTGAGGCATAACTAATGGAGAGAGATGCTGATAAATGCATTAATAAATGAATCGATTAGCAGGGAGCAACATGTCTCTAGGAAGTTGTCTTTAAAGATTGCTAACGAGAGGGAAGCAATGGCAGCTAAATGTTGAAAGATATGGCTGCTATATGTTGCTATGGACAGCAAATTTTATGTTGTAGAATGTAGCACAAAACCAGCTGGAATAAACCGACATAAAACCAAACTTTTCTGCACTAAATGGGTTTGCTGAATGCATAAATGTTTGGAATGAATGATAGTAACCCTAAAGATGTACAGACAGGATATCAAAAAATATATACCCACCCTAAAAAACGTAATATCTTTCATCTTTATTAGCATTACAATCACATCACTCTCTCACTCTCTCTCTCTCTCTCTGTGTTCATACACCATTCAGAACAGGATCTAGATACAGTTTTGGGGCGCCGCCAAGCGTCACCATTAAGCACTTTTTATTTATGCGAACAAACACATTAATTTAACCCAAAATTTATCCCCGTGTAGTCTCGTATCTTTTGAGCTATCTGTGCAGCTCGATCTGCAATTGTATCTTCATTTTTATGATGCTCAGCTACTCACTTGTTGCGCCGTCTAACTGTTGTTTGCTGCATCATAAAAATGTTTAATTAATACTTCTTTTTTTTTTTCTGTTTAATTATATTCATCATAATATGGTTTTTATTAATGAGTTGCTTTTAGTAACAAATTAACACGCGGTGGAGAATGAGAGCCACACTTGAGTAACTAACAAAAAAAAGAAGAAAAAATATAAAAAATAAAATCAAAACTTATGGCCAGACCATTTGTGGGGGGGTGCAAAAAAAATGGCATACAAAATTAAATGCAATTTTTACAGAGGTGCCACAAAGAGGGGGAACTATAGAGTGTCTATAGATAATGATTTATAGTTTTTGAATAGATTTTTAGTATGGTTTTCCCACCATAAATTCAACACATTTGAGACACTTTGGAGGAGCTCCCCTTTGACCTAAGCTACTGGTCCTTGGACTTCTGTCAGAATGCGCGCATTGTGTTCTAGATACTTGATGAGGCAGGCGCCCACTAGCTCTAGCTACAGATACAGCTTCAATTCCATTCGTGAGCATCGTTGCGAAACTAAGCCATAAGCCTGGTCCGTGCATCGGACACTACTGGCCTTGAAAATCTAATATTCTCATTCTCATCTACTCAATTAAAGCGGCTGTTAACGAAGAGCAAAATATAAAAAAAACACAGCGCTTAGTTACATTTTGCAGATGCTAAAAGCCGTCAACGAACTCGATTGCCAGACAGCAAATATAAAAAAAAATTTAAGCATACTAGTACTAGTATATACCCCCCCATACATCGTCTATACATCGCAGCTGTATAGGTGACGACTTGAAAGTTCTCTGAGACATTCATGAACAGCTAACTGACCAAATGGCAAACTGGCAAAGCCAAGTCTCTCAAAAAGCAATTCCCCGCTGCAGATGTGTGAAGCGCCGAAGATTCAGCTGCAATTTTTGACTTGGCCAGGAGGCCATCGGAAGCCTTCACTTTTTTACTATATGACCATCATCGACCAGGTATGTCTTTGGTGCCTGTCTGGGTATTCCCCCAGGGTATTGTTCTAGCGTTGCTCTCTGCTCATCTGTTGTTCAATTAACACATTCGATTTTGCAATCGATTTAATTAACTCTCTTCAGAGAAATCCCATGCCCCCTTCATTTGAAAGTTAAATAATTGTCGGCTACAGGTTTTGGCATAAGTTATGGCGCTATTAATATCTGACTAGTGACAAATCAGTGCATTCCGAATGGAGATCAAGTCCCATTAATCGATTAACTATATGACAGTTATGTATTCGACAGTTGATAACATTTCAATATCAATAAAACTTAGTTAATAGAGTTACCATTAAAATATATTCAATTGGATGAATTTGGGGTAGAAATATATATTGCAGTCTAAGCAAAAAATATTTAAAATTCATTTTTCATTGTTATCGATTTTAATTTTATCGATAATTATCGATATAAATAATTGATAATGAATCGTTAAAAGTTGATTTTGCTACAAGCGTTTTTAGGTGCTTTTCATCTAACATTATCGATAGTTATCGATTTCAATTATCATGGTATATTTATAAAACTTTTATTATTCTTCGATAAAAATCGATAATTATTTAATAAGCATTATCGATAACAATTATTCGATAAAAACTTTTTTCTTTTATAACCCTTTGAAAATTTATATATTCACTTCATTATCGGATATAAATTGATGATCAATCTATTGAACACTTATCGATTACTTATTGCTAGATATCCATTTAGATATACGCTCTAACAGTTCACCTAAAATATATTTAAAAAACTTTTTATCGATTCTTTATTGATTATTAACTTGTAAGCCATAAATTATGCCGATAGGGTGTGATTACGATTATAAGTGAACATTTAGTGCCTCAATGATAGCTGACACTCCCCTCGGCAGCAGCTTCAGCAACAACTTCCACATCCTTAGAGCGCCCTGCTGTGTAGCAGATCTGAGCCTTGAACCACATAAAGTAACACAATAAATAGCTAGTCCAACTAACCAACGACCCGACCCGAACCCGAACCCCAAAAGCAAAGGCAAAGCCAAAGGCAAACAGAAACATGGCCAAAAGACAAATAGCAGATCCGAAACGCGCCCAGTTTCGAGCTCTTTGGTGGATATTCAATTTGTTTAGACCTTTTTGGTGTCTTGGCTTGGCTTGGCTTGGCTCACTGACTTGCCCCGTTAACTGTTAACGGTCTAAACGGTCGACTCTTGCTCGATCGGCAATTGGATAATGAATGATGCTTTGAACTGTGGCAAATTCTTTTGTCTCTGCGCGGCAACCGGCATCGGCACCCACCAACCGCTTAACATTGAACTTTTCGCCATCTCCAAAGAGACAAAACAAATACACATTGCTATAGATACATAGATACATAGATACTCGTACTCGCATAGCACCGCATTCGATCGATTCCCACAGCATTGAATGATTTATGGGCTAAAAAAAAAAAAAAATATCGTACCCGCAACGTGTGTATAGAGTAGACAGGGAAAAAGTCATTCCGTTTTCGATTGCGGATCTAACGGATGAAACAAGAACCTTGTTATGCATTTAACACGCCACAGAAAAGAAGGAAAAATATCTATATACCCATATACAAATAATCGTATACAAATCTAAGTACAATAAAAATAAAATGCGATGAATTATGGGGCAAGTTTTTTGCCAGTGTGTCTGAGTGTGAGTGGTGCCAATCAGCATAATCGGTGATCGGTGGATCGGTGGATCGTTGAATCGGTGTATGAATCGGTGGATCGTTGAATCGGTGGATCGCAGGGATTGTTGAATAGCTGTTAGATCAATCGATCGATCGATCTGTTGTGAGTCGTCAGATCGTCACAGCAGCCATCACTTGCCGCCAATTGTGCATCGATCAGAGCTGTGGGTCCCCCAAAGAGCCCCGATCGACCTTGTGCATCAATCCGATCCGAAGCGAAAGAAATGCGTGCAAATAAAATGGTTTTCGGTCTTTCAGTATTTTTCTTGTATTTTTTCGTTTCTGGGTTACATCGATCCAAGCGTTCCAGCGAAGGTCTAACAAATTGTGACTGCCAATTAAGTAGAGTCCAAACAATTATAGCTGATTTCGGAATCTGATTTTTTTTGGACACATCTCCTCGCGTGCTGTCGCCCAATTGACGTTCGGCCAGGTTGAAACAATTAGCATAAATTAAAATTGGTTTACGGTCCAACATTTGCACGATGACACACTGCACACTCGCACTAAAAGAGAGAGAGAGAGAGAGAGATAAAGGTGCGAGTGGATCGAAGACCGAGAACCGAACCCATGGATGCGATGCGACTGAATCCGCCTAACGATGAGAGTAAAAGTGATCCAACCGGTTCGCAGTGCGGTGCGGTCCGTGCTGCTTCTATAGTTAGTCTCTGAATTTATGATCCACCCACCCGCTTCACACCCCCCCACAGAAACGAATCGACTTAGAATCAAACGCAGCATTTTAATCGCGCCATATAAAGCGCAGAGCAACGACAGAGCCCAAAGCAGCGGCAGAGCGCAGAGCAACGGCAGAGCAACGTCAAAGCACAGCAACGGCAGAGCCAGAACAACGGCGGATCAGAGCAGCGGCAGAGCGCAGAGCAACGGCAGAGCAGAGCAACGCCAAAGCGCAGAACAACGTCAGAGCAGAACAACGGCGGTTCACAGCAGCGGCAGAATAAAAGCAAAAGTAGAAATAACAAAAACAAAGAATGTTTTTGCGCATGCGCCGCATCATTTTCCGTTTCTTCTGCTCCTGCCGCTGCTGCTGCTTGTTCTTTGGTGTTGAATACCCTGTAAATGGGGAGTGTTGTGGGTATGTTGTAGAGAGCGAAAGATATGTGACTACCGTAATTGCAGTCTCAGTGTGGGATAGAATGGGAAAGGATATTGAGAGCTTACTTCTTTCATTTCTTTCTCACTTCATTCTCAGCCATCGGAATCACCGTTGTGAATACCGTTGGGATTCCAGCTTAGAAGTACTATCCCGAAATGAAAGTGAAATGAAACTGAAAATCCAATGCTAGGTATGCCTTAGTCCAAACTATCACCCTCTCACTTGTATTCTCTACTTTTTTTTTGTTCTTGCTGCTTCATAACTGTGTCTTGTGTTTTCGCTGTGATTTATATTCCGTTTTGCGCTCTGCTCGTGCTTTGTTGTCGGTGTCTGCTTTTCGCTTTCATTTGAAGCTCGCTCGCTCGATCCATCCCGTAGCTGACCAGTCCCGGCTGCTAAGTGCGCTAAACAAATAGAAGATTTAGAGACATTCTTCTACAAAAGCAAAAGCAAAAGCGTTGATTTGACTAAATTAAGCCTCAGACGGCGCAACAGTCGTCGCATTGGCATTAAATTGTAATCAATTTTAATGGCTTCTTGGTTGGATGTAGCTGCTATAGCTGCTGCTGGTGATGATTCCCATGGATTGTGGATTGTACCAGCATCAGATCATCGTCAACTGGTTTTTGACCAACAGCAAAAAACAACAACAATAAATGGTGCTATGTTCTTACAGCTTCATTTTTGCGTGTCTCCCGCCAGTCCCGTGCTCAGTGAGCTGTCATCGCATAGATTATCATTTATTTCTTCTACAAGTCTTTTTCTAGAGCAGAATCGCTGTAGTTTTTTTGTTTTCGGCAATGTGTTTCTGTTGTCTTTTTTTTGGGGTTCTTTTTTGGTGTCAGGTTACCTTTCAAACTATTTAGATTGTAGCTAATCAAAGTGAGGAATTAACAGATCTAAAAATTGTTAGTTGTATAAATAATTTGGATTGGCAGGGAATTTTGTTTTAGAATTATGTATGTATGGTGCTTCGGAAATGTTGCTAATTGTGGTTTAATTTGTGACATTTTTTGTAGTATTTTTTAGAGAATTTTCTAAAGAATTTTAGCAATATTTTTTGATTTCCTCATACTCAGATAATTTAAACGTTTTAAATTTTATAAGAATAAGTGTATAAGATTTGTGGGTTTTTATTTTTATTTTTTTATTTTTTTTTTTGTCATATTCTGCAAAGTTTTTCGCAAAATAAAATCAAATACAAATTATTTAAGCTTCAAATATTTCACTTTTTTTTTTAAATTTATTTTCCCATTAATTTTTTTCTACTTTTTGTTTAATATTCAACCTCTAAGCATAATCCATTTATATAATCGGTCGCATAAAATATTTTACACACTGCCCTTTTGCTCAACTTTACCAGCTTTAAGCTGGCCATAAAATTACTTGTACGATCCATGAAACGACCTTCTACTTGCTTCCTTATGATGCTTTAATAAGCATTACCATCGAAATCTACATAGATGTATAGTATTTGCTTTTGGTAACTCTTTCACTTTTCATTTTGCTTCACATGACCAACTAAAAAAATCATACCTTCCCCCCATACCATCCCCTTCCATACCCATCTTGATTTGATGCCGCCCACACTTACCTTTTTAAAGGTATAAATGTATATGTGTGTGCTGGTATATAAAGCATAAAACATGATGATCAAACATCATCATTACAGCAGCATTAACATGCATTTAACAGCTCAAGCTTACATATACCAACCATTCCGTACTTCAGCACCATCACTGTTCCCACCACCTCATCCTAACTTCATTCATATCCAAAGCTGCAATCATATGAAAACTATATTCCAGCCCCCAAACCGAACCTCATCCCATCTAATTTACATCCATATACACATCCATATCCTATGCACATCCACATCAATATCCTATACACATCCATATCCTATTCACATCCCATACCATACCATCCTTATTCCCCTGGCCATGAGGATAAGGATGGGATGGATGGTATGTGGCTGGAAAGGGGGATATCCCATCTAAATCCCATACCATCCCATCTTTATCCCCCTTGCCCCTGCCTATTGACATGACTCTGTCTTTTTGGCTTGGTTTAAATTTTAGCTCATTTTTGTTGTTGTCTATGGGATGTCTTTTTGGATATTTTTTGGTGTGGTGTGGTGTGGAATTCATGGCATCATCATCATTATCATCATCATCATCGTCATGATGATCGTCAGGCAAGCCCCGGCAACAACTTGACTCTGAGCTGAAGTGCAACTTGCTGCACACTCCTATCCTACTGCATATCGCTCTCTCTGCCTCTTGCTGCAGATCGCTCTCTCTCTCTCTCTGCCTCTCTTTGCCTCTTATGCCTCTCTCACTCTTCTGTCTCTCTCTTTGCCTCTATGACTGCAGTTTAAACGTGTCTTCAGGTCTGTTATTAAATCAATAATGAAGCACACGAAGCGCCCCGAAGCTGCTGCATCATCATCATCATGATGTTGATGACGATGATCGAGCTACATCATTAGCACCAGTTGTGACTGCTGCGGCGTCGGCCACACTGACTGTTGCTGTTGTGTTGTTGCTGTTGCTGGTGTGTTGCTGTTGTGTTGTTGCTGTTGCTGGTTGTGTTTGCCTGTTGGTGTTTGTTGTCGGCGTCTTCTGGCACGCCGGCTGACACACAAAAATACATCGTGGAGTTCACGGAACGCACCCAAAAGCCAAACTCCGTTTTCGATATTTTCGTTTTTCTGATTTTTTTTGGCATTAGACAAGCTTTGTTTTCCAGCATCCAAGTTTGGCTTGCAAGTTCTTCGGTGGGGTACCCATCTCCTCTGCTGCCTTGCAGCATGCCAGAAAGAAATCGAATTCGAACTATTAACTTATTGCAGTCAGTGTAAGTCAAAGTCGAGACGTTTGCAATATTTCTACTCTCGAGGGGGGGAATCTGTGTGCACTGCTCTGGTCTGGCCTGCTCTGGCCGGCACATTCCAGTCAGTCAGCCACGTTTTGGGTCTCCTCCATCTTCTGTTGGTTGTTGGTTTGTTTCAGGCACGGCAAGGTGTTGAGGTTAACTAAGGTGTGATAAATTTTTGTTGCCATCGATAGGTCGCTCTACTCTATACTCCGCCTCGAGTGCAGTTTTCTGGGCATTTTTCTTCGTCGTCTTTTTGTCGTTTTTTGCTGTTTTTTTTGTCATAATTGTTTTATTATGGTCGTGTGGGTCGGTCGGTGTCGGGTTGTTGTTGGGGGGCGCCCCAAAGTCAGTTTTTCATTGTTGTGTGGTTTCGCTTTTAGGGCAGGGATTACGAGTGGAGACACCAAACCAAAAACTTAAGGGGGCACACAGCATCGTGACAACGCTCCCTCGAAAACGCAAAAAGCTCAGTGCTATAAAACAGTTGAAGAAAACTATATATACTATACATACATACATATATGTACATACGTATGTATATGTATATTTTTAATTAATATTTTCACACAGTGCTTTGTGGAAATCTTCTGCCAAAAATGAAATCATTTTCATTTATTTCTGCCTGATTTTATTTGCTGAATTTCTAACATATTTTAGACAATTTTTTTTAGACAATTTTTTCCTACCATTTTTGGTGGTAATTAATAGGCAAAGAGACACGTACAGTAACGCCTGGGCTATAGAGAGAGAGTGAGGGGGCAGAGGGTCGCAATTGTGCATAAAAATTTGTCCATCCAATGGCTGTGCTGTGTTGGTGTTGCATTTGCCACTGACTGGCAACACGCAAGCCTCCCCCAACCCAAGACAAATGAAAGAAGCGATTGCCAGAGACTGTTTGTCTATTACTTAATTGCCTGGCCATACGCTGGGATGTACACTGGGATGAGAGGGATACCTAGCTGAGAAGTAAGCGTAGGAGTAGCTGGAGGAGGAGGAGTTGCAGGAGTCGAGAGGGTATGCTGGAGGAGCACCTATGCAGGAGGAGCAGTAGTAGAGGCTATGGAGAAGCAGTAGTCGTCGAGGGTATGGAGGTAGTCTGCCTATAATAACAATTAGCTTGGCATTTTAATATGCATTATTGCTGTGAAAAGATCGCAAACTGATTTCACCAGAAAAAAAAACCAAAAAGAAAAGCCAGCTAAAGGCATAGGCAAAAAACAGCCTTTTGGTTTTGCAGAAGAGTCACGACTTTAGCAGGACGATGAGGAAGCCAAAGCCAAAGACCCCAACACCAGAGAGCCATCTCCATATGCGTTTGGGGATTTCTTCGTATGGCTTGCTGGGGAATCTTAATTACACAATTAATTTGTTGTGGCATGCAAAATAAAATAAAAAGTTTTCGGTTGCATGGCTTTTGGTTTTCGGTTTCAGTTTCCCATTTGTTTAGGGTGCTGCCTCGTCAGGTGCTCGTTAAGAGTGTCTCCCCTATATGGTATGCGCAGTGTACTTAAATGATCAAAACATTTCCCCAAAACACTTTGAAGTGTACTTTGAATGTGCCTTAATTAAAGTTGTACATATATTTATATTGAATTTATTGTGATGGGGATTAGCTTAAACTAGGATGATTACATTTTAAAAATATTTCCGCTACTAAAATATCATACAAATAAATAAATAAATTGAATAAAATAAAATAAATAAAATAAATATAATTAAATTTATACCTTCAAAATAAATATATATTAATTTTTTAATGGTTTTAAATAGGCATTAAGCTTACTAGAAATTGTTGCTAAAGATTTGAAGACATAATTTAAAGGTTTATTTTACTGCCATATTAAAAAATATTTAAAAAAATGTTTTAAGTCTATAATTAAACAATAATTCCTTTAAAGAATATCCTTCAATTCCTTGGCTTTTCCAACAATCATTCACATTCATGAAAACACATCTTCAAAGCTGTTTTAGTAGCACTTTTCCGTTGATTTTTCCTTCCCTACATTTTCCCAAAAAATACATTTTCCCCAGAAGTTCAAAATTTTACTGAATTTTACTACTTCTATTTCAAATTATTGTTTAAAAATGTTTAAGACTTTTTCATCCCCCCAATTAAATCTGCAAATTATTCGTTTAAAACAAATGGGGTTCCTTCCCCTAAATACGAATCTATTGAATTTTACTCTCATACTTATACATTTTTTATATAATATTTTAAGTCATCAATTAAATAATTATTCGTTTAAAACAAATCCTTCACTTCGTTGGCTTCTCAAACTATAATTCATATTCAACAAAACTCATCTTCAAAGCTGTCATTTTTAGTAATTTCCGATGGGTAGTGTAGACCTACCCCCCAAAAAAATGTTCCCAAGAATCTCTTTATTAACCATTAGCCGCTCTTTGCCGCTGCCTTTTGCCTGTGTCTGTGCCAGCAAAGGTAAGCAAATTCCCAAATAGATAAATCTATTGTATCTGGCAGATACAAAACTCAAATTTAGATATGCAAACGAACAATTTTCCCGTACCACCAGAGAGAGACTCAGAGAGGCTGAGGCCGCTCACACTAAATCAAAATCTTCATGAGGCCCCCAACGACAAATATATGGGTTAGGCTCAATTTGCAATTGATAGAGCAACGCAGGGGGGAGAGGAACGGAGTGGAGTGGAGCAGTAGGTCTAAGGCTGAGACTGGGGACTGGTGTGCATCTCACAGATACTCAGATACACAGATATACGAAGGCAAAAGACAAAAGGTAATATTGGCGTTTTAATGCATGTTGCCTTTGGTGTTGTTTGTTGGCTGCTGCACGGGCTGCTGGCTGCCACGGCTGCTGCTGCTGCTGCAACCTGCTGGGAAAACACGGCAGAGAGCTCTGTCTAGGGGCAGGGTAATCGATTTGGGAACCAATGATAATATCCCCTTCCCCCCGTCCGCTCCATTGTTTGTTTTTCCAATGAAAGCGAAAAGCAACCAAAAAAAAAAACCCCGAAAAAACGTGCAACAATGGACAAAAGGGTAGAGTAGAAGGCAGCTCGAAATTAACACTAATACGATTCCAAATAGAGAGGGGAGCAGCATGGGGAAGGGAAGGGAATGGAGCTACCAATCTCAGTCTTAGTTTTTGGCTAGGAAGAGGGCATCTCCTCAGTCTGGGAGACTCTAGGCTGCGGCACCAATCCCAGTTCAAGGGGGAGGTGCTGGGGGCTGTTTCCAATCCCCAGTCAAAGAGGGGGGACCTGGGCTGTTTCCAATACCAGTCAAAGGGGGACTGGGGGCTTCTTCAATCCCCAGTCAAAGGGGTGCAGGGGCTTGGGACTGTTTCCAATCCCAGCCAAAGGGGGTGTGGACTATTCCCAGTCTAAGTTTCGGATGCGGTGTATCTATCTATCCATTAGATATGTACCTACTTGGCCAACGTCAACGTCGCGTGTTTTGATAGCTCGCTGATATTTCAGTCAGTAGGAGCAAAAGCAAACAACAAAAACACACACACAATGCAACAAGCTAAAAAGAAGAAGCTGGCAGCAAAAATACAACAACAAAAAATTGTGCCAAAAATGCGCATACTCTGGGCGGAAAGAGGGTATTATGATTTGTAGCAAAAAAGAAAGGGATCTTTTATGACATATATATAGATAGATAAAGAAGATAGAATAAATAGAAAACAGAATAAAGAGTGATTCATGTAATATATAATGATTCTCAAATCACATCAAATGTCGAACCGTTACTTGAATTTCCAAGCAACAAATTAAAGCTACGCCTTGTGATTTTAATATAGAAATTTGAATATATAGAGATTTGAATTATGAAGATTTTTTTACAGAACTATGCTACATTTATGAACTATATTTTGTAGCAACAATAAGTGGAAAATTCTGTATTTTTTACCTTAAAAATATTTGAATTATTCAGCTAAGAATGGTATGATTATTTTATGTGATTAAAAATGATTATTTATAGTATTTATTAACTTTATTCTGTAGCAACAATAAGTGGAATATTCCTTAATTTTTTCCTAAAAATATTTCAATTATTCAGCTAAGAATTGAATGACTATTCTATAAAAGAATTAGTAAAAATGTTAATTAAAAACGCTTTTATGCTTAAAAATTTTTTAAATTAATTGCTATAAAAAAAATTGCTACCCAAAGGGTATACCCCAGCTGCAGCTTACCCAGTTCGTTCCTTAATTCCTTTGTTTTTTTTGTATTTCTTGAGTTGCCTGGCCTGGGGAAGCTTGCCACTTCGCATCAGCTGCTGCTGCACCTTCTTTGCCGGCTTCGTCGGTCATGTCGGATGCGCGCCAAAAATTTTTTTGATTTTTTCTACCTTTTTTCTAACCAAAAGGCAGCAAAGGCAGCGCAAAAAAAAGTTCCATTCCATGCCCGTAATTATGTAAGCGGCGTTCCAAAACTGGCAGCTTATTTATCTTTGTCTCAGTCATGTCAATCAGTCGGTGGCAGCGGCAGCTCAGGCAGCCAGCAGCAGCAGCAGCAGGGGCAGCTTCGACTCCACTGGATGCACTGCAGCAGCAGCAGCATCATGTGCACCTTTGACCCCCGCCAGAGAGCTAGAGCCCCAAGTTTGTGGTGGTGGGGCGCCCGCTCAACATGCAAATTAGGCGGCTTCAATCTGTATAATAAATGTGGAGGGAACAAAAATAAAACTCTAACGCTCGGCAATTGCCATTGGAAGTTGGTTTTTGGGTATGAAGCATTGAATTGAGATTGAATTGGTTGCTGAAGCTGTGGGAGTGGAGCCATCGATGGCTGGGGTGAGACTTCTAAATGGGCAATCATCACAGAGAGGGACATTGTAGTCATGATTGAACTATATTTGGTAGTGAAAAATCAATGGGTTTTAGGTAGGTAATGCAGGTAGCATTTTTAAATGGAAAGTATCGGAAAATGAATGAGCAAATTAATATAGAATTTAGATGGCATTTATTTTATTTTATTACATATTTTCCATACATATTATATATATAAGTTCTATAGTGAATTGATCTCCTATTCATGCTCAAGAAAATAGATCACTGAAATATCTCTCTCTATCTTTTTCAAGCGAGTACAACAGCGAAATATCTCTCTCTCCTTCTCAAATATAACACCAAAATATCTCTCCAATCTCTCAACCCAAAAAGATACTGAAATCTATGCATTAATTCTTACCAGATACATGTATATAGCTACACTACACCTTAAAGCTACCATTTTAACACACACTCCTCCTGCTCAATCTTCTCCCATATAAATATATAGTAATTACAATCATTGTTCCCAATCAAACTGCCTTTGAAATGAATCTTCTTTCATTCGAACAAACGAATAATACTTTTATTCGTATAATACTTTCATTCGAACAAGCAATATATCTAAATTAAACCAATGGAATCTTGAATTATAACCTGTAGCTACTTGTGTACTATATTTAGATACATTTTGCTGACTTGATTCATTTTAAAAGATACTCAGATACACACTCACACACTCTTTGAGGCAACTCAGACACACTCTCTTTGGCGCATCTTTTAGTATTGAAAGAACATCGATGATGATGATGCTGCTGCTTTAGATGCTTCACTGATGATATAACAATTCAATTAAACCAGTTTACAGAATGGAGTATAAGACAGCAAACGAACCGTAGACATCTGCAACTGTTGGCCAGCAGCACCTTAACGGCAAAATTCTTTTATTAGAATTTCATGCAAATATTCGATTTGTGCGACAGCTCGAACTTGTGGCCTGCAGGGGATTTAGTTACTACCCTGCCCCCTCCCCTACTGCTTTGTGCTTTTATGACTCTGCTTTTGCATAATGTTCGAACTGGACACTCTGGGTTGGGTTTTTGGGATTGTATGTAGCTCCATCGCTCTGACCCATTGCCGGCGTTTTTTTGGGCAAGTTCCTGAGGCTGCTGCAGCTCAGCTTTGGGGCGACAAGTGCCACAGTCAGAGCCACAGCCAAGAGTTTGTGTATTGGCCAATACACACAGGTGACTACTACTGCCCACAGATATACAGACAGACAGATCAGATCCATTCAGACAGATCAGATCCATGGGGGGGCTAGGGGTGCCAACTGGTTGAGATGCGCTCAAAAAATGACTTCAATCCGTTTGGATGGTCGTCTCGCAGTGGGGACATTGCTGAAGGGGGGGGAATCTGTCGGGGGATGCCATGAAATGTCCAAGATGGCCTTCGTTCGATTCGATTTTTGCAGCGATTAAAAAGCACCGATGACGATGTCTCTCTGCGGTGGCTTTACTTAGCATTCAAAGTGGCGCAAAGAGATTTATACGAATTGTTGCGACAATTTTCAATTTTTTTTTTTTTTTACTCAGAGTTTTGCTCTTGCTGTTTTGTTGTTGTTGTTGTTTTGCTTTTTGAGTCATTCCATTCAATTGAAATTCTTGAACATAAGCTTGTTATTGTCTTTTAATGATGTTGTTATTGTTTTTGTTGTTGAGCTGTTGTTGTTGTTGTTTTTGTTGGTGTTGCTGTTGTTGTTGTTGTTGTGGTTGTTGGTGTTGTTGCTGGTGTTGTTGTTGTTATTGCTGTGGTTGTTGCTGCTGTTGTTGAGCTGTTGACTGTTTCTGCTCTTGTTGTTGTTGTTGTTGAGCTGTTATTGCTGTTGCTGTTGTTGCTGTTCATCTTGATAGTTGTGTGCAGCCACTAACACTTTCGATGTTCCAACTCTAAACTGACCTTTAGCCATGGATAGTTCTATATATCTGTATCTATACAACTCCAACTGTATTTGTATCTGTATCTATACATCTCTATCTGTATCTGCACATCTGCTGTACACGAGTGTACACTCTGCTTGGCTGGCTGGCTGACACAGTTTCGCTTACATTTAATTGTACGGATTTATAGGATTTTAATAGCTACACCGTGTGTGAGCTTCATAGCCTCATAGCTTCGGCCAATGGCCAAGAGTCTTAGAGGCTTTCTGAGCCGCAAAAGATTCCATATAACTTGATTTATACGACCAACACTTAACTCTGGCTGCCAAAGAGTGTTTGGGGCCTACCAAAGAGTAGTCTGGGGGGGGGTGCCAGTGGGTTTTTAGTGGGTGCCATAATTGATTCGCCAAAGAGTCTCCTCTCTGAGCCTGCGATGCGATCGTGTTGCTGCTGTTTGGGGAGTTTTCATTATCGTTTGTGTGGGGGATATACTAATTAGACATGGCTTCAGGGCGGAGGTGGCAGCTGTGGGGGGCGTTAAGCACGCCATTAATGGAGTGCTAATTATAAAAAAATATTTCAGCTACAGATAAATCAGCTAATTCCCAGAATACCAAAAGCTTTGTAATTCCCTTTTTCATTTTCACTTTGATGTCAAAAGTCAAGTTCCTTAGGCAAATGATTCAAGAGTTTTTTTTTTATCGGACTGACTGTTGCTTCCACATTCACAAATGTGCGATACACACACCCTTTTTGGTAGGCAGAAACAATGCCACCGAAGACAGACAGACAGACAGACAGTCAGACAGATAGATCTGGTCTAGGGTTCCCAGATCAATATGAAATATCATCATTCCAGCTCCCCACCTACCCAAATATGGCCTTGGGTCATTTAGAAAGCAATTCATCGAAGATGAAGCTCTGCAACAAACAAAGAAAATAAAAATAGAAATACTCGCAATAAAAAAAAAAAAAAATTCAATTCGATTCCCGAATAAAACTACCGTGGGCGCTACTGCCAAAAAAGCTACCGGGAAGAGTGCGCGATAAACATTTAAGATTGCCCATTTTCAAACCATTGTGTTTGATGGCCCCCAAGCAAAATTTACAACCCAAAAAAAAAAAAAAAAAGCCGAAAGATATCTGTAAAAAATTGCAATTTGGGTTGGGTGCATTTTTTTTTTTTTTTTATTGGATTGGATTGAGGCTGCTGCACATCTTCTTTGCCTTTGCAAGTTTTCTAATTGTTTTGTTTGGTTTTCATCTCTCGAGACGGAGGCATCGTTAACAAATTTATTATAATGCAGAGAGCAAGATACAAAGAGAGAGAGGGAGAGAGAGAAAAATCTCCCAAAAAAAAGATACACCATTCCTACCCAGAGTCTGTAGTAAGTCGCTGTGAGTGTCTCTGCCTCTTTTCGTGTCTTCTTGGCCATTGCATAAGTTTGCTAATTTTTTTTCGTTGCCAACAGAGTTTGGGGATTTTTTTTTTATATAATATCGTTAATACATATTATTTTGCAAGGCTCTTTTGTTCATGCTCCAGGTATAGGAGTCTTGTACTTTGAACTGCGAACTCCAAGCGGGGCATAGACAGGCAGCGTCTGAGTCTTGGCTGTAGTTTTGCTTTTTGGCCAATGGCCTGCCTGCCTGATCAATGGCTGGACTTGGACATGTAAGCATCTGCCGAAATTGACAGACTGCAGGAAGAGTGGTAGGTGGGAGGAGGGTGTGTGGTACTCGTCTTGTGCAGTGACCCAAAGAAATGGTAATGCGAGTCTGGATCGTCTTCGTCTTCGTCGTTTTGGTTGGGTCAGAGGGAAACCCATACCCAGGCATGGCATGGCTTGGCATGGCCTGGCTTGGCCACTCAGTCATTGAGTCAGTGGGTGCAACACAGAGTCAGCCGCCAGAGCCACAGCCAAAGACTTCGTGTGAAGATCTGTGAGAAGTATACAAATGGGTTTCAGGTTCGTTGGTTCACTACAGTTTTTTGTTGCTGTTTGGGCACACCAAAGGAGTTTTACTTCTCATTTTGTGTTGCAGGTTTTCGGCGACTGCGCGGCGGCTTCGATGGTATCGCCTTTGAAATCCACGACAGCGACAAAAGTCGCTGTGGAAGACTACGGACGACGACGACGTTTGGCCTAATAGACATAGAGGAGTCCCCAAACCCCTTGCTTGTAGTTAGGGTAGAGTCTCTTCCTGCAGTACCTTTGATGATGATGATGATGTTGTTGTTGGTGTTGCTGTTGGTGTTGTTGTTTCTGTTGCTAGTGTTGTTGTTGTTGTTGTTACTGTTGCTGGGTAGGCGCTTGCTGATGATGATGATGAGGAGGAGGCCGTTCGTTCGACTGTAGACTAGACTTTCACTATTAATTGTCGATTTTCATCAATTGTTGTTCATTGTTGTTGTAGTACGAATCGGATGGGTTGTTGGCTGTCTGGGGTGGGTGATGCGGCAATGCTTAATGGCTCGGCCTGGCCAATGGGTAATGGGGTTGGTATTTAAAGTTGAGCAGAAAAGACTCCAACTCAGACTGAGAGGAAGAAGAAACCCAATTTCTTGTAACCCGTACTCGAATCGGAAAATTTTCATATCGAAATTGGATCTACTATTACTCAATGGCTGCGAGTGAGAGACAATTTGATTGATTTATGCAATCTCCCGACCAGACCAGACCTTTCCCCCATGCAGCCAGCCCCATTGTCTGTCTGTCTCGGGTATAGTTAATTGCTCATTCAACAGAAAGAAGATCCGCATGCAACATTCTGCTGCAAGTCTGCTGTTATATCATCGAGGGGAGGGAACCCCTTTGCACATTTGCATTTCAAACCCAAAATTTGACATAGTTTTGAGTTGGCATTCGACAAAGCGATTGAGATGCCGACAATGTCTGAATATTTGTCACTGCCAAAGTGCCGACCTGCCTCTGCCATGCCCCAAAAAAGAGCCAGGGGGGAGGAGGGGCAATAGAACAACATTTATGATTAGTTTTTTTTCTCTTAGTTTTTCATATGGAAGTTGGTTGGTTTGAAGATTTTTTTCTTATGGCCAAATGCAGCGCTTAATCATCTATAAGGCAAGTTATGCCTTTTCGATTTGTCGCAATTGGAAACTTGTAATTCTGGTAGAGTCTGGGAGGGGGGAGCATTTTCTAGAGTTTGTGTGGAAGATGTACAAATAATTTACTGGGTTTATGCGGCTGCTTGTGGGTCAAATATTGGGTGCCTCGGAATTTATAGAATTTAAGCAATTTAAATTGCGTTAGTGAGGGGTTCATGAAAAGATTCAGAAATAAGGTATAGAAAAATTATAAATAAATTTTATATGCTGCATAAAGTATAGTTGGGAACATTTTTATGACCACTAGTTAATTTCTATAAATTTATTTTAAATATAAATCAATTATTTAAAAATAAAATTGCACTCTAGAGTATGAAGAGATTTGAGTCAATGTAGGAGACATGTTTCATTTTATTATGATACTTTTTCCTTGATGAATTTCCAACATAAATATATCCTATTAAATTGATTAAGCCTTCAGGCTTTTTGTACATTTATTACATGCTCATTATTAAATTTAAAAAACGTTCAAACAATTATTGTTTGGTAACTGATTATAATGTAATCATACATGATGTTCAAATTACTGGTTTTCTCTGGGGGCAGAAAATGATTTAATTTGTTGTTAGATGATTAATGTTTTGGGGTCCACAACATGTAGAGCTATATCTATTTTTTAAATGGTCTTTTCTTTTCTTTGAAAAATTATTAATTATTATATATTTTTAAAGACACTTACTTGTAGTTTTTCTTCTTTCATTTTTTTTGGTTTTGCTTTTTGCTATGAAAATTATTACATATTTATAAATATTTACTTGTAATTTTAAAGCTATAAAAACTTTTAAATTTGTATATAAATTTGCTAAAAGTTTTGATGCATTTTTGTTACATTTATTGATCGATTTTAAATGTGTAAAATATTTACCAATTGAGCAAAAAAGAAAATTCCAAAAAATACCCTCAGCAAATTATTTATATTTTCTAAGTCCCAAAATTATAATAAATTCCGAATATTTCTCTTCCCATCAAAACCTACAAATCTCTCAAGACAAGCCTGAATTTTTATGCAATATTTCAAAATACATTGAAAATGCAGCACCTATCATGAATATTTATATAAATTGTATATATTTATTTATACACACATTTATCTAGCTATCTATCTATCTTTTTTCATTATTTTGTTTTTTTTTTTTTTGCTTTTATGACTGCCCTCCATGAACTGCGTCCACGTTTTTCTTGGGTTTTTGTTTTTTTTTTTTTGTGTTTTGTGTTGGGTCTACTTGGGACAACTGACACGACAGCCAAACAGCCAGCAAAATCATTTATTAATTTGTCAAATTCAAGCCAAAAGAGACACACGTTAGGAAATCCACACAAACTGGCGTTGGGGGGGGCTATGATTATTATTATTTTGCAGTGTTTTTACTTGTAGCCTGCTGCTGCCGGGGTTATAACTAATTCTTGCAGATAAAAAGTGTCAAAAGAGTCAGACGGCGGCCAAGAAGTCAACTGAAAAATCAGTGAAAAATAACTAAAAATACGAGGGGCAAAAGTTGATTAGTAAGAAAAATATATATATATATATATATGTATGTATATGTATGTATGTATGTGTGTATGTATATGTATGTATGAGTTATGTGTGAAATATATTTATGTTGAAGTTTTGCTTATAATTATGGTTTTTAGCTTAATTAATGGTTTTGATGACAGTTTTGATGACTGGCTGGAAGATTTATAGGGAGTTGTGCAGAGGGAGAGACTTTGAGACCATATTTAAAGGTTTTATATGGCTAAGTATAGGTATAAATAAATATGGGAAATAAATACAAGAAAATGGCATAAAAGTGAGCTATTTTTGCAGCTAAAAATTACTACCTTTTGCTGCTATTTAAAGGCTTCCAAAAGAACTCCAATGTAGCTACTACCTCTCTATTATTATCGACAGAATTACAACCTCAACTTGGGAGCTTTCTACCCCTTATATTATTAACAGCAGAATTACAATCTCTATTTATTCTTCAAATTTCAATTATTCTTCAATATTTTTTTATTTTTCAATATTAATTTTCAATAATTTTTTTATTGATTTGTGCCAAGACACAGCAACAACAAAAAAAAATAGACAAAAAATATATGCAAATTATGAAAAATGATTTCACAAAGCCCAAAACGAAGCGCTGAAGATTCGATGAGGATTTTGCAATGCTGCGAATAAGCCAAAATATTTATTATAATCAAAAACAGCAACGAACACCCGCAACGTGGCAGGGGTAGCCAGCCCGGTGCCGGAGTCAGGGAACGAACGTGCAACAAACGGACAACACAATTTATTACATTTTATGTGCCGCATTAACCGAGAGATGGAGATGTGATCCTCGTTTCGTTTAGGTTGCTGGGGTTGGGGGAGTTTCTTTTGGCAACATCTTCGTTGCAACGTGAGCTTGCCTCATTGCTAACCCCGCCGCGACACAATGAGGAGGTGTCGTGGCCCCCCCACCCCCACCGACTACAACTATATAAATATAAATTTATATTGTATGTGGACAGTCGGTGGATGGTTTTTTGTTTGAGCATTTCTAATTAAGACATTCGATATGGAGGAGGCTTGCGTGTGGAACGCAAGACAATTGGGCAACGTACAGCAGCAGCAGCAACAGTGGCAATCAGCAGCAACAGTGGCAACTTATGAATCTTCTCATATCTGAGAGCAGCAGTAGTCATGGCATATATCTGCTTTTATTTGGCATTTCACCAACCATTTAGCATTAAGCGCACCCCAGAGAGACATTCACGCAATGGCATTCACGCCTGCTTGACTTTCAGTATTCTAAATTTGCTAAAAAGACCTTTTCCTTTCTATATATCCTAATTGCAGGTGCAGCAGCAACAGCAGCAGCAGCAATAAACGCAGGAGGAGCAACATCAGCCAGTCAGCAGCCCCGCAAGTTGAAACTCCTTGTCGAGCGAAAAATTGGCAAAACTGACAGCAACACTGACAGCACAACAGCAACAACAGAAGCTTCGCCTGCGACAGCAACATCTGCAACATCAACAATTGCAGTTGCAACAACAACAGCAGCAGCAGCAGCTACAGGAGGAGCAGCAGCAACAGCAACTACAGGAAGAGCAACTGCAACAGGAGGAGCAGCAACAGCGACTGCAACTGCAACAACAGCAGCAGCAGCAATCCATACAACAAAAATCAGCCAAGTGAGGCTTAATAACCCAGCGACAACAAGCATGTTACTTTTGCAACCCAATGTAAGTTTATATATATAAAAATATATACATATATATAGATATATATATACAGAAATATCATGGGAAAATGTCATAATTTGCAGTAATTTTGAGTAGAAAAAATAAAGGAAAAAACAGAAAGTTTTTTAGCTATAGAAAAGGAATAAACCTGAGGAACTATCTCCATTACCCATAACCTTACCCTCACTCGATATATTTAAATTTATTTACACTACCTTAAACATCCAACATATTTTTAATTTTTAATTTATTTACACACCCATAAGCGCCCAACATATTTCCAATTTCCAATCTATCCTAAACCCCACTGTGATATCTGTCATATAGCAAAAATATTGTAAACATCCTGAGCATAAAGTGTGTACAAAATTCCATGCAAATTGGCCATGTCCATAGTTTGGATATGAATATGAATGGAAACGCTAATTGCCAGCTGCGAAGAGTTAAGTGGAGTCAAGTTGTCTTCGGAGGCACAACACACACCAAACACCACACCCCATAAGCAGAGGCAGCCACAGACAAACAATTAGATATCTATTGTTAGGGGGGAAATACTCTCCGGTATGTTTGGCCACAGACCGAAACCATAACCAATTGGGAAAACAATCAAAAGAGTTTTTCTTTGCCCGTGCTGAGGCTAAGGGTGGGCTCTAACCAATGGGAGTTGCACAAGGAAATGCGCATGTCCTGAGGGAAAGTGCGACCAATCCACCAATCCATATGTAACCTAGGCATATCCTTAGGCTACTTCCTAAGCTAGCTCTGTCTGATGGTGGCTGTTCTGATTCAGTTACTAATTTAGTCGACTCTCGACTGTCTATCGTTGCAGAGCTCCTTTAGTTCACTGTCGCCCTTTGATAATTTCTCCACGCAATCCGCGACGACGACAACAACGTCGTCGGCAGCAACTGCAGTAGCAGCAGCTGGACACCATCATCTTCAGCAGCAACAGCAGCAACAGCATCATCATCTCCAACAGCAGCAGCAGCAGCAACATCTACAGCAGCAACACCAACATCAGCAACATATCCTAAATACCCAACAACAACACCTGCTAAAAACCGAATCACTGCTCTCCCATGAGGAGGATCAGTTGATAAGCAACCTGAACGACGTGGCCGGATCGCACAGTGAGCTCTTCTCGGATCTCTTCTTCCCCTCGGACTCGAACAACTCGCTGCTGTCGCCGACAACCAGCGGCTATCCGGATAATCCATCGGGCGAGGATCTCACCAGCTCCATTGAGAATCTCACGAAGCTTACGTGTCTGCGCGATAAGCGACTCTCCTCCATTCCCGAGCAGCAGCTCAGCTCCGAGCAGGAGCAGCAGCTCTGTCTGCTCAGTCTACGCTCCAGCAGTGATCCAGCCATAGCCCTACACGCACAACAGCAGCAGCAGCAGCAGCAGCAGCAGCAGCAGCAACAGTCCCAAGCAGCAGCAGCAACCCAGCTCCAGCCAACTCCAGCTGATCTCGCCCATCGGTGGCCCTCTGTCCTGCGGCAGCAGCCTGCCCAGCTTCCAGGAGACCTACTCCCTCAAGTACAACAGCAGCAGCGGCAGCAGTCCCCAGCAGGCCTCCTCCTCCTCGACGGCTGCTGCCACCCCAACCGATCAGGTGTTGACCCTCAAAATGGATGAGGATTGCTTCCCACTGACGAGTGCCGCCGAGGTTATGTCCGGTTGGAATGCCAGTCCGGCTGCAGCTCCCTCGCAGCTACAGCAGCTGCACACGCTCCAGACACAGTCGCAGATGTCACACTCCCATCCGCATCCCAACAACAGCAGCAGCAACAGTGGCAACAGCAACAGTAACAACAACAACAGCAGCAGCAACAACGGTGGCAGCAGTGGGTACAACTATCATGGACACTTTAATGCCGTGAATGCCAGCGCCAATCTATCGCCCAGCTCCTCAGCCAGTTCGCTCTACGAGTATAATGGTGTCTCAGCTTCTGAGAGTTTCTATGGCCAACAGCAACAGCAGCAGCAGCAACAGCAACAACAGCAGCAGCAGCCAAACTATCATGTAAGTACCCAGAAAGGAGACACTCACATCCATGCTATGATGGATCATAAAGTTACTTAAGACCCAAAAGAAAGCGTGTTAGTTAGAGCTCTGATTATGGGCTACAATCTAGTGGGATATATATGCCCTGATGTCTGCCTTTGGAATACAACAAAAACGATCCTTTTGAAGCTCAAAAAGTGAGCAAAATAAAAGAAGAATTTAATTACCTACCAAAGCAAAGCATAAAGATAACCAAAGCTACCTTTTTCATATCAGTATTCCACCTAAAACTAATCTCAAATCAACCGGAAAGTAAGAAGATCTAAATGGAAAACTTTGGCTAACTTTAGCCACGACTTTTAACCATTTTAGGCACAAATTCTAGACTGCTTAAGCCCCCAAACACTACCCTCTTGTAGCTCTACCTCCTGCCCAACTAATCCAATTTTCTATGCCCTCTTTTACCCCCCCTCTGCAGAACTATCATTCACACAATGGCGAACGTTACTCGCTGCCCACCTTTCCCACCATTTCGGAGCTGGCAGCAGCCACAGCCGCGGTGGAGGCAGCAGCAGCAGCCTCCATTTCCGCTTCGTTGGGGCCCACGCCCGTGCGTCGCGCCTCGTTGCCCGTGCAGCGTACCGTCTCGCCGGCCAGTAGTTCCGCCCAGAGTCCCAAGCTGGCCAAAATAACGCTGGGACAGCGACATCATGGCCATGCCCACGCCCATCCGCTGCAGCTGAGTTCGGCGCCCAATTCGGCGGCCAGTTCGCCGGCAAGTGCCGCGGGGGGGGGCGCGGATCTGCAGGCCGGGCGACTGCTGCAGGCGGCCTCCCAGCTGTGCGCCGTTTGTGGCGACACCGCCGCCTGCCAGCACTATGGTGTGCGCACCTGTGAGGGCTGCAAGGGCTTCTTCAAGCGTACAGTGCAGAAGGGCTCCAAGTATGTGTGTTTGGCGGACAAGATGTGCCCCGTGGACAAGCGGCGACGCAATCGCTGTCAGTTCTGTCGCTTCCAGAAGTGTCTGGTCGTGGGCATGGTCAAGGAAGTGGTACGCACGGATTCGCTGAAAGGTCGTCGTGGACGTCTACCCTCCAAGCCCAAATCGCCACAGGAGTCGCCACCATCGCCGCCCATATCGCTGATAACAGCACTGGTGCGTAGTCATGTGGACACAACGCCGGATCCGTCGTGCCTGGACTACACCCACTACGAGGAGCCGTCGATGAGCGAGGCGGAAAAGGTGCAGCAATTCTATCATCTGCTGACCAGTTCGGTGGATGTGATCAAGCAGTTTGCAGAGAAGATACCCGGCTATCTGGATCTCATGCCCGAGGATCAGGAGCTGCTCTTTCAGTCCGCCTCCCTGGAGCTGTTCGTCCTGCGTCTGTCCTATCGTGCGCGCAGCGATGATACCAAAATGATCTTCTGCAATGGCACAGTGCTGCATCGCAGTCAGTGTCAAAGATCCTTTGGCGAGTGGCTGAACGACATCATGGACTTTAGCCGTAGTTTGCATAGTCTGGAGATAGACATATCAGCGTTTGCCTGCCTGTGTGCCCTCACACTGATCACAGGTAGGACCCCAACTAAACCCTTATGGAAATCACTTGCTTATATATATATTCCTTTGATCCCTTAGAGCGTCATGGTCTGCGTGAGCCGAAGAAAGTAGAGCAACTGCAGATGAAAATCATTGGAAGTCTGCGCGATCATGTCACCTACAATGCGGAGGCACAAAAGAAGCAGCACTACTTTAGTCGTCTGCTTGGAAAACTTCCAGAGTTGCGCTCCCTCAGCGTGCAGGGATTGCAGCGCATTTTCTATCTAAAGCTGGAGGATCTGGTGCCAGCGCCGGCACTCATTGAGAATATGTTTGTCACCACATTGCCCTTCTAGGCGGCAGGCCAGCAGTCCAAACAACCACAACAACATTGCTTCCTTCAACATAGAACCTAAGTTAGAGACAACTAAGAACTAGGTAAACCATAACTAGCTTTAGTAGAAACTCTCCACTCCCCCTCAAATAAAAGAAAAACTGAAAGACCCAATGCAACAGTACACACAGGCCATATCTAGAGTTCGATGATAGTTGGGGGACAGACAGCCCGTTGGATAATTACGTACATGAATATTTGAAGGAGTAGAGTACTATCGAAGGAAGGCTCGCTCGCTCCTGCTGCGTGACTTCGTGTCAGCCGAGCCAAGGAAAGGAAATTACAACTTGTTGACGTTAATTGTTCAAATTGTTTAATTTCAAACTGTCAAAATCAATAGGCAGGCACGCAGGCAACGCAGGACTTCAATTGGAAACCAAAACACTTTCCCAACCAGCACAAACCCTTCTCTTTCATGGACTCAACAAACCCTTCTTTTTACGGACTCAACGGACCCTACTTCTTTACCGGACTCAACAAACCCTTCTACTTTTACGGACTCAACAAACCCTTCTACTTTTCACGAACTCATGAAACCATTCTTCTTTCACCAACTCAACTCAAAGCTTGCTCAACATTCAGACGGACAAAACGGACAGGGAAACACGGACACATCGGACAGAGACGGACAGGGACGGACAGAAACGGACAGAGACGGACAGAGACGGACTAAACGGACAGAAACACGGGCAAAAACGAACAGAAACGGACAGAAACGGAAAGACACGGACAAAAACGGACAAATCGGACACGGACAAAACGATCAGAAACGGTCAGAAACGAACAGATACGTACAGATACGGACAGACCCGGACACAACGGACAAAAGAAAAAAAGATACGAACAGAAACGGACAAAAACGGACAGATACGGACAGCAACGGACACGGACACGGAACACTCTATTGCCTTTGGTTTTATTTTTGCTAACTTCTAGTCAATTGTTTTAAGCGTTACACAATTAGAATTGTAGGATTATTATTATTATTTGTAGTCTAAATAGTAGCAGAGCGCCCTTAGACAGCTCCCTCCAGAATTAACAAAAAATATAGTAGTAATATTAGCTAGTAGTTAAATAAATGGCCATAAATTCGAAATTTTTAACAGATTTAAACAATTGAAAACATGCCTATAAAATAAAATTCTTCTAAAATTATAAAAATTTTTAAAATTCTTCTAAAATTCTTATAAAATTTTTCTAAAAATTCTAAAAAAATTCTTTGAAAATTCTTTTTTTTTTAAAATTCTTTTTTAAAAAATTCTTCTAAAATTCTAAAAATTCTTAAAATTCTCAGATTTTTGCTTTTGATTTGTTGAAAAATTAACTATATCATATCATATATAGCAATGCCATTGCTTGCCAACCCAAAAACCAAGCAGCCCCCCATCCAAATCAAGTATTTTCTGTAAAAATCTACAATAAGTAACCCATATTTAGGGTTACAATTTAGCTATATATATATCTAACTAGTTAGGATTAGCATTTAGGCTAAGACTTTTCGGTTATCAAGTTATCAAATTGGCACTCAAGCAAAGTGCACAATGAGAGTTTAAGTACCTTTTTTGTGATGATTGTGTCTGACACAGAGAAGTTGCACACAAACACACAAATTCTAGACGATAAGTTATGGGATATATATACATTAATCTATAGCATATAGTAGTATAAATAAATTAAGTATTTTGCCCCCCGAAAAAAAAAACTGGAAACCTTATTTAAACTTAGCCACTACAAAAAAACTGAGTTCTCAAAAAAAAAAGGCAAATGGATCGACTATATCTCTCTCTCCTTTCTCTCTATAGTTCGATCGAATACATTTGTCTACTGTCTATATATATGTGTGTTAAACCTCCCCTCTATGTGATTTTGTGATAGATTGGCATTGAACTCTTAATATATATATATATATGTCTCTAATACATATATATATATATATATACAATACATGCATAAATATACATACATATACTATATAGTATATATATATTTTTATGTCTAACTTTTTGTATGGTTTATTTTATATGTACAACTTTTCTTTGATAACAAACAGAAACAAAAATAAACAACATTAGCTAGCAAAAATATTATAAAAGTATACTATATATATTTCAGCCTTTTAGCAGATGATAAAATCAACTTTCCAATTAATGTTTTTTTGTATTAAAAGAAAGAAAAAAAAGCCAGTTTTTTTCTATGTGTAAAATTCAAGACTTTTATAACTTAAAAAAAAACTAAAAAAATAATACATTGAATATGACAAAACATATCTATCTATATTCTTCAAGCTTTCGAAGTGCACAGAAAAACAGAACCCTTAAGTGTTATTAAATGAAACCTATTGATTGGCATGCCTCTATACATCTACTATATATACATATATATTAACTATACAATTTAGATAGATCATTAATAAATTATTAAAAGTACAGCTCATAGATTTTGTACCGATCTTTAAGAGAGAGAACTTAGGCCAAGTTAAAAAAAAAAAACTAAGTATAAAACCATGATCTGCATGCGGCTAAGCTGAAGCTATACATTATATACATTATACATTATATATATATATATAAAAAAACATTTACATATGTACATCCAAGTGTTATTACATGACAAAAGTTTAGAATTTTTTAGAGCAAAAATAATTATTCATAAGAACAAAAAGAGCACTTTTGAATAAACTATAAACTAAAATAAATACTAAAAAAATACTGAAACTTGTAACGGTTAGGTAAACGGTAAACAGGACAAAAAAAACACACAGGAACAAGTTATAGGTGACCAAGCAAAATACACTTTTGAAAGGGCGAAGCGAAGCGACCGATGTATTGTATTGTATGTAAGTTAGGATCGGGTTCGAAACCCACAAAACAAATGATGCCATTTTATAGCCGTTACACAAATACAATTTATAAACCCAATCATGCACCCCCATAACATATATATATGATATATATAATAGTTATAGTAAACTCTACTTTGTACCTACACACATACAATACATGATAACATACATACATACTACTTACTATACAGATATACAGATATATATATTTTGAAAAAAAATACCAACTTTTACAAGTTAATTCTGGCACAAATATTTGCTATAACCCCGAAAGGAAGCATACATATTTTTTTGGGTTTTATTGTTCTTTTTTGTAATTTTATATACATACATGGCACACACACACTATATGCTATATGTGTGTGTGGCATTCATATTTTTGAGATAAAAAAATACTAAATCAACCCGTAAAACGTGAAATTTTTCGATACAAGAATTTTAAATGAAAAGAAAAAAAAACTTTTTTAAAACATTGATAAATATATATGTATACACCCTACACACACACATGATATAGTATATATTTTGAAATATACATATATACAACATATACTACTAAATAGATGTATGTATTATATATTTTACTATATAAGAGTTTCAGAGTTTTAAGCTAGAAAGCAGCGCATAAAGCTTTATATTGGCACAAACTAAAATTTAAAGCATTAATTAGATGGATTATACATATATAGCTAGTGTATGTATGAGTGCGTCTATTGGTGCACCCTCAGATAGAGACCCCCACACACACAACAGAGATATATAGTAACTTAAGCTATATATATGCAGAAAACCATAATTGTGCGCCCTACTACTAGCAAAAAGAAATACCTAAAGAAGCTATAAGTATATACATAACAGTTATACTATATATATATAGAGTTATACATATGTATAGTTTTCTATATATAAGAGATGCGTTATAGCCCCCACATTTGTGTAATTATTTTCTAATTCTAATTTGAACGTTTCATTTAACACTTAAGTAAAGCAAAAACAATATGCATATGAATGTTATGATATATATAGATATATATTGTATATATATGTATCGCGGCAAATTCAATTAACTCTGCAATTAAAGTGTTTTTTTTTTTTTGTCTATATCTGTCTTTCGAAAAAACAAATTAGTTTATACAAAACCAAAACGTATTTACATAAATGTATACAAAAAACCAACACACACACACACAAATCGTATATTTTAATTGATTTGAAATAAATGAAAAAAACATCAATTTAATTGGTCCTGCGATGAGTTTTATCTTTAGTCTTTCTGTGTACTGAGTCTGTATATATCTTTGGATATATATCACAACTTAATGCTAGAGTCTTATATTGTAGCTTAAAATTCCAAGTCTTAGCAGTCTTATGTACAGATATTGTGGCACTTATTTAAACATTAAACATATACGCGCAGATAGTCATCAATGGACTCGCGACAGACGGGGCAAGCAGCCCTCAAGTTCAGATACCTTTCCATTTGCACGGAACACTCGGCGCACAGGCAGAGATGGCGGCAGGGCAGGATCACAACGTTGGTGCGACGCTCCAGGCACACCACACAGACGCCATTACTGGGTGTGACGACAACGTTTTTGGCACCACTCCGCCACACGCGGTTTAGCTGTTGCTCTGTCCACAGATAGGCGCGCTGCGTTTTCTCTGAGATCTCGGTGCGGGTGCGCTGCAGCATGTAGATAAGCAGTAGATAAACGTAGCGCCGAAACATGTAGAGAACGAGCAGCAGTGCGACGCCAATGGACAGCCGGAACAGACTGTTGACCAGACTCAAGCCGCTGGCCAGAATCGAGTGCACCACAAAGTCCAGCATGTAGTCGTAGATGGCGATAATTGCACGCGGTGGCAGCATAAGCAGCCATAGCACAAGCGTACCCAGATCCTCGAGCAGGCCCAAACAAAACAGGCCACTGGATAGCACAAAATTTCTGGTATTTAGCAAAATATCACATGTGCCGCCATGAAAGTACTCTGCCACAACCAAGATGTTGTTGTAGAGCGTATTGTAGCAGCATTTGAGCTCGCAGCCGGTGTATTTCAGCAGATGCCAGGCACGCTTGCCCCTTCCACAAGGCAAAAGCCAATGAAATAGCTGATCCACAGAAAGTAGTACACGCCGCTCACGATTGCATCTATGACAACAGCTACGGGCCGGAACAGCGCTTCAGCTAGGTAGTCGAGGACTTGGACTAGAAAGTATAGCATGATTTCATTTCAAAAGAACAAAATCAAAATTTGAAACAAACAAAACGACAGCAAAACAATGTGCAGTGTGGACAGCGTGCAGAAATATACCGAAGATCAAATATACCGAAGACCAAATACCGAATATATTTTCCCATAGTATTATGGTTTGTGTCTCGGCTATTTGAAAACAAAATTATTTTTCCGGCTTAAACTCAGTTTTAGCTGAAAAAAGTGCACGTAAATATTCGTAAAAACACCAAATAAAAGCTCATATATATATTCATTTCAACAAACAAAACAAAATTCGAAATAAAACAATATGCGTGAAACAATACAGCGTGCAGATATATACCAAAATATACCGAAGACCGAATATACCAAAGAGGGAAATTTGTCCCTGGTGTCGTGGTTCGTGTCTCGGCTAAGGGAAATATTTCAATAAAATTAAAAAACATTTTAAACAATTATTTTTCCAGCTTAAACTCATTTTTGAGAAAAAGAAAAATTGCACGAAAAAACACCAAATGAAAGTTCATATATATTGCATGTAATCTTATGTTTAATATATTTAGTCTCTTTTGCTAATAAAATTAAAGCTAACTTGTCTCCAGGCTGCCATTTGTGATGCCCAATTTGCTTAGAAATGTGATTAATTCGCTATTTTTGCGCATCACAGTCATTACCTCGAGCTGATGCTGCTGCATTTCGCGCAGCATGCTGCGCTCCTTGAGCTTCAGCAGCTGTATATTGTTGTGCATGGCATTTGTGTCCCCATCCAGATTCTGTTCCGTCTTGATGTGATAGAGTTCATCGCGTATGCCATTTAGCTTACGCTCGCAGTCCCTAACATCCTTCTCGAGTATCTGTGTCTTTAGGTAGACCGTTTGGGCGAGCTTGTACCAGTCTGCCAGGCACTCGGCTATCTGGGCCACCGCTGGATTCACATTGTCCAAGAGCAGCGCCTTCAGACGCTTGCCATTGTGATCCACCTTGATCTTCTCCAGCGCATGGAACTGCTCATCGTTGTAGGTGAGCGTGCGGGTGGCACGATCACGCAGCAGATGCTGCCACGAGTCACGCAATCGCTCCACCAGATATTTAGCCTGTGCGCTGGCCCTCGTCCGGCAGGGACACTTTTTGCCATGCATCGATGAGGTCCATTGATCGCTAGTTGGAGGAGGATTATACATGATTATAATCTGCCAGTTTAAAATGGTTTATCCAACTCACTTGAGCTCATCGTCTTGCACGAAATGCTTGTGCATTTGTGAGATGACATCAGCGGCGCCATCGAAATCGTTCTTCACATTTTTTAATGTCTTTAGCAGCGTCTTTAGCTCCTGATCTCCCTTTGTCTGTGGAAGGGATTGTATATAGAAAGAGATGCCTGGAGGGACACGCAACAAACACCCACCTTGGCTGTGCTCTGCACCACATCGGCATAATCAATCACTGTGGATAGTAGGTTATCAAAGCTCTCGGTTTTTCTGCATATAGATAGATAGAATATATATAGTACAGATCATCCAAATGATCAATGATTCGTTGACTAACTTGCGTAGCAAGCTAATGGTGGTTATGAGCATCTCAACAAAATGCTCCACACCCTTCTTAATGAGTATATCCATTGAGGTGAAGATATCCACGCGTCGCTTGCACTCATGGCCCACGCTACAGGCTGCCTTGGCCAGGCTGGCATCATTCTCCACGGACACATTGGGTGGAAATACTGGAAACTTGGGCAAATCCAATTGCTGTGGCAGCTGCACATTGTTGTCATCGTTGCTGTATAGGAATATGGGCTGCTCTGTGGTTGTGGCGGGGAATGCTTTAGCTGCAAGCGAAATCTATTATTGCAAATGGCACACCGAGAAAAGTTTTCTCTCTTACCAATTGTGCGTGGTGTAACCTTCTTCTCCAAATGCTCATTGTTGAAGAGCAGAATTTGTTTCTCCAGTGGCACCTCTGTCTGCAGAAAGATGCGCTCCCGAAAGTTGTCAATCTGCTCTTCAGGCTCGAGGAATACCTCCACGGAACTGGTTCGATTCGTGTAGAACACATGAATGACTCGCTTGCGCAGGATGAGTGTCACCTCCTGGAAAAACCTATCAAAGGACCAAGTCTTTTCGCGATTCTCCTCGAGCAGTCCGGCCAGCAGGGGCGTCACCAGTGTCTTGAGACCCTGCGAGAGATGCGCATGCGGTGGCAGTGTAGTGGACCACTCAATGGGTCCGTTCTCCGAGAGCTGTGTGCCCGAGATGACACCCGAGGCCTTCTTGGTGGTGATTTGATGCATTGTCTCGCGATTTTGCGACCGCCAAAGGGACGGAAGGGCAGATTGCCCGTAGCCACATGGTAGAGCGTCACACCAATCGACCAGAGATCCACATTGGCGGTGAACGAGCGCTGGATGGACTTGCGCAGCACAGCGCGCTCGTAGAGATCGGGATGCAGATACTCCTCGGTGCCGTAGAGCGAGGCAAAGGGCTGATTATCCTCCAGTTCGCGGAGCAGCGCCAAAGTCCGTCAGCTTGTAGATGGTTTGGCCATCTTCCGATATGAATTTCATGATGTTGCCGGGCTTGAGATCGCGATGGACCAGTTTGTTGTCTCGCAGATGCTTCATTCCCGCACACAGATGCTCCAGGACCAGCAGGAACTCGTGCTCGGGCAGGCCGTAGCAGTTCTCCGGATCGTCCAGAATGTTGAACAGACTGCCGCCAGTGCACAGCTCCATGACAATCACCTTGCCACGTCCCTCCTGATCCTCCTCGATGGCCAGCAGCTTGACAATGTTCTCGTGATTGACCTTCTTGAGCGCCTCGAACTCTCGCATCTGGACATCCGCCGGCCGCATATGACTGTACGGATTGAAGGTCTTCACGGCCACCGATTCGCCTGTAATTTTGTTGACTCCCTGCGTGAGATGGCGGAAAAATAGGGTCAAACAATAGAAAAGCGATCATTGGGAGTGACAGTAGCGCAATCTTACTTGAAAAACTGAGCCGGTGGCGCCTTTGCCCAGCACGCTGGTGGTGCACCACACATAGCTAACCGAGCCACGCAGAAACGACATGTTTTCAAATTTGTTTTTACAAAATTGTTCTTTGTTTTTCTGCATCGGAATCTAGACACAATTGAGGAAAATGATTTTCCTCGGTATATTTACAGTATATTAAGAAAATGGTACGGTATATTTGGGTATATTGTTGAGGGTCAGATGGTATATTTAGTCGATAAATCAGCAGTCACACTGGTTGACATTTTTGCAGCGCAGCCGCTGCGTCTTTTAATTTATTATTATTTTTAAGATACGGCAAAATTAAACAGATTAATGTTTTCAAGTGATATTAAAAGAAAGTCAATGCATACGGCCTTAATACCCGGCGGATGCTTAGGTAACATAGAAAGTTCGATTGGGGCCGCGTGAACAACGTCTGTGCGAAAACCGTGAAGGAAAATCGCGAAAATTAGTTACATTTAAAATAAGTAAAACGCCTGCTCTTAAAATGCACATACGACTGCATTTAGTGCGCTTCATGTACATAAACCTAATACTAAGGTAAGCATGCGACAGACTGGGGAACAAATGCAAAGATCGTTTCACTAATTCGAGTTCCTGTTTCCCGATTGCAGCTGCTGTTTCTGGCTATACGACAATGTGGCTGCAGCAGATGCGGACACAAAGAGCGGCGGAGGTGATGGTGGTGGTGGTGGTGTAGATGCAGATGCAGCCACAGCTGCAGCGGCGGCACAAGCCAGCGCCCAGCAGCGACATCAGCCCGAGGCGCCACCAAAGCCAGCCACAGTGACGCCGGAGCCGCCACCCGATAGAACAGTGAAAAAGGTGGCACATCCAGAGGCGGCAGATGAGGCGCCCCAGCCCCTATCGGTGGAGTCTGATTATGGCACACGGCCAAGAACTAGTGAAAAGCCCCCAAAAGCAAAGGGGGTGGCGGTGGACACCACCTCTGGCAGGAGGGACACGTCAGTGCATGATGGCGATGTCGTGGAGGCGCCGCCGCCGCCGCATAGTGTAAATAGCCATAGTGAATATATTAGTGCGGTTCCCGCTAGTGAATTGAATTTAGCTGCTAATGAGAAGCACGAGCTAGATAGTGAGGCGGCAGCAGCCCAAGTGCCAAATAAACAATTAAATAATAATTATAATAATAATAATCATAATAATGCTGCTAAAACGCATAGTGTTAGTGAATCTGAACAGTTAGAGCCACCAAAGGAAAAGCAGCAGCGGCAGCAGCGACAGAAAGAGCAGCCGAAAGAGAGGTAAGTGTCGTCTATCGATTTATGCATATTTAAGTGCAATCGACATTCGGTGTGCATATGTATGTGTATGTATGCGTATGCAATTGATAAGTTCTCAATGGGTATATTGACGTGTGCTCCCTCTGTGTGTGTGTGTGCTGTGTGCTATAAGGTATTCCCCCGCCCACTGTGGCGTAATTACAGTTATCAATTTAAAAGTAATTTCGCAATTGACGTGACATATTTGCTTGAACTTGAACGTGAGAAATGCCCAAAGAGCAGAGAGCGCGCGTGACGCGTGAGAGAGTGAGAGTGCGGAAGGCTAGAAAAAGGATAGGCTGTAAATGCAAAGAGAGAGTGACAGAGAGAGGCAGAGAGTTAAGCAACGGTTTTTCTTGTTTCATTAATGGGTGAACTGGAACGTGCGGAAGTGTGCAAGGAAGAGGAGCAGATAAAAAGTTTCTGAGAGTTTCAAGCACTGTCTAAACGAACTGGAAGTTTTGCGGAAGGATAGGCTGTAAATGCAAAATAGAGTGATAAAGAGAGTTTGAGAGAGCAACGGTTTTTCTTGTTTCATTACTGGCTGAACTGGAACGTAGCTGTAGTTTTGCATCGGAAGAGGAGCAGATAAAGAGATAGGCTGTAAATGCAAATAGCTGTAGTTTTGTATCGAAATGTAACAAGCTAAACAGAGAGGCAGTGAGCTAAGCAACGGTTGTTTCTTGTTTCATTAATGGCTGAACTGGAACGTGCGGAAGTGCAAGGAAGAGGAGCAGAAAAAGAGAGTTTGGGAGACTTCAAGCACTGTCTAAACGAGCTAGCTGTAGTTTTGCATCGTAATGCAACAAGCTAAATTTGAGAATTAAATATCCGGTACAAACTAAAACCGGAATCGTACTCCCAACTGACACGCTTACTTCCCAAGCAGCTGCTTCCCCGTTCAGCCAGTACTTAAGAGCACACACAAACAAGATTAAACTGCATTTCCGTGTTATCTACTTGTTATCTCTATCTCGCACACGCATTGCTGCTGTTCCTTTGACCCCATGACGAAGCCAGCTGGCATATGTAATCACCTCGCCCTCGCCCCCCATGAACAACAGAGAATTTATGTCGATTACATTGCCATTCACTATCCCCGATAAAAGTGGGTTACTACGATACTACTACATATGCGCATATACTACAAAACATTCCATTGGCCTTCAGCTACGTCTAGTGCCAGTCGCTTATCAGTTCGTAAAGCTATTTTCGTTGCCATAGAGGCATATACATTTTCGTTGCCCGCTTATCAGTCTTTCTCGTCGTTGTTGTTGTCACGTCTTGGGGCTATGGGCACGATCATCCCCCAGCGTACTGGGGTTCGTTCACATGCAACCTGCTGCAACCCATCAAAATGGGAAGATCAATGGGGGCTGCCTTTCACTCAATCACACGCTCTGTCCACCCAAGGTCAATATTGGTAGTGTTTTTGCTTGCCTTTTGTTTTCTAAAAATAAACTCTCTGTTCAATATTATAATTATCGATACGTTTGTTGTTGTTGTTTTTGTTGCCTAGAGCTCATCGAGTTTCATTTTTGCGTTTGGGAAAATACGAGTATTTATTTATACTCTCAGGCCTTTGACAAAGTTCTACTCATATTTACCTATTTGCATGCGACAAAGCTAGTCGTTGATCCTCTCTTCCCCACCTCACGGGGAAAATGTTGCTTGGAAAATTGTTGCTAATTTTGTTGTTAACCGCAAAAGCGTGTGTATTACCCTATAGATTATGAAATAGGTTATATTTATAGTATAACATCCGCATACGTCTTTTGTTGTAAACATTTTCATTGATATAGTTCTCCTCTCGCGCCCTGCCGGCGTAAACAAACACCTGATATTGATTAATTTCAGCGTATTGTTTTCCATGTTTTGTGGGATTTATTTATAGACTTGGCGCCATCTAAGTGAGTTCTCATATTTCTAGTGGGAATAGTAAAGCATTTTACGCATGATCTTGACATTAAGAGGTGTTAAATGATTGCTGAAAAGAGTTGTGGCGATATTTGATAGGCAGAATCGATTACACATGCTCTATATGGTTATATTACTGCTTAGAATCGATTGGCAGATTCGTTTTAACTAGAAGATATCGAAAGTGATCAGAGATTTAAGCAACAAGTGCTCAAAATATGACAATCCGTTTACCGAAAATAAAGTGTAACCCTCATAATTTCCCTAACACCTAGCAGCGGGTATACCCTAGTCGATGATGCACTATTTTTCCTACCCCAAAACCCTTAGTTATCTTATCTAAATGGGCTACACTTGTTGCCCATAATGAGAACAGCTTTCAGTTAATTTTTTCTATCAAATATGCAGCCTCATCGTTTGCGCTTTGTAAACATGATCTTGACATTGACAATGTGGATGGGATGGAATGGGATTGGATGGGGGCCAGAAATTACTTTCCATCCACATACGACAGAGAGAATGCATGTTAGTTTATGTGTTGCCCTAAGCAAATGAGGATTTAGCATTTAAAAGCCGACATGTGGTAAAATATCCTAAATAATAATTCATGTGTGTGTCGTAACCGCGGGGCCCAAAACAACTATATGAATACTTACAGTATGTATGACTTATATATATACCCCCAGACATGATCTCTGGCTGCTGCCTGGCTGCAACAGCATCCAATAGCAATTCCATTCCATTCCATTACATTCGCAGCTTAGTGGGCGGTGGACACCCACGCGATGTCTTGTCACAATGCCTTTTGCCGGTAATTTGCTTTACAGTTTTTCAATTTATTTTCCCCCATCCTTCGATCGCTTTTTTTTTTGCTCTCCCCTGTCACCCCGTGTCTCTCTCTCTGTGCTCTGTGGCTCCCTCTCTTTGTATGGAACGGCAAATGCGCGTACTTTCTAAATGCCTCCTCCGTACAGCCGTACGTCCGTCCATCCGCTCGTCCGTGCGTCATTCAGTCAGTTAGCCGGCAGACTGTCTGCCTGGGCCTATCTATTGGTGGCCGGCCATTTCATTCATCCCAAAAAATCGACCAACAAAAAAAAAGAAGCTTAATGAAAGCTAACTTCAACGCGCCGATGATGGGGATACACTTGCTGGAAGGGGGCTGCACTTTCCTTTAGCTGAGTTCAGTCCAAAGAAATCTAAAAATAAATACTGATTAAAGTCTTAGATAGAAGAAATAGTCTTCGATTGGGTTCGACCTAAGGGAGACCAAGCGGAAGCTGTTTTCGACCGAGGAGCGCTGCTGCATGACGCATAATACGTATAAACGAATCAGTGGCGTACATGTAACAAAGGATAGAAAGAAAAGATCGATACGAATTGTAATATTCAGTATTCAAAGTATTCTTTTTCTCTGCTCCACATGCTAGCAGATTTCCCCCTGGGAAAGGGTATCCATCTGAAATAATAGAAAAATCCAACTCTTTACGATGCCAAGGCGCTGTGGGTGCAAATGGCAAAGTAGGAGAAAAAAACGTTAAACGCCAACGCCAGTCAACGTTCGGCGGGGGAGATCCTTTAAAGGCTTTCCAGAGCATAGTTCGATATCGACTTGCGGTTCAATTCGTTTCGATTCGATTTGGTTTTTGGATTGGTTTCGATGTTTACTTATCGCACACGGTGGGGATAAAAGTGTTAAATGGCATCGAATCAGAGTTTTTGGCTACGATTTGATGTCATGTTTTGTGTCTGTCTGGGCTGTGCTGTGCGCTCCCTCTCCAAAAATGGCTTTATCAGTATGAAATTTACCTTCATTTTTTTTGTTGCTATTTTTGCATTTTCCTTTTTCCCCGCTCTTGACAGCGCAGACCAGACATAAATAAATTTTCTTAACGCAGTAGACAGAATCAAAATCCATTTCACGCGAGAGAGAGAGCCTTCCAGACATATTCACACACATACTATATACCGATCCGATACCCATATGTGAGTGTGTGTGTGTGTGTTGTGGGTCTCTTGGCAGGTGATTGGGGGCCTAGCGAATCTTTCTTTCTCGTGTACGATTCACGGCGTTTTACTTTCACTTTCAATGTAAAGGACTCTCTAAAAAAAAAAAAAATTTTTTACAGTTTAGGCTTTCAAATGCATCATGATCTTGTTTAGGTGTAATCAAACTTGGCAAAAAGCCATTATCATTGCATGCCGCCGCCGATCCTCCACACCAGACATGACCATAAAATTCACCAATCTGATCGCATGTTGAGATCCCAAACCAATTGACGCTTATGCAAATCTCCTTCACAATCGCCTGTCAATGATCGCTCAACGAGATCTGCTGGGACGCTCCAATAATGATCTTATACCCCCCGAAAACGCCATCGAAGCCGGGGAAGCCTCACCTCAAATGTCCAGTTACTTAATTGATTGTGAGCGCTCGTGAGCGCCCATTGACTTTCGTCAATCAATTTTGATCGCGTTGATCGTCAATTGTCTATCGGTTGGTCGGTCGATTACTGGATCTCGCTCAAATCGTTCGCCTAACTGCATTGATTAACCCCCTACTGCCCCCTACTACCCCTACTACTACTGTACGCCTTCACTTCTGTCTTCTGTTTTTCTGTCTTTTTGTTGTTAATTTTTTGCTGCATGCATTCCTCTTGCTATTTTTACATTTTTCTTTTTTTTTTTTTTTTTTTTGCGTTGATTCATTTAGCAGACACGAGACGTAGGCGCCTCTCTAATGAAAATGAAAATAAAACTCTCTGGAATTGAGAGAGACAGCAAAGCAAAAACAAAAAAAAAAAAAGCCGGTTATATTTTGTTGCTTTATTTTTGTTTTTGCATCATTTTTTGCCGTTGCCGTTTGCCGTTGCATTTGCCGGCATTTTTTCCTCTCATGTTTTGTTGTTTCTTGTTGTTGTTGTTGCTGTTGTCTCTTTTTGTCTCCATTGCATTTGTTATTTGTTAATGATTATCTGGCGAAAAAATGCCAAAGAGAGATATAGAAAATGAGACAGAGAGACAGAGGGAGAGAGAGAGAGAGAGAGAGAGACGTAGTAGACATGGGACATGGACGTGTAGACGTTTTGGCATCGTGCGGAGTGAAAAATGTTTTACCTCCGCGTAGGTGTTACGGTAAAGGGGGGGGTGGTGGAGCATAGAAGGGGGAATAGGCAGCTGCTGCTGCTGCCTGCCTGCCTGCAGACTGTTTGAGTTATTATACATTTCTGTTTATTTGTTTGTTGTGTTGTTTTTTTTGGTTGCTGTTAAACAAATTAATATGAATACTTTTCAGTGGAAAAACTTTACTTTACTTTACTTGGTGGGATTTTTTATTGAGTTGCGTTTTTGGCAGTTAATGGAATGAGTTTTTTTCTCGGGTGGAATTGGGTGGGTAAATGCATATACAATTATAACGCAATTTGTAGTTAGCCATAGTTAGCAGATAATAATAATTGTGGATCAAAAGAAGTAAATACAAGACTTTAATAAGTATCGATTTTATTTAATTTATAATTATAAATCCTACCGATGTCTATACATCCTATACAAATAAATCCTCATACTCAAATAAATCCAAAGTAGTTGTAGAATTCAGCATGAATGCATTCCAAAGGTAAATTCAATTGAAATACCAAAGATAGTGCCATTGGGTAATGAGAGAAGCTATGAATTATGAATTAAAGACTCAAGTATTAAAAATGAAAAATCATAGAACCATGAGGATTTTTATGTCCCTGGTTTAAGTACTTAAATACCAATCGAAGTGTGTCACAGAATCATAGAAAATTGAACCAATAGAAGATGAACCCATGAAGCAAAATGAACCTCTGCTGTTCGAAAAAAAAAAATATAATAATGTAGTATTTAACCTATCAATCAGAAATTTAAAACTCTGGAAGGGAACAAAATTGATAATTGATTGCAGAAGATCATTTAAATATCTTAAATAATCCTATAGTTTTATATCGAACTTTATCCCAGGCACAAGTGTGGATAAAGCTGGCTTAAAAGATTATCTATTTGAGATAATCAAAAAATACCATGGTAAACTATTCAGTAAACTCCTAGATACAGATAAAGACTTTTATCTAAATTATCTTTCGGTAGATAAGCAGCCAAAGAGAAACGTATCTTAATTATGCATCCATCTAGCTATCTATCGGTTAACTCTTACAGCAATCTTAACACAAGGTTCAATTGCTTTACTTTGACCTAAACTCTGAACTGGAATCCGCCCCCCAGCAGCAATCTGCGCCCCAGCTGAGATATGTGCGATGTGCAACTGAAACTTTCTTTCAAAAAAAAGATACTCTCGAACCGGCGGGGGGAGCCCCTCAATGCAGCCTCCACACTCCTCCCACTGGCGGGGAAGGCTTTGGCAATGCCTCCGTCAACCACTTAACAACTCGTGTGTGTGCTCAGTGGTGGTGCTGCCTGCCTGCTGCCTGATCCACTACAAGCCATGGATCTCATTGTGTAAGCGCCTGGCTGGGGCTTTGGGGCTTGCTTCGAAAACACTTTCGCATTACAAGTGTTTATCTTTCAATGGCGTTTGCTGTCTCGGGCAATAGCGCAAAAGCAACAAGTGCAACTGCCACAGCAACAGCAGCAGCAGCGGCAACATCCATGCAACAAAGGTGTATGTGGAGGTGGAGGCGAAGGCGGGAGCAGCCATCGATGGCAGTTGGCATCGTTCAATTCAATTGACACTTTTGGCCCGTTGTAACCTTTTTGCTATGTTGTGTTGCTGCGCACACGTTGCACGTTGCACAGCAAAAAGGAGTCGAAACAAATTGCCACAACATCATCAAAAGACAAATGGCGGCAGGCAGCCTCTCTGGTTGCATGGTGCCTGTGCCTGCGCCTCTCTATCTAACTATCTATCTGTCCATCTGTCTGACTGTCTCTCCCTTTCTCTCACTCACTCTCTTCAGATTAGGAGGCAAATCCGATTTTTATGGACCCTATTTGCCCCCACCGTGTGCGAGTGAGTGTCTGTCTCTTGTGTTGCAATCTGTCTCTCCCATGCTGCAACAAGCAACAACCCACATGTTGCTGCCGCTGCTGCTGCATCGATTTTACGATTAACAATTTCACTTTCCGTTGCACTTGCAATTATCCTCCTGCCGTCTAAATATTTGCCTAAGTTTATGGACTTAATTTTTGACTGTTTTTGCATTTGCCAGCCGATCGATCGGTATCTGCTAAACCATAAACCATATTATACAGTACCTGCCATAAACATTTTATATATGTATATACAAAATATTTCCTATTTATTTTTTGCCACCAAAGATACTCTTTCCAAAAGGGGGAGGTTTGGGCATTTGATGGGAGAGAAGTTGATTGAATCCTCAGATAGATTTAAGAAACTTTTCTATGACTCTATGATAGATGGAGTTTTAAAGATTTAAATACTATATTTATGGCAAAGAAATGATCGAGAGTATCTATAGCTACGACTTCTAGAAGTCACCAAAGTTCCCTGCTTGTATTTTTCTTGCTTTTTGTTTGAGTCTGTCCCACGCTGCATGCTAATGGTCTGTTGGGGTCCTGGCTGAAGGCTGGCTGGCTGGCTAACAGATTTAGACATAAACCTGTCACAAGGCAAAAGTCCAGGCCAAACCCTGAGACAGACACACAGACAGGCTTCCTGTGGCTGTTTGCATTCATTGTGGGGGCTAAAGCCGTTTCCGACACCTTTTGCCACCCAAAATGCAGCTGTGCCCCCAAGCAAGGAACACACACACACAAAAAACACAATCAACCCAAAAAAAAGCACAAGACACACAGATACACACACACACAAACACACACACAGGCACACAACAGACTGAAGAAAAAGATGCAAAAACCATAAGGAAAAAAGAGGCTTTTCTTTCACTGTACTCCCTTGTGGGTGGTTGAGTGGTTGGTTGGTGGGTGCTTTTTTTGTTGCTTTGCATTTTTCCCCCACTAAAAAATATAAAATATATACATTAAGTTTTTTTTCTTTCATTTCTTTTCTTTTTAAATCAATTGTTTGATGGCTGTAAGTAAGTTTTTTTTTCAATGAAAACTTTAGGAATTTTCCAGACTATTTTATAGGGGTATAACCGGGTAGACATATATCATCTGTTATGGCTTTATATGTATATGACACATCAAATGTGAGGTAATATAAACGACAGACAATATCATGTGTGGGGGGGGTACGAATAGTATCTTTATTTTGAGGAAGAGAAATAAAAAGATTTCGTAGTGGTTTTGACATATTATGTGAGCGATTTTAAAGGTGATAAAAATATTGGTAGGACAGTAAAGAATTATAGGAAAAACTTTGCCGGGTGGTCGGCTTTAAATTTTGTTCGTTTTTCTTTCGGATAAGGACATTTATGTATGCTAGTTGGAATACAGCTAGGAAATAAAATGATTTATCTTAACAAAATCTTACAATATATATATAAATATATTTATAGCCATTTATTGTATATTTTCCTTGGCTTTATTTGACTTATTTTTTAAAAAATTTAATAGATTTTATTTTAATTTGTTTTGAGTTTAATGGAGTTGCTTTTATTCTGTGAGAATCTATGGAAATCTTATCCCAAAACCTAATCCCAGAACAAAGAACTATAAGAACTATTTAAAATAAGAGATATCTATCGCTGAGATTAATTTTCTAGGCAGAATGTTTGCTTTAAATGAATATTTTATTTAAGAAAATAAAAACCTCCCCAAACTTTCTAGAAACCAACTCTTGTTCAGACTTACTACTCCCTTTTGTATGATTTAAAATAAATAAATAAATATAAAAAACTTTAAAAATTGTTACAAATTATTTTTTTTTTTTTTAAATCTATGGTTCATTTTGTAGTCTCTGAATTTGCATTAAAATATAACAAAATATATTTCAAAGCTATCAATCAATACCTTAGCTTATGCTCAAACATCCTCGACCATCAAACATGAATGAACATGAACAACTTCCTTGCAAATTAATTGATTGATCATCATCTGGCTCCGAAAATCAGTTAGACTTGAATTGAACTGTAGAAAATGGTTCGTTTCCCCCTCCTGCGACGCGTAGGTTGTTCTCTGATGGACGTGCACCACTTGGTGCAGCAGCAGCATTGGCCATGGCTCTTAAGCGCTTCACAGAGCTGTGTGTTGGCTTTCCTTTCTGGTCATCAATTTGGGTTTATTTAGCAGAGACACCACAGACACGGCCATGCCGTGGCGTTAGTTTTTCACACATGCACAAAAACACGATCCAAAAGAGACACACAGAGGCATGCCACATAGAGAGGCACAGTCACAGAGAGCAGCGTTGCAAGCGGTGCGACAAGTTTGCCGGTAAAATGCAGTTGCTTCGGCAAGTGCATGCCGATGGCCGGCCGGGCCAATCCCGATGACGATTTCGATGTCTCTCGATTGTTGAGGTAATGCTGCTGCTGCTCTCTCTCAATCTTTGTCTCTGTGCATGAAGCTGGTTTTTGCTCTCTTTTTGTATCTGTATCTACCGTCTCAGATGGCAAATATATCTGCACACACACACGTATGTATAGTAGTACTTGTGGGGTACGCCACAATTACCTAGAGTTCGAGTCTGTAATATGTTTCGTTTCAGTTCTCATTTCGATTTCCAGTGGTGCGATCGTGCGCTACGCCTCGCTCCCTGGTTGGTGATGGCCTCCTCCTAACTCTGGCGTGTGTGTGTGTGACCAAGGAGCCGCCTTCTTATCGATAATAGACCCTTACAAACGAAAAAAGGAAAAGGATAGCCAGCCCGTATCCTTGTGCAAACAAATCAATATAAACGCGAGTGTTTCTTGAGTGTTTTTGTGTCCTTGTGCCTGCAGTGCACTAAAAAACTTTGGTTTTCAATAAATTGTAATGTAAGGTCCTTGAAAAGGAAAACCCCCCAACCAAAAACAACAGCTGTGACCTTTAAAGGATATATTGGGGGCCCAAAGTAGTACTACTTCCCTTTAGGCGTCTTTGAATAAATAAAAAATAATAGCTCTTAATTGCAATTATTATTATTTCCCCATCCGAAATGGATTGGTTATTTATCATTGGCAAATATTTATTGTGATTTTAGCAAAGTTTAGTTTATATTTGAGAGAACTGGCAAACCGGATGCCGCCACTTCCACCTGCCCATCATTAAGCATAGTTTGTTCATCAATTAAAAAGGGGCAACCGAAAAATTATCCACTCTCCACTTTAATTACTATTTGTATCCACTTAAAGTTGTGCAAATTTTTGGACCCAACAGAAAAGTCAACACAATGGAGAGGAGTAAATATGAGATTTGATTTTTTTTGGGATTTAAATTTGGATTTATTTTTGGATATTTTGGGGACATTTTTTGTAGCTCCATGGATTGGCTTAGTAGTGTTTGAATGTTTCTATGATTGAATGATGGATATTTGTAGGAATTTTCACGCTCTTAAATACACTGCAGTCTTAAGCATCCCCTAGAATATTTTTGTATATTTTTTGCATATCTAAAATAATGATTTTTGTGGTGCTATTTTATGTGCGTGAGACATTTCAATGTTAATGTGAGAATAACAACAACGAAAGACATTAAAAAGTGGTGCTGCTTTAAATATTTTGGCTGCAATCCAGATCAAATATCTATAAAGATTTATAGATTTGAGAACTGCATTTTGCATTTATGTTTTATATTTTTTTTGGAAGCTATTTTAAAGCTATTTTTGAACTATTTTCTTGAACTTGAATTTATTTAAATTTGGAACTACCTTATTTAATAGGGATTATTTGCTTTATATATAATTTAACCAAACTTATTACGATTGTATGTGCTTAAAGTGTTTGAGGGATAAAAGTTGATAAATACTAAATTTAAGATAGCCATTTTTTTTAGCATAGAAGAGGAAGTTTCTGGAAAGAAAGAAGCCTGCCTTTTTTTAAAAAAAAGTAAATTAAATCATTAATATAAATACATATATCCATATCTATTGATATGTATCCCCGTAAAAATTGATTTACTTAATAGAATTAAAACCGTTTCGACCTTTTCTCGGTATCGGTTAGTTACGCTTTATATTTAAAAAAATTATTTAATTGCAGGAAATTGCAGTCATGCAACAGTCACACATTTATAAATCTTTTATCCGAGTAACGTAATAATTGATATGTAATTAATAAGATTTGAATGTTATGATCCGAATATACTGAGAATTTATAATGAAAAATGTTCCAGGATCAAAAAGAAAAAAAAAGGTTCAGGAAACACTGATATTTTCAGTCTCAGATCTTCAAACAGTCTTCAGACATCAATCTTAATGATATTTCTTTATTATTCGGTGTTAAATAATTCTGTCAAAAAGAATTCTGTTTCTCAAAAAGAATATCCTGCAAAATGGTAGCTTATATCATCTTTAGCTATATTTTTTTGTTTCATTTTATTTAGATTTTTAAATAAAATAGAGAACAATTTTTTAATATTTAAAATTTTCTACGAATTCTTCAATATACTTGTGTAGTAATTTGTAGCAAAAATTTCCTGAATCAATGCTGCTCACATATGAAGCGGTTTGCCCCCGCACAAAATATTTTCACTTTTTTACACACACAAAAAACACACACCAAAAATATGTAAACCAAAAAATTTTAAACCAATTTTCACATCGTTTGTTGTTAAAATATTTTGCATTTATTAATTTATTCAAAATGCAAGCAAAAAGCAAAAAAGAAAAGCCAGAAATTCCTGACAAACTTGTAGGCAAAAATTCAAGTGCCGGAACGGAATGGAAAGACCAAAAAGATTCAGGCTACAGCTACAGCTCCTCCAGCTCCAGGTTAAACCCAATGTATGCCATACATGGTAACTACATGGTACTACATGGCTGCTGGTGCTGCTTACCTTGCCTGCCTCTGACAGACAGTTTTGCATTCTATTAGGGTATATCTGCTAGTATGAACTGATTTTTGTTAGGCAGAGACAGACAGTTTTGTCATTACTAAAAATATTAGGGGTATATGAGTATTCTTTGGGGTACATGAATAAAGTTTTATCCTTTGAGCTTTTTGTTTAAAGAGAATAAGACGCTTCTAGGCAATCTTTATGGCTTGAGATGGCTATGATACGCATCTTCCATAGAGAATCTACGATTATGTTGAGTTTTCTTTTGTGGAAAAGACATGAAATAAAAATCAAACATTTTTATTTTAAATTTTGATTTTTTATATTTGTAATTGTTTTGGAAGCACATGAATATTCTTTGTTTACTTCAACGTTTTCTATATTCATAGATCTTTATGAACCTCTTGAGATCTATATACTCGTATCTATATGTGTAGATGTATCTTGGGTCATGTTCTGCTTTTTGTTTGTAGAAAACTCTGTAGAAAAGAGCTGAAGAGCTGTTGAAATCTTATCTTATCAAACAATTTTATCTATTAAATTTATATATAATTTAAAAATATATTTTCATGGCATTTGGTAGTATATTTCTAGATCTTTATTTGTTGTGTTTATGGATGCTTCTGGAATATACAGGAATTTTGTTAATTCCAGAAGTGTAAGAGTATTCAAACTTTGCCACAAACTTAACTCTAAAATTTATTCATTTTTCATTCATTTTTTGACTTTGCTTGAGTCTTGAGGTTGTGGCAGACAAGTCATAAATACATATGTACATACATACATGTACTACAGCTATACATATGCATATATGTAGCTAGATAGATATGTATATGTAGCTACAGATATAAAGCCCCCAGCTGCTGTGAAGTTTTCCTTCTTCGGTGCAGTGCAAAATGCTGCATATGGGGGAGGCAGATGAATGGGTTGTGGGGGTATTGTGTCTGTGTGGGCGTTGGGGTGACATGAATTGCGATGTAGGCCAATAATTATTATAGAATACTTTTGTATAACAGGCAAAAATTTACATATGTTGTTTGAGCCTACCCTACCTAACCCAATGTAGACTTGTGAATGGGTAGCTCTCTGTCTCTAGCTGGGGTCTCTGGAGTCTGGATTGGACACATTTAACATGTTTGGCTGCAGTTTTGCAGTGCTAGGTGCTGCCTAACACCCCATTTGATACACTTTTTTTGCACTCCCACACACATTTACAGGATAGTGAAAGAGGAACTAAAACAGCCAAAACCGAAGCAACCGTCGCGCTCTTACCAATTTGCAGATGTAAATTTTCGTTTAATTAGCTCTGGAGAAAAAGACCCTTTTTTAAGGAAAAACTTCACACAGAAAACTGTAGCATAGCCAAAGTAAAAGCTACTACTTGTGGTGGTGATGCTGCTGGCTCCCCCTGGGCTTTATTATGCAATAAAAATGAATACAAAATGTGCGCTAATTGTTGCATGTCGTCGGTTGTCCCTCTGAAACCATTTTTCTTTTCTCTTAACATTCCCGCCTTTTTTCCTTAACATTCCCTCCTTTTCCCCCCTTTTCCTTAACATTCCCCTGCCCTACCCCACCTTAGTTTTTCAACCATTTTGTAGCCACTTTTGAACCAATTTGCCTGGTTGGTTGTTTGGTTGGTTGGTTGTTGCTGGGGTGACGTTATGAGAGATTTGTGAGGTGCAAGTGGAGGTCCAAGACCACTCCACAAAGTTGAATCAGTTTTTTTTTGTTGCCTGTGTTGTCATCTCAAGTTGCAACGCTGCAGCGGGGCAGCCAGTGTGTCCCAACTTGTCGGCCGAAAAGGTGTTCTGCTGCTGCTGGGCCATATATGTATTTATATATAATAAATAGTTTTGTTTGGCGTGGAATGCGCATCTCTTTCACGCACGCATCACTCACAAAATATATGGAGCAGGTTTTTATTTTTATTTGGTTTTGATTTTAAGTACTCTTACTCTTTGCGTGGGGATGAGTTTAGGATGAGTTGAGCATCGATTTGGAAATTGAAGGGCTATCTAAAAGTAATCAATTTCATTTGACTATGAAAACATGAACATTCAGTTATATTTTTATGGCCTAGGATGACTTATTTCGAACTTATACTAAACTATAATTGTTACAACATTTTTAATACTTTTAAAACCATTTAAAAACAGCTGAATTTTTACACATACCCTTCAGGAGTCCTTAAGGAGACGTACATACATACATATCTAATCTACAAATATTCAAATCAGGAGTCCTTAAAACATACCATATTGTCTAATCTACAAAGTATTGAGCATTTTAATCTGAATTTTTTTTCAAGTTTCAAAAAGAGAAAGAGTGGAGAAAATACGCCTATTTCTTTGACTATTGCCCTAGTCCTGTCCCACTTTACGCCTAAATCACGTTAAAAACAAGGGAGAGGTAAAGAAAGATGTGTAAATGTCACCATTTACTGCTAAGCCGCACTGGAACAGGCCGAGAGACCGATCACGTGAGGTGCAATGCGAAAGATCATAATCTTAGACTGAATATTAAATATGTTCCACATAATATTCTTCTACTTTGATTGACCGCCATAGTATACCATAGTAGTATAGTATACTTGACAGGTTACCAATCCCTAAAGGGTATATCTCTCTTCGTTGCATATGTCGTTCCTCATCATTTATTTAACATTTGTTTATTTTTAATAATTTTTTATTGTATTTCATTTTTTATTTGCTTTTACATATTTTTTTTAGATGTTTTTGCCATTTTGAAAGAGCATTGCATATGCAGTGAAATTTACTTTCTGTTTAATGCATTTATTTTATTTATTTGATTTTTATTTTTTATGAATTATTATTTTTTTGTTTGTCTAGCGGCAATTGTAAATTTGTTTGCCTACCAACCATTTGTATGGTTAAAGTTGCGTGCGAGCTGATAGCTCGTTAAATTGACGTTAATTAATAAATCGCTTAATATTACTTAATTGTTTTTTTGAAACAATAAACGAAACGTATGAAAAGGTTTGGGGGATACAATTTATTATAATATTTTTGTGGGTACAATAGGGAAAACTCAGACTTTACAAAGTTTAAAAGTTACGTAAAGGTTACGTATACGTAATTTTTACAGAGCCCTTGACTTATTTGCAACCAAAGTCGAAACGCTTAAAGTGAGTTTGGACTACGGAAGTAGAGTTTAGAGTTGCATTAGAAATAACTTTGAGAAGTTATTGAGATATTTTTAAAAAAATTATATTTAAAAAAATTATATGGATATATAATTTCGGATTAACCTGTTCCCATTTCGATTTCGTGTATGCTCGTGCCGAATGGCATTTGTTTATGCCATTAAAACGGAATCTGTTCGTTCGTTTATGGGAAATTTTCTCAGCGAATCAACGGTATTGCCATTAAAAGCTTAAATGAAAAGCTTTTAATGCAAACAATCATTTGAAAAATTTCACATAAAAATCGTTACAAATGTCTACTTTTAATGTGGTTTTTAAGCAAATATTAAACACAAAAAAGGGTAGCAAAGTCTCTTGTGGCTTTTTGTTCTTCCTTTCTGTTTGCAGAATCTGCACTAGATTTAAACAGACTGCGCAAATAATACTCGTAGTATTCGTAGTACGTGTAGCTTAAGCATTTAAGAACAATTGCTGAAATTTAATTTTAACACTTGAAACGGAAATGGAAAATTTCCAAGATAGAGAGAGCAAAACAGATATAAGATATGAGAAGGAGGGGGAGATCTCTTTGCGACTTTGTGTCTCTTCTCGTTTATAAAGAAACAGGAAATTCAAATGTTGAGGCATTTCTAAAGGCAACAATAAAGCGCAGCCATGACATAATATATGACAGTATTTGTGACTTGAATACGTATATGAATATGCATTTACAAGATACATTCTTTTGGCTGTATTATTGTCGCCCCCTGTGAAGTCGCAATTAATTGTAGGAGAATGCTCTCTGGTCCGGTCAGTGACCAAAGCAGTTTGAACAGAAGAAATATATATAAAAAAAAATACACTGTTTAATTTTGAAAATTAATTACAAAATAGCCAACCAAAATATGTACAAGTCTTGACATAATTTTATTGTCAACAACAAATGTTTATATTTATCTTCTTGAAACGCCCCCAATTTACACGCATTTTTTTTTCTTTGCTGCACACTTGACACAATTTCAAGAGAAATCTTCTTGATGCATCAGATATTTATAATATATATCTAGATCCTTATATGCACATATTTTCTGTCTGTTTAATTAGTTTGATGGCTTTTAAACATGCCAAACTGTCAAATGTGCAACTGTCACATGTAAATTTTGAGGGCAAAATAATTTTACAATTCAAGCTAATAACAAAAGTTGAGAATTATGATTTCTGTATATTATTTATTGATGATTTTGCTATTTTATTTATTTGAATTTTTTGTATATTATTTATTGGGATTTTTGGATTCTTTATTTTATTTATATTATTTATTTTAATTTTTTCTATATTATTTTTGTGGATTTTTGATTTATTTTTTTATTTTTTCTAAATTATTTATCGGAATTTTGTTTCTATATTATTTATTAGAAATTTTTATTGTAATTATTTTTAGGAATTTTTTTGTATTATATTTTATTTATTTGAATTATTTTCTATATTATTTATTGGGATTTTTTTCTTTAATATTTTTGGGTGTTTTTTTAATTTAATTTATTTTAAATTTTTCTTTATTTTTTATTGGGATTTTTTATTACAATTTTTGCTTTGTTTTGATTTGATTTTAAATGTGGGAATTCCGTTTTCTGATAATCAGCTTTGAGAAGCGCTTTGAGAGGCACTTTGGGACCTGTGTTTTACCCCACAGTTGGAATTTTGTTGTTGTTGCAGCGCTCATGAATATTTTTATTCGTATGCGATTGTTATCAGGAATGTATGTAGTATTTCTCTGTAAATATGGAACACCAGTACCATGTCGGTGCTCCGTGGGTACCCATTCTCGCTCTCTGCTCTCTGTTCTCAGAGTTATTTTGTTTCGACGTCACTCCACTCACAGCTGTTTCAACTGCAGATCCCAAGATCGCTCGTATTCGTTTTTTTAGTTTTAATGAAAATAAAATGTGGTGGACAGTGTTCCGACTATGGGCTTGCCTCTTATTTTTATGTGGATGCAAAAAAACCTATGGAAACCCTAAATAAAAGTTCTGCACAAAAGAATAATGGACATAACTGCTAGGCATATTTTATATTTAAGGACACTAAACTGTACTACAAATGGGAGACTAACTAATAGATACTACTATACAATACAAACCTCTGCAAAAATCCTTTTTGGTTTAAAATTCCCAATCTCCTCAAGCAACAGAAAACCCCACATACCCTTTTCGTTCCATACAAGTACTGGGTACCCCAAAAATTCTTTTTCATTGTCACTTTAAACGTTTTTATATCCAAGCCACTGATATTGACACACTTTAGAGACAACTCAGAGGCTGCTACAGAGTTGCTAGTTAGGTTTTAATCGGGAGGTACTATAGATTGCTACCGCGACAATCCAGCCAAAATATAACAACGTGGCGGCAAACATAAGTCAATAAGGGATATACGGATATATGTACTTGTGGATTAGGGTCTTTCTTATGGTCACAGCTGTTGTTTGCTCTCTCTCTCTCGATTTATTCGATCTATAATAATCTCTATGTAAATATTGTATAATACAAAGCCACCCCCCCACCCACGATCAACAACAAATTGAATGTAACAAAATGCTGCTACAATTCGCTGTGAAGTTCATTTGTTGTGAGTTGAAAAAGTTGAAAACGAATTTAACCATGTTTTTAATATTCTTCTGGATTATATGGTTCTCGCAAATAATAGCCATATCAACGGTATTTATGAGGTGTGAAATATTTTTACATTTTACATTATAATTACACATACAATATGTTATATATTCGCCCATTAATTTCTTAAATTTCTTTTCCAGCTTTCCAGAGATCATAACGGAGCTGCCAACTGTGACAGTTACGGAACTGCCTCTGGATCGCATCAAGAATCGTCTGGAATCTGTTATACTCGAGGAGATACAGTCACCGACGAGCAACAAGAGCGAGGAGCAACAACAACAGCAGCAGCAGCAGCAACAGGAGCAGGAGGAGCCGCCGTTGCAGCCATTGTTTGAAGCTGCCAAGGAAGTGCCTCAAAAGGGTAAGGCTATACATACATGTATGTAAATGTAGATGTTGTAACGCTTGTACACGTACGTGTAGGTACTTAATATGTAGAGAGCGTTTCGAAGGTTTAAAACTGAAATATGACTGAAAATTAAGCTCCAAAGAGCGAAAGATCACACTAAAAATCTGCTATAGCTTCGATAAATATCAGAGGTGTTTAAATTTCTTAACTTAATCCGTGAATTTACAATAAATATCGATATAGTGCACTCTCAAAGTGATTGAAAGTCAAAATTGAAGCTCCAAAGATCGGGATATGTCACAGAATACCGATAGAGTTCAGATCTTCGATCCTTGATATTTCGATATTTATCGATACAAATTTTAAAATAATCTTTTTAAAAATCTGTAACAAATTCTTCTTTAATTTGAAATTTTCCTTAAAGATCGATTTAATGCGCTTTTTCTCGAATATCGATTTCTTTAATCGTTTTTCCGCATGTTTTTCTTTTTATTCTTTCCCCATTCTCAAGAAATCTTCATAGAACTAATGAATTTCTCTATCCCTTTTTAGATGAACAAATGCCGAAGATCAATGATCCCGGCGGAGGCCTCGAACTGGATGGCTTGGTTGCCTCAGCCGAGGCTTTGGGCGCACCAGCAGACGATGGCACTGGGAATGTGACCAGCGAAGAGCAGCAGACTGCTGCTGGAGGAGAGGGGACAACAAATGACACCGCAGTGCCAAAGGCAAATCTCACCAAAACCAATGAAGAGGTGCCCATGCCCGTGTTCTCCGAGTGGGCGCAAAAGCAAATGGAGGCGGAGGCGAGTCGCGAACAGGCCATGGAGCTGGAACAGCAGGTGGCCAATAATTCGGCACAGCGCAGGAACAACACCGGATCGGCGAGTGGGAAGCCATCGACACTGAAGCTGCGCTCCAAGAACTATGCCTCGCCCGACTGTGGGGCCAAGATCATTGCCTCGAATGGCGATGCCACCAATACGGGCGCCGTGCTGACGCAGTCCAGCGATGAGTATATGCTGAGCACGTGCGGCAGTCGCATTTGGTTCGTGGTGGAGTTGTGCGAGGCCATCCAGGCGCAGAAGGTGGAGCTGGCCAATTTTGAGCTGTTCAGTTCGTCGCCCAAGAACTTTACGGTGGCCGTTTCGAAGCGTTTTCCCACCCGCGACTGGAGCAATGTGGGTCGCTTTGCCGCTGAGGATAAGCGTACGGTGCAGACGTTTGAACTGCATCCCCATTTGTTTGGCAAATTCGTACGCGTGGACATACATTCGCACTACTCGAAGGAGCATTTCTGTCCGGTTTCGCTGTTCCGTGTGTTCGGCACGTCCGAGTTTGAGGCCTTTGAGACGGAGATACGTCCCAGCGATGAGTTGGATGACTTTGATGATGATTTTGGTGGCGGCGGACAGGAGCAGGCCGGCAGCAGCAGCCACAAGGCCAACGCTGGCGGCGGTGGTGGTGGCATCTTTCAAAGCGCCTCCGATGCGGTCATCCAGATGGTCAAGAAAGCTGCCGAAGTGCTGGTGAAACCCACAAAGGCATTGAAATGGTCAGCAGAGTCGCTGCTCTGCAGAACGCCCTCCTTTGGCTCCTTTAGCTGTGCCAGCTGCAACAGTACGCTGGTGCAGAGAATCAACAGTCTGTTGTCGTGTCAGTTCCAGCAGCTGCAAGTGCTGCTCAATCACAGCCAGCTGCGGGCGGATCTGCTGCAGAGTAGCGTGTGCCACGAGGAATACGACATACGGCTGTGGAGCAGCAATCAGTCGAGTGGCCTGGCCAAGCGTCAGAGCTACTTTCTGAGCATGCTGCCAGCCGAGCATGTGGGTGCCATGTGCAAGCTGCTTCCAAGCCGAGCAGAACAACACAGTGGAGCAGCAGATTGAGGCGACGCCAGAACTAAAGCCACCCACAGAACAAGAGCAGGAGAATGCCACAGCGGCAACAGAGAGCAACAGCAGCAGCCAGCAGGAGGTGATTGTAGAAGAACCCATGGAATCGCAGCCCAGCCTGGAAATTGTAACGCCCGAGTCTGTGGCCAGCCAAGAGATGCCCTCAATCGGTGATCAGTCCGAAGCCTCAACGACCACAACAGCCGCCACAACGAATTCTACGCCAGCCGATGTGAATATATTCAATGTGCCAGCCGAGCTGGAGGAACTGGAAGTGCCTGTGGTGCCGCCCAACCAGCCAACTGTCGCCTCCTCCTCCGCTCCTGTTACACCCACGCTGCTGGAGTCGCCCAGCGATGTGGAAGCCACAACAATGGCGCCCAGCTCCAGCGAATTGCCGCACAACGCTGAACTGGCCATCGAGGACAGCAATCCCGCCAATTGGGAGAGTCTGGACAATCTGCTGACCACCACAGTGGCCTCCATAACAGCAGGAGGTAGTGCAGCCGCTGCCGCAGCAGCAGCCGTGGCGGGGAATGCAAATGGTAACCATTTGGGCGTAGGCACAGCCGGTGCTGGAGCAGGAGGTCTTGGCTCAAATGTGAATCTGCAACAGAAGCTAACGAATGGCGGCCAGTCGGAGAGTGTGTTCATACGCCTCTCCAATCGCATCAAGGTGAGTGCAAAGAACTCCAAAGAGAGAACTCCATTCTTTAGGCCAGTTATTGTGGCATGTGCGTCATCAGTTGGCGTGGCCGTTCTCCAACAACAGAACGACGAAACAAACAAACCCACCCACCCACGCGCAGACAGGCCATGGAAGACCATGGAAGGGCCTTGGTTGAGAAGGAAAAAACAAAAGCGAAATGATACTCTTTTAAGGGGTTCTAGGGAACTTCTAGGGAATCCGTTGTAAGAGATACGATATATAGAAAAGCATAGGAATAAAGTGTCCGTCAGATAAGGTCTTAGATTGGTCGGAGAGTGCGCGTAAGTCTAGAAGGAGCGGGAGAAGAAATCAGCCAATCTATTCCGATTATGTTATCTATCAAAACAATCGTTGTCCAGACTCTTCCGAAGAAGATTCTCCAAAAAAACAAAATACATGTCGTGTACATGACGGAACAACTTTGATAACTCGACTCTAGTCTCACCGATAAAGTGTTGTTAGGGGGTTTTGTTATGCTCCCCACTGCTGTTTTCCTGCCGGAAACTTCCACCTCGCGGCAAACAGAGAGTATCCCTTATTCCACTTCCTGTTGACCCAATCAGTTTCTGACTTGTTTATGGCCCAACTTGCGTGTTGGCTGCTCATTACAAGTGGCAGTCACTTCCCGTTCAGAGGGCTCCGCCCAAGGGCGGCCAGTACAACATTTTTAGCAGAAAGTTGTGGGGCACCGCTACCTTGCCGACGAACGTCATCAGAGGAGGCAGCCCGCCCAGCCACATCCAGAGCCACGATTAAAACCCAACTAATGTTTCTGTCTTCCACAGGCGCTCGAGCGGAACATGTCGCTGTCCGGGCAGTATCTGGAGGAGCTGTCGCGCCGCTACAAGAAACAGGTGGAGGAGCTGCAGCAGACGCTTACGCAACAGACGCTGACGGTGCGCTCGCTGGAGGATCAGAGCAGGCGCTACATCGAGCAGGAGCAGCTGTACCAGCAGCAGAGCGCCGAGCTGGCCGGCGAGGTGCGTGCCCTGAGCTACCAGGTGCAGGCGTGCATACTGGTCATCATCATTGTGGGCAGCTTTATCTTTCTGATGCTCGTCCTGGGCACTGTCTACTACCGCAAGCTGCGCCGCCAGACACAACAGCTCAAGGATGATCACCCATCCGGCCCGGCTAAGGCGGCCAAACCGAAGCTGGATCGTCGCAAATCCTACGAACAGATGCTCAAACAGTCCACGCCCAAGCAGCGCCGGCCCAGCGAGGAGGCGATGCTCATACTGAAGGACTGTGGCGATAGTCAGCTGGTTGGCACCAGTCAGGATTTGGCCAGCAGGCAGCGTAAGCTATCCGTGTGCTATGGCAGCAACAATAACATTGCAGCGAATATGATGACTGGAATGAATCCCAATCTACGAGCCTCGCTGCACCGCCGCAAGGGTGCCAAACATTCGTGGCACAGCAGCATGGACACGGCGGAGACGACATCCAATGCCGCCGAGCAGCTGGACATGTTCTTCGATGCGGGTAAGCTAAGAGAATCATCTCTCAATGCCAGGCAGTAGATATCTAATCCATAGAACCTCTTACAGATACCATAAAGAGCCAGAAGCAGCAGCCGTCGTCGTCGTCGGTTAGCAAGGTCGGCAAAAAGAAGTCCCTGCAGCAGCAGTTGGCCCTCAAGCGGCAGGAGTCAGCGCCGGCCAGCATGATGCAGAGTGAGCTGGCCGAAGAGGAGCCAGCATCGCAGAGCGATTTCGATGAGAGCCTTATGCTGGACGATGATGATTTGGTTAACTTTATACCCACCAGCGATCTGGCCTACAACGAGTTCATGCCAGAGGGCCCGTCCGGATATCTCGTACTGGATGCGGTCGATGGCAAGCCCAATGGAGCCGAGCAGCCGCAGCTACAGAAGCAGGCGACAAAGAAGTCGCGACGCTTGTCCTCGCCGGCCTTCTTCAAGTCGCCGTTTAGCAAGAGCAAGAACAAGGGCGGCAGTTTCAATGGCTTTGGCGGCATCAAGAACAGCCATTCGGTGCACGAGTCCACCTCCTGGGAGTGGTATCGCCTGAAGCGCAGCGAGAAGCAGCAGCAACAGCAGCCGCATCACCATTCAAAGCAGACCAAAAGTCTGCCCAATTCCAGCCTAGATAGCTCCTCGCTGTCCGAGGTGAATTTCCCACTCAATTCGAGCTGCAACTCCACACAAAACTCATTTCGCATACTCGGCGAGGCCATACGCTCCTCGGGGGAGTGCAGCAGCCTTACTACACCCAATGGCAATGGCAATGCGGGAGCCCAGCAGCAGCAGTGGCAGTGGCAGCAATAGCGGCGGCAGTACCACCTCCTCCACCACGAAGAAGAAGCAGCGCGCTTTCAATAACATTTTTCGCAAAGTTTTTTAAGTTTTTTTCGTACATACTATATATATTTTATAGGCCCAGTGTTTTTTAGGAAACCCTTTCAATTGTGTTCACCACGCCAGCAGGTTGATAAATTAATTGTTATATATATATATTTTTTTGGAAGAAACATATGCCCCAATTTCAGTTCCTTTTTTTGTGTTGCACTTAAAAAAAAAATGCAAATGACTGTAAAGAGAAAAAAACAACAAATTTAGTACTTATTATTATTATTTTGTAATCATTTTTCTAGGCAAAACAAACTTTGTGCTAGAAACCGAAACCTAAACCGAACGAAGGCAAATTTTGTCTATAAACGAAAAAAAAATCGTTAAAACTGAAATAATTTAATTACAAAAACTTAAGTTGATTAATTAATTGTATGTATATGTATGTGTATGTGTATTCCAAGCCTCGTTATTCTTGCTATTCTGAAATCCCCTGTACTTTTAAGTTGATGAAAGCGAAAGAACATATTTTTGCTATACGTTTATTTTTGCCACACACTTAGCTCTTTGTTTATTATTAGCAATTCTACAATAAAATTAGTTAATAGTTTAGTTTTTTATCTATAACTAAAATACAATTAACATTTATTTAAAAAATCTCTCGTCTATATTTTCAATTCGCTGAGAAAATCGGCCACTTCGAGGGCATCCTCGTTGGCCAGCTTGTGCTCTTTGATGGCCGTGTTTAGGCCACGACCGGCAGTGCCCATGCACTTTTGCCAGTGCTCCACAGTTTTGTACTTTTCATCGTTGGCACAGTAGACCACCTCGTTGATGTCCTCCTCCAGTTTGTAGCTGCAGACAGCAGGGAAAACCTTTTGCAAATTGGCCAGCGCCTCCGTTTTGAGCGTCTCATCGCGACACACCAGATTGAGCATGAACAGACCCTTGGGTCCAATGATCTCCTTGATGTGCAGCAGTATATCGTGCGCTAGAAATCCTTGCGGTGGACAGCTCATGCCAAGGCTGAGATCTTTGCTATCCACATCAAATAAGACGGCATCAAAGTGTATGTCTGTACAGGGAATTCTACTATTAAAGAGCGACTGACGAAAGGGAAAGAAACTGCTACCTTCATTACGACAGCGTTCCACAAAGGCCAGACCATCGTCAATGACCACATGAAAGCGTTTGTCCTGTTTCAGTTCGAAATATTGTTCAGCCACCTCCAGCATTATGGGATCTATCTCCACAGCCGTAATACGTGATTGACTGCAAAGAGTTATCATTAACTAAACATAAAGAATGTATGTAGATTGTGTAATCATACGGTAGAGCGGCATGTAGGAAGCTGCACAGTCCACCGCCTCCAAGGCCAATGACTAGAACATCCTTTTGCACATCCTTCTTGGGATTCTGCAGCGTTGTGGCCAGTTGAACACCCACGGACATGTACAAATGATGCTGGCAAGCCAAATAACCAAAGTCAATCTTCTTGCGCTCCTTTTTGCCTTTGATTTTAACTGAAATAAAACAGAAACATTAGAAATCTCTTGAAGCAGCCATTAGTTCTTTGTCACTTACTTGTTTTCACCAAGGCCTCCGATTGCACAACAAACTGATTGCTGAGAAATATCAAACGCCGCAACGTTTTGCCACTGGCGGCCACTTCTTCGATGCGAAAGTCGCCGGATATCTTGGAGAAGCCACTGATCAGCGTTTCCCGCTTGCCCACATCGCTGCCCAGCGACAGATAGGGAATCTGTTCGTTCAGTCCAAACGGTGCCAAATTGGTGACTGTGTCGCCCAGCTCTGCCTTGACCTCATCGAGGGTATTGTAGATTTGATCGCGATGCAGCGTAACCACGGCAAGGCGTTGAAACTTGGCCGACGCCTGCAACTTCTTGCGTCCCGCCGGGGTGCCAAAGAGCCACTCAATTTCTCTGCCCTGCGGCACAATAAATGCCGCATATTTGCCCAGGCCTCTGGCTGCCGGCTGATCCAAAATGTATATGCTATAGCGTGGTGTGTTCTCCGAGGGTCGATACAGATCCAGGGTCACCTCATCGTGACCGGCAATGCTGGAGCGGGCCAATCCATTGCATACCAGTGCGGCCTTTTGCACAGAAGACACGGCATTCCCTAGCTCCGATGATTCCGTAAATCTTTGCATTTTATCGTTGCCCAAACCGAATTCCAAAATCTACAAAATACGAATGGGGTTAGTAAATGTTCAATAGATTAATTTGGGATCTACTAACGGGCATGGGAAGACTCTTAAATTTGGTTGCAATGACCACAAAAACGGGCAGCTTCATGGCATCATCGGCATTCTTCTCCTTGTTGGCCTGCTCCACACCCAAACAGTGGACAATGCGCAGCATGCAATTGTGACGGGGCAAAAACTCCAGCAGAAAATTGAGGATATGCTCCTGCAGTAAAGATATGCCCAGATAGCGACCGCCATTCCTAAAATGGAATAAATATTGTTTGATTTAAGGCGCTTTAAAGACCGGGCATACGAACCGCATGGTGCGAAGAATCTCCTTGAAATAGTTTTCGACCACAGCTCGAGTTTCTGGCGCATCATCCACAAAGAGCGCATCCAATGTGCCCTTGTCCAAGGCCACAGAGAAGCTCTCATCGGAAAATGTCATGTCGGTGGCATCCATTTGCAGGAACTTCATGTCCGGACGCGTGCGTGCATTCTGTTCCAACATCTTCTTGACAGCCACCGGTGAAATATCAATGTTGGTGATATCTCTGTGGAGGAGAAATGCTTTTGGTTTAGACTCTTCCAGGGAGATGCTTGGCTTTTGCGTACCTGAATCCCGTGTCATACATATCCATGCTTAGCTTGGAGTTGCCGCATCCCAGCATTAGAATTTTATCCACCGGCTTAATGTATTTGTGTATCTGATCGCATAGGTCCAGATATTCGCCATACCTTGGAAGGTTTGTATACAACTTTAGATAAAACACATGTTGCTTTTTGTTGCACGTAAAACTATCTTTTTACATACCATTCAAAGGCCTTTTCGCCACGCTTCTTGAAGAACTCGTTCCAGTAGTCGGTTTGTGCGAACTCTTCGCGGGTTTTTGGCAATAAATTCATTGTTAAATTACAATTAAATTAAATAATATAATAAACAATAAAGCGCGGATTTATCGAAAAAATATACCCGTCTGACCCCTCAGAAATATACCGATATATACGTTCACAGTTTTAAAATATACCAAGAAAATACTAAACTCATGCAACGAATCCAGATTCGAATCCAATATTCATTTAGATCTCGAAATACTCTTTCAACTACTAGATTCCACTCCTTTGAAGGTACCTACACACCCAGCTCCCGCCATTGTGTGACGGCTGTTGGACAGATTTTGTGACTAAATAAAACTTAAGTCTTCGCTTTTAAAAAGTAATTCAATGCGGGAGTAAACGTTGTCATCAGTACGCTCAGTCAGTATATTTGATCATTTTACATATACTTTTGCTACATCTGTTAACTACATCACTTCTTACAACAACACGCCATTTTTACTAGTTCTACGCGTGAGGACGTACGCGCAAAGCAGAGTGTGTGTGTGAGAGAGAGAATGAGTGAGGCTGCTTCGGGTTTTTCTCTCTGGTAAAATTGTGCGTTTACGCCACCACCGATTTTTTCGGTAAATTTTTGATCTCAAGAATTCCTTCCAGGAATCCTTAAAATACAAGTTTTTGTATATTTTCAGCTGATCCATTTGGTGCTTCAATGTCTTTTAACGGAGGCTTTTTTAAGCCTTCGAAATTACGACTATTAGAAGGTAATGAGCTCCCAGAGCAGTTGTCCTTTGCAAAGTCAATCGTTTATTAATGATTATCTTTATCACTGAGAGCTTCCCCAAAAGCTTGTCCAAAAAGCCCTCGAGCCAGAAGAACCCTCCAACGCCGCATGACGTTCAGCTGTTTCCGTGGTGTAGCGGTTATCACATCTGCCTAACACGCAGAAGGCCCCCGGTTCGATCCCGGGCGGAAACAGATGGAATATCTTTTTTGCCAAATTGCCGAATTCGTTGATTTAAAGTATTCAAACTCATAATGAAGTCGACATTTGCAATTTATTACTTTTAGATTTAACGGCTTGCGCACTTTCGATTACTAACAAAAATATCGATACAAACTTCGTGCATTAAATCGTACCGAAACATCATCGAGTCGAGCAGTGTTGTTCACTGTTTAAAATAAAAATAGCTACATTTTAAAATATTGCCAATTTATAAAACAATATATGTTATGATTCATAATAAATCCATGAATTTTACTTATGCGACATAATCAGACAAAAAAAAATCCAAACATGGCTATATATATTCTTGCATTTTCATATGTGTATACCAATCGAACCTAAAAAAGCCAAACCCAGCTGTAGAATAGCGGAATTGTCATCACTGAGGGGGCAGAGAAAGAGCACGAAAAAGCGCCAACGCTGCAATGTAATTTTCAGTTTACTTTTGTTTTGGAGCTCTCTGGAGCAGCAGTTGATAAATTTTCTTTGGAACTCGTGCGCTTTATTTTGACCGTGCACTGCCGTGTTCGTTACGATATTTGAAAATTAGAAAAAATAATCAAAGTGCAAAAAGCTCGCATTGAGAATGTTGTTAAATGGAAATCACAGATAAAATTCCCAATGTTTAATTTTCGTTGATAAATTCACAGTTTTAAGTAGAAAATAACCCAAAAAAAAGTAGCATCTCTCCAAAATTAAGTGTTATGTTGTGTGGAGTGTGGAGCTGCTGCTCTAGTCCAGATCCTGTGCATATCCATACATAGAGCCGTTCCAAAACAGCTAATAACAGTTTGGTGAGTCTGTTTCCCCTTCCAATACGCCATGTCCCCCGTACTACGTTCCAGAAAGAAACTGTGTAACTGTAACAACCCCTGCCACCCATTCCCATCATATAGAACCTCGAAAATAGTCCAGAAATATTTCTGTTCCGTTCCCCAAAAAATTGATTACGCAGTACTACACATCCCATCCAAGTCTTCTTCAGCCGCCGCCGCCAGTTCGGGTTTCTTTTTCAGTTTAGTGTTGTGTTGGATTTGAGTAGAAAAATGCGTTGGTTGCTTTTATTAATACAACATATACACACGCACACAAGTGTAAATGAGAGGGCGGTTGGAGCAACGGAGAGCCGGAGAGCCAGAGAGAGCGGAGCGGCTAAACCAGCTTTTCAGAGAGATGGAGCATGCGCAGTGGCAGGCATGAAGCGGCAAATGGCCGTGTTGTTTTTATACCCGTTACTCGGAATGTGAAAAAGGTATATTGGGTTTATTGCAGTTTATGTTTCAATCTACGATTTAATTCAGTCAAAGCTATTCATCGTCTGTATGAACTTCAATATCTTGAAGATAATTATTGGTAGAAAATGTGTGTGTATCTGCACCTAAAACTCGAAAAAAAATAAGATCCAGTAGCACCTGTGGGACCCTTTGGTACAGCGTATCTCTTTGTCGAATCAATCGCCTAAATAGTTCTCTCTAGTAGGTTAGCAGGCGGGTGAGGTTAGGGGGGCCTGCCTTCCTGCAGGTGAATGCTGTTGCCGTTGTAACGTGGATTTGTTGTGGTATGTGCGCGCGGCAAAAATCTCTGGCCTGGCCTGGCCATATACACCAACTGTAAAACCAACTTTGAAAACGAATAATGTCATCGCATCCAAATCGCCATTGCATTGACGGTGCTTTTAGTTTTGCTCGCTTTTCTCTGTCGTTGTGCTATTGTCATTCTTGGCTATTTGCGGCTGTGGGTGACGTCACACACTGGGCCGAGCTATATTTAAAACTCGTTTCGACGCTTTTCAAATGGCCATTGTTTTTGGAATAGTCAGTCGCCAGTGCCTAGCCCAAGCCATATTCAAGCTGAAGGTAAGGGCACTTACAGACCCCGTTGGAGCCGTCTCCAGTTGGCACCCCAAACCAGATTCAATTGTTAGAGTGTAGTGCGTAAGCCAAGTGTAGATCGGTATTAAATTACCCACTGTTTAATTTACCTTGGCCTAGCCCATCTCCCATTTCCAACTGTAAGAGGAGTGTTCTCCGTCCAGGGTCGCCTTTCTATCGCATTCTACACACTCTTTTTAATGTTTGCTTTTCCTCCACTCCACTCGTCTTTTCAATGTTTAAACAAAACGGCGATAAGCCGTTTTAAAAGTCTGTGCGTGTGTGTGTGTGTGTGTGGCTGATATGATTTCGATGTCGTCACATGGGAGTTGTTGCTGGAAGAGTTCTCTGCTGGAATTTTGTGACTCCAACTCCACAGCAATGAATGGAAAGAGAACGAGATAGAGAGAGACGGAGACGGAGAAGAGTAAATTGCATTCTACTTCTGATAGTGTTGTCAATTAGCTCTGATCGCTATATTTAGAAATGATCTTCGTTCCAGACGGGAAGATAAAGAGAGAGAGAGAGAGTTGAAAATATATTTCGATTCAGCGCATTGAAAAGGAGCCGCGAGAGCGGAATGGAAAGAGTTCCAAAATAATATTCGATTGAACAGTGAATGGAGTAAGAAAAGAGAGAGAGAGAGAGAGATAACCAGACATAGAGAGAGAGAGAGGGAGCTGGGAGCTAAACATAGCAAAAAAAAAACATAGAGAAAGAAAGCTTTGGATACCGTTGCATATCGATCGTTGCTCGTTGAATGAGAATTTACAGTTAGTCTTTGCCCCAGAGAGGGCGCCCCATCAAGTACGGTAATAAATATGTATGTACATGGGCATGGGTGGTTGTTGTGCCCTATATATCTCAATATCTTCATCTATTTTTCGCCTTCCGTTATTCGCACGGCCCGCCCCAATGTCATGCGATATAAGTAGCACCTATAGTACCTACCCACCTTTGGCGCCCGGTTTGCCACCTATCTTTGGATCTGTGCGCTTAGTCGACATGCAAATGTGCCATAAAAAGCGCTGCTCCGGCGTCTTGACTTTTCAACTTTAAAATCAGGAAAAGGAAGTGCATGGAAATGGACTGAGGCACAGAGTGAAGGAGCGCATCGTATAGGTCCAAAAATTCTCTAAAGGCACGCTAACTGCTGCTTAGCTTTCGGAAAAGGTTACAAATTTGCATAAAATCGAATATTTACATGTGATTTTCCTATGGGCTTTGTGTGTATGTGTGCGTAACAGTTCCGATGATGGGGTCAACATCGTAAACTCTCTGCTAGTAGTGGGGCCCGCAGACCCATAAAATACATTCTCTTATGCAGATTAGTAGATAAAGGAATGCCCTAAGACCTCTCCCCAATAGAAGGGATAGAAATTGATAGGAGAATACTTAAGATAAGAAAATTCAAGAGGTCTAACAATGAGAGGCAGATGGATAACATATGGAAAGTGTCTAGGAATAGTTGAATAGCTGAAACTCCCCTTTCTTAGTTTCTCCATCCATTATCCACAATTTAAATATATTCTGGGATCCCCATGTGTAAGAGTGTTTCATATTCGAGGTTACAGGCTGTTACCAGCCCATTGTTTATGGGATTTATGTTTATGCGGATGCCAGCAAAACGGACGACTTGATAGAATGACTAACGGTGGGAGGGAGGAAGGCACTCACTGCGGAGTGATGGCTATATGCATATATCGATATGAAAGCCATCACCTACATACAATATACGACTACGACTGCGACTAAAGGAAAAGTGGAGCAAATAAGGCGCAAGAATTGTGCCTTGTGCGGGTTGTGCTGGGCGATGGGGGTGGGTGGCTAATGGGCAATGGTTAGGGGCCAAGACCTACTCATAAAGTTGGTAAAAGTGACAAACAGAACACATGTTTCCACTCAATACATTCACACATATATAGTATATGAACATATGTAGATGTGTTTTGTATGTGGAACACCCTTTGCGGAAAACATCATTTATTTCCATCCAATTAAGGCAAAGTCAGGTCTCCCTCTCTCACTGTGCAGGCGGCCCCTCTATGTGTGTATGAGTGTGGGCGCATTTGTTGCTAACAAAACGAAAGAAAGAACAAAAGCTTAAAGTAGAAATGTTATAACCAAGGAAGGGGCTACGACTAAGTGATACCCCACCAGCAACTGATCGATTGATCGTAGAGAAGAAACGCTTGTGATTCGCACTTAACAAGCTGTCGCATCCAAATCACACCATCTCTCAACTGCTATAGGGTATTCCAGCTAATAGTAAAAAAATTAAATTTGTTAATGAAAAATCACATGCGGAAGCGACCCTGTCTGTCTGTCTGGTGTGTGTGGGCTTTCCAGAAGTGATTTAAGACACTTTGACGATAGTTTTACTCTGGCTGCAGAGCCATTCAAAAGTTTTGTAATAAAATGTAGATACATTTATATTGTTGCAGTCGCCAAGCAGCAGCAGCAGCAGCCGTTGGTGTTGTCTCCCCCGTAGCCGTGTCCGAGTCTGAGCCACCGACCACCCGCGTCCGCTATGATGCTGGACGATGACAACTCAGATCTCTTGGTCTGTGCATCCGAAATGATGAAAGGTAAGTGAAGTACATGCTTCAAGTCTCTACAGTTACTAATATTTATATCACGCTCTCAGATCGTTTGTATTTTGTGGCGTTCAAGAAGAACATTAAGCCCAAGAATACCGTCAATACGCATTACTTTAGCATCGATGAGGAGTACATCTATGAGAACTTTTACAGTGACTTTGGGCCCCTCAATATCTGCATGCTGTATCGCTACTGCATGAAGCTGAACACAAAGCTGAGTGCCAAGTGCCATGCCAACAGAAAGATTGTCCACTACACCTCCATGAATCCAGCGAAGCGGCTCAATGCGGCTTATCTGATTGGTTCGTATGCCGTAAGTATGGCAGTAAGATCACCCCATAAAGATACAGAAATAATGTGTATATTTTTGATTATAGATAATCTACCTGAACAAGACGCCGCTGGAGGCCTACAGACCTCTGGTGTCGGGCGAAATACCCGCCTATACGCGCTTCTGCGATGCCAGCTATGGTCCCAGCAGTTTCAAGATCTCCCTGTTGGATTGCCTGAATGCCGTGCACAAGGGCCTCCAGGCGGGCTTCTTCAATTTCGATGACTTTGATGCCGAGGAGTACGAGTATTTTGAGCGCGTGGAAAACGGCGACTTCAATTGGATTGTGCCCCAGAAGTTCATTGCGTTTTGTGGGCCCCATCAGAAGAGCAAAACCCTGCCCAATGGGTATCCGTGCCATGCACCCGAGCGGTATTTTTCATACTTTCGGGATAACCATGTGACCACCGTCATTCGATTGAATGCGAAAGTGTACCATGCGTCGTCGTTTGAGAATGCCGGCTTCGATCACAAGGATCTGTTCTTCATCGATGGCAGCACACCGAGCGATGCCATCATGAAGAAGTTCCTGTCCATTTGTGAGACGACAAAGGGTGCCATTGCCGTGCACTGCAAGGCGGGACTGGGTCGCACGGGCAGCCTCATTGGAGCGTATATGATGAAGCACTATGGCTTCAGCGCCTTGGAGGCAATTGCCTGGTTAAGGCTGTGCCGTCCGGGCTCCGTGATAGGACATCAGCAGCAGTGGATGGAGGAGTATGTATAGACGTAGCCAGCATCCCATCTAATCCCACTAATCCCCTTTCTTTCGCCTTTACAGCAAACAAAGCTGGCTGTGGTCCGAGGGCGAACGTATGCGCCGTCGCACTGGCATTCCCATGCTGCGGCACACGTATGGCATCTACAGCCTGGAGCTGAAGACCAAACTGACGGAGGCCTCGGCCGCCTCGAATCCCCTTGAGCAGGTGGATCTGCTGATGAATCGCGTCAAGGGAATTTCCCAGCGCGTGGACACAATGCATCTGCATGATCAGGACACCGCACTGGACTCGGCTGCCGATCAGACGGACGAGGAGATCTCCGAGCAGCGGCGACTCGAGCGTAACGAACGAGCGCTGTACCGCTGCAGCACGGAAGATCCCAATTGCAATGGCAGCGACAACGACACGGATACGGCCAGCGCACCGGCCGAGGCCCCACCACTGGCCTCCACCTACACAATGACCACGCGACGCCGCAAGTCCCCGTCGGCGGCCAACAAACCCACAGTGATTGCCAGCTCCCTGAGGCGTCTGGTCAATCCGGTGGCCGTCAGTCGGAATGTTCACAGCGTCACACCACAGACGACAACGCCGGGTGTTGTCTATCCCACAGCGGATGCCGCCACCTGTACGGAGAAGAAGCTGCGGAAGCCCAGTGGCAGTGTATTCGAAGCGGCACGCCATACCATCGCTTCGACGGTGCGGATGACGCAGACGGCGCTGGAGAAGAAGCAGGCCCAGACGCAGGGCGACAAACTCAATCAGATCAAGGCGCTGCGGCGGCACCATTCGCGCTCCGTAAATGTCAATAGCAACAGGTGAGTGAGCCACAGAACCACTAAAAGATCCGTAGAAACTAACACTTGTGAAATCGATTTGTTTCAGCGAGCTGGACTCGAATCTGAGGCATACGCGAGCCCGTTCTCAGCCCTTCCGGAACAACAACAATGGGGTGACGACAACGGCCCATGCGACGATACCCACGAGGTGTTCAACGCAGACCACAACCTCTCTGCTGCAGGGGACAGTGCCGACAGTATCGGCGACAGCGGCGGCCGTTGCTTTGGCCAATAATCTGAACAATAACAACAACAACAATAGTACCATACCCCACAGCAGTACTCTAGGGCCATCCCTGAATAACCAGAATTATAATCAGAACAAAAACAACAATGATGGCACCACTAACAATCTCCTGCCCGGCAGTCGCACCCGCAGCCTGGCGATCTACAGCAAGAGGTAAGTGGTGGACCCCTACCCGCCAGAACTCCCTCCCTCTCGAAATGTACCCAAATAGAAGCCTCATTTTTTTGTTGGATTAGATTTGTTGTGAGTGCGAGTGCGCGCGCTCGCGTGTTGCTGCTTTAACCATTTTTTCTTTCCCCATTTCGTAGCCCCATCATTTTTTTTTTTGCCCATTCCTTGAGTTGTATATAGAGTGTATGTAAATTTATAGGTATTTCCATTAATTTTCGAACCCCTTCTACCGCGTAATATAATTTGCAACAAACTTAACCAAACACTAACCTATCAGGAACTATCGATAATTTTTGATTAATAAATTAAGTTACAAAACGGCGGTATGTACAGCCAAATTAACTATGTATTGAGCTATCGACTGTAATCGATATTTATCGATTATCGATTACATATGTAGCTAAACGGCGTATGTACAGCCCGGAATAATCTAGGAACTATCGATGATCACTGATGAATTATCGTTGATCGATTACTAAATTTTAGCTACTAACTTAGTTTAGAGAAAAACAACAACAACATTTTGTATTTGGCATTGTCTGCAGTTTGTTTTAAACATTCCGTTTTGTGCATGCCCCAAAATTAAAAAAAAAAAACAAAAACAAATAACTTATTTGCGCAAAAAATAAACTATCAAAAAACCTATCGAAATTGCGATTGTAAAGCTTGCGATTATTATTTTGTTTATCGAATGTTTTGGCCTTGTTTTTTCCGTTATTTTGGCTTGTGTTTTTTTCGTAGCAACCCCACTCTATATCCCCCATCCGGTATCCATACTCTGTATCTCTTTATCTGTATCTTTATCTCTTGTGCCGCCATACGCCATGCTCTCCTATCAGAATGGAATTGAAGCACCTGCGCAAGGCGGAACAGCAGGAGCAGCCGGCGGTGTCCACTGCCAGCTCCAGCAACAGCGTCAAGCCACCGCCATATGCCACCATCAACGAGAGCAAAATACCGGTGGTGATGATGAGCAGTGGTGCTGCCGGTGCCGGTGCCGCTGGCAGCTCGGCCACCATTCCGCCCACGCGTGGCAGTGCCGCCCGCACCTCGCACCATCACATGACGCTGCGCGGTCGCTCGCGTATTCGCTATCAACGACCTGTGGCCGGTGAGCCCGCGCCGGCGGCCGCACAAACCCAGCCCTGTACGGTGGCCACGGCGCGCTATTATCGCGATGTGTCCGCCATACCCACCGCCATGTCATCGCTGGTTGCTTTGGGTACTAGTGCTTCCAATTCTGCTTCCACTTGTACTACTTCTACTGTTGGTTCTGGTTGCTATACTATAGCCACACGATCCTCATCCGCCACGCTCGATCTGAACTCGAATCCATTGCCAGCGGCCACACAAGGGATTGGGACTGGCATTGGGCCTGGGGCTGGGGCCAAGTCCAAACTATCCAACAACACGAACAACAACCTCAACAACAACTGCAATTTGAGTAATGCCCATTCTTCTGTTTCTCCTCCACCCAACCACAACCACAACCATCTACCAACATCCTCTCCAGACACAGGCCGTCTTAGTGGGCGTGGCAGTGCCGAACTGGAGGCAATCATCGAGCACGTGGGTGCGAGACGGAACAAGCGATCCCTGAGCTCCACGCGGCTGGACAAGGACAAGTGCGACGAATACAACACGAAGCTACTGCGAAAGACGAGCATCGTAGCAGCGGCCGCCGCCGTAGCAGCAGCAACCACACCCACTTCTGCCAACAACAACAACCATAGTGGAGGCAGCAGCAAGTACAGCAGCAACAGTGGCACACCCACAACACCCAGCACGGGGGGCAGCTTCAAGTTGTCGCGTCGCGTATTTGGTGAATCTGGTTCCTCGGCATCCACATCGGCCTCCAATTCGGGCATACCCACGCCAACAGCACCGCCAACAGCCACGCAGTGGCAGCAGCACCACCACCACCACCATGTGGCGGCGGCACCAACGCGTCTTGTAAGCCGCCTGTCCAGCGATCGCCAACAGCAGGAGCAGCAGCAGCAGTCGCTGAAGCTGCGCAAGAAGATCAGCTACTGAGCAGGAGCAGCAGCAGAGTCCCTGTGCTTCCTGGGTTGCCTTTTGTTACTTTTACAGACACACAATACGAAATTCTTTGTTATATAGTGAGAGAAATTAAACCTCCAACTAGAAAAGAGAGATTCCAAGTGCCAGAGTTTCTTCCGCCGCTTGAGTCCCCTCTTTTGCCTTAGCAATACTTGTACAAAGTTAACGAAAACGAATCATTAAATTCAATTTAAACCTCTTGATGTTTTATCCAAACCAAACCGAAACCAAACCCCCTTTTTGGATTGTATTAACGAAACGAAATTTATGTGCATTATATTCTCAGACTCGTTTAGAGTGTAAATAGGATACAAGTTTATTTAGTTGTAAGCCAAAACCCCCCCTGTATACATAGCTATAATAAAAATGTTAATAATATAATATATATCTGAGATATAATATATATACTATACTTTGGGTACGTCTAGATGGCATAGTTTAGGGTGTAGTTTAAGGCTTGGTAATGGTAAGTTTATGGGGGGATTCAATCCCTTATATGATTGTTTTGAATGGAAAGTTAAAGTAAATGCGTAGGATAATAATTTGGCATTTTAGTAAAGCATATCCTTGAAGTAACCAATCATATAGCCATCGATCTCGTCCTCAAAATCAAGAAAAACGCGATCGAAATCAACATTTAGCTCAACTTTAACAATTGTGCGCATGCTCAGGGATGGCACTGTAGAGAATTCGGCTGTTATTTTCAGGGCACTCAGAATGTCCATTAGCTGATCCCTTTTGTTCTCGTAGTCCTGGCAATTGATGACCTCGAAGGCGGCCGCCTTCAGTTGCGGAAAGAAGTTCTTGTAGTAGTTGTGGGCATCGCACAACTTGCGTCCAACGAACTCAGTGTTGCCCGAATCGGTGAGATCGCGGTAGGTGGTGAACAGCAGACGACGTTCGGCCTCTATGTCGCTGGTGTTCTCGAGTGGAGCAGCACCCTGCTCCGAGGGCTTGGTGCTGACCACCTGCATGCCGGAAAACTTGCCCAAATCAGCCGAGATGACCGACAGCATCTCGATGGCGGCACGCTGGCGGGCATCCTTCTTTTTGTCCGACTTGCCGTAACGCTTGATGGAGGCCACCGAGCAGCAGGCCACAAATTCGGGTGCATCTGGGGTGCCGCTCTGCTGCACTATCTCGATGACCGGCAGCGGCATCTCATGGCGAACGCAGTAGTCGCGCAGCTCCTTGAGCATGTCGCGATTTAGGTTCTTTAGCTCATCGTACAAATCCGGACCGTTGCCAAGACCATTTCCGTTTGTATCCTCCGACATATGCTCACTTAGGCCGGGTATTGTGCGCAGCTTCTTCATCATATTGGCGGCTGCCAGGTGTTTGGAGTCGCGCTTTGAGCGACCTATTGAATCGGAAATCGAATGGAGTTTGTAATATACATATATAAAGCGGTGGTATATGGTAATAAATACATATGAAATACAATTACAATGGTATTTGCAAATATGTATGTCGAGACGCACTTACCATTGCCATAGGCTTCGATTTCCATTAGTATAATTTTGCAAACGTATCCTCCGTCCTCTCCGTCAATGTAGTCGTATTTCGGCACCGGGGTTTTGCTTTTGGCGCAGAATTCCTGCAAACTTGAAACGGCAGACTTTTTATCCATCTGACAAGCAAAATCTGATATCCGCTGACAAATTGAAAACAAAAATTTGAAGTTTAGGAATGAGCGTTATTCGATAAATTGCTATCGAAAATATTTTTTAAGTCACGAGTCACAGTTGCGGTAAAATTATAAAATATGTATAGTTAGATACATAGAATTGAATTAGTTGTAACCTTTGAAAGGTAATAGAAAATTTAATATGTCGGTGAAATAGTAAACGTACAATTTAATATGGATACACGTCAGCGTATGCTAGCAGCAGTTGGCAGCCCCGAAAAGTCAAGGCAACCCTGTTGTTGAATGTATTGTATTAACAAGTGTTGCTGCCAGAGATGAGCAGCCAAGTCACAGGATATGTTTATTATTTTATTAATTGTGCAGCTTAGAAAGTGCCGTACTTCAAAATGATGCTCGTTTAGCTAACCCTAGTGAGTGTTAAAGCGGTAGTTTGCAAAATGATATATTTTAACCTGCAGTTTTCGATAGTTGCCAGCAGGTGTAAATTGTGACTTTAAAAATATTTGCGACAAGTAGCAGGCGAGTGAACCGCCGTCATCTCTAATTTCAGGTCAGAATCAGAAACGAAGGCGAAAATTCCGACTCTCAGAGGGCACAGACGGACGGACGTTTATAACTTCGTTTCATAATCAATAATTTCTCTTGCTGAAAGCAGCAGCAGCACAACACAACACCACACACAACACGAAACGAAAACACATAGCGTTTTCGATCATCAGAAAAGTACAGCAATTCAAACTATTTTCGGCAGAAAAACGAAAGGGAGCTAAATCAAATGTAAAAACGTTTGTCAAAACATACAAACGACACACAATCGTTCGTGTGTGTGTGCGCGAGTCCAAGATCGTGAGGAATCAGGAAGTGAACAACAACATTGGGGCCAGAAGAGCAGCGACTGCAAAAACAGAAACGGAATCACACAGCAAGATCACACAGCAGTAGAAAGTGTGTTTGGGGGGTCACAATTATGGATGACACTGCCGCCTCGCCCGCAGCGGCCACAGCAGCTGGCTGTGATGCTGCTGCTCGTGACAAGACAACAAACGCTGGCGTAGCCGTTGCCGCCGCCGCCGCAGCGGCCAGCAGCCCCACCACCAGTGTGAGCCTCTTAATTAAATCGTCGAATCAACAGTATGACGACATGAATGTCGACAGTGATCTCTCCTGGACGGTGCAGCGCCTGAAGAAGCAACTGTCCCTGGTGTATCCTGGCAAACCGGTAAGTGTTTCCCCTCCCACTCGTTCCCACATACATCAGTTCATTCGCTATTGTGTCACTGTTATCGTATCCTGGTGTATCCTGGCAAACCGGTAAGTGTTCCTCCCACTCCCACTCGTTCCTTCGCTATTGTGTCACTGTTATCGTAGTTTACGTCAGCTGTGGCGTGCGGTGGCTTGCCCCCCCGCTATCTAATCGTGCTTTTGTTTTCGGCTAGCATTCAAGTTGAGTCTCTGTGCAATTTGCGTCTTAGTTTAGTACCTATCAAGTACACGTCAGTACATCCCAGCCTTGCATCAAGCTGTAATTTATAGCGTTTGTCATGCCGCCGCTTGCGTCATGCAGCAGCAGTAGCGTGTAAATGTAGAATCTACTCAAGCGTGTGTGTGTGTGTGCTTCTTTACTTGCAGGACATCAACGATCAAAAGCTCATTTACTCTGGCAAACTGCTCGACGATGCCCAAAAGCTATCGGAGGTTATACGCAGCTACAAAGACGTCTATCAGCAGCATCACATCTTTCATCTGGTCTGTGCCAACAAGCACTTTGTTAAGCCACCGGTCATGCCCACGACAGTGCCCAAGAATGCACCAGCTCCACGGCAGGAGGCCAACGCCAACGAGCTTCGTCAGCGTCCTGCCACAAATCAGCAGCAGCAGCAGCAGCCGCCGCCACTGGAACTGCCCCAACAGCAGGCCAGTGTGGACGGTTTCCTGCAAGGTGATGATGATAATCTCGCATTTAGGACATGGTATCCTCACTGGCTGCGACAGCAACAGACGGCCATCCATCCGCATGTGGCCTACCAGCAGCAGGTCCTGATCTACAATGCCTGGTTGAGTCAGGTCTATGACAGATACTTGCAGGATCTGATGCGTGGGTGAGTTGCAGCATTTTTTTGTGGCATCTCTGTGACATTTTCTAATCAACTTGCGTTTCTCCTCAGAGCGGAGTCCCCCCAGCCTGTGATTAGAACAGGACCATTGCCTCCGTCACCATGGGCATTGACGCCAGCGGAGGCCAGGGCGCGAGTTGTTGCCGCAAATGCAGCTGCAGCAGCCCAACGGAATCAGGCGGCAGCCGCACAGCCAGCGGCAGCCCCGGCACCAGCTAACAGACCAAACTTTCCCCAAATCCAGGAGGAGCCCGAGAACCGAGACTGGCTTGACGGTTTCTTTAGCTGCACGCGTCTGGCCATTTTCGTGACTGTCTTGTATTTCAATTCGTCACCGCTGCGTTGCCTCCTGGTGATGTTCATTGCCGGTGTGATTTACCTGTGAGTCCACGCAACTCTTCAATGTTTATAGAATGTATGCTAAAACCTTCTGCCCTGCTAGATATCATATTGGTGTCCTGCGACGTCGTCGGGAGCGTAACAATAACAATATAAATCGCAACAATAATGCTGGAAATGCTGCTGCTGCCTTTGCAGCAGTGCAGCAGATACAACGCATGATGGATGCCGTGGAGCGTGAGAATAACGATCCTCAGGCTGGGGCCGAGCCAGCAGTGGCCGCTGGTCAGGATGCACCCGATGCTCCTCGTATTGTCGCTGTTGCACCGGCTGCTGACGGTGCTCCTGATGATCCAACTGCTGCTGTGGGTGCTACTGCCGCTGCTCCGGCCGCAGCACCGGCCAGTGCTGCTGGACCCGAGGAGGCGGCTGCCGTTTCAGCCGAAGCCGCTGCCGTGGAACCACCAAATGCCAATAACTCTGTGATTTCCGTTGTGCGCACCTTTGTCATTACGTTCTTCACCTCGCTGCTGCCCGAGGCACCGGCGCTGTAGAGGAATCTGTGAATCTACTATAACCATTCGCGGGCGCAGCCGCTTTCAGCCAACCCAACCAACCTACCCCCTCCCCCCTGTCATAATCAAAATGTTATAACTTCTTCCTTTCGCTTTTGACTACCTCCCGAAGAGGGGTAGCGCAAAGGCACTTTGTTTTTCTAGCCTTAAGGATTAAATATATTTATTACAATTAAATTTATATGCGTGCGCGTGCTCCATGGCTGCTGCACGCTGCCTATCCCCACGCCCCCAGCCCCCGTGTAGACCTTAGAATTTAGCTAATTAAGTAAACAAAAAAAAAATACTGTTTTTGATGTGAATACGACAAGTACGAATACAAAAAGTAAAAGTAAAAGGAGCTGAACTGCTCTGGACGTGTGCCAGAGGGGGAAACTATGAAACCAAGATGCAATTACAAATAAACAAAAAAAATTATGCTTTAACACTGAAACCAAACACCCAAAAACCTCTGCTCTTAAATCCCATTTGAAACTCTCTTATCAGCGCAGGAATGGAAAATTTTCAGCCCAAAAGTGCGGAACGCTCTCTCCCCCCAGGCGGGTAAGTAGATTTCTCTTTACTCTCTCTCACTGGCTCTCTGCTAACGCACCTAAAAAATTTTGTGGTTTCTTTTAGCTTCGATGCGGAGATGCGCGACTGGCAGCCAGCTGAGAGCGGCTTATCGCTGGGTGGGGGTTTTATGGCTGGGGTCCGGCTGCTGATTAGGGGCTGGTCGCCGTCGTCTCGGGATCGCCTTTAGAACACCGCGAACACTCAGAGCAGACGGATCGCATCCCAATCCCAATACCCATTCACACACGAAGAAACTGAAGAATATTCTGAATACCGCATTCAAGTGCTGCCGTACCATGTGGCGAGTGATTCAACAGCGCGCAACAATCGCGCATCCGCTGATCAGACAGCGTCATGTAAGTTGATTGACCCCAACCGCCCAAACAATGGACACCAACACCCCCAATTGTATTCTTTGCATCTTTCAGAGTCGAGTGATTGCCATACGACGCGAGGATCAGTCCGTGTGGGAGCGACGGGCACCGTTCGGACCCACCCATGTACAGAAATTGGTCAAGCAGAATGTTAAGGTCATCGTACAGCCCTCCAATCGTCGCGCCTATCCCATGCAGGTGAGCCGAGAGCAGCACAGATCCTGTTTGTAAATTTTCCATAGCAACGCGCCACCTGCCCTGCACCCGCCCAAAAAAAATCATATCAGAAGTCAGGCCAGATAGATTAAACGCAATTATATGTGTAGCAAGCAACACGCCCCCCAACAGTGTCGCACCATAAATAAATCCGTTTCGATAAGCCAGAGCTCTAAATTTGGCAATTTGGCTGTCCCAGGGCCTTGAAAAGTAACCAGTAAACAAAAAAACAAAGGCAGAGCGCCAGAGCAATCATCGCGGCTTATCTTCACGTAGCAAAATGATTCTATGGAAAGTATATAGGCTATAGGCAGAAATGATTTTAATGAATGATAGCAGCGATAAGCAGCGAAACGAAATTATTGAAGAGCAAACGTGAGGCCGAAAGATGGATGGAAGATTACCTCGATTGATACGCAGCGGAGGCAGGCAATCTTTTGAGTATAATAACAATCATGTTTGTTCGTTTGCAATTGCAAATATATATAGCTAAAAGATTTCCATGGATAGGTAGAGATAGTGAGCTTAGAAGGAAGTGCAGGAATTAGTTTATTAATGGAATTAATGGAGGGCGTAAAATATTCAACAAATTCCTAAAGGGAAAGATTTGCCATGGAGTGCCTATGAGCCAAAGATTTAGGGGCTATAGCTGAACAGAGTTCTATGCCTAAATATCAGACTTATGAGAATAGAGAAAGAATATTGATTATTAATCATCATTTACTCACCTTTTCGAAGATGAGAAGTGTTTCTCTCGCTGCTAATTTCTCTCGCTAATATTTGTTTACTCGTCTAAAGTCAAGCATTTCCTTAATTGATAGACTTACTCCTTGAGATTTTAATAATTTAATTCCTTCAAAAGACAAACCATACAAAAATAAGATAAGATACAGAGATAATAATTGTTTTGAATTGTTTTATTCCCCACACAGGCCTATATGCAGGCTGGAGCACACATTCAGGAGGACATCAGCGAGGCCTCTGTTATATTTGGCGTCAAACAGGTGCCCATCGATGCGCTGATACCGGGCAAGACCTACTGCTTCTTTTCGCACACAATTAAGGCACAGGAATCGAATATGCCACTGCTGGATGCCATCTTAGAGAAGGTTTGTAGTAGTACCACCCCATATCAGATGAAGTTTCCATAATAATTTCTGTTATTTTCCATATAGAAAATCCGTCTCATTGATTACGAGCGTATCATCGATGAGCGGGGCGCACGGCAGGTGGCCTTTGGCAAATACGCTGGCGTTGCTGGCATGGTGAACATTCTCCATGGCATTGGGTTGCGTCTGCTGGCGCTGGGGCATCACACACCCTTCATGCACATTGGGCCCGCGCATAACTATCGCAATTCGTCGATGGCCCGGCAGGCCATACGCGACTGCGGCTATGAGATCTCGCTGGGCATGATGCCCAAGTCGATTGGACCACTTACGTTTGTGTTCACCGGCTCCGGTAATGTCTCGCAGGGCGCCCAGGAGGTGTTCTCGGAGCTGCCCATTGAATATGTGCCGCCAGAGATGATACGCAAGGTGGCAGAGCATGGAAGTGAGTGGAAATCTGCATAGAAATCTTGAGAGTTCCCCTAATATTGTAATCCCTGCAGATCAAAACAAGCTTTATGGCTGCGAGGTGAGCCGTTCCGATCATTTGGAGCGCCGCGAGGGCGGCGGCTTCGATGCCAAGGAGTACGATGAGTATCCGGAGCGTTATATATCCACATTGAGCACAAAGATCGCACCCTATGCCTCGGTCATTATAAATGGCATCTACTGGGCGGTGGGTAGTCCCAAATTGATAAGCATTCCAGATGCCAAAAATCTGCTGCGTCCCGCCAACACACCCTGGCTGCCGGTTAGCAAGGGCAGTCCTGCCCTGCCCCATCGCATGCTGGCCATTTGCGACATATCCGCGGATCCAGGCGGCTCTATTGAGTTCATGAACGAATGCACCACCATTGACACGCCCTTCTGCCTGTACGATGCGGACAGAAATAAGGATACGAAGAGCTTCAAGGGACCTGGCGTGCTGGTGTGTTCCATTGACAACATGCCCACGCAGCTGCCGCGCGAGTCCACGGATCTGTTTGGGGAACTGCTGGCACCGCATGTGCATGACATTATCAAGAGCGATGCCAAGAAGCCGCTGGCCGAGGAGCAGTTCTCCTACCCCATTCAATCGGTGAGCACTTATCAGCAGCCTCCATCTGTGTTATCAGTTCACTAATAGTCTTCCATGAACAGGCGATTATCGCGAGCAATGGACAGCTGACGGAGAGCTTTCAGTACATTCAGGAACTGCGCGATTCGCAGAGCAATCGCTCGCGTCACAAGATGGAAGGCAGCTACGAGTCGCAGAAGAAAGTCCTGGTGCTGGGCGCTGGCATGGTCTCTGCTCCACTGGTGGAGTGGCTGCATCGCGAGAAGGATGTGAATATCACGGTCTGCTCGCAGGTCAAGGATGAGGCTGATCGGCTGGCCAATCAGTATGCGGGCGTGGACAGCGTCTATCTAGATGTCAACGAGAGCACGGGCCATCTGCAGGAGCTGTGCGGCAAGGCGGATGTGGTTGTCTCCCTGCTACCCTACAGTCTGCATGGCATGGTCGCTCGATACTGTGTGGCCGAGGGCACACACATGGTCACGGCCAGCTATCTGAACGATGAGATCTCTGAGTTGCACGAAGAGGCCAAGGCCAAGGGTGTCACGATCATGAATGAGGTGGGACTGGATCCGGGCATTGATCATTTGCTGGCACTGGAATGCATACACGAGGTGCAGGAGAAGGGTGCCGTCGTCGAGTCGTTTGTCAGCTACTGTGGTGGACTGCCCGCACCGGAGCACTCGAACAATGCGCTGCGCTACAAGTTCTCCTGGTCGCCGCGCGGAGTCCTGCTCAACACCCTCTCGGCGGCCAAGTATCTGAGTCGCGGCCAAATCGTGGAGATCTCGGGCGGCGGTGAGCTCATGTCCACGCCTCGCAGTCTCGACTTTTGCCCGGATTTGCCCTGGAGGGTTTCCCCAATCGGGACTCGACCAAGTACGGCACGCTGTATGGCCTGGGCAGGGATGTGCACACCCTGCTGCGTGGCACCATACGCTACAAGGGCTTCTCCGAGTCGATTAAGCCCATGCAGCTGCTGGGCCTGATCGATCCGGAGCCACATTCCATGCTGCATCCCAGCGGACCGGATGTGACCTGGCGCCAGCTAGTGATCCATCTGCTGGGCATGTCAGACTCCAGCATCTTCTACGAGAACCTCAAGCAGAAGCTGCACGAACGCATCGGCGATGTTGATTGCATTGAGAGCTTGGGTCTGCTGGAGGAGACGCCCGTTGTGAAGCTCAACACACCGCTGGATACGCTTAGTCACTATCTGTCCAAGCGATTGGCATTCGGTGCGTATTTCTGGCAGGCATTTCTTGTATATTTATAGCTGATTTACGACTTGTTTCTTTTGCAGAAAGGGAAGAACGTGATCTGGTTGTGTTGCGCCATGAGGTGGGCATTCGCTGGCCCGATGGTCGTCGCGAGGAGCGTGGCATTAACTTTGTGGTCTATGGCCAGCCCCTGGGACACTCTGCCATGGCCATGACAGTGGGCAAACCCGCCGCAATAGCAGCCAAAATGATACTAGATGGTAAGTTTTCTATGAAATATAGTAGAATTCTCTTTATATTCTGAAAATTCCTTTTTTTTTCTTTAGGTGAGATCCAGGAACGCGGCGTCCTGCTGCCTTTTACGCCCGACATCTATCGTCCCATGCTGCAGCGTCTGCGCTCCGAGGGTCTGACTGCCACGGAGACCTCCAGATGGTTAAATTAGTCTGAAAACCAAACGAACCGAACCGTACTGCCGGGACTAGCATAGTATAACCCCTAGGCTTAAGTCTTTTGAGTGCCTTTCATTCATTCTTTCATTGCCGGGCATAATTTGTTGTGTGCTGTTGTTTTTATCGCTTAACTTATTTTGTTGGTCGATAAGACATGTTAACGTTATCTTTGTACCCAGAAATAAGTTTATGGTTAGTGCTACTTGAGTGCACAAAAACAACGTTCAAGTCTAAAGTGTCCGTACCTTTAAAATATGTTTCCCCTTGCCGGGTATTATTAATTGATTGATGAATGTGGATTTCATTTGAAAAGAAATGTGAAAAATTATAATGAAATTCTAAACAATATTTAATTGGTTTTATTTGAGAAATTGGTGCTTAAAGAAATTAAGTTAATTTTGAGATATTTTCAGTTTGGATTCCATTTCTTCTTTGGGTTATCCAGTACGTTTCTTAAAAGATTTCAGAAAAATATGAAAGGTGTGCCTAAAATTTCCATTAAAAAAATTAACAGGAGTTAATGAGTATTCGATGCTTTAAATTACAAAAATTCGATTTTTAGTTGGAGTTTTTTGAAGTTTTTGAGATGTGGATTCCATTTGTTTTCCAAGTTTCAAAGGGGTACTGTGAACCAATTTAAAATATCTAAGAAAATGGTTTAGGTTTTAATTATTATTAATAAATTCTGAAAACATAACTTGAGTAGAATCTGGAAAATTGTAATCAAAATTTTGAGTTTTTATTTATTTTTTTTTAATGATAAACCAGTAATAGGGTAATTTTTTTTTTATGGTAAAAGGTAAGAATATAGTTTTTAAATAATATTTTTTAAATTAAAAAACTTTCCAATTTGTTGCAAAAATATTTTAGATAAAAGCAATTTCCACCTTAGAAAACTTTAACCTCTTCTTATTTTTATTAAATTTGTCAGATATGTATTCTATTTAAATTAATAGGATCAGTACTTACCCACTTTAAGACCCGCTAAAATATTTTTAAAGATTTTTTGTAAACATTTTGAAATGCAATTTCTGTGTGTCACCCACCCATCGAAAAAAGCGAAATTTTTTTCTGATCATTGTGATGTTCCAATTCCACATTTAATCTTCAAGTTTCAATTTCCGTTCGTCAGCGCACACATGGCAACCCGCTCCCCGTGCCGAAGGGTTATCGCCCGAACTTGAACCACGAAGCAGTGGAAAGCCTATTACTACTACTCCCCGTACAACTGCTACAATGAAAATTTGTACATGACATCGATTAAGAATCCATTCTATAATTAGTTCCAATGGCTGCACGAGCGCGAAAAATTTCGATGCTGATTACAGGGGTTTTCAAAGCCGGATCAGATCGGATGAGCAAATAGCCAGCCTACAGAGCAAAGATTACACGACTGGACCCATGGGGATCCAATCCGCAGCCGAAGCGTTCCGATTCGCAGCCGAAGCGACACCCCGGTCATTAGCGTGGTTTATAATTGTAATAAACAACAGCCCATACATATGTATAATGTGTGTGTGTGTCCAAGATTGGGGGCTATCATCCATCGGGCCGCAGCCTGATAACCTCTGCTGGCGTCGCTGTCCGCTGTTCTAGGAGCGGGGGCGCAGGCTCTGTGGATTTTTACAAATTTCAATTCATATTCATTCAATGCAAATACCAACACACACGCACACATACTGTACACAACAACAAAATTGTCACCGCTATTGCAATGTCTGTGTAATGGGATTTGTTTTTGTTTTGTGTGGAACTTAAGCCAGTGCTGCCGGCAGCGACGTCTACGCTGGCGTTGTGAATTAAGCGCTGGGAATTTGGGGCTGTGCTACGCTACATTCGTCTTCAGTCTTGATAATACAACCGAGCGGGGCGTCCGGGCCAGAGCCAGCCCAGCAGTTCATCAGTCGTTGTCGCGTCCCTTATATCCGCACACACAATCCAATGTCGTCTGCGTCCACGTCCACTTTGCCTTCTTCTTCGCTTCTTTACGCGATTTAAGTCTTACAGTTATTTTTGTTCACTCTATAATAACGGTTGTTTGCGTGCTCTGCGTGTGCGAAAAAGGGAGGAAGCGATTATTTAATTTACTAGCATTGTCCCCCCGCGAGTCTGAGAACAAACACCAGCTGGGCTGTGCGTGTGTGTGTGTGTGTGTGCGTGTTTAAAACCACATCGAAATTCCAGATATTATACAATATGCCCACCACCGTGAAGAATTGAAGTTTTTTCAGTTTTTAGTGGGGTGCACGGAAAACAACAAGAAACAAAGGTCAAGCTCGATATACGATAGCCGGGGGAAGTAAAGCGATTGCCTCTGCCTGGACTCTCCACTCTCACTCTCGCTCACACACCACTGAAGTTGATTCGGCCGATCCAAGTTCCAACGGTGCATTTGCATTCGCAGCAGCAGCAGCAGCAGCCTCTCTTCTTAAGTTCTTCTCGCACTCGTTCGCTCTCTCACTGTTGCTGTTCGCCTGCTCTCTCTCTCTCTTCAAACTGTTATCAGTAGTGTAGTTGCAGCAAAATGGGTTGCACCGGCGGCTATTTGTCGGAGGCTCATTTGCGGGGCTTCGAGCGTTACAAGGTGAGTACTAGAGCACCGGGCCGGGCCCGATTGCCCTACAATAATAAAAATCAATGTCCCCTACCCATCTGTGCCCCAAAAAGACACGACAACCCTTTCCACTACTACTCCTCCTTCACTACTACTCACATATGCAAAGAGTGAGTGAATCAATTGTTATTAAATTATATATATATAGTAAAGCACAAGATGATTATAGTTGGGACAATTCAATATAATGCGTGTAGCAGAGTTCCGGTTGCTACTGCTTCTGCCCAGGCGATTAGGCAACTTGGACTGTGTGTGGAAATTGCCGCGTACTATCAAAAAATTATTATGAATTGATGGTCTGTATAGGTCATCCATACAGGGAGAGATAGGAAATAGATGTAGACATAGACATTAGGCTTAGGCAAACAAATGTTTCGCAAACGTTCTGCTAATATGTAGTAAGGAAAGGCATTGAACTGTCATGCTTGGAAAATAGATAGGGGCAAAAAAAGAGAGTGGAATTTGTACTTGTAAAGATTACAAGTACAGTGTTCTGAAACATTTCATATACTATATGTAGTACATATACAAGATGTAGTAATACTGTGGAAATGTTCATTAAAAATTCACTTTCTTTTCCTTATAGTACAACTGCATAGATACTGGTTTTATTAGTGTCTATATAATGCATCCATTCTGGAACTATTGTGTCAAGGTAAGTCACAAGCAACTCCCTAAAGATACCCTACTGAACCCTATCTAAACTCTCCTTTGAAATGTTTAGTTTCTGCCCAAATGGCTGGCACCCAATCTGCTCACATTTGTGGGTTTCCTCATGACTGTAGTGAACTTTATTTTGATCTCCTACTACGACTGGGACTTCAAGGCGGCCAATGACAAGACAATCGGTAATACAGTGCCCGCCTGGGTGTGGACTGTGGCAGCCATAAATATATTGATCTATTATAATTTGGGTGAGTATTTAAAGGGTGCAGCGATAGGAACTACCATACCTATATATACTTTACCCTAACAGATGGCATGGATGGCAAACAGGCGCGTCGCACTGGCTCTAGTGGACCACTGGGCGAGCTGTTTGATCATGGATTGGACTCCTATTCCGCTGCACTGATACCCATATATATCTTCTCGCTATTTGGCACTGAAGATCTGCCGCCCATTCGCATGTTCTTTGTGATATGGAACGTTTTTCTCAATTTCTACCTAACACATGTGGAAAAGTATAATACGGGTGTAATGTTTCTGCCCTGGGGCTATGACTTTACCATGTGGGTGAGTGGTAGAGTAACTCCTCTAAGAACTGTTTCGAACTGTTTGCATTGGCATTCATTTTGCTCCTTCTTTTTAGGGCGTAAGTGGACTGCTCTTTTTGGCCACTGTTTTTGGTCCCGGCATCTATCGTTTCAGCATGTATGGCATTACGATTGCGAATGTTTTTGAGTTTACGTTGATTGGCTCTGGCATGGTTTCAAGTCATCCGATTATAGCCAGAAATATCTATCTGTAAGTGGCATTATCAGGCACTTTTCTTATGCCAAGCTAATCTTTGTTAATTCCTTTAAAGTTCGTACAAAAACAAGACGGGCAAGATGCGACCCATGTGGGAGATGCTGCGTCCCTTTTTTGCCTTTCTCTGGCTGTTTGTGATCACGCTCATTTGGTCGTTCTTCTCACGTAATAATGTGATTAATCTAGAGCCACGCATACTCTGGATACTCTATGGCACTATCTTTTCCAACATAGCCGTAAGAATTGAGAGAAATATCATTCTAAAGCAAAGTTTTGTAAGGTTTCTCCCTTTGCCAGTGCCGTTTGATTGTGGCCCAAATGTCGGATACCCGTTGTGATGGCTTCAATGTGCTCATGTGGCCCCTGGCAGCCACTGTGGCTGTCTGTTGTTTTCCCTACTACGAGCAGGTGTTTGGCATGGATCTCACGGCAGATGGTGAGCGTTGGATAGTCCAGGGACTGACCATATTCTCTACCCTAGCCCATTGGCATTATGGCTATGGTGTGGTAAGTATCCTTTGATTCCTACTTTGATTCGTTTATTAATTTTGTTACTTTTATAGGTCTCTGAAATGTGCAATCACTTCCATTTAAGATGCTTCAAAGTAAGACAAACTGGCAGCCATAAGGCAGATCCACAATCACAACAATCCCTGCAGAATAATAACAAAATCAAGGGCCATTGAAACTAAATTCGTTCACTAACCCAAATACCTCCCCGAAACAACAACACAAAAATCAATCAACAACCATCTTGTGATATATATAGAATATTTAAAAATGGGGATCCAAAAAAAAAAAAGAAACATTTAACTTTATACCTCGCCATCGCCCTCGCTCTCGTCATCGCCCACGCCTCGGCCAAGTCCAAGTCCAAGTCTAGGTCTAAGTGGTCCATACTCAAATTCTAAAAAAAACACTTAACCGATACTCTCTCTCTTCTCCTCTACTCATGCGGTGTGCATATAACGTGGTAAAGTCCATACGAAGCTACTATTATACCCAATACCTAATCCTAGTTCTAAGCAGCTAATCAGCCCAGTACTTAACTCTTTTTCTGATAAGACTCTTAGGCTTAAGTGCATCCAAAAAAACCGGAAGGCAACTCTAACCCGCATGTGCTATGAGAGTTTGATCCTCTAACCGCATGTTCCTCTGATAAGTATTACTATGTGCCTGAAACAAGTGCCTGGGAGTGTCCATTCATCGAATTCGGAATTGCTACTGTAACGCCTCCCATCCTATTGTAATTTCTGTAGATCACAAAACAAGCGACTGTCAGCGCGGAGCAGGAACTGCAGCAGGAGGAGCTAGAGTCCAAAGCCATTGAGCCCACGGAAACGGAAAAACGTTGAAGAAGTCTAAGCATCCCGCACGCCCAGTCGATTCGTTTTCTAGTTTTCTTCAATTCTTAAGCAAATGTTCAAAGTGTCTTGTAGGTTAAGTATGAAAATGGCAATGAAAAAATATAATTGTTAGTCCAAAAAGTAAGAGAGATTTGAGATGATTTTGAGGCCTAGAACAGACTGGCAGAAAGCTTAAAAGAGTTACGGAATGGAAGCCTGTGCGTCACCTCATGGATCGTATAAATTAGAGCACAGATCGGCAGGTTTAAGCATATAAAATGTGCTATATAAATTATATATCTATCTATTTTTCCTATGCTTTTTATGCTGGCTTATGAATGTCCTGGCTAAGACTAAAGAGCCATGGTTCTCTTTTCTTTAGGCTTAGAATCAAAGAGCCATAAAACCTTTTGCTTTAGTTTCTAGCTTACATTTTATTCAGAATGCTAATTTCAGTTTGAATAGATAGGAAAATAATTTAGCAAAACTTTCATTATCTTACATTATAAACATAGCGCGCGTCATGGGCATGCCGCAACATCCACATCCATCCACATCCCATCCACTCTGCACTAATTCAGCAGCAGTTGTGCCACAATGCTGTTGTCATCGGCTGGATTGGATGAGTGCAGACCGGAGCCGCTTTCAAGAAACTCGCGCAGCTCGTTCTCCAGATCCCCACCGACACCGCCACTGGGCTCATCCGGCTCGTCAATGTCCATGGGCACGGGCGGCAGCTGGGGCAGGGCCACAGGCTGTTGCAAAAGTTCCGGCAATTGGACGCGCGGTGAGGCGGACGGTGGTGGCGGTAAGCCAGCTGTGGGAAAAGGAAAATGCACAATTAAAAGCAGGAAAGGAAAAGGAAGGGAAATTGGTGTTTCACTCACCATAAGACATGCCCATGGCCTTGCGCAGAGCAAATGGATCCGCTATGGCGGAGGGCGGCAGCTTCTTGGCCAAATCGGTAATTTGTTGCGTCAATTGCTGTGCCGTTTGTGCCTCCTCCTGACCCGCTGGCTGCACCAGACCCAGATGGCTGGGCAGCGGCTGCGAGAGGCGCTCCTGCTGCGTCACACGCAGCTTCTCGATCAGCGTGAGATTATTGCTTAGATGCTCGTGCATGCGGCGATTGAGTTCAAAGTTCTTCATCTCCGTCTCCATGCTGTCCAGGAAGCTCACATCGATGCCCAGCTCCTTGAGCGATTGCAGCCGCTTGAAGTCGACGCGCGTGTTTTTGTATTTCTCGTACTCCTGTTCGATTTGCTCTTGGGTTTCCGGCGGCTGGGACTGCGAGGGGGATGATGATGACTCCTCGGTGTCGAAGCATTTCTCGATTTCCTGCTGCTCGTACGAGTGCAGCTGCATGTTGTAGAGCTCGTCCAGGGACTTGCTGTGCTCCCCATTGGTGAGAATGTCCAGCAGGCCGTTGGCTATGTTCGTGCCAAAGCTCGAGTCCTTGGTGAACTGCAGTATGCTCTCGGCGTACTCTGCGCTGGAGGCATCGCCGTAAGTACGCAGCACGAGCTTCGTCTCCTCGGCACTCAGCGTGGAGAAGCGCGAATCGAAGGTGGGCGCAAAGCTGGCGTAGGCGCCATAGCTCAGCGGCTTCACGGGCTTCACCACATTGCGGCTATCCACCTGACGCACCTGCAGCTGTGTGCTGCCCGACTGGAGTTTGCCCACCAGATCGCCAATGGTTACGACCCGCTCGGGGCCCTCGTTCTCCTCCTTGATGAGCAGATTCAGGGTGGTGCTGCCGTCACGCGTTTGCCGCAGGAAACCCATTTTGTGGGCATTCTTCTTGGCGCTGACACGCTGCTTGGCCTGCTGTGCGGCATTCTGCACTTGGGCTAGGATCTCCTCGCCCGTCAGGTCATCCACATACGGCTCGAAATGCGTTTTGGGTGCATTCTCCAGCCGCAAGGCTCTCTTGCGCTCCTCCTCCTCCAGTTGAGCGGGCGTGGGTGGCTCCTCTGCGCCCGTCGAGGCACCCTCATCCGCCGAATCATGCATATCGTAGCCCAAATCATTCGAGCACAACTCAAAGCCCAGCTCCTTGGCCGTCAGCTCGCGCATGTAGCCGGACAGTGGCTTCAGACTCCGCATCATATTCTCCGGCTGCAAGTGTTTCATTCCCACCTGCAGCAGCTTCTTGGCCGCCTTATTGTACACCGTGTCCACGTGGTTATACTTGATGGCATTGTCGCACATCAGCTTGAAGTCATCGCTGAATTCGGTCAGCGTGGAATACTCATGGCCGTCGATCTTCTGCCGCATGGTGGAGAAGTCCATGGGCTTGCTGATGATCGACGAGTAGTTGGGCGCAATGTCGTCTGTGACGGGCCACGCGAAGAACTGATGCGGATCCCGCTTCTCCAGGAAGCGCAGCAGATGCTCCAGCAGCTTATTGAGCGGCGATTTCTGCTGCTTCAGCTTGAGCACACAGCTCCGGGGCTCACGGCCGGACTCACTGCTGCTGCTGGGTGTGCGCGGCGCCTCCAGTGCCTTGGGCGTTAAGGTATTCTGTGAACTGGCGCCGCCGGGCGTGGAAGGTGATGGGATATGGAGCTGCAAAGGAGACTCAATTAGCGCTTGAATTAGTTTTGTATGCGAGGCACTTACGTCTGGCAGTGGCTTGGTGGGACTGCTGCCTGCCAGGCCCAGCGATGACGATGGCTGGGATGAGGATGCGGGCGAGGAAGCCATCAGTATTTCGTCCAGTTTGCGCGGTGCTATCGGCTTGCTCACGGGGCAATTGGACGGGGAATTGTCGGTGGTGATGCCGGCATAAAAGAGTATATTCTCTGCCAGCGGCTGCGACTGATCGTCGTCCATGAAGCTAAAGCCATCCTGACTGGAGTCGGCGTCTATGGGTGGCGCTACGACCGTTGGCGCCGCCTGCTGCGAGCCAAATCCACTGCAGGCCGCATCATCGTCCAGGGCGGTAATCTCATCATCCGCCGAGTCTGCCACATCGCGATGCTTGTCGCGACTCTTGTGCCGCTTCTCCTTGTGATGCTTGTGCTTCTTCTCGCGATCCTTCTTCTTTTTCTTTTTCTTCGACTTTTTATGGCGCTCCCGGTGGCCGCCCGTTTCCTGCAGCTCATCCGGCACCGGGGACATCATGGCCTCGGCCGCCGTGGGGGGTCCGTCCACGGCATGGGAGGTCATGTGGGAGTTGGAGCTGTACTCGGGCGTGGCCACCTTCAGTATGAGCTTCAGTCCACGCTGCAGCTGTGCCGGATTCTGGTGCTGGCTATATTCTGCAGCGAGCGAGCGTAAGAAAGCGGCAAAAAAAATGTGTGTCAGTGTCTCCCCGTCTACACGTCGGAATGGCAGCGCCGCCATTCTATCCACTTACCTTCATATTTATCACGGCGCTCTGATTTGTTCTTCTTGTGCTTCTTGGAGGAGCCCATGGTGGGTCCGATTGAGTTAGCCAGTTGGGCAAACAAGTGATAATTTAATTTAAACGAAAAATAAAACAAATTTTGCTACAGCGAAAAGACGCCGAGTCCAGTGTGACCGTGGAGTTATCGATCAAATATACCGTCCCATCTTCAGAAATATACCAAAATATACTTTACTATTTTCAAAATATACCGTAAATATACCACGGGAAAATATGCTTTGCCCACTTTAAAAATTGAACTTTTAAAATTGAAATTGTATAGATATAAAATTGCCACGCCTTCCAATTGTTCGCTCAGAATTTCTACATTGAAAAAGAGAGCACAGTATTTCACAACACCAGCACGATATATCGATATCAGATGGTCTATCGATATAAAAACGGCGCGCACTTTTGTTAGCCCTGGGCTAATTCAAAATATTTATTTAATTTTAAATTTGATTGCTAATTTGTGCTAAATTTAATAATTCGATTTCAGAGCCGTGATGTGTATAAAGTAAAGTTTGCTTTTGTGTGATTTCCAGCTAATATAAAGAGTATGGCATCCGACTTATCCCTTTTTCCAAGACGCGCGACGCTTTGTGGGCGAACGGACGGACATTCGTCGCTTACGAACGATGCCACTCGATGATTGGTTGAAAGAAGTTGCCTGGAGGCCAGCTGTGGCTGCAGCGGCAGCACTCAACAGTCGACGGCCCGAGGAGGCGGCACTGAACGGTCGACGTGCCACAGAGGCGGCACTGAACGGGCGACGACCCGAGGCGGCCATGCTGACCATTTTCATGGTGGGCGGCTTCTTGGCCTTTGCCACAGCACCTGAGATCGTGCGCGTCGACTGGATGGTCTGCAGCGACGTATCCAACTTGGTGCGAATCCTGTCCACATCCTGCCGCATCCGCTGTATGTCCAGCGCTATGGTCTGCCTGTCGCGCTGCAGTCTGCGGTGCTGCAACAGCATCTGCTCCAGCATCACCTTCTGCTGCAACACCTCGCGTATGCGTCGCTGATTGGTGAATGTCTTGCCCCCCAGGTCATTCAAGCCACGCCGCATCATGCGGTGCACCTTCTGGTCCATGTTGGCCTTCATGGCCGCAATGGGCAGGGTCTTCGTCTTGTAGGATGTGATGACACCCGTGGAACTGCCCCGATGGGAGGCCATACTGCCGCCCTTAAAGCGCGAACCGGACTTGCTGAGCGTCCCGGACTTGCTGAGCGTCCCGGACTTGCTGCGCGAGGAGCACCTTCTGCGTGCAGACCTGCTGCGGGAGCACCTTCTGCGTGCGGACCGGCTGCGCCGGCGATTTCTCGGCTTCTGGGGTGGCGCATCCGGAATTTGGGCTATGGGCGCTGGTATCGAGGGAACTGCCTTGCGCGGCGGTTGAGCAGCTGTGGCCAGAATGGTAATCGGTTTATGTTGGATGCGAGTTTTGGTTTCGTTCCAGACTTACCCTTCATGGTGGAGTGTATATTGGCCACCATATTGTCAAAGGTCTTCAACACATCCGGCTTCTGTGCAAAATAGTTCTCAGTGGGACTATGGCCGTTCGCTTTGTACCGCAGCGCGGCTTTTTCTCGCTTGGTGGCTGTCGCCAGCCTATGAATGCCACCGCCCTGCTCACGGTCTACATTCAGCTGATTCCTCAATATATGAGCCAAGTCCAGTCGCTGTGCCATCGTGCCACAAGCTTACTACTCCTCTTTGGTTCTACCTTTTGCTGAAGATCACAATTAATTTAGTTAGCGAATTTTGATGCCCAAAGATGTTAAAAAAACTAGAATTTATGACGAAATTGTTGTCTCATTTTTAGAATTTAGAAACTAAAACTATAGACACAAAGCTGCCAGCAATTTGATTTTGAATTTGAAATTGAAACGTGCTTTACAGCACTGTCTCGATAACGATAATCATACCAATCGATCGTTTGAGCAGCCGCTTTGTGCTTGAACATTGTGTATTTATTTATTTTGTGCTAAAAGTGTGTGTAATTTATACTAAATAATAGTGAAAAACATTTCTATAGATGACTATTGAGATTCTTGCGTGCCAGCTGTGCATAGATGGTGCCATGCGGCTTATCCACCGGTATGAAAACCTCATTATTATCCCCGGGCACAATCTGCTGGAAGGGTTTCGTATCGAAATTGAAATAATGCTTATTCGGCATGGTCATGGAGATGACCGACACCTGCGGTATTACATCCAGCACCTGCTTTTCGCTTAGATACAGCGTATGCTGCACAGAGGGCGAGGAAACGCCCACTTGTGGATCACCGGCAAAGTTCCTCAAGATGATATTCTTCACCAGTTGCCAGGCGCGCGAAAAGTTCACCGTCTCCGTGTCCGAATACTCCCAGGAGCAGTCCACAACAGTGCTGAAAATGCGATCATATTGATCCGGCAGCGAGCGAAACTCATCGTTGACAAAGTTCACAAACGACGACTGAGTGGTCTTCAGTACGCGCAGACCCTTGATGCCCGTGATGACAGTTTGCTTGGGATCTACAGGGGGTATCAGCAGAGGGTAAGTTATGGTTTCTTCGCTTAGTTCTACATTACTGACCTGTTCTACGTATAACCACATCGCAGTAGTGCAACGCCGTGGGCGTAAAGATAAAGGCATGGTTATGCAGCGAACGATTGCCAATGGAACTGAAATTGTTGCAGCTACCCTGACCCACCTGTGCACCTGTCTGACTGGTGATGGCCTTTGTTTCCTCCTGGCACACACGCTGCCAGGGATACGTCTCCACATGGACATGCGCCTCCTCCACATGCGAATACTTGTTGAGGAAATGCTGGCCCAGCATTAGGGCAAACTTCTCGGGACTCTCAATGCCATGCTTCTTGGCCAGCAAATAGACGGTGTTCTTCTGCGAATCGGTGGCCACAATGTCCGAATTGTTGCCCTGATAGTAGTCCTTCTTGCTGTACAGCCGCAGGTGGGTGCCCACCTCGAATTCCTGAATGGTGTGCACGGGTCCCTTGCGGCTTACATGCAGCACTTTGACAGCATCCTTGCCATACCCATGATCGGTGATCTCATACTGAAATGGCGTCTCCTGGCCATCCACAGAGATCGCTGGCCTACTGCTAGCACTGCTTGGCTGTCTTAGGGGTGTGGCAAACATTTTCTAAACTGCAATTCTAAACGACAAATGATGCCTGACTGATGCCAAATCTTCACACTGCCTATCTTTTTATACACTCGGCATCACGTAGTGCAAGTTTACCCAAGGGCTTTAGATGTGCAAAAATTGTAGTAGTTGTTTATCTGTACCCCGAAACTTAAGATCTTAAGATCTTAGCTTGCGCCTGACCCTCCCCCTGGCAGAAGCCCATTGGTGCATGCAAATATGACTAATCCTTCTACGCCTCGAATGATTGCCAAGGCCTGGAGCACACTGTTGTCAAGTATTCTATCACCAGACAGTGTGTGAATGTAATCTTTGTGTTGACTTTTTTGGAAATAACATGTGTAACAGGTGATAAAGTAAGAGTTGGATTGGTTGAAAGGTTGGATAAATTTAGCATGGGGGAACAGTTAGTTCAGGCTCATGTTTAAAAGGAACAGCTATTAAGCGTTTTCTAGCTATTAAATCACAGGTTTTCTGCAGATTTCTCTTTCTTACAATTTTATTTATTTCTTACCAGTATGTAGTGGGGTAGTTCCACTTTTTAGTTTTCACTGCTTTTTACGACTGAATTTTCGGTGCCAAATGGTAGAGAAACAAAAATTGTTGGGTTTAAAAGTAAACAATTGAATGGCCAGTGTTAACAAATAAGCAAAATTTTAGGTAGATTTTTTCTTCATACTAAAATTGCTTATACCTGAAGATTATATGTGTGTATATATATGTACATATATTCAGCCAAAGTTAAAGTTTTCAACTATTTTTAATGTTTCTTCTTTAACAAACGAAAATTGTGCGTTGGGTGATCTACTAACAGAGCTATCAAGAGCGCCAGTTAACAGTGTGAGAGAATATACTTTAACAGTATGCTGAAGTGAATAGTTGTAAGTGGCTATGTTACGTGAGGGCCACTTAACAGTGCGAGAGAGAGTGTGCTAACAGTGTGCTGCAGTGACTAGTTGTAATTGGCTATGTTAATTTGTCTATGTTACTTGAGCGACACTTAACATGGTGAGTGAATATACTTTAACAGTGTGCAGTTTTGACAGAAAATGTGTGCGTAACAGTGTGCTGCAGTGACCAGTTGTAATTGTGTATGCTAATTTGTCGATGTTACTTTACAGCGCTCGTGTTATCGCTTTTTGAGTGTAATTTAAATTTAATTCCGTTGAAATTCAAGTGACACATGAAATGCCTTTGCGGGCGGCACTACAAAACTAAAATCTCAAAAAGTGAAAAAACAAAGATAAACCGGACAATCTGTACCCCCTGCTGGTGTATCATAAAATTTTCAATGCCATTGCCAGAGAAATCTTCCTAGCAACCAACGCTTATCACAGCCCAAACAAAGTCTTTGCCAAATTCTACGTAGGCTTAATGTTAAGTCCTCTTGGAACCCTCACAAAAGAAAGCCAAGTGGAAATACGCGTATATATTAAGTCAAAAATAAGTCAACCTTTTATTTACTTGACACTGTTTTTTTGGTTTTGGGTTTGGTCGTTTTTGTATGCAAGTTGCGCGCGAGTCGCCCACGAGACGCTCTGAAAATATTTGTGTTTAGCTCAGCCAACAGGCAATCAGTTACATAACTGGATTTCGAAAACGAAACTTCCGCTGTATATCGGTTTCTTTTTTTTGGATACAATATTTATCTAGTGAGAGCCTGCCCAAAAAGATAAACTTCCGATTTTCAACTTGGAAAATATTTAAACAGCTGCCAAAACAAAGACAAAAACAAAAGTGAAGAAATCACAATCAGGTTTATGTTAGGTTTAACTCAATATATATATGTTCTGTCCACAGATATGATATGGGCTTATATGAGCTTGGATGATGGCAGATCATAAACCCCACTGCCAGATGTTACTTTTGCCTTGAAAAGGGCTCTGTTGAATGGGGAATCTTTTAGGGGAAACTTTAACTTTGATAAGATATGAACTTGCAAGAGCTATAAGACTATCCCTTACCACATGTTATGTGAATCATCTTTGCCAAACATTTAGGCTGGAATGCAAACTAATGGAGGGTTTTTTTTATGATGCTTTTGGCACCTCAAAATACTTGCTGTGGGGGGGTTCAGTGAACCAAAATGCCAGTTATGAATGAAGAGAGAGATGAGGCGGCCCAAGTCGCTTACAAACAAGTGTTGCCTTTTGTTTGTGGCATCCACAAACAAAACAAAAGTGCAAATTGTTTTTTGGCAGCGCAGCAACCAACTTACTATTTCGAGTGAACCGCAACCGTAGTTAGTTGCGTTTGAGAGCGCTTTAACAGCGGACGGATCGATAAATTGGCAATGGCCCTCCAGGAGCTGCTAACAGTAATTTTGTGCCTGCTGTGTGTAGTCCAGGCAGCGGTGCACGATGAGCTGCCCCAGTGTGGCCTGCATGGCATCTATAGGCAACGCCAGAGTCTCATCGAATCGCCCAACTATCCGGACAACTATCCGGTGAACACCTGCTGGGATTATGTGATACGCTCGCCCTATCGCTGCCCCACCAAGTTTCATATACAATTTCTTGACTTTAAGCTGGAACTGTCGGAGAAGTGCGGCAGGGATTACCTGGCCATTGGCCTGGAGAACGATGGCGAGGACATGGATGTGCTGTGCGGTCAGGTGCTCGGCATCAAGAAGTATCACACACCCGATGGGGTGCTGCGTTTGCGTTTCCTCAGCGATGAATCGCCTTGGACCACGGGCGGAGGCTTTCGTCTGCTTGTCACGCGTTTGGCCTGTGAGCGGGAGGATGTGGATGTGGCCTCCAGGGGCTTGGATGCGGACAGCGAGGATGGTGTGGATGTAGATGATGGTGACACGGTGCAAGTGAGTGCCAAGTTGCCATCCAAGAAGCAACATCTTCATCATCATCATCTGCTGCAGCCACAGCCACAGCAGCCACAGGAGCAGCAGCTGCCGCAACAGCAACAGCAGCTGCAGCCATTGAACTTTACTCAGCAAAATCCTTGGGGATTCAATGGGGGCTGGCCTGCTGCTGCTGTGCCGCCATTTTATCCTCAAGGAGGACCAACTGGAGGCTTTTATCTGCCTCCAGCAGGAGTGCCACCGCAACACACGCCGCCCTGTGTGCCACAACAGCAAAACAGGCAGCAGCAACAACAGCAGCAAGCAACAGCAGCAACAGCAGTACCTACAACAGCAGCAACTTTTGCAACAGCATCCACTGCAACAGCAGCAAGTCTTACAACAACAGCAGCAACTACAGCAGCAACTACAGCAGCAGCAGCAACAGCAACTACAACAGCAGCAGCAACTACAACAGCAACAGCAGCAGCAGCAACAGCAACTACAGCAGCAACAGCAACTCCAGCAGCAGCAGCAACAATTGCAAACACAACAGCAACAGTTGCCTCTAATCTCGGATCAATATCAAACCAGTGCCTTTCAGCCGCCGATGGTGACCCTCAAGGACTACGACTCCCAGAGTCTGCAGCAGTTTGGCGGTTCGCTGGATCTGTGCTGCTCCAGTAGCTTCAATCAGAATCATTTCTATCTGTCCAGTCCGGGCTTTCCGAGAACTGTGCTGAATGCCCTGCTGCCCAATCAACAAAGGGATTGCGTGTTCTACATCGAAAAGAGTTCACCGAATGTCTGCCGTCTGAGGATTCAGTTCAAGTTCTTTGATTTTGGCCAGAATTCAGGAGGCATTGCAGGTGGACTGGCTGGAGGTGGACTAGGAGGCGGTGGCTGGGAGGCGGCTTAGGAGGTGGCTTGGGAGGCGGTGGCTTGGGAGGCGGCGGCTTGGGAGGCGGTTTGGGAGGCGGTTTGGGAGGCGGTCTGGGCGCAGGCTTTGGAGGCGGCTTGGCTGGACAACAATCCTGCACTGGTGATTTCCTGGAGCTCGATGGCCAACGCTATTGCGGCTGTCGTTCTGGCTATGTACACAAATCGCATTGGGGCCAGGGCCGCAAGGCATTGCGTATGCGTATGGGCCAATCGGGCAGCTCAACCTCCAATGGCTTTCTGCTGGAGATCTATCAGGATCAGGACTCTGATGGCTGTCGGCAGGATGCGGGTGCTGGCTTTGGACTGAGTTTGGGCGTGGGTCTGCAGCAACAGCAGCAGCAGCAGCAACCGCAACAGGCCAGGCCTGGGTCTGGGTTTGGGTCTAGGTATGGGTATCTGGCCTCAAGGCGGATATCCAACTGCTGTGGGTTATCCATCCCTGCAGCAGCAGCCACTGAATTCCCCCCATCTGGTCTATGCAGGGAGGCTACCTGAATGGGGGCTATCCGCTGCCATTTGCCACGCCTTATCGCCAAACGAGCCGCGTTTCCTTCGCCCGAGGCCTGGACGAGCATCAGCCTTCGCGGGTTGTGGAAACTAACTCCACGCGCAAGGAGTTCTACTACTTTGATGGCGATGAGGCGTTCGCACGCTCCGCCTTGGACAACGAGGAGGAGGATAAACTGCCTGTTGGAGTCACCGTACAGCCGCAGGCACTCACCCAGTCACAGTCACAGCAACAGTCACAGCCTAGCGAATCGCAGCTAGTGACAAAGGCCTTTGAGCAGAGCAGCTGCAGCTTTGACTACATGGAGGTGCTGAAGCTATCCGTGGACACACTCTGGCTGACCAAACCTTTGTGCTTCTCCCCGCTAAGGAGTTGGTTTCCCAATATCTTTGGCTAGGCGGGCTAGTACCCCAACTATACCCCTAATTGAATGATTGTTTCATCAAGTAGATGACGCGGCTGTCCGCACCACGTAATCTGCGATCTTAGCTCTCTCTCTCGCTGTTATCTGTATCTTTTGTATCTAAGCGTGACAATTGTGTTGACGTCATACCAAAATGCATGAAATATATGACAGAAAAAAGTAGCTATCTCTCTCTCTCTCTCCGTATCTCTGCTTAGTCATTGGTGTGGGCTGTGGGGCAGGCACGCACTCTGGTCATTACCAAGAATGAGGCATGAGCGCTGCCCCCGCTTGCCGCTTCCGGCTGTCATCCACAGCAGTAAACGGGCTGCCTGCTCGTCATATATAAGAGAGATAACCTCTGTGGCAAGTGTTTGTCTACTTGTCTAAGAGCAAACAAAACACCAGAGCATACCAAGAATCTTGGCTCAATGTCAGTGTCAGTGCCTGGGCCAGTGTCAGTGCCTTAGCCATATTCTAGCATTCTCACACTTCCATTTCAAGGTGTCAACTCTAGCCACAATCACAGTACTTATGTGGCGCATACACAAAGAAGGGGATTTGTAAATGGAAATGGAAATGGAAATGCCATTGGTCAACGGCTTATACAAAAAAACCTTTCGTTGAGTCATTTTGTTCCCTTGAAAGTTAACCTGCAAATGATCTAACCTTGAAACTCTCTTCAAAATCTAACCTTGAGTCTCTCTCTTCAAAGGAAATTGTATAAAAAAATTAATGAAAAACGAGAAGGAACGTGCCGTTAACGCGACACTAATACTTTTTCTTGTGGTTTTCTTCCAATTCTTCCAAATTTCATTCCCTTCTTTCTTTCCTAAGAAGGCTTTCTTTCCACCTAAAATTACAAAAAATAAAACTCACTTTTTGCCGTCTATAATTGCACAAGAATAATTGTATTTGATGGGGTTTATTTTTTTTTTTTGGAAATACTATATAGTATATGCATATTTATCGACTTTACATTAGATATAGCAGATAATACATACACATACATAGCATACATAGTTATTAATACATACATAGATATATAGTATATATATACACATTGATATAGTTAGTAGCAATGATATTTAGTTGCGTGGCTACCACTCTCTTTATTAGAGGAATATAATACTCGTGGCTACGGGACGTACACGGGACGATTAAAACGTTTCTTTTTAATGATATGGCAACATATATATGTTCGTTTAACACTTGGAACGAGTACGATAGAACAACTAGTTAGTTAGTTAGTTAGTTAGTATATATACAACACATTGAGAGCTATAAAAGTTTTTAATTGTCCTACAATTAGAGTTAAGTAGGGGGATTGGAGAGAGGCAGGAAAGAGTGTGAAATTGTTCTGTAAATTTTTCTACACAAAGTTAAGTATATATATGTTAAGTTAGTTAGTTAGTTTAGTTTAGTTTAGTTTAGTTAAGTTAGGCTAAATTGTTAGTGCTTGTTGTTCTCCAGTTTTTTTTTTGCGCTCGACTTGGTCAAGCAATATACAATTGATGCTTGGTATACATATGTGTGTGTGTGTGTGTAAGTGTCGTGTATGTATGTAGTGTCCTTTAGTATGTGTGTATGGGTAGCATCCTCTTTGTTCTTAGCCCAAAAATCGTATATTGGTAAATACCGCCTTGGCCGGACGCTTGCGATTACAAAAGTTAACCGTCTTGCTGTGATTCCCCTTGCGATTCTCATGCAAATTGATTAGTAACTTCAGTATATCCTCCTTGCTGGGCGTACAGGCATAACGCAGCTCCGGTTCATAGTTGCTGTTGATAGAATTCATGTAAGAACTGATAATGGTAACAGTTATGTAATTAGAAAGTTCTTTTCACGTCATCACGTTCAATTAGTTGGTAGTAGTAGTTGGTAGTTGGTAGTAGTTTTGGCTTTGGTTGATTGTTTGCTCATTTTGGGATACAGTTGGGGGGTTTCTTTTTTGGCTCAGTGTGTCTTGCTTTATGTGTGTTTGTTTATCGCCTAGAGAGACTCTTAGATATGGCATTAGATGGCATGTTATAGATTTAATATTTGGGGAAGTGCTGCCCCAAAGGGCCCAGCCAGCCAGCTCAGATCAATTGTCATGGTAAAACTATGAAAGCTGGCTCACATTTTGGAGCAGCATTCCCCTGATTATTTCTAAGATTATTCTGGGTTTTAAGCTACTACCAAAAGCAACCAAAAAGAGAAAGACATTCACTAACTACAAACCAAAATAAAAACATTGTGGGAGTTGGGAACTAAGGTAGAGGGATTGGCAAAAGACTAGCAGCAAGTGTTTTAATGGAGGGGAGGAAGTTTTATCTGGAAAATGGCAACTTACCCACGATTCTTGTTGTGACGCTTCCATGGATAGCGACGATAGTAGCGTGAACGCTTTGGCTTACTTTGGCCGAGGACCAGATCCTGAATGCTATTCTCCATTTCGGCATACTCATCCGTGGCTGGATGAGCGGAAGCAATCATGCCCTCGGGCAGTAGCTGTTGTTGCTGCTCCAGCTGCTGCTGCTCCTCCTCTTCGACATAAACCAGTGGTAAAGTCTCCAACGTTGGATCCTGTACGACAGAGAGTTCGTGCTAGTTATTTCCTTTAGGGTTCCCTTTCCACTACCCCACGCACCTCTAGCATTTTCATGAGCAAAGCGGATTTATCCACCAGCTCCTGTTCGGCGCGTAAATCCTCCTCCAGCTTCTTGAGCGTCTCATACTGATTGGCCAACTCCAGTTCATTGTAAACGGTGTCAGCATAGTCGGGCTGCTGTTGCTGTTGCTGCTGGGGTATCAGGCCCATGCCCAGACCCATGGCCAGGTCCTTCTCCTGCTGCTCCTGCTCTCGTTCGGCATTCAGGGCGTGCAGCAGCTCTGCCGTGAAATGAGCAAACCAAAGTCCTTGTATTTGTGGTTTTAATGTTTACTCAAGTTGCCGCTAATCCGGCCACAACTTCCTTCGAAGCCATTTTTCCTACTCTCTCTACACCCTCTGTCCCTTTTCATGAGCACTTCCGCCGTTTGACATTTGAAAGTTTCAATAGTTTTTTTTTGTTTGTGTTTGTCTGTCTGCCCTGACGCCTGCCGCTCCCGCACCCCACTTCATCTTGAGGCTTAAAAAAACATATTTTCCCTTTGCGCGGGCGTCGTTTCAATATGCAAACGGAAATTGACTGCCGGCAATGAGTTTCACTCTACTACTATAGGTCTCATTCCCAGCGATGGGCCGCATTTTCTCACCCACCCCCTTGTTGACGTCAACAGTCAGTCAGTCAGTTAGCCAGTCGGTCAGTCTGGCAGTTAGTCAGTCAGTTAAGTTGTTAGCCAGCCAGACATTCAGTCAGTCAGTCAGTCAGACAGTCAGTCAGACAGTTGGTTAGTCAGTCAAGCAGTTAGCCAGTCAGTCAGTCAGTTCGTCATTTTTGCATTCTGCAGTCTGCCTTTTGTCTCATTTTGCCATCCTGTCTGACTGTCACTGTCCAGCCGTAGGCTTTGTATGATTCATTCTTCCCCTCTACAGATTGAGGAACAGATTGACAGATTGAGGCCAAAAATGGCTGAGAGTGCAACTCTTTGATCAAAAAAGGTTTAAATGTTTGGTAAATATAGTTTTTTTGATATCTTTGGTAGATTGTTACCATAACCCTTTAAGGTTATATTGTTCTGTCTGAATATTTCGTATAGGAACCAAAATAAATATTAATGTTGAAAGGATACTTGAAAGGATGAAGGTACTATCGAATTACTATGGAACTACTCTTACTTTAGAGAAGAATATTACTTGGAATTTCTGCAAAAGTCTGCCCCTGCAATGTCTCAAATTTTACTGTTTTGCCAGTCACAGCCAGTCACGCGTGAACGTCGGAATGAAACATTCCCTTGCCCCCACATTTATTACCGCATATGTTTCGTTCCCATTTCTGGTCTACCCCACCTAGCCGTGGCCTGTCTGTTCTGATCTCTCGTTGTTCCTCTAACAAATCAATTGAAAAACCAGTCGAATTATCGATAATTTGACAGGCCGCGGCAGTGGGCGTAAAGGGTAGGGTTGTCAATGCTGTTGAAGTGGAACTGTAGCCTTCGGGTTTTGGGTGACGTAAAACGCAAACGTCAAATCAAATTCATCATAAAATATATATACAAAAAATAATAATAAAACAACAAAATTGTGGGCGTGTTAAGTGCTCTACATACACACACAGATACACAGAAGGATACAAGTGTTGCCATGCATGTGTGTTAAAGGCACTTCAAAAATTGTTCATTGACCGAAAAATGTTCAGCGACTTTTACCCCCATTGTGTCGTCCATTATAATCGTAAAGGATGGCGCGGGCGGTGGTCACGGCTAAGTGCATGCCATGCTATCACTAAACCAAAACCTGTAAACCCCCATTTGGGTTGCCTAAAAGTCGGCAAACAAAAAAAAAATGTGTTTGCAAATGAGATTCCCCTTCTGCCTGTTGCCTGTTGCCTGGCAACCTGTAGAGAGACACTTTGACCCATTTAATTGTCCATCAATGCTTTTTTACATGCTGCCTTTGGGTCGATTTTTCCCATCGAAGTGGGCTTAGCCACGCCCTGCACGCCCGCACCTGACTAAACCCTCAAGATCGCCTGTTGGACAATTGGAAGAGTTGTTTGTAATTTAAGTTTATGACTGGCACTCACCATCGCCGGGATCGTAAACCGCTCGTTCCTGTGCATCGGCATCGCGCGATGTGGGGGTGCCCTGACGACGCGCCTGATGCGATGGTATGCTGCCACCAAAGATGGGCGGCAGATGTAATCTCTGTGGCAAGGATGCACCATCGATGCCGCCATCCACGGTGGCAGGTGCTGCGGCTGCGGCAGCGGCCGTTTGGCCGCTCTGCGATGTCAGAAAGCCAAAGACATGCCGTGTGTTACAGCCCAAGATCAGGGTTGCCAGAATGCAGAGAGAGAAAAGGTCGGGCTTCATGCTGGATTCACTGTCTTCACTCTGTTGGGTGCGTGCCTGTGCGTTTATGTGTGTGTGCCTTGGCTGTTGTCCTCGGGATTAGTGCGCGGCGTTGATGTCGTTCGCTGCTGCAAGGCATAAATGGTGATGTATATACATGAGGGTAATTACCATCACTACCATTACAGCTAGAGATGAACCCACCCCACCCCATGCCAGCCTCCGCTCCGTCGCAGGCTCCACCGCTTGGCGTTTCGTTTCAATGCGTGTGGGCGCCGCTCTTTTTTGTGTTTAAGCAAACAATGCACGCTACGCATAAACACACAAACAAGCGACAGAATCCACGAAGCAGCAGCAGCAGCAGCAGAGGGGACGATGTAAACGAACGCGTGAAAGAAGAACGCGAACGCGTGTGGTGTGAGAGGTAGAGAGGGAGAGAGCTCAAAAAGCGTCCGTTAGAAAACTTCGCAGCTTCGCTTTGGTTGCTTCGCCTCCGCCTTTGCTTTCTGTTTGCGCTCTTCTCTCTCGCTCAAGGCACCGTTTTCGTTTTGCTTAATCTGTCTTCACGCGAATCTTCACGTGCACAGTGGCATGAAATGTGACGAAAAAACGTGTGAAATTTTGTCATTTATTATTGTTTTGTTGTATGTTGCATTTTCGTGTTACAAGTCTATGCTGAGTGGACGTTCAATATGCAGTCTTTTATCAGCGGAAAACTTTAATTACTTTAAGTAAGCATTGAAAAAGAAAATACTTTTTTTTTTGTTATCCTATTCCTACCCACACCGACGCACTGTTATTGTATTCTATGCCTCTTCTATTGTGCCCCACAACTTATTTTGTTTTCTTATATTTCTTGCATTCCCTTTTTCGCCTGACCCTGAACCACAGTGCGCTAGGTATCTTGTTTTTGTTGTTCTGGTGTTGCTTTGTCATGTACTGCACCGCGCTTCCATTATGCGGCCAAGCCACTGTGGTATGCGTTGTTGTCGTCTCATTTAATTAGGCATGAGAGGAGCAGGCAGCCGAGTAACGAGTGGGAGTGGGTAGCGGGGGGAGGGGTAGAGACCGAAGGTCGGCTTAACTCTTTCGCTGTGGATTTGCTGCCCATTAGCAGAGGCTGAGCCCCAAGCCCAAGAATAGCAAGCATGGTCATAGCCATGGAAGGAAAGAGGCTTCGGCTTCGGCTTCCCTGCTCCTCATCCTTTATCTTGTTTTTTCTTGCCTCGTTTAATAACTTTTGCCTGATGAATATTATAAATGGGTTGCATGGAACTTTTGGCACTTGTGGTCTCGGGGAGACGTCTAGGATTGGCTTAATTTGTTGGCCAAAGAAACCAAAGAAAAAACAGCAAAGAAAACCAGAGAATACAAAACAAAAAAAATAATAAATAAATGATGTTTGCTTTATAAATATAACCAGCATGGCTGGAGGGGCGACAAAAGTGTGAAGATTTATACAATGAAAAGTAAAATTAATTTCTAAAAATGTTTTGAGCCACACACAGCTTTGTTTTATTTCCATCTATTTACACATCAGTAAATACACAACAAAAAAAAATGTTTGCAAATTCCAATAAAATGTTTTGCCTGCGGCAAACGTTTCCTATGTAAATTAGCTAAAATTATATGCCTAATTTAACACATAAACCTCAAGCATTAAATCAACTCACACACGCCCCAATCAAAGATACAACAAAAAAAGAAGCTAACAAATATTTCTCAATTTTTTTGACAATTTATTAAATTTTGTCTCTGGTGGGCAGAACTTTTCTGTTTACCATTTCCAGGCACGTTTCGATTCAGTTTGATTGAAAATCATTCAATTCAAGTGTAATGCTTATAATTGACTCCACCAAATACATGGAAATTTTCACTTTGGTTTTTCTGCGTAAATTTGGCCAAAAATAGAGATTTAAATGTCAGTGGTTAAGCTTATGCTTTGCCGTATTGTTTTTTTAAAGCAAATAAAAATATTTTTCAACATAAATTGCAATATATACTTCCAGCTACGGGCACTAACTCTCATCATTAACCTTAATTTCTTTACTTTCTTTGCGGCAGAAAACTTTTTCAATTACTTCCATTTTGATTGGCACTCAGAAGTAGGCAACACTTTTCGTGTTCGTTATTGAAGACCGGAAGGGAATTGAGAGAAAAAGCAACAAAACTCCAGCAAAAAGTAGAGTCAAAAAAGAGCGTCCAAAAGAGAGTCCTGACGGTGGACGAACAAAAGCAAACAAAACAGGAATCGTTGTCAAAATGCTTTAATTAACTTGTTGACACAAAGTCCAAAAGTGGACGGAAGACAAAAAAAAGTAAGCAGAAAGCAGTACGATATTAAGACTAGAAGATACCCACTAGTTAGTGTTGTGTTGGGCTTTAAGTTGATTCAATTTAAATCTTAAACATGAGCGGAAAACATATGGCAATACTTTCTAGAAGAACTTTTTTGGCATTCATGAAAATTGCATTGGAAATAGTTGAAACCTCCAAAAACCCGATGAGATTTTCTCTACTTTATTATACTTTAATGCCAACCTTTTGGTCTTCCTCTGCCATATATTAATGCTAACCTTTTGGTCTCCCTCTGCCATCTAATATACCCTCGAACATTCTACGATTTTTCGGGGTACAAAAATGTGGCGTACGGTCTAGGGACAGCGTCCCCGAGGTAAAAGGAAATTAATTTAGTGGTCAGAACGGGGCAGCCAGCAGGGCTAAAACTACTGAGTGTATGGCAACTAGCTGTAACAGCATATTTTTCCTGTCACCTGTTTTTCCTGTATTCTCCTTTCGCAATAACCACACGGCTAATTGCTAAATTGAGCTAAAATACAGAAGAAAGTGCGGCCCAAAAGCTGGGCCTTAGGGGGAATTTTGGCTGCGTGGGTGTTGCCTTGCTCCCACCTACGCAAAAACTTGACATTTGTAGTGCAAAAACTTGTTTAATTAGCGTTGACTAAGCGTGATTAAATGGCTAGATAAACCTGGACATGGCAGGAAATAATGTTTGAGGTAAGACAAGTGCATCTGACATATGGCCATAGGAGCAGAGCCAATTAGTCAAGCTCTGACTGATGTCCTAATACCACAGAGACTCCCTTTTGCGTTGATGACTATTGTATAACTTCATATTTATTGGATTGAGCCAGCTGGGACGCCAGCGGAAAGTGCCTGTCAACGGTGCGGATAGGGACGAAATTTGGTAACAAAATTCAAAGGTTACACAGCAAAGATGTTCAAGGAAAAACAGATGTTCAGATGGAGAGTTAACTTTATTTTTAGGTTGAAAATACTTATTTGAAGTGTGTATTTCAAGTTGACTTTTAGCAGCTGTATATTCGACATTTAATAGTCAATAAATCAGAATAGAAACTCCATTGATGAGGACTCCATCCCCTGGCAAGTGTTTGAGCCTAGCAACGAACCCGGCCTACTAAGACTTATGTATCAAACATCTCACGCAATATTCAGTCAAGTACGGGGCACACATGGGATTATTATAACATCGATGCAGAAGGATACTCGAATTCGCTGTCGCGTCGGTAATAGCGATCTTAGAGGTGGGGGGGTATGGGTGTGGGAATGGTATTGCCTGCAGTCTTGAATTTGATTCCCAAGCTGCCTGAAAAACACACAGAAATAGGACACGCTGGACACGAAGCCAAGTGGGTGGATGCTGCCCACCACCCATCGAACTACCTTCGATTTCTCGTGTATTTTTTTATATTATATTTTATTTTTTTTTTTTTTTTGCTTTTCCATTCAATTCTCAAGGAATTTTCGCACGTGATGCAGTATGGGTTCAGGGGTTACAGAAATGAAAGGGAACAATGTCCAATGTCACCTCGACAATGTCAGGACCTCATATTTTATGCCATTTTCTATTTGTTTGCCAAAGAGTTTGCTCTCTCTCTTGCATTGGTTTATTTGTGCTGGACATTTACTATATGTCTGTCCTTGATGGGAATTCCTTGAAACTGGTGTACCATTGATAAAATATTTAAGCTATGCTCTGGACAGGCAAAAAAATTGTTTTTTAAATATTTATCAAAAAATAATAAGTAAATATTATTTTATTTTTTTAAACTGAAACTGTCACTAGTTTTGTGATCAAATAATTATTTATAATTATCTTATCTATTATAAAATGGTTGAGAATTTCTTTAGAAATTTATTTTTGATAAATCGGTTTTTCTTGGATTTTATTAATCCCCTGTTGATTCCATTGTTGGATTCCATTTAATGGAAAATGTTGATAGAAATAGCGACTTCAAGAAATAAAATAATGTTTGCGGAATTTAAATAGAAGCATGAGTGGAGGTTAAACTTGTATGTCTAAGAAACTTTAAAAATTTTAAGGAAAACACAAAACTTCAGCACCAAAAAAATGCTTGTAAATGTGTGCAAAAGATTTTTCATTCATACAAAGAATTAATAAAACTGTTCTATTTTTTTCAATCAAACTATAAACCCTGTAAAATTATTAAAAAAAAAAAAAAAATTTTTTTCTATTTTTTTTTTTTGGCTAACAAAAATTGTCTTATTTTCGTATTTTTTGTTGCACTTTTAAATATTTTTATATGTATGTGTGGGTCTTGTGTTGTTCAGTTATTTTGTTTATAAAATATTCATTTAAATATCTTCTATCTTTATATTGTGTTCTGATATTAAATATATACTTCTAAAGTTTTGTTAGTCACATGATACACCCACAACAAGTAAAAACAATTTATTTGACACGCATTTCTGTCTGACATTCAAAGTTGATGACGAAAGCGACGGCATTTCTAAGATTTCGCATTGAGTATTTTATTATTATATCCCTCAGGCGATTCATTCTCTTTAAGCACTGACCACACAAAAATTAAGTTTTTTTTTTTTTGGGGAATAAATTTCATGTTTTTATTTTATGTTGTATATCATTTATTCCGTTTGTAGTTCTGCATTTTGCACTCACTTTTAAATATCGTTTTAATCCGTTACACTTGCTTGCTCACGCCTTGGCTGAACAATGGGAACTGAGGGAAACTGGAGCAGTGTCTGGACTTTGGACTCTTGTCAACTGTTGCTCCTACTACTTGTTGAGCACTGCGTGGTTGACTCGCCTAGCCGACTCCTTTTATAAAGGCCACGCATATGCCGAACGGATAAACCGAAGCCCGAGCAACCCGAAGCCGAAACCGTTTCGGGACGAACGATGACGAGGCCGACCGACCGACCGACCGAGCGACGCGATTGCGGTTGTGGGGGGACTTTACATCCGATGTTAAGGCGCCAAAAAAAAATTGCGTAAAAGCTTCGCGAAAAAAGCTTTCGCATGCCGCCAAGCAAAAGTGCGTGGCTTGACGTCTCTACCGTCTGCATTTTAGATTCCAAAAATGTTTTTTGTTCTTATCAATGAAATATTCTCAGCACATTTACAGTAAAGTTGAGCGCCCGCCCATTCGCGATATTGTCAAAAGTCAAATGTTTAGCAATTATTTACCGAAAGCCAAGGATATGCGCCGCTAAGTAGGCAACAAGTCAGCCCAAGGAACAGGCGTCACAGGGTCCAGGCCTAGGCAAAAGGTGCGCGGGTAGTAGGACCTGCCTCCCTTTGGGAGTGGGGATTTGTTGACAATACGCGGGCTATATGGAATATGCCAGTCCGACGCGTCATTTGATTCATGGAATTTCTTCTGGAAGCGTGGGTGTGTCTTTTGGGGACACTTCTCTGTAGGATGACGCCGCGGAAATCCCTAAATGCAAATCCTTCTAGAATTTAAAGCGATTTTGGCGCCCAAATTCTCATGTAATGTCGGGGCAGGATATTGTTTTCTACCCCCTGACGAGTAGGTATGCTTTGTCATGATTCGGTTTACAATTCAACTGAGGGGGCGGGGGATATACATACATATCAATGAGGTTCCAAAATAATCATCTATTAATAGTTTATTAACAGACTGAATGATTATGGGGCCCAAATAGACCGTCGGGGGATCATAAATCTTTGATTAGGGTAGGGCCAATAAATCTGGGGTGTATTACGGTAAACGGAAAGTGCTATATAGGGTGCTTCAAATATGGAAAGATAGGGTAAATGAAAAATCGGATAGGCTAATGAAGTAATTGAGCTATTTTTAGATACATATAATTATGGCAAATGGTCGAATAATAGCTTTTGAGCTATCGATAAATTATCGTTAAAATGCATAACCGATAAATTATTGAACTTTGTTCGTTTTCTGCTATTTTGAACAGTTCTGCTTCAATTTGTAAACTTGAATTGAAGAACTTATCACCACGGTTTCCATTATGCCTCACCTTACACAATCGTTGTGCCCCATAAGCCCTTCATATTGGACTGCCTCACAAAGCAGACACAAACAGCCCGCAACCCTGAAGAGAGAGAGAGAGAGAGAGAGAGAGAGAGAGAGAGGTAGAGGCAGTGGCAGGACCTTCCTTAGAAGTCAACAACCGATGTGGCGACTGTCCGCAGGCCATGAAATGAAAAGACACTTTAAAGTGAAATGTGCTGTGAGTAATGGAGGACAATCCCACCTGATTTGCATTCGATTCTCTTTGGTTGTATTGTTTTTCAGTGTGTGTGTGTGTGTGTTGTTTTGGCCTAAAAGGCGGACCGACATATAGGGGTTTTCTTTTTGCCAATTGCCTGGGGCAACACCGAAGATGACACTTCAACCTCAAAAGGGAGAAAAACCAATAACAATACCACTCTGAAACGTTAAAGTGTTCCATGCGAGGGGGCACGAAGGGGAAATGGTACTGGGGAAGCCATATGAGCCGTTGGCAAAAGTTATATTTTGTTGTTTTTATAATAATATCTGGACTATTTTTAGGCCTCTTGTTTTTTTGTTGTTCTCCATCGCATTGGAATCGTCTTAAACGGTTGCTGCGTATTAAATTGCATCAGGCCACAGTCCAGTCCACCCACCCACACAGACACCTCAGAGGCCTGCCTCATTTCAAGTGCGCCACGTCACACCTATGTACCGGTGGGGCTTGTGCAATCGGGGGCATATGTGTCGTGTTGCTCACAAAAATAGCGCTGCGACGTGCAATTGATAATGATATTATCACAAAACTAATTACGCTGAGATTTTCGATGGGGTGTTCTGGAAAACACTTTCGCAGGGGAAATCGATTAGATTACTAATGGTAAATTCTTTTTGGATAGATATGGTAGAGTCATAATCGTAATATATATTTAAAGTTGTTAGTCACCTTTCATTATCTCTCTACATTCTATCCTACTGCAAACAAACAAAATATAATTAAATTGAGAGATTTGCAGGCGAAACTGTTGTGCAGAACATCCCCACAATATCTCTCTCTCACTGTCTGAGCGTATCACTAAGCAAATATTTGTAGCATATTTGTCGGCGGGCACGTGAAATGTGCAATAAATCCGGTTGAATCGCCGCCCAGTTCCTGTTTGTGTATTTTTGTTGGATTTTTCGTTACGTTTTATTGGTATGATTATATGGCCCTCGTTACAGCCTTAATTAAACCTAAACCTCAATGACAGATATCAACAATCAAAGCAGCAGCGACAGAGTGACAGTTCCGCTGACGTTTTAGCCAATTCCCAACCCAAAGCCCAATGATTTTATGCTTTATGATGACAAATCGTTGAGGTTTTGCACAATTTTTTGTGAAATATTTCAATTTCAAAAACAACTAAACAGGAAAATTAAAATATTTTTGGCCAAAACTTCTTGGAAAGTGGAACAGGAGAAAACACAGACAGACTCTCACTGCTCAACGATGAAAATTATGCTTAGGCTTAGGCTGGCTTGGGCTCTGGCTCTGGATCGGAGCTGGGTGCTTCGGCCTCTTGCTCCTCGCCGGCCTCCTCTTCACCCTCTTCGACCTCCTCAATAATGTCGCCCATAATGATCTCTTCAGCCAGTAAATAGAGTTCGCGAATGTCCTAAAGAAAGGGGTAAACTATTAAAGGAATAATTTTTCAACTTTTTTCGAAACCCACCTTAGCATTTCGTAGTGCCACAATTTTTCATCCTCAAAGCGCAGCTGATCGTACTGCTGCTTGGAGATGAGCAATCCCCGATTGAACTCATCCTCCATTTCGGTTTCCAGCTCCTCGGCATACTGCTGCTTGGCGAGGGTCAGGCTGATGGCATCCTCGCTGACAATGGTCTCGTCGGAGACATCGGTGGCATCGTCCAGATACTTGCTCTGCATCGCCTCATGGATCGAGTCCATCGATGTCTCACGCACCATCTCAATGCTGGCTCGGTGTGCATCCTCCATAAACTCATTCAATTGCTGTGCCGTTATTGGGGTATTGGTGTCCTTTAGTTTACCCTCCAGCTGATTACGTATACGCAGCTCAGTTTCACGGAACTTTTGTCTACAAAATTTAAAATTAATTTTACACATGCCTCAGAAATTAGCTGAGTAGCTTTACCTGGCTCTCACTATATTCTGTATGTCCAATGGATCCGATGAGAAGGGCTGGGAGATGCGCATCGAACGTTCTTTCATTTTGGCACGCTCCATCTCCAGGAACTCCTTCAGGCTCTGCTCGCATTCGCGCCAATCCTCGTTCTCAATGCTGTGGGCGAATGGCGAAAAGGCAAAGCAAAGCAAAGGTTTTTCATTAGCTCTCGCGATTCCGTTAGGAACTCTCGTCAAACATTCAACTCATGCATATTAATGGGTTGGGCTGGGGGCCCCTGGCTAAAATATCTTTAACGACAGCAAAATGCTTCTGCCCTTCGGCGCTATACATATACAGGGACAGATACACTTTCTTGGAAGGGAGGTTTTAGGCTGTTTAGAAGAGTAAAGCTAACAGATTTGGTAATTGTTTAGAGGTTTGTATTGATAAGGAAATTCTTAAAGAATTTAATATTGATAGAGGAAATACACCTTTGAAGGAGGAACCCGATGAATTTAGCAGGAAATTCAAGCTCTCTTTTTCTTTTAAATTTGAATTTTGAATTTTAATTAGATTTTGGATTTTAAATTGGATGAAAAGAATCCACATAATGTGAGCAGAAATGTATATACTTTATTCCTTTAGTTTTTCCGAATTTTTGATTCACTTTTCTATTGCTATAAGAATTTTCTATATTTAAGAAAGTCTAGGCACAGGATTTCTTTAAAATAATTGGTTTTTTAGGGTATACAAAAGATTCAAAATTTCTTCATAATTCCCCTATGCCCCCCTATGTAGCTCCTTTAAGCCAAAAGGTTCAGTTGCCGCCCGCGCCTTTTTTCCGCCTTCTGCAAAGGATAAAAAGCTTCCCAGAAGCTGCGTTGAGCGACAAAGCGGAATAATGTATTGTTATCGTTTTGCCGTTTTTTAATTTTGCCAACATTTCCCCGGCCATTAAACAGTCATTTAGACGCGGAGATATTTAGTTGGGGGTGTGGACTTTGACTTACCGCAACAGGTCCATGCCGCGTTCGGCATCCTCCGTACGGTACTGTTCCACCAGAAGCTTTTGGGCGCGCTGCCTCTCGCGTTTCTTTGCCAGAAGCTCGGCCTCCTGGGCCGCATGCTGTAGTCGCTCCCGCTCCCATTTCACGCCCTGCAGCTTCAGACGCTCCGCATTCTTCTCCCGGCTCGTCTTCAACTGCAAGGTGGTGGTGGGTGACGTAATACGATGAGATGTGGCTATGGACACGGGAGGGGGACTCACCTTGGAGCGTTCTTTTTGTATCTCCAAATTGGCATCTTTGTTGACCATGAATATGGGATCGTCGGCCAGTTCGTCTGGTATCACATCCGATTTACCCTCAATTATAAGCATGCGTTCGCGTTCCACTTCTTTCATCTAAGAAAATATATTTAATTTCACTTAAGTTAAAGTTCTTCCCTTGATGGCATTACAAGCTGTTATTTGCCCCCAAAATAACGCGTATTTGTTGTAGTTTTTGATTAACTATTTGGTGGGTGGGTTGGGGTTTATATTACAAACGAATGTTTGTGGTTAATCGCTGCTGAGCCTGTTGTTATAGCCAGTAAATGTCAAGTAAAAGAGGTATGCTACATTTATGAAGCTGTATGTAACGGTAAGAACATATCTAAATCTCACTAAAAAACTAGAGCCACGAAATGCCATATAATATAAAGGTATTATCTGCTAATACACAAAAATGCATTGCTATCGAAAATAAAATTGTAATCAAGCTCATGGCAGGAAGGTACCGGTACCAATAGTACCATCCAAGCTAAATTGCGCTCTCTCCTGGACCATCCCGTTTGTCAGTATGCATTCAAGCAACAACAAACAAGGAGTGCTAGTGCTATCTCTATCTAACCGCTTGCTCGCTTTTGAGAGCCGAGAGAGCGGGTTCAACTTATTGCTAAATTTCATCTTGGTGCCATCTCTAGTTGTACGCTCTCTGAGTGTGAGCTTGAGTGCCTCTCTCAGATTTACCGGAGGGTCTGTTTTGTTTGTCTACCTGCGAGCAGGTAGCAATTCGTTTCATGGCGATCAACGAGAATGAGGAGACAAAGAGACGTGAAAAGATATTGCATTGTGTTTTGTTATTTCACAAAACTTGAAAAGAGCAAAACGGAAGGCCACGTGAGACCCTTTTCTTCAGCAATCACCAGAGCACATTTACCATTTATAGGGTATCCCTCAATTCTAAACACCCACTATACTGTGCCTATGTACTTGTTTCATTAACGATTAGTCCTGCGGTTAATATCAAAGCCAAATGTCTCAAAGTAATGGCTGCTCTGAGCCTCTTAGTGTCTGTCAAAGCTTTTATTTTGTCTTTGGGCTAATTTCAGTAGCAGTCGTCCTTGGTGACCCAGTGCCCCCGCCCCAAAAACATATGCTACCTACTACCTCTTAGCACTCAAGGGCCAATTTCCTGACACCTTAAACGAGTATCCGAGTGTGTGGTACTCCGTGCCGCATTGCGCAGCTCTCGTCAAAAAGTGCAATTGGAAGCGTGAATAAAGTTTACCTTCCTTTTTGTTGTTGCAAACTGCATTTAAGGACACATATATCGGACGGACAGATCTCTAAGTATCTGTATCCGCAGTGAAGCACTTTTGTACTTCATAGTTTTTGGTGCTCCTCCCCTCGCATGTCTCATAGACATAAAAGGCGCCCAAAACGGCTTTGTTCCATGTATCTGTAATATCTGTTTCTGTGTCTGTTTCTGGTTTAATTTTTATTACTTTGACGGCTTGGATTTGCCATTTTCATGTCGGAGGCTCATTGAATTCAATTGTTTGTGCTTTACCCCCCCAAAAATTCCCCTCTTACACCTAGCAGGGGCCTCAAGAAAAATGAGTGGGCGCTGGCGATGGTGTCGGCGTCATTGAAAAACTTTGGGACACTTTCGCTTGAAAAAAGGGCAAACTTGAAAAGGGTAGGCAAAGAAAACGAAATCGCAGCCAATAAACAAGTGGAAAATGAAGGTAACTAAAAACCAAAACGACTAGGGATACCTAAAGTGCAAGAGCAGGAAATGATATTGTAAATATAAGATATGTAACCTATGATTATCTCTACTTAACTTACACTTTAAAGTGCCATCTCTAACAAACTGTAAAGTTTACCGCTTATCTCTCTGAGAGCCGTGAGAGAGGATCAGCTTACTGCTAAATTTCATCTTGGTGCCATCTCTCTCTAAGTCGCTCTCTGAGAGTGAGCTTGAGTGACTCTCTCAGCTTTACTGGAGGCTCTGCTTACTTTTACTTTACCGTTACATATTCACCCCTCAATCGAGTCGAACCGAACCCTTTTACTTCGCTTTAATTTTGCTCTGCTGCTACGTGACTCTGTGGCATCAAATTTGTTTAGGACTCTTCTCTCATATTTTGTGTTATTTTTTTTACGTTGGGTAACTTTATGAAAATTGAATTACCAACCAAACAAATTGGTCACCATTTGTGTTGTCTGAACCTCTCAGCCTCACTCCCACCACAAAGCTAATTGGGGTAAAAAAATAATAAAGATTTGGGGTTTGCTGCTTACCTCACGGGCCCGGATGCGGGACAGCAGCTGTTTGCGATAATCCTCGTCAATGCGCTCCCGCAGCTCCTTCATGTAGGCGCGATCCGTCAGTTTGACCACATTGGTGCCCATAAGTCGCTCCAAACGGGCGCTAATGCGCGGCAAATTGAAACTGCGGGGAGAAAAATAAAAAAAAACATTTAAAGCAGCAACAAAAAAACAAGTGAATATTAATGACACTCCCTGGGTCCCTTCCCTGTCAATAATTTGTTCCGGTTAATTACATGCCAAACCTTTTCTAATCCTTCCCAAGCCGAGTGACAATCTGCGCTCTCTTTTTCTTGGTGGGCAAAACCCACATGGATCCGCGGTCCGTACAGCGTTTTGAGCGCCTGTAACTCTGGGCAACGAATGAGCCTCGGGCCGCATATATTTGTATTTTTTTTCGTGTTACTATAGCGCCATATACTACTCGTATTCGTACCTTAGCTGTTCATACGCTGCGTTTGCCAACAGTCAGTCAGTCACCCAGTCAAAGTTGGTGGATTTTATTTTATTTTATTTTTGGTTGCCAAACACCCGAAACCGACAACACAAGGACAAGGAGGCACTGCCGCTCCGCTCCGTCGACATTCGTCGTGAAACTTCTACCAGGCGTTGCCTCACACCCAACCCACTCAAACACTCTTTCTAAGGCACAGTGTGACAGAAGCTAAGAATCTAATCTAAGAGTTCTTCAAGGGTGCATACTCTTTGAGAGCTAATACAGCATTTTTGGATAATTTTTTAACAAATTTGAAAGAGGGAAAATCTTGTACTTGCAACTGCTAGTAGATACAAAATATATGAAGAGCTGATAAATGCCTTTAAAGCGCCTTTAAGCGTGTTCAAAAATATTCAAAAATCTCTACCAATATTTAAGCTTTAAGAGGTATGATTTTCCCTAATAAGTAGGGAATTGCTAGAGCTGCATCTAGATTCTTTAATCCACTTGTAATATGTATATTTTTTATGGCATTTTTTTAAAGTCTTTTTTTTTTCAATGAAAAAGTAACACATTGCATCAGCTATTATAGCTGCATTTTCAGTTTATACTTTGTCCAAACAAAAGTATTATATATTCCCCCCATAGCTGCCTTCAAACTAAAGCCATTTATTTTAAATATAACAATTTAAACTTCGATTTAACAAAGCTTATCCTCATTTAAAAACTATAAAAGTTATTTTACCTTTCCTTTGCACCCACTACTAGTAGCCACTGTTCCCGAGCCTGGGGAGCTCATATTTTCCACATGATATGCACACCAGCCAACAAGAATAACAAGAACAATATATAAGCTCACCCGTAGTACACCTACCCCTCTCCACCAGTACACCTACCCCTCTCCACCAGTACACCGACCCCCTCAAAGCCGACAATTTAGTGTAATTTTAGACATGCAGACTAGAACTGTGAGCACTGAGCCCAGTGGCTGTGGAAGGGTTTTTAGCCGGAGGGGGAAGGGAGCACTGTCTCGACTCGTCAGAGACTTTTCGCTAGGCTTTTTAGCCCATCTAGCAGACTGAGTAGCGAAAGCCAGCTCACATGGTTCTTTCTGCCTTTTTCTTTTGGGTTTATCTATATGGTAAATAGGTATTTTATTTCTACTACATGGCCATAAAGGAGTTTAATGCAGTCTGGTCATGAGAGCTCTCTCATATGAGTTTAGTATTCGCCTTGCTTATGGATTAATCATTGTCATTTAGCTGACAATTAGATAGCCCATTCTGTGTGTAGAGTTTTGGCAACATTTATGTGGCCTTATATGTGGCCTAAAATGATTGCCTGACTGCGGCTTGCCGTTTTGGTGCAGAGCCAAGAAATTAATTCTAGCGTTTTGGATAGAGTCATGCATTTCAAACTGAAAGGAATGAATAGTCTTCTGCTGATAGTCTCCTTTTGATAGTTTCCTTCTTGTAGACTCATCCTGATAGTGTCATTCTTATAGTCTCCTCCTTAAAGTGTCCTCCTGATAGTCTTCTCCTTATAGTCTTCTCCTTATAGTCTCCTTCTTATAGTCTTCTCCTGATAGTCTCCTCCTAATAGTCTCTTCCTGATAGTCTCCGCCTTATAGTTGCCTCCTGATAGTCTTCTCCTTATAGTTGCCTCCTTATAGTCTCCTCGTGATAGTCTCCTCCTGATAGGCTTCTCCTGATAGTCTCCTCCTGTTAGTCTCCTTCTTATAGTCTCCTCCTGATAGTCTCCTCCTGATAGTCTCCTTCTGATAGTCTCCTCCTTATAGTTGCCTCCTTATTGTCTCCTCGTGATAGTCTCCTCCTGATAGGCTTCTCCTGATAGTCTCCTCCTGATAGTCTCCTCCTGATAGTCCCCTCCTGACAGTCTCCTCCTGATAGTCCCCTCCTGATAGTCTCCTCGTAGTTCCCTCATCGTAACTCACACTTTCACACACAGCTAAAACATTGTAAGCTTTGATGTCTTTACTGTGACTGCGATTGTGACTGCGACGACCTCCAAAAATCGCAATTCGCAATAGTTCAAAGTCATTAAAGTTCAATTCAATCAATTTTCAATATGGGAGACAGGTGAATTGTCGTTCCAGTCTGGATTTTTCCCCACCCCCTTTCTATTACAGCATTGACATTGATAATGAAATTTCAGGACATCAATGGATGTTGTCGTCGTATCAATAACTTAGGTCGTGTGTCACATGGCTTAGGGGGGTGTGTAGCTTTGGGGTCACATGCATAAATTATTGTCTGAAGAAGGGGGAAACCAATCTGTCATGTCTGTGTGGCCTACACAAAATCCACCATTCCTTTCCTTTACCTATTTCCCTGTACAAGCTTCGATTTATGGCTTGCCACACACGCGCTACAACACATAACTTGATAAACGGCAGGAAGTATTGCCACAGGTATCCAGATATCCAGTTGCCACTCCGTGGGTGGACTCTTTTATTGCAACTTCCGCATAACCTTACGCGGTAGGTGAATGCAACTCCCATGACATTTGCACTGCTCATCGTGGGTCGCATCCGGTTAACTGTCACGATATGTTCTCTCTCTCTTTCTCTTTGCCACAGGTGGGCCATGATTTATGACCCGCTGATTCTCCGCCGCCTGCAACTCCCCCTTCGCCTCCCCCTTTCGTTTCTATGATTATTACACTCATTTTGCGGGGGCATTCGCTTGAGAGTGCAATGCGTGGGGGCGTGGGGCCGTGGGGGTTGTGGTGGAACGTTATGCGGTTCAGTGAATGGGTTAACAACCAGCAATACGCCATTTACCGTACATCGTACATATGCCATTTGTGGCCATTTTCCGCTTAATGATACAGGTAAAACCATAAAATATTGGATTATGCATTGGTTTACCTCACCCCTGCAGGCAGCTGCACTTTGGTGGGTTTCCATTTTATTCATTTCTAGGGTAAATCTTAACGTACTTGATTTACCTTTTTTTAGTTGTTTGTTGTTGATGGGATTGTTTTTGCATGTAACTGTAGAAGATATCAAGCAGGGGGACTCTATAGGAGGAGGGGACTCTATAGCAGAGATCTATTAAGCAGAGGACTCTATAGCAGTAGGAGACTATAGCAGGAGGAGACTATAGCAGGAGAAGACTCTATCGCATAGGGACTTTTGATTATAGAATGGGTTTCGGAAAAGGTAAATGGTTGCACTAGGTAATAATCTCTTCAAGGGTGTATTAAATGCGATTGAAACTTTGACATCAGAGACAGCTCTACAAATGTACATTTAGTTGATTGATTAATTCCTTTTTTAAAACAGATTTTTCCAAGATTTGAGACCATTTTAAACTAAATGAATAGGCAACGTTTTTTCTGAATTTTTTACATATTTGAGTTCTATTTCCGTCAGATTTAGGTACTTTTCTTCTGGTTTTTTTTAAAATTTTGTTAATGGGTTACTTTTTCTTGTCTGTTTCTGTACTCAGTTCTCGGGTTTACCGAATCTTTACATTAGTTTATTATTAGTTTTATTATGTTTACGGTTTTTGATTCGTTTTAAAATCTATTTAAGTTGCTTTTCAGTTTTGATGCAGCTTCTTTTCTTTTTAATATCCCTTTAAATTTCTGTGATCTAATGCCAGCTACTTATATTTCTTTTAGTTTTCTTCATATCAAATAACCATATCTAACAATTGACCCACTTCAAATATTTCCAGCTATCTGAGACTTCCTTCTCTGGCAATGTGTCAAAAAAGAAAGAGGCTGGTCCTATCTCCTCTCGCATTGATGACATTTATGACTTAATTAGCGGCTCTTTCCTTTGGCCTTTTCTCGAGCGAAATGGAACCATATTAGTTTACAGCCACGCCTCGTCATTGGGCTAATTGAAAAGGAAACTATAAAACTAGGGGCACAGAAGAACAGAATCCTTACTATACTTCCATACTTTCTTTCCTCCTTTCAATTGCGCTACTTTGTATGTGTATGTGTGTGTGTGTGTGTGTGTGTGTGTGTGTGTGTGTGTGTGTGTGTGCAACGCTAATTAATGCCTGGGACGTGCATAAATTTTGCCAAAGAGCCCTGACATTTATGCCTTTTGCCAGTTTCGCCATTCGCCTTTAGCCAGCCATTTTGCAATTCGCCATTTTGCCATTAAAATTGATAATTGCAACACGTAGTGGGGTGACAATAAATATCTTTAGGATGCTGAGTGCCTTAGCTGCAGGAGTGGGTGGAGTGGCTGCTGTGGAATATTGAAATGTGATTCATTACCCCGCCTCCGGCTCCAGATTGCACTGCACAAAGTCAATGAGAAAATCCTCCTTGATCTCCATTTCCATCAGATTTGAGATTTTTCGTATACGTTTCTTTTTGGATTTTGTGGCCATCATCTTTTGGCCACAAGGAGCGGGGCACTGCAGCACAGAAGCACCCTGGAGCACCTTAGTGCCTCATTTTTGTATGGGGCACGGGATTTTCCGACGAACTTTTGGCGGAACTTTCACTTAACAAAGGCGACCGGTGAATGGGGCAACCTTTGACTGGGATTCCTGGTTTTGGTGCTGGTGCCGCTGCTGCTGCTGGCTGCCACACATGTGTATGGCGTCGAGTGGCAGCCGCCAGCTCCCAGCTATGCTTTCACTTTTACTTTTACTTTCGCTGTAGCCCACTCATGCCGCCAGGTTTCGCGTTTCGATTCCAGTTCTGGCATTACCCTTCCAGCTCTGGCATTGTCCTGACAGGTAGAACGAAGCGTCGTTGGGGTTTCCCCCCATCGCATGTTGTTGTTCGGGAATCCAGCGTAAAGCGTTTTAATGTTAGGCGTAATGACATGACACCAATGTCAATATTATGACAAAGTATACGACGCAGTGTGTCAACAAGTTCCACCACCCCTACCCCTCCCCCCACTGTACGACGACTATACTACACTGGCCAAAGATTTGTGGACTCTAAAGGCACTGGGTCTATAAACTTTAAAGTATTGCGGAAAATGTGAGCTATTAAAAGAGAAAGGGTTGCTTTTCTCTTTACTGGAAGTGGGGTTTTAGTCTGACAAGGTGGTGATATTTCAAGAAAAAGTTGGGCATTGAGGATGGAATGGAAACTTTAAGGTAACAATCTCTTGATAAAAGGAACGATTAGATGCTGTTATGATACTGAATAATCAAGATTTGTCGATTAAAACAGAGAAGAAAGAATGTATTTGGAGGTGTCTGTCGTTGGTTTTAATGGGAAAAAATTCAAAGATTTTTCAGCCTTTCAATTCCTTAAAATTACTAAGAAGTTTTAGGAATGCCATCAAACTTTTCGGAAAGTTTCTTTTTCTTAAAACAACAAAAATAATGAAAATTTTGGTACCCCCATCAATGTTAGAATCAGGTGCACACTTTTGGTCCCAGGAAAGACTACAATGCAGGAAGATTTAATGCCTACGCACCCCTTTCCATGCATTTACTTTCCCTCTCTTTCTTTCTCTCACAAGCTGATCCTCGTCCAGTGTGCGACGCCTGGCGGATAGAAGCTAGATATAAAGCTAGAAAAGCATGAGAAGAGTGGTATATGAGGTGGAACACGTGGTATTGAAACAAAAAAAAATACTCTAAAATTTGAATAAAAAAGGTCATTCGAGAATGAGCATAAATGGAGTGAATAAATTGAAAGATTACGAGTATATGACTAAGTTTTGGGTATATAAATAGAGGAAGTAGGCAAGTGCCGCGGATGTATTTTGTACCTTACTTTAACATTCAAAATGTATCCGTTACATAAATAAAAAATCAATCAAAATTTCTACTTCCTTCTTTCGTTCAGTGTAGTAAACGTCGCCAAAAAGTTTCAAAGGTTTTTCCGGCCTATAGGTGACAACTCTATTTCTATTTCTATGCGGCGGAACTGGAAATCAGCTACCCGTGCTTACTCCTTTTCCTTTACTCCCTTTTTGCTTTTGGTTTTGGTTTATGGCCAACAACTGTCGGTGTTTATTTCACCGTTAGATCTCGTTTTTCCTTGTCACAGTATATGTATGGGGGTTTTCCCCTATCACAGAGTGTCTGTGCCTGTGTGTATCTAAGCACGGAATCGGTGACTGAAAGTTTTTGCCCGCAAGAGAATGGCAAACTATTCGACAAAGTCAAAGAATCCCACGGTGGCACGGGACACCGAGGCATGAGGCATGTGGCATAGGGCCTGTGACTTGGCAGGTAGTCTCACATTACCTGGTTGAAACCAGATAACAATTTCGCTTTATGGCCGTCTTTCATGCCAACAAGACATACAATAATTTCCTCTAATCGACTCGGAGCGCGGAAATTGAGCAAACACTTTTGTATCGAGGTTTTAGCGAGGGAGTTCCCTCGCTGACACTGACATTGCAACGTGCAACAACGATGGCTGATTGGGTAAGTGGGTGGGTGGGTGTTGGTGTGGCAGCCACTTTTCGAAACTCCGTCCGGTGTTTGTTGGCAGCGCGCCTTGTTATTTCCGGTCCATGCCACTGTGCCAGTTTGCCACGTTTGCCACCCAAAAACTTTAATTGCAACGTCTTCCGGCATCGCGAATTGTGTCCGCTGATATTTCAACAAATAACTTTAATTGTTCAGTTTTCGTTTTTGGCTTTCGTTTTAGCCAGGTTTTCAGTCTTTTCTCAGTCTTTACCTGTTCGCTTTGAGTCCTTTATGGCTTCAGAGGATACTCCATCCGTCAGCTTCACTTTAGGTGTAGATGAAGACTTTAGGTGTCTCCTAGGAGGCAAATATTTCTCTTATAATTCACGTGAAACTGCAGCTTCCTTTTTCACCTAAAACTCCAACTGCTTTTTTCCTCCATGTCTTCCACTTTCCATTTGGTTGTCAAATACTATTTGTGGTTTCACTTTTTGAGGGAAATCGCATTATATATTTCTTACACTTTTTGTTTTATTTATTTTTCCCCGTTCCAGAATAGCAAAGTTACAGTTAAAAGGTAAAACTAACTGTAAATCCTCTCTTCCTCCTCTAGCCACACAAATATTCTACTGGCGGGTTTGTGTCTCTGCTAAGCATGGAACAAAACAAACGCTGGTTTTTGCATTCGCTAAGCTTTTGCTAAAACTTTTTCTGCATTTGATACACTGAACAAAATGTTTGGTTAGTTTGTGCTGCTAAGATTTGTGGTCCAGAAAGTTGATGTTGTTTTGAGAATGGTTTTGGACTGTATATTAGAGTTTGTTCGATTATTAATCATTTTTAATACAATTTTTAAAATAAAAGCTGAATGAGGGGAGAACATTTACGCACTAAAAAACTCTCCTAGAAGGAACTATACGGAGTTCACACAAATCATTTTCAAAACTCATTCACATATGACTCATTCACCTTTACTCTGGATGTTTTTCTTTGATATAAAGGGCATTAAAGCTCTATATCTATGTATACATATATCTAAACGGTCCCCAAACGGTCACTTCCTTTTTAGGTTAATTTTCAGCTTCGCTCATATCTAATCCTTGAACTTATACACAAATTCTATACTCAGATGAAGATATCTCCCATTATTCACACAATATTTGCTACCATAAACGAATATTTTGGAACAGTCGGAATGTTTTCCGTCGAGTCTTATCTTCACTCCGTTAAAAGGCATCCCAAAATAATTCCCTAAAGTTTAATAATTTAAAATTTAACCATAATATAGACACCACTCTCTAGAAACCCACCGTATATATGTATGTAGTATATTCTTACGTGCACTTGACCAAATCCTGCAGGTCCTCCGCTGACAGAGCGTACTCGGGATCCAAGGTCGTTCCATGTCGTTTTTTGCTGCTTCGGCTGCTGCGCTGCTTACGACGCAGCCCACTCGAAGGCTTCGAACCCGAACGCATTGGCAGATTATCACTCGACTGGACACTGGTGCGGGGCATGGGGGCATCCGCAATGATCGTAGTGGTGGCACGATCATCGGGATACTTGGCCGCAGTAGCAGAGGCACTAGCCGCCGCCGCCTCCTCGGCCTTGGCCTTCTCCGCGAAGCTGTCGCGTCGCCACGAGGGCGTGAGGGTGCGTAGGAGATTCTGGGTGTCCGCATAGCCCTCGTAGTTGTAGCGCTTCCGCAGAGTCAGCCCGGACAGATACTCCAGTGTCTGCCACACGTTCATCTTGTTCGCACTGTAGCAGGGCTCGGCGTCGACTGACCAGCCAGCGTTGCGTGCTATGCGCTGGGCCAGGAGCATCGTAACGGTGGCACAGTGCTTGCCTGGCGGCGGCGGTGGCGCCCATTCCCGTGACTCTGAGCGAGCAACAGTCGCCAGGGCTCCTCCCCCACCAGGGGCAGCACCTGTGAGTGACATATGCGGAGCGGAACAGTTTGTTTAGCAACGTCAGTTGTCCGGGAGGGGGTTTAGCACAAATTGAAATGTAATTAAGTTTCCCTTCGGTGTTGTGCATTTAAAACTTTATCCTCATACTATCCTGGGGAGACTCGGAGACCCCAGTGAGTGGCGTGCGAAGTCTCCGACGAACGAACTTCATGTGAGAGAGCCCCTGCTGGGGTGTCCGTGTCCGTATACGTGTCCGTGTCTGTGTCCGTTGCGTGGCAGCAACGCGTTCGGGGTGGTGTTTATTGTATCCATTTTGCGCCATTAAAAATAATATCATTCTGATTGAGTGACGCGACGCTTAAGTACTTTCTTTGCTGTCCTCGTACTGACACCATTTTCCGCTTCATTTCGGAATTTCCCTTACTTTTCTTTTTTCCTTTATTGAACATGCAAAGTGTCGGTATAGAGAATAAAGCAGCAGCACATTACCCCGTTCTTTGTGGATACGCAGCTTAGACGATAGTTTGAGTTATGACCCAGCTAATGGACACCCTACCCCACCCTATCTTTTGGGCCCCATAAACTTTAGATTGATGTGTATTTTTATAGCTATTTTATCTATTGATATGCCAAAGAGTTATGGAAGCTAAGAAATGGGTAGCAATAAGCAAGTGCTAAGTAGTGGAAATATTTGAAGGACAAAAGGTTGACTGATCGATTATACAGTCAGTTTATTAGAGGTTGACTGGGTTTATATATTATATTTAGTTCATATGGGTATAAGGGATCAAAATTCTTGGGCATAGGTCTTTTTGTTCTTGAAACTAACAAATCATAATCCATTAGTGTAGGTACTTGGAAGGTACTTTTATCTATTGATGTTCGAGGGATTGTTCTTGGGGTGATTTTGGAGAATTTATTAGTGGAAGAAAATATTGACAGATACCTACAGATCTAAAGGGGACAAAGAGATAAAAGTATGTGGAATATAAACATTATTTTGAGGGAAGAATAAAAAAAGAACACAACACAAGATATACTAAAGAGTCTTTTTTCCATGCCAAGTCGACTGATGCCATCAGTTAAGTACCTCTACAGGTAGAGTATTCAATTTGCAAAATACATTGCACGAATGAGTGCTCAAAAAGTTCGTTATTCAAATTTAAAAGATAGTTTTGGTAGATATTCAAAACGAACTACTATTGAAACTTTATACCATTAAAAAAAAAAAAAAAAACAGAAGAAAACTCCAAAAAATATTCTAAATTTGCTGCTTTCCAAGTGCTTTCCCACCATTTTCTAGCTACACCCACTGTACGCAATTAAAGTGCATTCAAACACCCACTGTAAGTAATAGTTTCCTATTCCATTTACACCTATCCTTAACCTTGAAGCAGGCACCCGTCCTTCCCCTTCTTACCTTCTCTTTCTTATCTTCCCAACCTTTCCTTCCCTTTCTTTCCTTCCCTTCCTTTACCTTCCTTTCCTGAGAGACAGTGACACCAAAAAGCGAACAGCCCAGACAAGCCACGAAAGACGAGTGAGTGAAAACCAAAGTCAATTTTCCTTTTCCATCACTTGTTCCCCCAATTACTTTGGCAAAAGTTTTTGCCCATTGGCTTCACTTGCCTTCCAGCTCTCTCATCCCCTCCCCCCTCCATGCTATGCTGTTTGGTGTTCATTTAGATTGAAGAAGGAGCTGAGGAGCATCTATCAAATGCTTCGTTAGCATCGCGTGACTAAACTTAGTACGGAAATTAGTGCCCTCCACTCAAGGAGCATAGGAGCTGAGAGAGTAATGGAGGAGCTGCTAGAGGAAAGGTGCTGCCAAGAGGAATGGTGCTGCCAAGAGGAATGGAGCTGCCAAGAGGAAAATTGCAGCTAAAGGAATGGAGCTGCTAGAGGAAAGGAACTGTTAGAGGAAAGTTGCAGCAGGAGGACAAGAGCTGCTAGAGGAAAGGAGCTGCTAGAAGGGAGCTGCCAAGAGGAAAGTTGCAGCTAGAGGAATGGAGCTGCTAGAGTAAAAAAGCTTCCAAGTAGAAAGTTACAGCCAAAGGAGAGCTAAAGGAAAGTTACAGCTACAGCAAAGTTGCCTCCTTGATGCACGAATGTGGGAAACTTTTAACTTTTTGGCAGCAAAATGAACCCACTAGAGCCCTTGGGTTGAGAGAGATAATCTTATCAGACCGTTGTGATGTGATGCAATCGAGTGTAAGTATTTCCCCCCAAGAAGAAATAATTGCAATGGAAATATTTCTGGGTGTGGCTCAAGCGGACCATACTTTACCCTACAGCCTGACAATTTGATGGATGCAATAAAATATTATGAGCATGCAGCTTGAAGCTTGGAGCTTGGAGCTGTGGCAAAAGAATCTTAATTGAATGGCAGGCAGGCAGCCGCAGTGGTGGTGGCGCCAATCGGTGTCAGAACGAAACGACCAAACCAATCTACCAATAAACCAACAACTCGATGGCAATGAGAGACACACACGTGTCTCTGTCTTTGGCTGAGAGGTAATGGAGAGTGACTCTCAATAGCTTGTACTCACGCAACAATGACATCGGGATCCTCCCACCATTTCTTGTGCGAGGGCTGCAGCAGCAGACTAACCTGACGCCAGTGATTCTTGTGCACAACCTATGCGGGAAACCAGTTGGAATATTTTTCAGGTTACTTTGAATTTTCGGTTTTGGCTCACTCACTTTGTACTTCTTGGGATCGTAGGCACTGTGATCTTTATCGGAGAACACCAGACGTGCCATTTTGCTGCACGTCTGCTCTTTATCCTCTTATGGTGTTATTTTGTTGAAGGTTTTTGCTGGTGAAATATATTCTATATTTGGTTTATGTTGTGTGTTTTGCAGGACTGATGATTTTGTTTTGTCACAGTTCTCATTCACTGTCTGACAGTTGACGGAAAGGTGACGAATTTAAGAGAATTATTTTGAAGTTATTATTCTGCTACAATGTGTAGTAGCTGTAGGATGTAGCGATCGAATAAAGTTTTATGATCAGTTTTATGACAGCCAAAATGCTTTAAATGAGTGAAAGAATTCCCTCTAGAGATTCTTTCTACACTGCTACAATAAGTTCTAGCTCTGGAATCTGAAAAGGATCCAGCCTACCTATCAATCTCCATGAATTTTTAAAAGAGATCAATTGAATGAGACAATTAAAGATCATTTAAATGGAGAAAAAATTTTTTTTTTAAACCACAAGTTTGTATACTAAAAGTCTTATTTTTAATTCAAAAATATTAGTGTAGATAGAGAATAACTTCTGAGAACATTGAAAATTTCTGATATAAAGTTTTTAGTTTTTACCAAGATATCTAATATTTTTGTACCTAGTTTTATGTAAGATTTCTTAGATTTTAGATCATTTTTATAGAATTTTCTTGGACAATCAAAAAAATTTTCTTGGGCTTTTAAAAATAAGATTCTAATAGAGAATTTCTCAAAAAAAATGTTTTTTTTTGGTATCCTCAATCAAAAATAAATAGTTTATTTTTCCAGCCCTAATTCTTTTCAATTTCCAATCACTTTGAGCACCACTTTAGAGACTACAGCATGCATCGAGCTCCAGCATAGCTCCCACATTGCCAGCATTAGCGATATGCAAATGCATATATCTACACAGTTATATGGAGTATATACATATATACTATGTATATATATATGTAGATATTTCATCGATATAGAGACCAAAATGGTGCGGTCTAACGCCTGAAAGTGGCTGCCTGGCTGTCGGCTGGCACATTAATTTCAGGGCAGAATTATTGAACTGAATATAATTATATTCAGCTGATGAAATATTAATGGACAGACAACAAGTGTGTAGTGATTGTGTGTGTGTGTGTGTGTACTATGTATGTGTTGTTTTTGCCCATCCATTGTTGAGATATTCTATAGCTATAGACATGTTTGTCTGGGTGGGTTGAGGTAGGTTTTGTTTGTGCCTCTGTGCCATTGCCGGTTTCAATTGATTGACCAAATCAAATGTGTCTTGTCTGGTATCTCATATCTTGTCAACTAGCGTGGTTAATTGTCGCCGTACTTGAATTATCTCTGGCCCACAAAGATTTCTTTTGCCCTGGCCATGAGTGGTAGAATCGGGTTTGGGGTTTTTGTGTGTTTGCCCCCCCGAGTTTCCGCATTTACTGGAGCAAAGTGATAGCGAGCACCGAGAACTGCCACTGACACTGACACTGACCATATATGCTAAATGGCTTCATTATGAATAGCTCGGAATAGCCAATGGAACTTGCTGGATCTTTGCGGTGTCTGTGGTGCTATAAAAACAGTCTGTACCCAGAGAGATGTCAGTTAGTAACGTTTCAATCGTCGCTTAGCAATCACAGAAGTTAACATGAAGGTAAAAGGATATATACCCTTCAGATATATACCGATATTAATACCCCACTTCCCCTTTACAGTTCGCCATTGTCGTAGTCTTGTTTGCTTTGGCCTATGGTGCCAACAGTTCGGTGGTGCCGCTGCTGACCACCATCCATGGTGGCCAAGTGTTGCTGGGTGCCAGTTCGGTTGCCGTTCATGCCTCCGCGGTGCCCGTTGGCGGTACGATCGCCCAAGCAGCCGGTGGACCACTGCTCATTCAGTCTGCACCCATCCAGACCCTTGTGGCTCATCCTCATGTTGTGGCAGTGGCTGCCCCGGAGGGCACCTATGTGGCCAAGAACCGCGGCGCTGTGCATGTGGCACCACTGCCCGGACACTCACAGTCGACTTCCTCTGTGAATCTGGAGCCTGCACCAGGCACCTGGTAATCAGGAGCAACAGTCCCTGGATAAATGACAACCTTTTGACCAGCCATATCCCCTTCTGCCACTTTAAGTCCATGTTTGATTTCGGTTTTTGGGGGTTCCTCTTTTTCTTCAGCAATTCTAAGTCAGTTCAATCTGTGAGTCCTTTCCTATCGTTTTTTTCGCTCCTTTCGCTTTATTTTTTCATCTCGAAAATTGTTTCTTTTAAATAAAAAATGTGTTATTAAAACAAAATGAAAGGGAAAAGCTGGGGGGTACTTTTGGAATGGGTTTATCTAGGGGTTGCCTGAGGGTAGTTCAGAGCCAGCTCAAACCCCTTCAAAGCCTTTTGTCTTCTCTTTTGCAAACATTAGACAGCTAAATAGCTGGCAGCTCAAAAACATCAAGAAAAAACCCGATCGATTAACGATTAACCGATGCCAGCAATTAATCAATTCCGGGCTGGGGCTGGGGCTGCAGCGATCAGCAAGATACTTTGAACCAGACCCAAAGCAGGGGCGTTGACGCAAAAAAAAAGCCGCTCTGGAAAAGCGAACCCAAAGACAGCAAAGCAAACAGGCTAGCCAGCTGGACCACTTTTGTTGTTGCCAACTGGTTGTTTGCCACTAACTGAAATCGAGAGTACTGAGAGCCAGCCAATAAACTGGAGCAGGGGGCGGTTTGCCTTGATCGCCCGCCGCACACTCGCACTTGCAATTATTAATAGAAAATGTGGCATGGCGTGGCGTGGCATGGCATGGCGCGTAATACAATATAACAAAAGCAAAAAAACTGGGGATATATGGCCAAAGACAGAGAGTGAGAGAGAACTAGAGGTAGAGGTTGAGGTAGGATAGAGGTAGAGCTAGAGATAGAGGGAGAGCTAGAGTTAGAGGGAGAGCTAGAGGAAGAGGTAGAGCTGGAGGTAGATCTGGAGGTAGAGCTAGAGGGAGAGCTAGAAGGAGACGTAGAGGGCGAGCTAGAGGGAGAGCCAGAGGTAGAGAGAGAGAGAGAGGTAGAGCTGGAGGTAGAGATAGAGAGAGAGCTAGAGGGAGATGTAGAGGGAGACCTAGAGGTAGAGCTGGAGCTGGAGGTAGAGGGAGAGCTAGAGGGTGAGCTAGAGGTGGAGCTGGAGCTAGCTAGGTAGAGGCAGAGGGAGACCCCCGCACTTAAGTAATGTGTCTATGCAAATTCATTTTGCTGCAATTCAGATCCGCCTTAACGCCCACTTTGGGGACAACTTCCCAAGAGACTTTTGCTCCCAAGTGACTGTTTTGTTACCCGTTTCCGTAGACCCCCGATTCGACATGGAATTGACCAAAAAAATAATGATAAGCCAAAAAGTGCTTTTGAGCTTTTCCCATAAAAGTGTCAATTGTTAGGGGAGTTATTTTTGCTTTCAAGTAGCGAAGTTTTGGATACCCTTGGCAGCAACATTTATAGACCATTTGGCATTCGATTTCATGGGTCTAAACAAACTTCTAGTGTCAGCTTCTCTGTCTCCCTCGTAGTGTACCGCCAATACCCCAGAATGTGGTCAACGGGGAGACAGACAGCTAAACGTAAACAGCAGCAAATTTTGCCGCCGCTGTACGCTGTCATGTCGCCCCAGCCAAGCCCCATAGCAATTGCCCATAAATCTGGCCATTCACTTTTTTTTTATTCACTATTTTGTTAACCGTGCCCCACCCTGCTGCACCACACACTGCGACACGCTGCGTGCGTGTAAATGCAAGACGCATGACGCAGCCACTGTGTGTGCCTCCTCTGGGTGGCAAGTTCAAGTTTACGCACTGCTGCGGCTGTCTGTGGTTGAGTGTGCTTCCTGCTCGACAGGTTCAACGCACTTGAGGCAATCAAAAAAACGCACTGGCATTTCGCATTTTTCTGCCGGTTTCTGGCTCTGGCACACGCACACGAAACGAGTTCAAGTTTGGAGCACCACTAAATGTGGTGCTGCCACCGATTATTACCGCATGCCACAGACCAAAGATTGACTGCTGCATGCTGCATGCGTGTGTGGGCTTATGAGTCACTGAATTAAGGTCAGTAGACCAATAAAGGAGTGAAAAATGTAGCTCTAGGCGGGTGTTGAATCATTCAGGCGAGAAGAGAACATTCAGAGATCATTCAGAGCAGGAGAGAACAGAGCAGGAGGGATCAGAACAGAACAGATCAGACCAGAACAGAACCAGAACTTAAACCTTCAGAGAACATATGGCTGTCAGTCCCGCTGCTGCTACAAGTGGGTGGCAAGTTATTGTACCATTTAAACTGGACTCTACACAAACACACACTGCAAAAACATGACTAAATTATTTCGTAATAGACCAGACTGTGGTCTATGGTGCAGCTTTCTTATCCGCACCCACAACTGGTTGGTTGGTTGGTGTTTTGGTTGCTGTTTGGTGGCCTAAATATAGTAACAACCTGTAACCAAATATACGCCATAGAGTAACAGTCAGACTGGGACAGAGACTCAGACAGAGACTCGGACTGAGACAAGTACTCGACTCGTACGTATCTTTTTGTGTTGCATGAACTGTCTTGTTTTGCCTGTGAGACAGACAAACTTGTTGCACTTAGCTGGGGCAAACTAACTACAGCCACTTGCTAACGTCATAAACACACTACAAACGGTTGTAGCAGCCCATAGAATTAGTTCAGTTTGTTAGTTCTAGTACGAGTACTACTACTACTACTACTACTTCTACTACTACTACTACTACTACTACTGCTTCTACTACTACTAGTACTCTATTATACTAAAACTACTACTAGTGCTACGACTAGAAGTACTTCTACTCTACTACTACTACTACTTCTTACTCCTACCGACTAGAAGTACTTCTACTCCTACTATTACTATTACGAGCATAGACTTCTTTCCTACTAATACTACTACTATTACGACTACTACGACTACTACTACTACTAAAACTACTACTACTACTACTACTACTACTACTATTACGACTTCGAATAGACGTACTACGACTCTACTACTACTACGACTACGACTAGAAGTACTACTACTACGACTAAAACTACAACTAGAAGTGCTCCGACTACTACTACGATTAGAAGTACTCCTACTACTACCCCGACTAGAACTACTCCTCCTCCTCCTACAACTTTTACTAATACGTCTATGACTAGTGACTCTCTAGTTAGTTGTGACAGTTGTGACTACGATTTAGTGACAGTTGCGAGCGTACTTAAGTGGTTAATTATTGACTGACTTGGCTTAATGACCATTAGCCGGTATGGCTTTGCATGCTAATTGCAACTGGATTAATTGCCCATAGATCTGTGATCGTAAACTAACGGTTTCAATCGATTACGCTAGCGATTGGCCATTGCATCATCAATGGCTTAAAGCACAGTCCCAAAAAACAAAAATAATAGCAACAACAATTGCATTTCGGAGGCCACTTCCACACTTCGACCACATCGACCACTCGAAAATTCTAAACAGAGTTCGAGTGTGATTGCCTCGGATTGTACGTTAATTAAATTAACTTAATACGTCTCTAACAATTAAAACTAATGCAAAATGGTTAAGCTGCAAGAGTCGACGGGGAATTGCTCTTAGCTGTGGGCTAATAAGACTTACCAACACTTTAAGTGTTGAGCAGTACTTGCGATAGTAGCTTGCAGTGTTGTAAAAGTGTCAAACATAATGGCGAATGGGTGTTTGAAGTTCATATTTAATAGTGAAAATTAAAGTATCTGCAACTCTTCAACACTTATAAAGCATATTTTTTGCATATTTTGCAAAACCAGTATTGCAAAGCGTACTTTTGCTTGGGTTTAAAGAAGTTCCTTTTCATTTCCACTCCACAACTCAGTGCTATAAAGCGCAACTTCAACCTTAGTTCTAAGACTACTTTTACTCACTTGTCCCGCTCTCAAATCCAGTGTTGCTTAGCATCTTCTCTTGATCGCCTGCACCTGCCAGTGCTGCACAACGAAAGGGCTACCCAGCTGCACCGCTGTACCCTTTTAGTCTGCACTCTCGTGTAGAGTATGAAAACCAAATTAAATAATGGGTAACACGCCAATGGTGTTGGCGGAGTGGGTGGAAATGCCTGCCTGCTGCTGGGTTGCTGCAACCAAATTCGACTGCCACCGTGTGGCACAGCGCCCCACTGTTAGTGGGTCTCCCGGTCAGCTTTCGAGCACTCGTTTGCAGTTGCAGTTGTGGCAACAATTGGCAGGCAGCAGGCAGCAACCAAAGGCCTGCGGCCAAATTGAATTCAAGCGTGGCTAACATTGATTTCCCAGCCCCACCATCAGTCCCCTTACCAACACTGCCATTACCAATTCCTTTACCATTCACCCATAATTAGTTTTATTCTGTTTATGCGATTTTAATACGGAATTCGCATTAATCTAGCCCGGAAAAGTGGGCGGCAACCATCGCGCTGGAGTCTGGTGCTGTATGGGGCTGTGTGTGATAAGGACCTGGGCTGTGGCTGGTTGCATGATGCAATCGTACAGTGAGATTGCAACAAAAGGCTGGAGAACGAATGCCGGCACTTTATTTTTTCGTTATTAAAATGCCATTAAAATTGGGCCAACAAATATGCTATGGGTTTTCGTTGGGGGGGCAACCAAACGTGTTGGCGGTGCGACATGTGCCTGGGTGCCTGTCTGCCCGCTGCCTGTTGCCTGTCTGCCCCCTGCCTGTGGCCTGTTCCATTGTTTTGGGGGGGTTGTGCAACTGCAACAGCAATCTGTGTCAATCTGATTTATGCCACTTGACCGTACGAGTGTGCATGTCGCTCTGGTTAACGCTTTGCCGCTTGAACGCCTGCGCACGGGGCAAGATCAATGCCAGGCGCAGGTCGCAGGCCGCAGCGGCATAGCCAATGGTTCTATGGAATTTCGGGGAGGGGCACCCAACAGTTTTTATTTAATGCAGCTGGATGTAAAATATACTCGTGTATGTGTGGGTGTACTGTGTATTATATCTGTGTAAATGTAGCAACCAACAAAATTGAGGAAACATTTTTTTGCGCGTTCTAGACCTTGTAGCCCACAAAGTGGCGACGTCCAATCACCTCGCCCATGTAGAACCAGGTGATTACCTCAACGGTAACCAGCACATTCAGCCAGGCCTCACGCACTGTGATCTGGCCCAAACGACCGCCAAAGCCCTTGACATCGGTCTTCAGATTCTTGGTGCATTTTTGCACCTTTTGAAAGTCAGCAGGGAGCGGTGGGGATAGCTCCACTTTGGCATATTTCCAGAATTCCTTCAGTTGGGGACGTGCCAAGGCAGCCACAGCTGGGTATATATATTATTATGCTATAGGGTATACTATATATAAGTATGATGAATGGGAAAACTTACTATATTGGCCGAATCAGGGCAGTGGCTTTGGCTATGTATTGACTCATCTTGGAATCAGGAAATGTATCAGGAAATAGCAAAATCGATTGAAATTTTGATAGTTTTAGGGCAGATAGCTGAAATGATTTGACAAAATCACTTTGGTTTTTCCAGATTTTAACACAATGCCGCTGCCAGTGAGTTGTTAGCTAAATGAAGGGTTGCTTTGATGTGCCAGTGTTGCCAGATGCTAACTGAAGGGTTGCTTTGATGAGTAAGTGCTGCCAGATAGTAGATATCGAAGTGATAGACTGAAAAATCAATTTGGTTTGGTGTTTGATTTGTTAAACAGGGTTAATTTGACGTTGACGGAGAGTTGTTAGCTAAATGAAGGGTTACTTTGATGCTTGCCAGTGTTGCCAGATATCAGATATCGAAGTGATAGACTGCCCATACAGCTGCCATACATTGTTGCTAAACGATTAGTTTGATTGCGATTGCTGCTACACGAATCTCCATCATTCCCTCCCCCCTCCCCCCACGACATGCAAATGTGTTTGTTGCTAAAAAATTTGCATAATTGCTAACTTGTCGAATACAATCTGCGGGCCAATTATGCGATTTTGGGGCGATAAACTGACCGATCATTACAGCGCCGAACAAGTTAGTTATTAGTAGTAGCAGAGCGAGCCCGAGTCCACTACGCCCACTTTGGGCAGTGCAAAAACAATGGACAAAAAGTAATAATACAAAAAGAAGGCTTCAAGCACGCAGTAACAAATTGGCTCAAAACCCATCGATGCAGCCAGACCTACAGCATTGTCTTCACAGCAAATGTAGAGCCCCAGAGTGGGGGCATTTATTTCATCATCAACAGTCTTGGATTGTGGGTTGAATTGTAGTTCTCATAATGGATCACAAATGGCTAAAACTAAAGGCAGTGAAGGGCTCCACCACTCTGCACAAATTGCTCTAGTGTATAGTGTTGTATATCGCATTACTAATTGAGAATGACATTCCGCACAGAGCAGACCCAGACCCAGACCCATTGCCATTGCTGTGTGTGCCATAATCATTAATATGATGTGATTAATGCTTCATAAATTTTGTTATGTGCTGTCTTTAAATGGTTTCTTCTAAATGGTTTCACATTCGTTTTGGCACTTTGACCCTCGGTTCAGAATAAGCCTGGGCCCAAAAGTTGATTTTGCATTCCCCTATGACAATTTCAAGTTGAGGCGAATTGCTGGGCGGAATTGGATTGGTTTGAATTGGGCTAAGAGCTGAGAGCTAAAAGCTAAGAGTTCTGCCCTCCTCCGTCCAAACATGGCAATGTAGTCCATAACAATTCGTTTTACTATTTTTTTTTTGCATTTTTATTATTGTTTGCCAATGCGCTGACAGACAGACAGCCTTTGATTATATTTATTCTTGGGCGTTGGCCCCCGCCACAGACACAGCCCCACCACAGTAATTTCAATAGTAAATGCCTTCCTATATGTATTTCTTAGGGGTTTGAGGGGCGGGGTTGGGCATCACCAAAAAGCGCAAAAACTGGGCATGAACTGAGCAAAAGCAAAAGCAAAAAGCAAAAGCTAATTGTTTATTTAGAACACTGAGCAAAAATGCAATGGAATGTTTGGATGTATTGGGTTGGAGATGGAGATTATGAGATTTGGGATGCTGGCATTTTGAGGTATTTCGAGGCATTGGAATTGCTTTTGGGTTTGTTTTCCAGAAGGCTCTTTATGTGCATAAATATTGATAGTTGAAGGGGTTTATATCTCTAAGTAAATCTTACATTTTTGCATTTTAATTAAGTCTTTGCTAAAGGTTTTCATTTTTATTGAATTTTGCTAAATCCATTCATTGGTTATTGGTTATTAATCCATATTTTTATTGGTTTTACTCATTAAATAGCTTCATAAGTTAAGAACTTTTGAATTTCAATGATGAATAGATAAATCAAGAATTTCATTAATGAATTTTTCACTATCTTTCACTTCGAATCGAAAGACCTGATTTATCGCTATGCTGCCAACGATCGATTGTAGCAGTCATTTCCTCAGTCATTGCTGAAGATCTTTTTTACAGCTGACTAATTTGTACGATTATGTTGTGTCTTTTTGGTGTTTCCTTCGTTGTTTCATAGTCCTTACAAAGGTTTTTCAAATGACAAAACCTTACGGAACTACCAGAATGAAGGAGGGTGGATGATCGCCCGTGTTAATTGGCTATAGATGACTTTTAGTCCATCGTGTGCTGCGATGATTTTATCGCTATGCAAAACTTTTCGTGCATCTATTATTCGTAGTTTTTGACACTGAAAAATTAGACAAATTTATGTGTAATTTGTCAAAATATTTAAATATGTTCTTAAATAGTTTTTGTTTAAAAGACTAATTTTAAATACATTTAGCTATTTGATATAAAGATCGAAAAAGCAGCATATTGGGCTGCATATTTATCGAGGGCCTGTTTTGAAGATGGCAGAAGGTTTTGTTGTCATTAATTACTTTCTCAACTAATTTAGAATCAATGTAGATTTATATATTTCTATAAATTGTGGCCTGCTTAAATTTATTGTTTCTTAATCAATCTGTGAGGAAAAGGCCTACTACCATCGTCAGTACTGGTCGCCCTGCGCAATAAAAACGATAGCCCCTCACTAAAGATATTTCACAGTTGACTGCTCCTTGTTTAACCATCCAATTGTTATACTCCACATTTAATTTTAAACGTTAATTAAGTCATTGTAAAAGGCAAAGGCAAAGGCAAAGTTCTTAGCCCCGCCTTGGGCAATAGCAACAAAACAAAACTAATAGCCAATATTCAATTGTTTTTACAGTGTAGGCACGCGACTTGGACTGCGAAAAATTCCATGCCACCAAAAGTTACGGCAGCACTCAAGAGTGGAGTTGCAACAAACGGAAAAGACAGACATATATATACATATATATATACATATATATATATAATTGCAACAAAGAATTCTGATCGGGGAGCTGACTGCCATAGCTTTGGGGCCCCCGTACTTATGACTTTTTAAATGTGTTTGTTGTGGGGAGGGTGGTGTGGGGGGGGTGGGGCGACTTTATCAATATAATTTTTTGGTGTTTGTGGCAATTTTCCATGTTGCTTGTTGCTGATTGGCGCTGCCCGATTGGCCATACCACAATCTATGCTGTGTTTGTGTGTGTGCTCGTATTACCCTCGGCTCTAAATTCTTGTTTATAGTAATTTGCGCAACCATTGACAGGCAGCCGGACCCCCCTCCGCACTGGAGAGAGGAGGTTTTGGGGTGGGTTATCAGCGTAGCTGCTGCCACGCCACGCCAACCCAAAGGCAGATCTGCCAGACGGACAATTGACGCAGCTGGGCAGTGAAAGGTAGCCGGCATCAGCACCACCACAGAGTAATCAGAGGCACCCGGTGCAGCCAGAGTAACCAGAGCACACAGAGACACCCGATGTACCCAGAGCACATAGAGTAACCAGAGACACCCCGGTGCACCCGGAGCATCCAGAGCACACAGAGTAACCAGAGCATAGCGGAACACCCGTTGCACCCACAGCATACCGGAACACCCGATGCACCCAGAACACCTGGTGTACTCAGAGCATACGGGACTACCCGGAACACCCGGTGAACACAGAGAACCCAGAGAACACAGAGCAACTGGAGCACCCGATGCACCCTGAGCGCCTGGAGCACCCGATACACCGCAACATTCAAACTTTACTCCAATTCTCCTCCTCGTCGTCGGCGTCGTCGTCGTCAGCGTCGTCGTCGTCAGCGTCGTCGTCGAGCCCGTCGTCGTCAGCCCTTGGGCGTCGGCGTCGTCGTTTTCTTGCTGTTTTTTTTTTTTTTTTTGTGTATATGTGAGCTTTAGTTTTTTTGATATACATTTTCATGACTGTGACTGTGACTGTGACTGAGACTGTGAGTGCGCAGCGGCAGCGGCTGCAGCAGCGACTGCGACTATGCCAGCCACAGGTTTTTCATTTGGAAAAGCTGGGCAGGTCTTTTGGGTATATAAGTTGCCACAATTTGGTAGTCGAAATCAGAATCAACTCGTTCGCTGAGTATTCAACACAAAGTTTACCTTCTCTATCTCCTCCAACAACCAACCAACACCCACCCCCCCAATAAGCAACATGAAGGTAAGAGACACCACAAGAACAACAACATACAGCTGGAGCACCACCCAAAAGAAGGATTCTTATACCATACACACCTTCCTACCCCCTTACAGTTCGCCGCCGCCGTAGTCATGCTTGTGTGTGCCCTGATCGGAGCTGAGGCCTCGTGGAATGCACTCCAGATCGCACCAGGTGTCTCCTATGTCAACTCTGTGGCCCATGGTGCTGGCGCCTGGGGTGGTCCCTGGAACGGTGCCTGGAACGGTGGCTGGAACGGCGCCTGGAACGGTGGCTGGAACGGTGCCTGGGGTGCACCCGCTGCCGTGGCTGTGCATGCTGGCGCTGGTGGTCCCTGGGGCCTGACCGCACCCGGCTGGGCTGGCGCCTCGGTGCCCGGCATTGCCCTGGCCCAGGGACCCGGCCTCGGTGCCGGCCATGGTGAGGGTGTGTATGTGGCCAAGACCCGCGGTGCCATCCACACCGCTCCCCTGGCCGGACACATCAACTCGGCCACCTCTGTGAATGTGGCCGCCGCTCCGGGCACACTGTAAGTCAATCCGTCAGCCAGCCCAGCCCAGCCCATCCACCGACCGACCGATCGATGATGCCAAACGGATGTGGCAGTTGAAGCGGATGCCACACCAAAAAGGAGCTCAGGAGTGCCACTTGCCACTTCGATCTTCCTAACATCTGCTTCAGCGACCGACCTTCCACGACTCTTACCCGGATACTATCCCCCGACCCCCTGTCTCTCTACACACACACAACTAAATGTTAAGCACACCGCCCGACCCCACGACCCCCTGATATACGAACACGATCCTGATCTTGAGGCGATCGAGATGATCCAGCAATCCCCATGATCCACTGATCGATCCCTCAGCAATTTTATTAAGTCCAACAACAATTACAACAACTACAAAGAAACCAACAAACTGACAGCATGTTAATTTTATTATTTGAGAACTTTTTTCACTACCTACCTATATATATTTTTCCCCAACTCTATTGCTATTCTACTTTAGCTACTGTCCTTTAGCTACCCTTCTTTAGCTACTTTTCCTCCTTTTGTATCTATATCTTCTCCTCTTCTAGCTATATCTATCTCTGTCTTTTCTCTCTATGCATATCTGGCATTTCTTTAGTGTAGAAATGCTTTGACTTGACATACTGTAAATATACATTACATACTACATCCCCCCTGTAATTTAGTAATTTGCAACAATGTAAAAGATTGACGAAAGCGTTATAAATAAACTCGAATCAGCGTTTTTTATATACGAAAAATTGGAAGGTTTTACTTGAATATTAAATGGGGAATTTTAAGGGTAAAACTTGTATTTTTTTTTATTTTTTTTTTTAAATTAAAAAAGAAAAATTATTTAAAATTTTTAAAATTTTATTTTTTACTATATTTTTTTTTTTTTTTTAAATTTTTTTGGATCTAAATTTTTAAAATTAAAAAATTTTTTTTATTTTTAATAATTTTTTTTAAATTTTTTTTATTTTTTTTTTTACTAAATTGTGGCCTCCGGATTTTAATTAATTTTTATAGGCAGTGCAACATGGCCGTGTTGCTGGGGAACTTCAATTTTTTGCATGATTTTTAGAGCTTTTTTTTAAAGAATTTCTTTTACTAAAGCTAAAACCTTTAGAATTTTCAACTTGTAAAAAGTTTTAAGCAACTCAAATGAAATTAAAGGTCCTATAGTACCACTCCCTCTTTCTGCACTGCCCTTCCCTTATGCATTCTTACCTTTCAGTGCCTACCCCCACGACCTTGACATAGCTCCATAGCACCTGTACCAGTACCAATCATAAACCCACTGTTTAATTCGATTTGTGTTATCTAGGCACTAATATGATTTAATTGTTGCCCTGCCCTCGGGGGTGTGGCACTGGTTCCTTTTTTTGTTTTTTTTTTGCACCTGCTAAACCTTGAATTGATTTTAGCTGATAACTGCCACCCCAAGAATGTCTAGATCAAATGTGTCTTTGTCTGTTTAAGTGGCTTAACTAAGGAATTAACTTGGGGGGCTACTATACGTGTGTATTATTATTATGGCAATCCCAATTTGTTGTAGATATGCCAGCCAGACAGCAGCTAGTCTGAACGGTAGTCAAGTTGGAGGCCAATGGATCATTAGATTGAGATTTAATTGTCGCCCATACTATATGTACATAGCTACTGTGTGTGTTGTGTATTGGGAGCACAGGGCGTATGCTTAATTATGCAAACGCTTAACACTAATTACACATCCAAAGACTTAGTAACAGTCAGCAGCAGCTGGTCATCGAGTGCCGCTCAAAATAATTAGTGCCTTATGTAGTAGCAAATTATAGCGATGGCTAATTACAGATTATCATCGCAAAAAGATTTCAAACTTGAACTCTTTTTTTGCCCACAACCACCATGTGATTGTGGGGGCTAAACCAGTTCTAATGCTTTCCAAAAACACCTCCACTTTGTGTTTTTTTTTTGGCCATTATTGAACTGTCTTTGATTGTGCAGCGTGATTTAATTGCCTTCGCCTAATGGGGCCTGGGGACTATGGTTGGCTATGTGGGAAGTCTGGAACTGCAACTGCGGGACACCCACACTGTGCCTGCGATGCCATTAAAACCAAGTGATTGTTGTGCAATGTTTGGCCTAATGCTCTGTATCCATTAGCTAATCGAAGGGACATTCCCATGCCGCTTTTCCATGAATTTTCCCACAATTTTAGTTGGCTATTATTCCACCCCAACAATCAACAGATCTTCAGTGGTATAGAATTACCCTCTAAGATCTTGACTGGTATAGCATTAACCCTTGTGATAACATAACTCACTTATTAGTTGGTCATATTCAGGATATAGATCAGACCATAATTGAATTTGCATTTGCACTCATAAATCAAATGCTGAAACATGCTAATCCATACACAAACAACAATTAAGTAATTAAACCGAACGGCTAACGGTGTGATGGAGTGAAAATCAACTTACCGGAACTGCAGCTTAAAAGTGGGTTGGGCAGTCACTCTGACAGAGAGAGAGACAGAGGGAGAGAGAGATCGAGAAACACTCACTGGGGAATGCATTTCTGGGGCGTTGCAAGTTGTCAGTGTTGTGCAGATTCTGTAGGGTTCCAATGGCAGCTGGTTCCAGTTAAGGGAACTTGTAATGCAGAGAAGAGAACTTTTGGGTTGCTTAAAGGAAGATCTTTTGTTTAGGAAATTAAGGTGAAGATGAGGTTTGACATGTGCTTTTTACTTTAAAAGGTATCGAAAAGTTATGATATTTTTGCCTTGGAAAACTAGGAATTAACTATATATTTTTTAAAGATTTATTTAAATATTTAATCCATTTTAGGAAAGATAATTTCTTTGTGGCAAAAAAACTTGATATATTCAAAGTTCTTACAGAAATTTTCTTAGAGAAAGTGGGACTGTTTTCTATAGAGAAAAAGGGTCCTCCGAATCAGTATAAATTTCCGTAACTCAGACCTTAATCCAAGATGTAATATCTGGAAGGGCATGGCTGTATTTCGGAGCCCTCTGACAGTAAAGAGAGCAGCAAAAGTAAGATTTTCAGAACCTTATCTCATTGCATGCCAAACAGGAATGAAACTACTTCTGGCTCTAGTTTAGCATAAAAACTATAACTATTACTAGAACTAGTTCTCCCAAGCCCGATCAGCTCTAACTCAGCATTTCCAGCTAACAGCCGTAGCCACAGCGGGCGGGTGGTTCAGGGCGCGTTAACAATGTCTCGAGAGCAGTCAAGGCGGTGATCTGTGAGATCGCTCAGACGATAGATCGATCGTTCAAATCGGTGTAAGCCATGTCATTAGCACTGGCACCATATGCAAGCGGTGTGCTGTCCCACTGTCTGACACCATGTGTGAACTCTCACTTTCATGAACCTTTGTAGTTGTCGCCGGCTGCACTACTGCTGATGCTGGTCAGTCATGTGGGGGACTGCAGTTGGGTATAAAACTGGCTAGCAGAACAGTCCAGAGATCAGTTCAGAACAAGAGTTCAACAAGAGCACTAACCAAACACCAAAACAGCAAATATGAAAGTGAGTGTGCAGCGGGATTGAGTCCTGGGCACCGTGAATCCTTTGCTAACTTTTGTGTGTGTCCTTTTGTTGTAGTTCGCCATCGCCGTTGTCTTCACTCTGGCCCTTGCCATGGGCGTTCAGTCGTCGGTGATTCCCCTGCTTTCCCAGGTGGCCGGACATGGACTCTCGTACACCGCTGTCTCTGGACCCGCTGTGCTCGCCTCGCCCTGGGGCCATGCCGCCGTTGCGCCCTGGGCTCATCCCGCTGCCGCCTGGCCCGCAGCCGTGAGCGTTGGCTCCTGGCCCCCGGCAGCTATCCATGCCCCCGCTGTCGTCGCCGCTGCGCATGGCCCAGCCGTTGTCGTTGGCCCCGTGGCCCATGAGGGTGTGTACACTGCCCAGACACGTGGCGCCATTCATACCGCTCCCCTGGCCGGACACATCCAGTCGGTGGCCTCCATCAATGCTGCCCCCGCACCCGGAACCCTGTAAGTGACACAGGAACCATTCCACTTGATAGATTCCAAGTCTATCAAACTACGATCGGACCGCCCCGCCATGCCATGGAACTGCCATTGATGGGTTTTCCCCAACAGGATCCCCCCTCAACTGAACCACAATACAATGTTGTACATAAATGTATATAGACCTAGCACCTAGCACTTGAACTTCCAACCCCAAACCATAACTAGCCATCAAAATTCCCTTTCGACCCCCCCAGCACTCCGGCCAAAAACCATTTGGCTGGTGGTGTCTCTCACTTACTCTCTCTAGCGCTCTTTATTTATTTCGAATACATTTTCCAAGCATTCCTTGTGAAAACTAAGCAGAAGGACTTTCCATTGAAGGAATGCTACGATCATTCCATGGGGAAATGTTTGAAATAATGCAAAAATAAAGAAAATGTAACTAAACTCATAAATTGGATTTATTTGGAAAGAGTTTAAGGATTACTGAGAGATATCTTAGAGATTGAATAATATTGTGATTAAGGATTTATCAAAGTAAACTAAGGAACATATTTTGGGGATAATCATTCTCCCCGATATTGTGGGATTCAAATATCCCAACAAATAGCTTAAAATCTTTAAAGTTTTATAACTAAACTAGTTAATTCTTTTGAAAAGTTCGCAAATAATTCACAATCCAATTCAAAAGTCATAAATCTCCGTTTCGAACATGGATTTTGTCACGTAACAAACCATAAAAAGCGACAAATATTGGACTTTAGATTTGTCTGAGTCACTCGTAATAGCTCAATTAACTACATAATGGATGCCACTTAAACGGGTTTCAATTATTGCAACTAAACCAATGATCGACTGGTAAATACCTAGCAATTTGTAAATTCCACAAATAGAGTCACAGCTGGAGTCAATTAGTATACAGAGTCCGTATACAATGATATGGTATAGAGTGACGCCTTCGAATGCATTTGATTGATTCATTGACTCAAATGGAACATGAGACTCACACCGATGCGCTGCTCTGAGTAACCATGTGCCCCTTGAATATCCATGTACCCCCTTGTTACCACCCATGTTCTCAATCCCCTTCCATTCCACCGTTCCCATTCCGCTCCTCCATTCCACCGTTCCCATTCCGCTCCTTCCTATGTTTCATTTGCTCTAAACAGAGCAACGCAATTGAATGGAAAAGGCTGAAATGTCAAGTTCATGCGCATGCGCAACGCTCAACGCTCAAAGTTATAGCGCGTTCAATGGCAAAATGCATAAACAAATCAAATCAGAGCATTTGTACCCCCTGCTCCGTGCCACGCCTCGTAACAGAATCCAACTGTTGCTTTGGGAAACTCAATGCGTGATTGCCTGACCCCTCCTCTACATCTACCTCATGTCGTTTTCTATTGCCAGTCTGCGTTTCACGCGCTTGTTTTGTTCGTACTTGTACCCTTTAAAGAGGGTATTTTGATTATCAACAGAGGTTTGTACCGCAGAGGAAAAGCATTTGAAAACTATTCTGTTTCAAAATAATACATCGTAGTTGATAACTGGATTTGAACCAGACTGTATTTCTTTATAGTTTACTAGAAAGAGCATCACAAAATTCGGCTACCGATGTTCTGTTTTCTTTCTTGTTTTTCATGTTTTTGCTTTTGATGCCGCATTTGGCTCTTGAATGAAATGCGTCAGTGTATCAATAGCGAACACCCTCTCCCCACCCCACTGTCCGACAACCACACCCCCTTTTGGGGTGCACAGCATTTGGACGGCGATTGAACGGACTTACTTGACTGCAGTGATTTATTGCACGCCCGCGGCCAAGAGTCAATCGTCGTCGTCGTCAGTCGTGTCGACAGTCTCCCCTTACTGGGAGCACGGCATGAACTCGTAAATGGTAAGAAATTTCCTACTGGGCTTCCTTTTGGCCAGACCCGGTAATTGTTACGGCAAAGAGAAAAGCACACACACAAATGTGTGGTGTGGGGGGGTCACAGCGAATTGGCGGTGCTCTTACTATCCAACACGTGACACTCTTTGCCTGAGCCTTTGCTTACTTGCCCTTTTAGAGACTTTGGGTGTGCTCATAAGCGAATATTGTATGCCCTTGCCAGACTGCTCATCTGCATTACACACGGGCATGGCCTTCAGACCGTTTAAACGTCATGAGGATTCGTCTCTCCTCTTTGACACTCTTTGCTACCTTGGTTGCTTACACTTCCACCCTAGAGAATCTGCTTTGCCTTTCCACATGTACTCCTCGCCTATTTTCATTGTAGAGCATTCGTTGGTTCTCCATACTCTAACCCATTTACTTCACACTCACATTTGTAGAGCATCAAAACCATGCAAAAACGCGCTCTCTCTCTCTGTCACACTCTCTTTTGCATTTCTCCCAACAACAAACGAATTGGCAAAAGAGTAAAAATAGCAAAAACAGCAGAGGAGGACAGCAGCGATAAGAGACAACAGCAGCAGCAGTAGCAGCATTCGGCGACTATCTGGCTGCGTCCGAGGCAGAGCTGCCTCAGTCGTTCGGTTGGAAGTGCGGCGTCAACGTGCTTTCGCATTGGGATTCGGACTCGGAGAACGAACATCGCGCAGAACGAACACAAAAACTGAAAACAAAGTGCATGGAAGATTCGTGCGTGATTGCGAAAACTGTCGCCGGCTGCAACTGTGAAATGCATTGAGAGCGGGGTGTGAAGAGTAAAGAGTGTATGCAAATGTGAGTGCCAGGTGCGTGATTCGATTGAAGGCGGATGATAAGACCGTTAAGGCGGCGCCTATACCGCTATCTTTGTTTAAATTGTCTTGTGCGATGAAGCAGGAGCAGGGTGCCAGAGAAGGAAGGAGGAGCAGCAGACTTGGCTGCCACTTGAGACGCCAACTTTTTGCGTCTTTCGCTTGGCTATATGTATCGTATATACATATAGTATGTACACATCTAACGATGTGCGATTTTGTTCGATTATGGATTCGACTTTCTTGAATTTTTCTTTTTGCAAATTTATTGCGCTATATAAACATTTCGTTTTGGACTAATTGGACACGTTTGCCGCAGTTGGGTATCCAGCACACGCCCAGTGGCAGCCACTGGGCTGCCACCCACCGAAATAAACAAACAAATTTCAAGTCCAATGGGAATTACACAATGCGGGAGAGTCACAAACAAAAAACAGCTGATTTGCGCACCCCCTCCCCTGACCAAGCGTCACACAATGTTTCATTCCCCTTATTCTACACTTGTTGAAGCGTTTGGGCAAAAAGAGAGCGCCAAGGCTGTCTGTTTCTCGTTGAGTGCCGTTCCTCTCTCTCGTGCTTTCGTTTTGGACGAGCAATGTCAAGCAAGGCGTAGTAAATGAGAGGTAAGGCAATTACGCTCTCTGGTGTTTGTTTATCCAAGCTTGAAATGTCTGCATGCAGGTTTGCGAGCGTGATTTTTGGCAAAGCCTTACCCTACCCTACACCTTAGCAAATACTTTGGCAAAGACCACCAACAATGAGAGAGAGTGTAGAAGAGAGAGAGAGAGCAATTGCAGCATCAGCTGGCTGTGTCCGTCCATTGCCCTCGTTTGCCATCCCATTCAGGCATTTATTTAATTCCATTACGTTTCGATTGAGATTCGATTTGATTTGATTTAAATAAAACAACGCGCTCCCTGTCTTTGTTTGCGGATTAATTCCCATTTCGTTTTGTTTTCCCATTTCGATTGGAATCGTTCTTTGTTCTGCTCTTATCGATGCCCACGAGTACGGGGTATTTTTACTGCTTATATGAGCTATTTACGGCAACTGCGCGTCCAACGGCCAACAGCCGAGCAATGTCATTGCACAGTGGAACGTAAGGGGTTTGTGAGTGGAGTGCTTAATTATTTTTAAAACGCTTTATAATGTATTCCAGTTGCCCATATATCAGCTTTAGCTTTTTCATTTTCTACAGACTTTTTCCCACTGTACTCGCACACGCATGCACAAAAAAAAAACAACAGTATTTATTATTTAATTAAATTCGTGATTTGTTGCGCTCTCTTGTTATTGCCATTGCCACTTTTATTATTTTGTTTCATTTAGTGACAGAGAGTGCGTGCGGGGAGTGCCCCCATCATCAAATCGCATCATTTGTCGCTGAGCATCTGATGCGACTGCTTGGTGCTGGAGAACTTACTTGGAGCTTGCAGTTCGTATCTCAGTGCTGGGATCGCTCTCTGGTGTCGGCCTCTGGGGGTGAAGTGTCGCGTCGTGACGAGCCTCGATTTCAATTAAAGACTGCTGCTGGCAGCTATAACATCTTATTAACTCTACACTGCGGTCCTATTAAGAAGATTTTCCATAGACAAGTCAGCAAGAAAAAAGCGGAAAAAAAAACATTACTACGTCGAAGAACTGACCCAGAAACTTCTAGGGCAAACTGGGTCAGAGTGCGAAATTTTCGTGTGTAGTGCGGGTACGAAACGGAATGAACTTGGAACGAGGAGAGAGAGAGAGAGCAAAAAGTGCCAAAAAAACAAAAACAAGCTGCGCCATCATATAGTAAGTGAGATTCTCCGGGGAGTCTCAGGTGTTGTGGAGACACTTCCGTGGCCCGAATACATGACGTTGGTCCGCCGCCCAACATGAAAGGCATCTGCGGGGAGCAGCTCAACAATTGTATGCTGCTGGGCGACTGCGAAAACGGTGCAGATGGCGGCACAACAACAATAGTGGGAGCTGAAGATGGAGTTGGAACTGGAGGAGGCGGAGTATTGGCTGCCTCAGCGCGTCGCATCCGCTTGCGGCAGGTGCAGAGCATGGCTGTGCCAGCGACAAGCGCCTACGATACCCTGGAGCGACCCTATCGCCATGACAAGGCACGCGGACGCTGGGCCAAATCGGTGGATTTCTATTTCGCCAGCTGCACCCATGCCTTCGCCTCGGTGATGTTCTCGGACATCCCCACCTTCGGCCTCATACACGGCGGCTGGGGTAAGTGTTGGCGTTCCCATTCCCATTCTCATTATAATTATTCTTATCAATGGATTTCAATTAACTAAACTAAAGGTTATCGGGGGAATTGCGTTAATTGCTAGGCATTTGCTGTGCGTTCTTTTTTATTATAAACAATATTAAATTTGCAAGCGATAAGCTGGGAAGACTCGAAGACGACAGCAGTCAGGGTTATCAGCTAGGCCACAAAAACCAAAACAATAGAAAAGAAGCTCATCGGGCATCGATTCAGCAGAGACCAACAAAAGATGGAGCGCCTGTTACCACTAACAGATTCATCATAAACGAGGGGGGCTATAATCAGCTGCCAACTGGTTGCGAACAGATATAATCGGTGGGGTCATTAGTTAATGACATAATTACACACGTTTCTATATACGATTCTAGATAAAGAAAATAATGACAGAGTGCTGCGGTAGATAAATCTCTCTCTATAAACTATACTAGCACTTTCAAGTGACCGCAGATTCTAGAGTAAACTATTTGTTTGATAGGAAATTAAATATATTATACATCAAATATAATATACATAATATGAATCAGGGGATCGTATGTCTGGCTAAAAAAAAACAACAATATCGAAATGAATCATCATTACTTTTTAGACTCTAATCTAATTTACAGAACTATTCATATATTCTTTTAGCTCCAAACCCTTTTATTCAATTCCTTTTTTTTTTCATCTCTTTACAGTATTATTTATAATCGCCTATTTTATGGGTATTTTCTTCTACTCCCTGCCCATATTTTTGATCCAAGCATTTCTGGGACAATTTTCCACATCCGGTTCAATTTCAGCATTTCGTGTGGCGCCCATATTTAAAGGTAAGAGAGATATCATCCATCCAACTTGCAACATATACTCATACTTTGGCATACTTTTAGGCATTGGTTATTCCATATTGCTGATAAATCTGGGTACACTCACGTACTACAGCATTGGTGCGGTGGTGCCACTTATCTACGCGGTCAACACGTTGCATGCGGTAATACCATGGACGCACTGCAACAATACGTGGAATAGTGCTGAGTGTTCCACCCATGACAACTACGATCCCGATGTGAGTGGCATAATGGGAAAATACAACTCCATTCTGCTTATATTATTTATGTTTTTTTTTTACAGATTCTCTATGTCGATCCACATTCCACTGTGGAGTTCTTTCGGTGGGTAATATATGCATTTAATGCTGAGCTTTCAATTTTTATATATTTATCTGCTCAGATCGATGATTGCCTCCACGAACGAAGGCTCTACTCCCATGAGCATTTCCTTGTCCATGCTGGTGGGTGTGGTGGCCATTTGGCTGCTGGTTTTGGCCCTTCTGCTCAAGCCCATTGCCTTTGTGAGTATTCTATATCCTGTAAAGCATCTTGAATCCTTTATTGTTATATCCTTTCAGATTGGCAAGACGCTGCGTTGTGCCTGTGTCCTGATGTTTGCCTTCTTTGTGGCCGTTTTCTTCTATTTGGGCATACACGAGAGCGTGGACGTTGCAACCATACACAGTTACCTGCTGCCTCAGTTCTATAACGTCTCGTATCTTTTGGGAGCTGGAAGATCTGCCTTGCTATTGGCCGGCCTGGCCCTTGGCCCCGGCTATGGCAGTGTCATCAATTTGGCCAGCTACAATAGCTTTCGCAGCGACGCGGAGCGAATGAGCATTTGGGTGTGCCTCACCCATGCCACCATTGGTCTCTTGGCCGTGCTCTGTTGCAACGTGGCTCACGATCATTTCGAGGGTGAGTAGCCAATTGAATAATGAAGTTTTGGAGACTATATTTCTACCTTTTGCAGATCATGTGGGCATGCTGCCGTATCATGTGAATGAGAAGCATGATATGCAGTATTTGTATCTCAGTTTCTCGTATCTATTTGGCCGCTTCAGTACTGTGCCCAATCTCTGGGCTTTTCTGTTCTTTGTCATCGTCTTTCTAGCCGAAGTTTCAGCATTGGTGAGGCATTATTTGAACATTCTTAAGGTCTGTGCTTTATGTTTATACTTATATTTTAGTTGATCCAACTGCTGTCTGTGCTGACATCTCTCTTCGATGAGTTTGAGTGGTTGAGATGCCGAAAGATGCCAATTATCTGTTCACTGGTGTTTGGCCTAACGGCCACATCCCTGTACTTTTGTACGCAGGTGGGTAATGGATTTCCTGTCAAAGAAATCATCTATATATATGCCTTTGTTATGTTCTTTCAGTTGGGCTTTAGTCAGCTGAATCATCTGCCACAATTGGCCATGTTCTCTCATGTACTCATTTCCGGTGCCCTCGTGCTGATGGCCACTTGGGTCTATGGCCGTGTGCGCTTCCAGTGCGATCTACAGTTCATGCTGGGCAAAACGATCTCAACGTTCACCATATTCTTTATACGCTTCGGTACGCCCATCTTTTTGGGGCTTTGTTTGGTAGGAAATCCATAGTTGTGTCTGTGCCCAATGATACTAGATTGTTCTTTCATTGCAGTGTCAGCTTGGCTACTACCTGCTAAGCTTCCATGAAATCCATCCTCTGCTCATGTGGCTGAGCCAGGGACTGATTTTCCTTGTTACCATCGTGTATATGGTATACAGGGTGACCAAAACAAATGGCAGCTGGCGGCAGCGACTGCAACAGTGCCTGGCGCCACATGACTGGCATCCGGTGGATGCGGACAATCGTCGCTTCTATGAGGAAATCATGGGCATCTCCGAGATGCTGGTGATCGATGCCAATGCCAATACCACATAGTGCCTAAATACTCTTAGAATCGAATCAAAATAGCGCCCCAAGAGGGATGCATTTCGTACTTAAGTCGCAGCCAACACCATGACTGGGTCAGTCATTCTTTGCCGCAGTTTGCGGCACGAACTGAAACTCACTTTTATTATATACAAACCCATAAACGAAATCAAAAAACGGATCAAGTGCAATTTGCCAATGGCTGAACTTTTTTGTATGGAGGAGCTGTACTGATATTTTCCATATAAAATGCCTAGCTATAGTCGAAACAATAAACTGGTGATATTTAGTAGTTGCCTACAAAAAAAAACAAACTAAAACTAATAGTAAAACTAAACTCCGCCAAAAAAGGAAAACGGAAGTTCTACCAAGCTTTGGCCAAAAATAATATTTAGAACAATAAAAAAATTTTTAAATAAAAAAAATGCAATTAAACTGGGGTAGGTTGTACCTTGAAGATGGATTTAAAGTGCAGAAAATGTACTTGAAACTGGTTGAATACACTTCAAAGTTCAGTCTTAAGTTTAATTCGTAAGTTTACATTCTCAGAATTCTCCGAATTTTCTTAAGTATTTAGCTGATTGTGTACAAACGGATAGAAGATTTATTGGGCAGACAAACCCTACCTACCTTTCCCTAACTTCTCCTCCTACTAGGTCTTTGGTTATAGGGAAGGACAAACTGTTATGAATAAAACTCGTATAATGCTTGATCGCAGTAGCCTTTTCCAATCAAATGTCAAGCCAAACTCAAGCCTCGTAGCACACACAAAAACTTATTCTAGTCATTCAACTGGAATCAGTCGACAAGTAAACAGCTCCAATAATTTTTGTACAAATTTGAATTTTAAAAACGAAATTTTCTCATTGATTTAATTTGAGTTTGAAAAGTTAACAAAATGGGTAATTCCAATTCGAATCCCAACCCTCATTATTCGGTGCTGCCTCACATCTTAGCCATGTTGCGCGGCAAGCCAGGTCACAGTGAGTAGAAAAGGGTCAAGTGTAGGAGGGAATCGGGAATTGACTTGTCCTCTTGTACGTAGGTGCCAGCGTGGATGAAATGAGCGTTAAAATAGATGAGTTTGCTACGAACGATACGACTTTGAAGACCCACATTCGTTCGTTTGAATCAACCAAAATCGCTCTGTTTCATGGCATACAGTTGGGCGTTGATATGGGCCTGATAATCCATACAGGCAACAATGTACGCCTCCATGAAGAACTGATGCCAGGTCCAATGCAACACACTATTGGCTGATGTTGCATGTGGACATCCCAAACGAGTCTGACATTGCCTAACAATTTTAGTTCTGTTCTCCCGCACACTCATCCTATCAATGTCGAATTATTTACTATTTTTAATAAATTAAATCATAACTTCTCATGCACATTTGACATTAAACGAAGCTGTGAATGTACTTTATTTAATTGTATTAAATTATTAAAGAAAACTCAAAGCACACTTTGGTTTAGGGATGCATCTCTAAGGCACTCGGAGTCTTGTTTCTTTAAATGATGATTCAGTTCCTCGAATATTGCATTATTTATTCCAAACAACAGATTAAAATGCAACAGCGGACAGCAGTTGAATTCTGAAAATAATGCGAGGTGTTTTTCGGTTTAAATATTGTGTGTGAAATTGCATTACCAGCCCATCAAGTGATTGACTGATTGACTGCTCTGGCAATCAGCCAACGCCGTCGAGTATCGACAGCTACATCGACTTTGTATCGGATGCAGTTGAATGATCGAAAATAAGTTATCGAAAAGCTGCAGCTGTGGGTAAGAATAGATATCGTTCTGTTCGATTCAACTATAATCTCATTAAACTGAGATCGCTCTCTGCTTATCATTATCTATATGTACCGATTACTACCGCATTTTACATAGAATTTGTTGAATACCTTCAGTCAGTATTTGTTGCTGATTTCTGTACAAGATAAAGTAGTAAATATGTACATATGTATGCATGTATATTACTTGTAATCATTCTGTGCTCGTGTCGTAAATCGGAATCGATTAGCGATAAGCGCTAATCGCAATCAATCAATCAGTGATGAGAACAAATATTGTTTATACATTTATTAGGTGAAATCATTTTAAAAAGTTTCCCAACATTACTCATTAATTTTGATTCAAAGTTTGGGTATATTATATTGAAATTTCTTGGGGAAAGTTTTTTTTGCCATCTATAAGTCATAGATTGATGTTTTGTTTTCCCAAACTATCAAAACAGAAAGTGTGTAAATTGTAGTCTTATTTTTGTTTATTTGTTGTAACTACGAGCTGACATTTGCGGTTCCCGTCCGTCCGCCCATTTTTCGCCCAAAAGAGACAACACACACAGACAGACAGACAGATAGAGAGAAATATCAGATCGGTTTCCATTCGCCTCCATCCATCCATCCATCCATCCATATGAACTTGGCGTTGTGTGATGTCCCGTGCCGCACAAGTGGCACAGCTTCAGCCCTAGACACACAGATAAAAGAGAGCGTTGATAATGAATAAATGCAAAAATAATACAAGTAAAGTCGAGATAGTAAATACACTAACCAAAGGGAACATATACTTCCTATAGCTAATCTTTGAACAGCGTCCCCCTAGAGAGACTCATGCTTTGGGTTCTGTATCTCCACTACTAATCAGCCATTTCAGCCGACTCAAACTGCCAGCAAAAGTAGTTATACCTCTCCTTAGTGTATACTCCATCTGTCATCCAATGGGATGAGCTCGACGGCGGCTTGCAGTCCGATTTGGATTCAGTTTGCCGGCATCGGCTCTACTAATTAGTCCGTCAATTTAAAGTAAAAACTCGCGCGGATCGTTCGCAGCACTCGAACGAAAAATATATACACAGAACATATATACATATATTACATATACTGTGAAGCAGCTGTTTCCTCAAAATTCATCTACATACAATATATAGAAATCATTAAATCAAGGCTGCCGCCATGGTCTATGAGACTTCGTATGGCACCGGCCAGAAACCCTTCAGTCCGGATCTCGATCGTGGCAAATGGGATAAGCCCACGGATTATATATTCGCCTGCTTTGGACTCGCTCTCAAACTGGACATTTTTGTGGCCTCATATTGGTATTTCTTCGAATTGGGCTGTAAGTAATGGACAATGGGCAATGGGCACATTGAACTGCAGTTTGCAGCGCTGGAAATAGAAATAGAAACAATCGGGGCACGGATACTACGTAGTATATTTTTGGTAGATAGAATGCTCCTAATCTTATTAGGGGCGTTCCATTACCTGACCTACAGAACTGACATATACATATGACTGAATATGACTGATTCATTGTATTGGTTTACATTAAAATGGTCCAGCTGTGAGACGAAAAAAGATGCTGAGGAGCTGCCAAGAGAGACAGATCGATTGATCTTTTTATACCCATACCCGTCTATCATAAGCTCACATATTTATTATACAGACGGGCATAAAATAAAAGCCACTGCAAACTCACAACGTTCCCTCTCGTTTTCTGCTGTTTTGTTTTCTTTTTATAGCCGTATACCTGCGAATATGGCTATAAAAGTAGAGTCGCGTCCACTGCAGCCATTCATAACGTTCCCTCTCGTTTGATGCTGTTCTGTCTTTCATTTTATAGCCGTACCAGTATTTACATACTGGCTGAATACGGCTATAAAAGTAGAGTCGCGGCCACTGCTGCGACTCACAACGTTCCATCTCGTTTAATATTTTTTTGAATAATTTCTTTGATAGTTTTCGGCATACTACCCTACTACATGTACATGGTCATCTACTTGGTGCCCGATTCTGGTGATTCATTCGTTCATGGGACAGTTCTCGAGCAGCGGCTTTATATCAGCATTTCGTGTGTCGCCGTTTTTCAAGGGTAAGCATAGAGTTTTCCTTTGGGCGGATACTTACACTCTATTTGTTTCAGGCATGGGTTACGTTAGCTCTCTTTTAACCATCTCCATGCTCATTTATTATGGCATCTTTGCGGCTGTACCGCTGTTGTTTATCATCAACTCGGTACGTCCCACGCTGCCATGGAGCTGTGAGGGCCTGAAGTCCTGGCACAATGAATCCAGCGATCGTTTGACTGTAAGTGTTGGAAAAGGGAGACTCGAATGTTACACCTAACTATATCCACTTTCCCTTTACAGATATGCAATTATACCAATTATACCGATGAGGACGTAAATTCTTTAAACGATAATTACACAACCGATTTCAAATTACTTCATGTGCCATCGGTGCTGTACTTTCAGTGAGGCTTCTGCAAGCATCTCTCTATAACTCAATCATGATTGTTGGCTTCTCTTTTCATTGCAGAAATCATTTCAATCTAATTGAGCCACATATATTTCCATATAGGCTGCAGGATTACGAGCTATCCTGGCACTTTGTGGGCCTTTTTATAGTGGTCTGGGCCATCATTGCGTTTATATTCTACAAGTGCTCGGAAACGGCAAAAGTTTGGTAGGCTGCTGCGTTACATGGTGTTGGTCACACTGGCCCTTTTGCTGGTGTGTTTTGTGCGTTTTCTCTTTCTGCCGGGCTCCATGACTGGACTTTTGCATTATCTGACGCCCAAACGCGATGAATTGATAATGGGCAGTGGTTCCACCTTTATAATGGTGCTACAAGCCTTCGGCGCTGGCTGGGGCAGTGTCATGGCACTGTCCAGCTTTAATGGCTTCAAGACGAACATTATGTCTTATAGTTGGATTATATCATTTGGCCAGATATTCATATATATATTGTTTGGTTTGGTTAGTTTTATGCTGGAACATTACTATGAAGGTGGGTGGAAAGTTTTTCATTTAATTGAAGTTTAGAGTATTTTCTAACACTCTTTTATGGCAGAACAAAGAGGCGATAGTTTTTATACACATGTGCTCACACATTGGCTGTTGTTCCTATCGAGTGCCAGTGCCTTGGCCACTTTGGAGTGGCCCAATCTATGGACTGTCATATACTACACAATGCTGCTGCTGGCTGCACTCATTGTGATGGTAGGTGTACCTTTTTGTAGTACCTTTATGTACCTTTAAGTATTACTTTCTTCTTTGTAGACTACACAAATCTTCACTGTACTGGCGAGTGTTTTGATGAGTTCGAGGGTCTGCGCAGGCACAAACAGAAGGTGACCTTTGGCTTAATTGGTGGACTGGCCTTTTGTTCGTTCTTTTTTGCACAAATGTAAGTTCTATAATATTTATCAAACATTATATTTAAACTTTCCCCCCCTTAGCATGGCATTACATTCTTCTCGGCTTTGGCTTTGGATGCCATTTGGTCGCATAGCATTTTGCATTTGCTGCTGCTGTTGGTGGTGCTGTGGATCTATGGCAGGGAACGCTTTCAGCGTGACATTGAGTTCATGCTGGGTCAGCCCTTTGCCTCCTGGAAGGTGTTCATTCTACGCTTTATAGCACCACTTATACTGATACTTTCACTGGTTGGTTTTAGCTCTAAATTTAAGTCTAAACTTTGCCCTAAAACTCTACTTCTCTCTCTCTCCCTCCCAGCTAATGGGCTTGGCTGTGGCCCTAATGGAGCACACTTATTCCTCGTTAATTGTTTTGCTGTTGACTGTTTTTCTGGTGGTGTTACCTCTATTGGCAATACCCGGCTATGGGCTGTATAACATGTACCAGAGCACGGGCAGCTGTTGGGAGCGTTTTCGGCGTAGTTGTCGTCCCACCGATTGGTATCCCGTGGATATGGAGCATCGACAGCAGTACGAGGAGTCTGTGGGCAATACGGATCTAACACATCAGCTGTTCGAGGTCACCGAGGAGGTCAATTGATGTGGAATGTTGGAAATATAAATCACAGGTTTTATTGGCATTTATTTTTGGTTGTATAAAGGGTTTTGGGGGGGGTGTTAACTACTTCATCACATCTGCATCTGTATCAGACATAAAGGCCGGCATTCTGCGTTGTCTGCGGAATGCCTCATACTGTTCCCGATCCTCCGGATCTGCCGGGGTCCAATCCAATGGCTTTAGTCGCTTCTTGAGACTGTCCACCATGGTCTCCCGTTTGCGTATCATTATGTAGAGCACATACAAGGGTATCCACATGACAGAGGACACAAAACTGGCCCAGCCAATCACAATGGCCCATTGGGGATAGGTCGTATTATGGTATTGAATGGTGCGTATAAAAATGATGCTAGTAAAGAAAATAAACTGCAAGGGGAAAGGAGAATAGAGATTGGGGAAGATCAAAGCCAAAGGACTTACGATTAAAACTATGGGCGTGACCCACTTCCAAAGTATCTTCCAAATGATGGATGGGCGCTTGCCCATCATAAACTCCACATCCAGCATAAAGTTGTCAATGCCATAGATAAAGGATACCATAATAATCTCCACCAGACAAATGGCTATCACAGATATGGCCGAGGAGTACCAGTCAAAAAGTTGCAGGATATACATGCCGCCCTAAGGGTTTATAGCCTCTATGATTCTACTGAATGTTGTTTGTGGTTACTTACATTCGTGGTCATTATAATAGCACAAAGAAAGAATATGAAACAGCAGACCAGTGTTAACTTCCACTTGTGATTCCTGAACCACTTGACTTCGTCCAGCACTGAGGAGGTAATGGCCTCCAGTTGCACAAACTGCAAAGAGAAACAGAGAGAGGAAATACAACCCATAGAATGTGGATCTATATGCACTACCCACCACACTATCAATACCCAGCAGGAACAACATAAAAAAGAACATAATGGCCCACAGCTGTGGCACTGGCAACTTTGCTATTGCCTCCGGATACGTGACAAATGCCAGACCTGGACCTGAGGTGGCCACCGTGGCCACCGGTATGCCCGACTTGACCGACAGAAAACCCAAAACGGAGAACACCACAAACCCCGCAAAGATGCTGGTAAACACATTGACGGTGACAATCAAAATGGTATCAAATTTGGCATCATTCCGAAAGTCACTGAAGCTGGCCATATTGACAATGCCACCCCAGCCGGGGCCCAAACCAAAGAACATTTGTATGGCCGCATCGGCCCAGACTTTCAGATCGTAGAGCCGCTCCCATTCCGGATACATATAGAACTTAATGCCAGTCCAGGCACCAGGCAAAGTGACGCCACGCACAAACAATATGCAGAGCAGTAGATAGGGAAAGGGCGCCGTAAAGTAGACCAACTTTTCCCACCTAAAGAGCAGGGGAAGAAAGTACTTAAGCTGGGTAGGATGCTGCTCCTATGGGTCTTCAATGCCTACCGATTGTATGCCCTTGGCCACGCATAAATAGATGACAATCCAGGCCAGAAAAAGGCTGAGTGTTTGCTGCCACACAATGCCGCCAAGTTCGGCAATGCCACCTGACAGTTTCAGCACTTCGCGACTGCAAAAGGAACAGAAAAAGAGTACAGGAAAATTGAGAGAAAATTGGGGAAAAATTGAGGAAAATTTGGGGGAACATTAAGGGAAAATTGAGAGATAATTGCGCCAAAAAACTTACTGAAAAAACTCATCCGCTGATGTGACAAATTCCGTTGAATTTTGTTTGCTGAGCTGTGAAAATAATAATCAAAAAAGAGGCAATGAAAGAAGTTAAGACTCCACCCCACCTCATCAATGTTCACACAATGATCTGTGTTCCATGAATGATCACAATCGACCCAGGGCACCTGCTTGTAGAAGCAGTAGGATATCATGCGTATGGGATATGAAATGATAACCGAATAGTAGCACACACAATACATATTGACAATGACCTGGGCAATGCCCGTGCCCTTGAGTATGGGCGCCAGGCGGAACATGCCCGTGCAGCCAGTGCCCGAGAATTGGCCAATGAGCACCTCCATATAGAACAAAGGTATGCCAGCCAGCAGTACCATGAGAATATATGGCACTAGAAAGGCACCTGGGGAAAAAAGAGAAAAAGAGAAAAAAGATATATCCTTCGAGCCGGATTTGAACCAGCGACCTATGGATTTCAACATATCGCGATTCTTTAACTGGTGGTGCATGAACAGGGCACTATCTGATTGCCGTGGGGTATTTTTTTGGCCACCAGAGTCCTGCCACTGCCCGTCGCACATCACCAAGCCTCCTCGTAACTCTACAGTCCACCGCTCTACCAACTGAGCTATCGAAGGCGTCCCCCACATACCGGCAGAGTGGCCATCAAAAGTGGCAAAGCTTTCGTTTAGCTTTCCGCATGGCTTTCGCTCGCTTAAAAGCTAAAAATAAAAGCTATAAATAGCCAGACAGGCATGACCTCCTCCACAGTTGCATTTCACTCCCACACCCAGTGAGGCCAGGCAGTGCGCTCTTTTCGCTGAGTGAAATGAGCTTCCAGAGAGAGAGAGAGCGGAAGAGAGAGCGCGAGAGAGAGCGCAGTCGGTAGTGCAGGTGGAGGGTAGTTCAGGTGGCACATGGAGGGTAGTTCAGGTGGCACGTTGAGCTCAGTTCGTGTTGCACTTGGCTCACTCCATGTTGCACTCAGTGAGTGTCTGATTGAGTGACTTACCGCCGCCGCTGCGATAGCATAGATATGGAAATCTCCAGACATTGCCAATGCCGATGGCATAGCCGATGAGCGAGAGTATAAACTCGGTTTTGGATCTCCACTTGCCACGATTTGTGTCCCGTTCGATGCGCTTTGACTTCCTCGCTGGCGCTGGTGGCGGATTATTATTCGCCATTCAGTATTCAATTTACTGGCATTTACTGTGAGTTGTATGTCTATGTTTATGCGGAATTTATCATGCTGAATTTGAAGCAAAAAACTACTCGGATATCGAATATGTGAGATATTAAGATCAAGCTCTAATAGACAGTAAAAGAGATGGTAGGTGTGTCTATATGTATTAGACTTGTATTAGGAGAGCAGAGAGAGAGTGATGTTCTTCTTCCTTCTATATCTCGCTCTACATTTCGCTCTCACACACTCTGCTTCGAGCAGTCCGCATCCTCTGGCAGATAAGATTTAAAATCTACATTGTATATGTAAATATAGATGACAGTTGTAGCAAAGAAATCTAAGCTCATAAAATATTTAAAAATTCCAAATAAATCATAAGTAGTGTCGCGACCACTGCATCGACTCACAACGTTCCCACTCGGTTTTTTTCCCTTTATTTAAAGATTTCTCCGTACTATTTTGTGGTTTTAGTTGAGAGCCAGATAAATCATAAGTAGTGTCGCGACCACTGCATCGACTCACAACGTTCCCTCTCGTTTTCCCCTTTATTCTAAAGATTTCTACTCGACATTCTTTTGTGGTTTTAGTAAATTGGTTATAACACTTTATTGGCAACGTTTTTAGCATCATTAGATAGCCAGCACTTAGCTCTGGTCTTAGTTCACGTCTTAGAGAATTAGTCTACATTAGGCACTATGTGAGTGGGTTTTTTTGTTTGTTTGTTAAAGCTTCGATTTCCTTGTGGCTTCCAGCCTGTAGTGGCTGAGACTGCTAACAGCTTAGGGCGCCCAAAAGAGCCATCAGTACAATGGGCAGAGCCCTGAGGACAGGACTGGCACCGGCACCGGAATGCCCTGCAATTGCTAAGTCATCTGGTCCTCGTGCGGCACGTTTCTCCGCCTTTTCGCAGAGATTACCACAGTTGGCATGTTCGCAAATATCGCAGATATTGGACTTGGGCGCACGATAGAATTGCCTGGCACGACGCGCTGGAAGAGGGTAACACTCAATGAATTTTATGGCAGCAGACTAAAGGTGGGCTGTATCTTACCATTATCGTAGTAATCATACATGACCACAGCCACTGGCCGATGCTTGGTCACCTTGACCGTCTTGTAGGCATGCAGCGTGGGGCATACCTCACGCCTGTCCAGATAGTCAAAGTAGATGACAACCTTGGTGTCGCGATTCTGTGTCTCCACCTTCTTGATGCGCTCACTCGACTCCAGTGTGGGCAGCGTGTCGGTGTCGACGACAAACCCACTGGGCAGCTGCACCTCCATCACGGCCATATTGGAGCGCTGCTCCGGCTCACCCACCACGGACACAAAGCTGGCACAGGCCGACAGGTGCAAGTAGTCGGCATGAGAATTGCGATTCACGGTGGGATCGAGCACAAAGCGAGGCCAGGCACTGGTCACATTGGTGTTGTATTTGTAGCTAACCTGGGCCAAGGCCATGCCACGACCAGTGGCCGAAATACTCAGATTCTTGAGATTGTTGGGCAGCTAAAATGGGAAGGGGAATAAGTACTTTAGTAGCTTAGGGGAGGAAGTTCTATGGCCTTTCCTACCTCTACAGTTTGCAGTGCCAGTGAATTCTCTGCATTCACATTGAGTATCGTTTCCGCTCCTTCGCCATAGTGAAAACCAATCTGCAGATTATTGCCCTGACTGGAGAAACGTTCCGCGAAGAGCAGCAGCGCCTGCAGACCCACTACCGTATCCTGGGAGGCCACAAAGCCGCCTTGGGGATTCCGCTGATCCATCAGCCAGTTGAGCACGGGCAGTGCATCGCCCACCAGATTGTTCTCCAGCAATGCCAATGCCGCATAGGCAGAGATCTCCACGTTGACACTACGTGTGGCATTGTACCACGGGGATTGTTGCTCACCCGCGGGCGCTGTTTTGTTCCACCATTTGCGACCATCTAGTTGGGGGGGATTTGAGGCATTAATTATCAGTCTTTAAAGTGAGAAATAATCGACTTACCCCCATTAATAGCCATGGAATCGAGTCGTTGAAGGAAGGCTGCCTTGGCATTGTGATTGGCACGCGAGAGTACATAGGTGCCCAGAGCCATGGCATGAAGATTGCTAGAGCCATCGAGTCCCCTGGTTATGAAAGTCCAGTGCCTTGTTGATGTTGTTGCGATACTCAGGATAGCTTTCCTAGGGTGAGAGTAGATTAGAGTTCTTTCCTTCAACGCTATGACTGCCACTTACCACACTTTCCATCAAAGCGAGCGTCACAAAGGCCGTCAGACTGATGCCATCATCGCCAAATTGCTCAAAGATATCCCCATGCTCCTCGAAGCCACCATTGCCCGACTGGACACTCGCCAGATACACCAAAGCACTCTGCAGCACTTGGCTATCCACCTGAATGTAGGCAGCAGCCTGCCGCAGTGAACGTGCCACATAGGCCGTTAGCCAAGTGGAGCTGCGTTTGTCATCCAGGCCAAAGGCACTAAAGGCACCATTGCCATGACGATAGTAGAGCAATCGCTGATAGCCCAGAGCCAGATTATTGGTGGCACGCAGCTCCAACTCAGGTGTGAGCTGACGAAGGCGCTGGAAGGGAAATATAAGTTAGAGGGAACTGAGAGTGGGAGGGTGAAAACAGCAAAACTTACACCCAAATAACGCAGAACCATAAGATTGGGCACAAAGTCTACCATTGTCTGTTCACCACAGCCTGTGGGCAGCTGGATGAGACTCTCCAGTTGGCCCACAATGCTGCCAATAAGATCCCCACAACGGATACCTCAATGCTGGTGGATTCCGGAATGGCATTACGTGGCACCACAATGCTGATGTTCCTTCTGTTCGGTGCATTCGAGTTCAGTTCGAAGAGGAAGCCTCGATTGATATGCTCCGTGGCACCGGGATGTTGCACGAGCAGCGTTTGTTCCACTGTGTCCCCAGCCTGGGATGAGGCAGCCATGGCTTTGACTTGCAGGGCGCCCACACGTTTGGGCGTGACAATAAAGGAAATGGAACGAGCGGACTTGGCAGGAACCTGAAGTGAGCGACGGCTATAGAGTTCCACCTCTAAAAAAGATATAGGAAGGATTATAGCAAGCTTATAGGAAGGATTTATGTGGGGTATACCCACTTGGCTTGCTGGTGGCCTTGGGATCCAGTTGCGGGAAATCAAAGTCCAATGCTGTATTATAGAAGGTAACATCCACACTCAAATCACTGTCCCTGTTATTATGCACCACAAATGGTATAGCAATAAGTTCATCTGGAATCATAAAGGGAAAACAAGTTCAAGTAAACTTCATAGCAGACCCTCCACTACCCTTTCCTACCTCTTCTAATGCTGTATGGCAGCTCTGTGGATATATAAAACTCCTTGTAGGCCTCCAGTTTGCCATTGGGCGCTGACAGCCCTAAACCATTCACGGGATCCAAAGCAAAAGCAGAGACAGCCCACGAGGTCATATCACTGGGTATGCGTCGATGGATGGTATTACGTCCATCACTGCTCGCTGAAATGTTGAGGAACAGCCAAGTATCCGCTGGATCGCGCATCACATGTACCGAGGATTATGCCAATATGGCTTGGGGGTATAGGAGAAGGCATAGCGTCCCTTGCCGGGCGGCAGCGTGTTCACCTCGATCTTATGCGCCGGCCCAATGTCCGTCTTACGCACTGTCGTCAGTTTATCCTCCTCGGGGCCAGTGGAGGCAGCCTCACGGCCTAAAGCTGGCGAGCTCTCTGCCTCCTTTTCAATAAAGTAATCCGTATTGGACATGGTTATAACGCCAGATTCCTTGCCAGGCGAACCCACGGGTGTGTTGACATCACTCAGTTCGTATGCTCTGAGGGCATCCATCAATCGTTGATGGGTTAGATCATTGCTCGAGCCCAAAGCGGCGGCATTTTGATCGACCAACATGAGACCTACATAGGAGTAGGGCTTGGTGCTGATGCCAATGTCAATGTCTTGTCCGGGTGGAGCTCTAATCGGAGCCTCAATTTGCACCTGCCAGAGAGGGAGAGTTAAGGGGTTTAAGTTAAGCGAGAGGTGAGTGTTTTGTGCTACTTACAGCATTTAGTAAATTCTCCTCGAATTGTATGACTTGTTCATCATAGACAAACTCTCCATTGACAACCATATAGACCAGCATTTTGGCGCGCGGCATCATGGCAAATGAGGCCAGAAATTTGATGGTATGAAAGGTGCTATCGGGTACCTGCAAAAACCAAACTCTATAAGGTTTATATATGCCAAAGAATCGTGAAATTAAACTTACATCCACAGTGCGTGAGAGTATTATATCGCCACGTCCAACCAATTGATACATAAAATACTTCATGGGCTCATTGGAGCGCACCACAACGGATATTTCTTGATTAACAGTAGGTCTGGAATCATAAATGATAGATTATAGTTAAGATATAACCTTTGAGAGTGTTTCCCAGCTACTTACTTATCATTCAACACTTTGGCTGTTATGTAGTTTTGCTATGCAAATGCTTACGCGGCACCTTGCCCACTTCACTGATGACGCCCAAATAATCGACAATAATCGAATGGAATTCATCGCTATCGCCCACGGGCACTGTAAATTTCATTTTGATTTCACCACGTGCATCGAGGGTGTAAATGGTGCGATTATACATCTCACTGCTGCCATAGACATTGGTCAAGTAGGCCGTAATCTCTGGCTTAAAGTCACGCAAAGGAGTGCCATCATTTCGCACAATGCGAGCCTTTAAGGGAAAGGGAAAGAGCATCAAACTGTAAGTAAGATAAATTTCAAGAGGGAACTACTTACAGTAGCTTCAAAGGGCACTCCTGGTATATAGTAGCTGGGTATCTTTAGTGTCTCCACGCGATAGTGATTCAAATGCAAAGTGAGCACAGTTGAATAGTTTTGCACAGAGCCCGTGGATTTCTCCTCCACCAACGCATCCAATAGATACTGTCGCTCATAGTCCTGCTTGAGTCTGAGCTCCTGTTCTATGTCAAACTCAAAGTAAGCATTGCCATCAATGGGCACCACTTTGCGTGTAATCAAATCATTGACAAATGGCTGCAGGCTGCCAAAAACGTGGGATATATGGAGAGTGTTGCCTCACCCACAATTGGCTGACCAAAGGCATAGCTATGGGATAAAAATCATTAAAAATAAAACCAATTTTCAATCAATTCCCCCCACTTACTGCGCTTTCACTGTAGCTGCTATTTTACCATCCTTATAGATAGCATTTCTGGGCGTCTCAATGTCCACCACAAACTTGGGCAATATATGATCGAGTATCTCAAACTGCTGGCTATGTATCTGCTCGGCCACTTCCACCAGAATGGACCAAGTGCCAAATCTCGGATAGTCGGCCAATCGCAGCTCATTCGAGTAGATGGCATTGGTTAGGCGCACATCCTTGTAGCTTCTTATCACATTTCCCCCCGAATCCTTGATGTCTACATGGACACGCCCATAGCCGCGTGCAGGCTTTAGATTTGCATCCAATACAAGCACACGATAATGCACCAGATCCCCAGGCTTATAGATGCTCTTGTCCGTCTGCACCAGCACTGTGTGCTGACGGGACTCAAAGTGCAGTTGCGTTTCATTCGTGAACTGCACACCGCCCAGACCCTCCGATGTCAGACGATATCTATCGGGCTTTAGATCGGGTATCTACGGGAGAAAAGTCTAAGAAAAGAGCTGCAATGGGGTGTACGGAAAACTCACCTCAAAGTGCAACAATTGTGTGGCATAGGGTCGTAGTTCTACCGTTTTGAAATCCGTATAAGTGCTGCCCAGTATGCCCACCTTGAAGCGTGCAGATTCCGCTGCCTGATGTAGGCTGACAGCCACATGGAACTGACTATTGGGGCGCACTGTATTCGGCGCAATGATGGAGTACAAACTATAACGGCAAAAGCAGAGTTGAGTTTTTTGTTTTGTTTTTCTACACCTATGCTGCTGCTATCTGTATCGGAATCTAAATCTTTTTCCTGCTCTCTTCATTCACGCGCTTAACGGAAGACAATAAAACGAAAACCGAACACCGAAAACCGAATCGTTGCCTCTGGTTCCAGGGGTAAATGTACGCTACCTCCACCCCCCTCTTGGGGTCACTCTTCTGCGGCATCTGTCGGAAATGCTTTTTGGAGTCGGGGCTTGGCTCGAGCTAAAACTATTTTTAATTTTTTGTGGTTTTTCTTTCAGCTCTTCTTCATTGTGGGGGGGAAAGATAATTTGAATATGATTTCCCTGCTACCTTCATATTGTTATGTTAAGTTTCCCTTTTCGACAAGAGCATTCAAGTGGCGGCTTTTGCTCTGATCTTTGTTTGGTTTTTCAATTGAAAAATCTACACTCATTACTTCTTGGGTTTTACTTGTTTTATTTTTCTTATTTTTTGATGTTGTCTTTACTTTGTTGCTTTGGCTTTGGCTATTAATTTAGTTGGTAGCAAGATTGCGAAATTTATGGACTGCCACCTAACTGTGCCACAACTGTCCACACCGTCCGGTTGTACGGTCTGGTCTGGCCTGCTCTTTTGGCGTAATTCACAGTTTTTTTTAAGCTTGTTCTAATTTCAATTGGTTTTCTGGTAGCCTAACCTGTTTCCACCAAAAAAATTTTCTTTTGTGTTTATGTCACGTTTGTTGGAACTCTCCAAAAAAAACACAAAACAGGTTCGCTTAGGTGGTCGCTTGGCAGTTAAATCGGTTTTAGTAAGACCAACTAAATGGCACAGAAAAACACAAAGCAAAAAAACAATTTCGCTTTTGCACAAATTGGCCGCAAAAAGAGTAGCCAAGCAGGCCTGAAATTTTGCAGTTGCAACAGTTCCACCTGATTGGTTTTGGCACAGCTACGATGATGATCTGCTACGACGATTCACCTACATGAAATTCGACTAAAATCAAGCCTTGAATGAGTGTGGCATGCACCAAATAAGGCGTTGGAACGGGGCAGATCATGGACCCCGACAATGTTCAGGAAAGTGCCAGTGTAGAAGTAGACGCCTCCAGTCTCTTTCACTCTGTCCATCAATCAGAATTAAACTGTAGATATAGATACATATATTCGTATTCGTATTCGTACTCGCCAACTGGTCAGTCATTCAGTCCGTGAGTGTTCAAGGTGAGTGCCATCGGAAATAAGTACGGAAATAAGTAGCAATCCGCGTTTATGTGTCACCTTAGCAGCAGCAGCAGCAGAACTTGTAGCAGCAGCAGCACCAGCAGCAGCGGCAGAACTTGTACCCGCAGCAACAGGGTGACTCAAGCTGCAGAGCTTTTCTGCTCCTGTTGTGCTCTGAGCACTGTCACATTGCATCACCTTAACACAAATTGGGATGCTGTATGGAAACTGCTGTGTGCGTGTGTGTGTGTGTGTAGGCGACAGCGGCACATCACCTCAAAAAAAAATGCGTTGGCTTCAGCTCATTTTATACATATTTTGACTGCCATAATAAAACCCCATGGTTAATTCCCTGATTACATGTTGTTAATAATACGTCGTCTTCTTCATGATGATGATAATGATGATGATGAGGATGATGATTGTTGATAGTTTCGCACGCTTGTTGCCTAAGTCTTTCGTTTGGTTTAGGGAATGTCGGGGTTTTAAAACTGGGAAGACAGTGTGTGTAGAGTGCAGGGAGTGATGTCATATCTCATACAGTTTTGTCACTTGTGTCAGGTACGAGATGTAGTAGTGTGGGATACTAACCCCTGAGCAGCTGTTTGACTGAGTAAACAAGCTGTGACGACAATGATCAGCGCTGGTACTGACATTTCCTTTCCTCTATGCCGCCGCATTTGTGTGTGGGGTTCGGCTGGGGTTGTATTTCCCTGATATTGTTTCGGTATTGTATTAGCAAATTAAGTGTAAACACGTTTTCTCGTTTGACGCCGAATTGTGTATTGGCATCACATATTACTATATACACCAGTCGAAACTTTATCGTTTTGGTATGCTGCCCCTCTCCGTGTGGGTAGAGGAGTGTGCGCGCTCTGTCTCTCTCGCGCTCTCTATAGGCGATTGCAGCAGCACCAAAAGAGCACCAGAGATTGCCAAAGACGAGCCGCGCGTTTTTGGAGCGACTTTGATTCGTTCGTTTTGTTTTGTTGTGTTTCTCGCGGTTTTTTTTTTTGTTTTCTTTCACTTTCGTTTCGTTTTGGGGAGCGCGCGCCCGTTCACCTGTTGCCCGCTTGAAAGCTCGCTGCCAACTGAATTTTTAGTCAGTGCCAGCGCCAGCAAGCGATTTGCAAACAAGCTGAGCCTGCGCTCAAAGTGGGCGATTGAGCTTTGTGTCAAGCTTGTAGGAAAGCTCTGTAACTGAGAGGCGGTTCTGGTAACAACTAAGCAGCGATTAAAACCCAAAAGCTCTAAAATATAATTCCTTCTATGAGTTTTGTTTTGATTATTTGCCGCGGTAAAATTTCATTTTAGAATCTGTAACTATTTTTAAATCGTAAAATATATATAAATAAAACAGAGTAAGGAACATCCGTTCCAGAACATTGGGTGAATATTCATCATTAGTTCCCTCTCTTCAGTTCGAGAGACTTTTAATGCTGTAATAAAATCAACGCTTAAAATTTTCTAAAAATATTTCTCAGGGTATTTCCCCTAAAAAATTCGTCTTAATTTGCGTAAGCAAAATACCCACATCCCCCATGCTTATACAATATTTTAGCACAAAAATGCATTTCTTTAGAGGGTTTAATGCTCTCCACGAAAACATCTGGATGCCTGTAAAAGAAAATATATATAAAATAAATGAAAAGAGATGTAAAGAAAAACTGTATATAGGTCTGACATGCGATTCCATTGTTTAATCAATTTTTTATTATTTTATTTACGTTTTATGCAATATTTGCCATAATTAATTTTATATGGAAACACGTCTGGGGGCAAAACCCGTGAATTTTCTTATTAAAAACGCTTCTGATAACAGCACACGGGTAACAGTTAGGACAAACATCTCGCTGATCTCTCAAACAACTCACTCTCTCCCCCCAGTTCAATCAAAAAAACAAACAGAGATTGATCATCAGTGACGTAGTGGGAGAGCATCGGCTTGTACATATCACCTACCCACCGATCGTGCTAATCTAATAGAGCGCGACAAAAAAATTCCCCCCGAAAACAAACTAGAATAGAGAGGCGCGACCCAGCGCACGAGCGGGAGAGAGTTCGGGAAACCGAAATACATTCGTAAATCGTATTTAAGCCGCGTCTCATTTCAAGACGAGCTCATTTGGGATCGTGCCGGCGATCATCGTGTTCGTCTCTCTCTCTCGTGAGGTCAGTGTTTGGTCGTACGCGTGTAAACGAGTGTGTGTGGAGAGGCAGCGAAAAAAAAAACAATTGCAATAAACCTTCGCGTGAAATGAAAACACAACAACATACATAAATAACCCAACAACAAAATTCTTTTACAGTTTGTGTCGTGATTTCCGTTTGCCAAAATATGTTGAGGATATTCCTCAGTTTGTGTGTCTTGCAATTCGCATTGCTAATCAATGCCACCGGGTGAGTACTGTTATAAGGAAACACATACATGTGTGTGTATATATATTTTGTCCAATCTATTGCTTATCATTATAGTTAATAAAGGTTACTGTTAGGTTCCATCTGTACCAATAGATTGGTATACAAATATGCATATAATACTCGATTGCATGCACCCAGCGACTGGCCACGTCCACTAACTAAACCAAGTTTAAAGTTTTAATTCCCTTCAAACCGGTTAAAATAAAAATAAAGAGCGCCTTGCAGTTTACAGTGGAAGTCTTTCTTTTCGTTTTGTTCGCTCCACTGATTATGGGAACACGCGTCTGTCCAGGGGGGAAAACACACACACAGAACCTTTTTGTTTATAAATAGGAGTGGTCATTGGGTGTCATAAAACGTTTAATGTTCATATGCATACCCTATACTATAAGGCAGCGTTGGGTGTATGTGTTATATGGAATAAGCAGAAGGTTTTTTAAGTGCTAAAAAGCCAAAGAACTTTGGTTTGTTTGTCAATTACTTCAGGCAGAATAATCACTCAAAAACGACGAGGTATTTGCCTAGTTTCTACCCCCTCTATAACATTTATTTGGCATTCTACAGAATCAATCATAGCGAATCAGAATCATTAATTAGCCAAAACAATTTACATGAAATGGCAATTAAAAATTTTCGTAATCTATCCACTGATTATTCAAACAATCAGTTTTTAATTCAAAATTAAACAAAAACTTTTTGTGTATTTATTTTCGCAGCCTCTATTCGGTGGTGGGGCCTGGCACCATACGCTCCAACTTCAAGTACAATGTGGCCGTGTCCGTGCACAAGGCGGACGGGCCCAGTCAGCTGAGAATCAGCCTCAATGGCCCCTCCTACAACGAGACAAAGGAGATTGAGGTGCTGCCCATGTCCACGCAGAATGTGGAGTTTGATGTGCCAATGCTGGCCAGTGGGGACTACAATCTGACGGCTGTCGGTGTGTCGGGCATTGTGTTCCAGAATTCCACAAAGCTGAACCATGCCGACAATAAACCCTCGACCTACATACAAACCGATAAGGCCACCTACAAGCCCGCCGATCTGGTGCAGTTCCGTGTACTGATGCTGGACGAGCAGACTCGACCCGCCAAGATTGATAAGCCCATCGCGATTTCCATCACTGACGGGGCACAGAATCGCATTAAACAGCTGACGGACATCAAGCTGACAAAGGGCGTGTATTCGGGGGAGCTGCAACTGTCCGAACAGCCAGTGTTGGGCAGCTGGAAGATCGAGGTAAGTGTCGATGGCGAGGGCACCGAGACCAAGACATTCGCCGTGGACAAGTATGTGCTGCCCAAATTCGAGGTCATCGTTGAATCCCCCAAAGATGTGGCTATACAGGATAAGGTGATAAAGGCCACCATCAGGGCCAAGTATACGTATGGCAAGCCGGTCAAGGGCAAGGCCACCGTCTCCGTTGAGCCAATTTATTCGCGTTGGAGTCAACCATTTGCGGTCAAACAGGAAAAGACAATCGATGTGGATGGCAAGGGACATGTGGAGTTCAGCATTGAGGACTCATACCGCCGTGGCGGTTATGCGCCACCGCTGAAAATTCTGGCCATTGTCACCGAGGAGCTGACGGGCAACAAGCAGAATGCCACAGCGACTGTCAATCTGCACAGCGAACGCTACAGGAATCGAGAGTGTGGACAATCCGCCCTCGTATCAGCCGGGCAAGCCCTTCGTCTATCAGGTTGTGGTCAAGAATGTGGATGGTTCGCCGGTGCGCGACACTACGAAAAAGGTCAAAGTGATGTTTACAAATGGATATCGGGCATGGGGTGCCCCTCAAGGTGGAACTTCCACCCAGCAGGAGTTCAATTTTGAGTCCACGCTGAATGAGCATGGCATGGCCTCCTTCAATGTGACACTGCCCCAAATGGAAATGAGTTATATGAGCATCAATGCGGTCTTTGCGGAATCCTCCTCTTTTCTGGGCAGCATCTCCAAGTTTCAGCCAGCCAGCGATAGCAATGAACCACTCAAAATTGATCTGAAAACCAAGAAGTAAGTTCCCACTTTACTACTATTGCCGATTCGTCGCTAACTTTCTGTGTTCTGCAGTCCCAAACTGGGCGAAAGTGTGACCTTTGATGTCATATCGAATACGGATATACCCTACTTTGTGTACACGATTGTCGCTCGTGGTAATATCGTGGAGAGCGACTATGTGGATGTGCCCAAAGGATCGTAAGACTCATGCAGTGAAATTTACGCCCACTTTTGCCATGGTGCCCCAAGCCACCATCTTTGTGCATTATATCTATGACAACGATCTGCGCTTTGAGGAGAAAGTAGTTAACTTTGAAAAGGATTTCGATAATACGGTATAGATCTATAGGATGCTCCATTTTTAGTCGAATTTATTTACCACTTTTATTTCTATTAGATTGAAATATCTGCGCCTGTGGATGCCAAACCCAGTGAAGAGGTCAAGCTGCGCGTCAAGACAGATGCCGATTCGTTTGTGGGTCTGCTCGGCGTGGACCAAAGTGTTTTGCTGTTAAAATCAGGCAACGATTTGAGCCGCGATGAGATCTTCAATGGCCTCAACAAGTACCAAACATCGACACCCTGGCAGCGCGGCTATGGACGCTATCCGGGACAGACCTCCGGACTGGTGACCCTGACAAATGCCAACTATGAATACAATACGGGTAAGAAAATATATACCCCATAGTTTTTCGTTTAGAGTTCCATTAAGAGAGCCGAAGAATACGAGTTTCGAGTTACGGGTTGCGAGTTACGAGTGGAAAACTTAAGCCGCATTTCCATTAGATTTTCCCGATTATGTAGATGATCAGCCGGTGGCATATTTTCAACCTGTTTCCGGTATAGCTACTCTTGGTGATGTCATATACAATCGTGAGACAGTGATAATCCACGAACCCGAACCCATACCAATACGTGAGAATTTTGACGAGGTCTGGATATGGCAAGCGACAGAGGAAAGCCGGAGGTGGGTGGCCCCCCTCGCTGTACCTATCTACACACGATAATGCACCTGCAATGCACAGTTCTCTCTATGCTTTATCTAAACACAAATCTATATAGGTTATATCACAGATCTAAGGCTTTATCTAAGGCTTAAGGCTTTAACTAAGGCTAAAGGGAGGCACTCTCTCTGCACCCATACTAATACTTGAATATTGTGCGGAAAATGCGGGAATTTTATAGATATTTAAAAAGAGATTTTCCAGTGCATTGGAAAGCTACTAAAAAATCTAAAAGAAGCTACTAAAAGAATGGTTAAAAGAAGGTAAAAGTAGCTAAAATTAGCTACAAATAGCTATAAAAAACTACTAAAAGAAGCTAAAAGTAGATAAAAGTAGCTAAAAGTAGCTAAAATGAGCTAAGCTACTAAAAGTAGCTAAAAGTAGGTTAAAGTATCTACTTAAAGTAGCTACTTAAAGCTACTAAAAAAAGCTAAAAGAAGCTATAAGTAGCTAAAAGGAGCTAAAAGTAGCTAAAACGAGATAAAAGTAGGTAAAAGGAGCTGAAAGTAGCTAAAAATTAGCTAAAATAAAAAAGCTACTAAAAAGTAGATATTAAAAGCTACTAAAAGTAGCTATTTAGCTACCTTAAGCTACTAAAAGTTAACGTAAATTGCCACCAAAAATTTTAGCGCCTGTCATAGCTGCCGATAGTGATATACTATATAGTATGACGGATAATATCGAATATGATGCGATGGTAGACGATGATATTGATACCGTTGATGCACCACCGCCAACTGAATCCAAGATTCCAGCAAGTGTGCGCACAAATTTTGCCGATGTCTGGATGTGGCATGCAACACAAACCACTGGCATTCACGGGAGGTGGGTCTACAGTTTACAGTCTACTAGTGCATGATAGTTCCCCCCTCCACCGAATGCACACACCCAGTCATCAGTAGTAGTTAAACTAATAACTAGTTGAAGGCTTTAACTTAATACTAATTAATGATACATATATATATCGATATATCCCCCGCTGCAGATGATATTATAGTACCTTTCTTGGTGCTCAATTCACCAATGCCGATTGCATTTTCGATTGCGGCAGCACCTGGAATATCGGGCCCACCCGGTGGTGCAACTGCAGCTGCTGCTTCGGTCGTGCCACAGATACGTAAAGAGTTTCCGGAGAATTGGATATTTGAAAATACCGAAAAGTAACCCCATACCTATAATTGAATGAATCTCCCTATAAACCCCCCACCTGTAGTGTTTTTTTTTGTGTAGTTTTTTGGGTATAGATTTAACTCTTAATTGCTTTTAATTTCTTTACTTTCTTTCTACTTTCTATGCCTTAATTTTAACAAAACTTTCTCGCTGGAACTGCTGCACATCATTTGGTTTTCAAAATCGACTTTAATTCTGGTATTCTACTATGTGTATTAGTAAGACGCTGGTTCCCCAGATTTCCACTGCAACGATTTCCCGCACCTGGGGGATTTGCCTTCATGAACACAAATCTTATGGCCATGAGGCCATCTGTAGGAGTAGGTGCCGCTGGTAGTGCCCCAGGTCCACGTGCCCCAGTGGTGGTCCCAGTCCCAGAAATACGCAAAGAATTTCCCGAAAATTGGATATTTTATAACACTGAAAAGTATGAGCATTATGAGCATAGTTTTTCCCTGTTTCCCTATTGTGTATGTGTGTGTGTGTGTGTGTGCTTTTTGTGCTTAACTAACAACAAAAATTAATTGTAAAATATGCAAATATGTACCTAAAACCATAGCAGGGAAGACACTCTCCAGTCTGCAGTTGGGATGTTAAAGGGTTGATGATACTCCATGAAAGGATTAAAGGAATATTTCCAGTATACAAATTATGCCAAATCTCACCGATACATGTATATCAGTTTAGGATTGAAGCTTCTCTTAATGGAAATCTTCATAAAAATGAATGCACGCGTTGCGGAGATCCATGCATACAGACATTTTTATAGTATAGATGTAGAATATGTATTCCTTATTCTTATTCATAGATGACTGGCCTTATGATCTTGTGCCTAGATTGTCGATTTCTAATGAACGAATATCTGAACCATTGATACCCAGTTTGAGACTTGGATATACCTAAATACTCACGAGTAAATTCTCAATGCACTTAATATCTTATTTTTAATCTGTACTCAGACATGTTACATCAAACCATAATAAATTGGCACTTAAAGGAATATTTCCAGAATTAAATCTCAACCATAACTCACCGACAGCTATCAGTGTATAGGATTGATAGATGGGCTTCTTCTCAATGGCAAAAACTCCATCAAAATGCATTAAAATATATGTCATATCTTATTCCTAGCTGTTGTTCCTGATGATGGAATTGATTACTTGATGTCTGAAGATATTGATGATCTTATTATGTTTAGAGTGGCAGATTCTATGGCATCAAGATCTGCCTTCAATAGACCACCAGCACCCGCACCACTCATACGAAAAGAGTTTCCAGAAACTTGGATATACCTAAATACTCAGGAGTAATTTCTAGATTTTTATTTACCTGTACTCAGACATGCCCACATCAGACCATAATAATTGGCACTTAAAGGAATATTTCCAGAATTAAATCACAACCATAACTCATCAATATCTATCAGGGTTAGGATTGTTAGGAAATTCTACTACATTTGTTGGCAGCTTGAAGCTGCCTCACTCAATGAGAAAACTCCATTAAAATGACTTAAAATCATATGTAGAATATATGTAATATCTTATTCCTAGCTGCATGGTCTTATGATGGACCTTATTTCATGATGTCTGAAGGATTTGAAGATCGTTTTATGTTGGGAGTGGCGGTTCCTATGGCTGCAAGAACTGACTTTTATAGACCACCAGCAGCAGTACCAAAGATACGCAAAGAGTTTCCAGAGACTTGGATATTCCAAAATATTCACGAGTAAAATGCTCTAAGCACTCATAATGTGTAGTCATGTATTCATGTATTGTTTAACCGTGTGTGTGCGGTGGGTACTCATTCGACCATATTGATTGGCATACAAAGGGGATATATTACCAAGAATCAACTGGGAAACCAAAGGAACCAAATGGGAACCATAGAACCCATTGGGAACCCATAGAAAGTTTTGGGAAAATCAGAGCAAAAACCATTCCATTGCAGTTCAACTAAATGAAGTTCCATTTCCATTAACCTGCGAGTTTTTCCAGCTTTTCCACTAACATTAACGAGTTTTCCAGCTTTTCCACTAACACTTACGAGTTCTTCCAGCTTTTCCATTAACATATAGTAAGAGTTTTTCCAGCTTTTCCTCACTGCATGTTTTCGTTAACTTTATTCCTGCAGCTCATCTAAAACCTTTATTTGTGGTTCGTTCTTTGGTGTATTTCTTTGATGTTTCAGGCTAAAGAAATTATCTAAAAATTAATTCTAAAAACCTCTCTAAATAGCACGGATGCGGATGGTTTTACTTTGGCCAAAAAGATACCGGATACCATAACCTCTTGGGTGATCACAGGCTTCTCGCTGAATCCCAGCTCGGGCATTGCACTGACCAAGAGTCCCAGCAAGATACGCGTATTCCAGCCATTCTTTGTGTCCACCAATTTGCCTTACTCCGTGAAGAGGGGTAAGTCTCGAACGTCTCTCCACCCCTTCAGCCGTTACTCATCACTTGATCTGCACTTCCAGGTGAAGTCATAGCCATACCCGTAATCATATTCAACTACTTGGACAAGTCGCTCGATGCGGAGATAACCATGGATAATGCGGACAAGGAGTACGAGTTCACGGAGGCCACAAATGAGGTGGAGGAGAAGTCCAGCGATGAGGTGAGACGTGTGAAACGTGTCACCATACCCGCCAATAGCGGCAGGAGTGTGTCCTTTATGATACGCCCCAAGAATGTAGGCGCCACCACCCTGAAGATCACAGCCCTGTCGCCCTTGGCTGGAGACACCATACACCAGAAGCTAAAGGTGGAGCCCGAGGGTGTAACGCAGTTCGTGAATCGTGCCGTGTTCATCAATCTCAAGGATCAGCCGGAGCTATCACAGGCACTGGAGGTAGAGATACCCCCCGAGGCTGTGCGGGATTCGGAGTTCATTGAGTTCTCTGTGGTCGGGGATCTGCTGGGCCCCACGCTCCAGAATCTGGACAATCTGGTGCGCATGCCCTATGGCTGCGGCGAGCAGAATATGGTGAACTTTGTGCCCAATATACTGGTGCTGGCGTACCTGGAGGTCACCAACCGCCGGATGCCCAGCATGGAGGCCAAGGCCAAGAAGTTCCTGGAGATTGGCTATCAGCGGGAGTTGACCTACAAGCATGACGATGGCTCGTACAGTGCCTTTGGGAAGTCCGATCCCGCGGGCAGCACCTGGCTCACAGCCTATGTGATGCGTTCCTTCCGCCAGGCGGCCAAGTACACCGATGTTGATCCGAAAGTGATGATCGCCGGCCTGGACTTTCTGGCAGCCAAGCAGAAGGAGACTGGCGAGTTCCCGGAGCTGGGCAAACTCTTCGACAGTGCCAATCAGAATGAGTTGGCTCTGAGCGCCTTTGTGCTGTTGGCCTTCTTTGAGAATCAAGTGAGTAGCGGATATAACTTTAACTACATATAACTGAATAACTTACGATATGTCTTGCAGGAGCTCATACCCAAATACCAGACGACCATTGATAAGGGTGTGCGTTATGTGGCCGAGGAGGTGGACAAAACAGAGGATCAATATGCGCTGGCCATTGCCGCTGTGGCACTACAGCTGGCCAAACATCCGCAGGCCGCGAAGGTGCTGGCCAAGCTGGAGTCGGTTGCCAAGCAGGAGAACGATCGCAAGTGGTGGTCCAAGGCAACGGAAGATAGCAGCAGCAACACCCTCAGGACCAGCTGGCGTCCACGTAGCAATGATGTGGAGATCACCTCCTATGTGCTGCTCGCTCTGCTGGAGCAGCAATCCACCGAGCGAACTCTGCCCATTGTCAAGTGGCTGATTGGGCAGCGGAATAGCAATGGCGGCTTTGCCTCCACCCAGGACACGGTCGTGGGCCTGCAGGCACTCACGAAGTTCGCCTCGAAGACCGGCGCCGGCACTGGCACCATGGATATTGAGTTTGTGCCCACAAATGGCACCAAGTCTAGCATTAAGGTGGAGCCTGCCAATGCCTTGGTGTTGCAGACACATGTGTTGCCGCGCACCACCCGCCAGGTGGATTTCACGGCTAGGGGCACGGGCTCCGCGATGGTGCAGCTCTCGTATCGCTACAACCTAGCCGAGAAGGACAAGAAGCCCAGCTTTAAGGTAACACCCAGCGTTAAGGATACCAACTCGAGTCACCTGCTGCAGCTGGACATATGCGCCGAGTATGTGCCTCTCGAGGATGCGGACAAGGACAAGGATTCCAATATGGCTGTCATGGAGATTGCACTGCCGTCCGGCTTTATAGGAGATGCCGATAGTCTGGGCAAAATCGAATCTGTGGAGCGTGTGAAGCGCGTGGAAACCAAGAACTCTGACTCTACGGTCATTGTGTACTTTGACAGCCTGACACCTGGCGATGTGACCTGCCTGCCCGTGGAGGCCAACCAAGGCCCACGCTGTGGCGAAACAGAAGCCCGCTGCTGTGTCCCTATATGACTATTATGATACGGAACGCCGTGCCACGGAGTACTATCAGGTGAAGTCCTCCCTGTGCGATATATGCGAGGGCAGTGATTGTGGCACGGGTTGCAGGAAGTAGATGAAGGTGTGAATAAATCTAAACAATAAATCAAAAGTTTATGCAAAATGTATACCAGAATTGTTTTTTATTTGCTTAAACGTTGAGTGATCCTTTTCCTCGCTCTGCATCTATAAGTCTGTGGGGGGAAAGTTGGGGTTTATCAGAGATTTACCCAAAGAATTTTGTGACTCAAACTTACTGCTGCACATCGGCCACTAGCAATTGCACATCGAATGCATCTTTGGTTACCGTATTGTGAAATTCTTCCAGCACTTTGGGATGCACCATTATGTCTACTTCCTCCTTGCCCATGCGCCATAAATTGTACTGGGATAAACAGATGAATTAAATGCCTCGAAGTACCTTGAAACCCTTACCATCTCTGGATCAGCTAATAGAAATTCAATCACTTGAAAGTGACTTTTGGTGTGCACACCCACTCTATACACCTTATAATTTGCATAGGAAACAATCCCCGACTTAGTGGTTTGCTCTTCAACTTGGAATCGGTCTGGGAAGGCTATGGCTTGGATGCCACCCACAAAAATCAATGCAAACACGAGCAACATTCTGTATGAACTGACACTAAGTGGGGCACAATTGAATGCTTTATAGTTATATATTATATATGTATATATATATGTGTATTCCCCAGCAGATGACAGTTGGACAGCTGTTTGCTTTGTCCCTTGATTAAAACGTGCCTTCTGATCGTTTAGCTGGAATGTAAGTGTAGAAGCATATGAATTCCGGGTTATCCATACCCAGTGGAGAGTATCAAATGTCGTGTCAGTGATGCGGAAAATACAGTGAAAACTATCGTAAGAGAGAGAGTGAGAGAGAGAGAGTATCGGTGGAAGTATCTATAGTATAGCTAAAAGAAAGTTTCTATCTATAACTACCTATATTAAAGCTACCTATAGCTTTAAGTATAGATTATAAAATACACAAAATATTGCATCGGAAAAACATGAAACCGAGAGGGAACGTTGTGAATTGTTGTGAGTCGCAGCGACTCGCGACTTTTTAACCATACTCAATCATACTCATAATCAGTGTATATGTTCTTCTGTGAGCTTATAATTTATGTAGAATTTCCTATGCATAAAATTTTTTTGCCACATCTGCCAGTTTGAGGTGTAAGTTGGGCAAAGCAAAAAGAAATAGCTAAAAAAACAGCTAGAATTCATTGTGCAGATAACGGTGCTGGTTCCTCCATGAACTGGGCCTGAAACGAGGTAAACATCAAGTTGGCAATGGAGTTCCCTGGAGTTCCCTTGAGTTCCCGGACAGAGGCCGCTACGAATAGGTGCTGCCCGCGTCACACATTCCGCACAAATGTGAGAATATGCTGGCTAGTCGATAAGGCACACGACTTGGGCTATATCTACAGTATTGAAAACGATTCACAACTTAATTAAGAAATACTTAAAATTATTGCCCAGTAAGCTCTTGAGTTTCATTCTATCTTTATGACCCCCCAATTGAGACTATGGCTGAGAACCATAGCGATAAAACCAGCCACTGGCTGCCGGCACGGAATTAGTTGCTTAGTTTAGGCCAAGCACAGAACATGGGCTATACCTTCACGTGCCTCTTGGCTTTGTCATTGCTCCACATAGCCCTCGGGGCAGCTGTGGGTCAGACAGATAGCAGGATACGCTACGACAATTATGTGGTCTATAAGGTTAAGTATGGGAGTGAAGGACAACGCAATCTGCTGCGACAATTGGCAGAGGATCGTCAGAATGTGAGTGGAATTTAAGCCATATAGTCTGGTAGTTTTTATCTTTATTTCCCCTTTAGTTTAGGCTTTGGCATGAGGCTAAGGATGAGCTGCATCTGATGATCAGTCCCAGTGGTTTGGCCGAGTTCCAGGAGGAAGTGCGAAAGGCTAATGCCAGTGCAGAGATTTTCGTAGCCAATGTGCAGGAGTAGGTTGTGTTCACTTCAAAGCAAAGATTTATATAAATGATCCTTCATATTTCCCGTAGATTAATTGACATTGAGACGACTGAAAATGCTAGAACAGCCAGTGAAGATTTTGGCTGGAAAAGGTACAATTCGTTGGCTGAAATCGAGGCCTGGCTGGACGACATATTGGCCAAATATCCGGTCATAACCGAGGGCTTTGTTCTGGGTCAGTCCTACGAGAATCGCACCATTAGGGGCATCAAAATTTCCTACAAATCGGGCAATCCTGGTGTCTTTATTGAGTCGAATATACATGCCAGAGAGTGGATAACCTCGGCCACGGCCACGTGGCTGATTAATCAGTTTTTGACCTCCACGGATCCGCAGGTGCGAACTCTGGCCGAGAGCCATGACTGGTATATAGTGCCCGTGTTGAATGTGGATGGATTTGTGTATACCCATGAAAAGGTAGGGGATTTCTCCTTTAGAGCTCCTTGGATTTATAATTATATATATTTTAATCTGTAGGATCGCATGTGGCGTAAGACACGTCAGCCATCGGATATATCCAGCTGCATTGGCGTTGATCCCAATCGCAATTATGACTCCCATTGGATGGAGAATAATGGCGCCTCCTCGAATCCGTGTGCCGAGGACTATGGCGGTCCACGTCCGTACTCGGAGCCCGAGATTAAGGCCATGTCGGAATTTGTGGGCAGCATTAAGAGCAGGTTGAATGTCATGCTGGCTTTTCACTCCTACAGCCAACTGCTGTTGTCGCCCTATGGCCATACCAAGGAGGAATTTCCCGAGAATTTCGATGAGCTAATGGAGGTGGCCCAGGCTTACGGAGATGCTGTGGAGGCGCTGCCCTATGGCACGGTGTACAGATATGGCTCTGCAGCGGGTATACTATGTGAGTGCTCTCTCTCCCTCTCTCTTTCTCCCTCTATAATGTGGTTTTATCTTTTTGTAGATCCCGCTTCGGGTGCCACCAATGATTGGGCCTACAATGAGCAGGGCATTGAGATTTCGTATACCATTGAATTCCGTGACACAGGACGCTATGGCTTTGTCCTGCCCCCGGTGCACATTGTACCGAATGCGGAGGAGGCGCTCTATGGCATTATCGCGCTGTTAGATAAGTGCAAATCGTTGGGTTATCTCAATCTCAAGTATTGATGGGGAAGCAATAATAATAAAAGGCATTAAAATGCGATTACGATTACGTTTAGTAGGTTTTCCTTTGGGCTGTTTGGGTGGGATAGAGCGTTAGTTGAGTTTCGATATGCATTTGAGTTGGTTGTGTGTTGCCACATTGGGGGTGCTGGCTAGTGCTGGTAGCCTTAAGGATCAGGCTAAGGATACAGCCAAGCAGCGTTTTGATAACTATGAGGTGTACAGGTTGACCATCAGGAATAGATTGCAATTGGAGTTGATAGAGAGATTTGCAGAGTTGTCCGATAAGGTAAGACTAAAGCCACAGACCTTTAACTATTTGAAGCCCAGACTTAGAGGAGTCTTCTCCCTTGCTCTCCCTCTTTTCCAGTACAACATTTGGAAGGACTACGATAGCCATTCCCAGGAAGTCCACATCATGGTTAGTCCCGAGAATTTACACAACTTTCAGCTACTTTTACGACTAAATGGCATACACAGTGAGCGCATGATTGAGAATGTACAAACGTAAGTTGATAAAAGCCGATGAATGGGCAATAGTTATAGTGTACCCCATAACCATTTACGATACCCCCCAATTAAGTCTTATCGATGGGGAGCAAGTCACTGCCACTGCTGACAGCAACTTTGGCTGGACTAAGTACTACGAACTATCAGAGATTGAGGCCTGGCTGGACTCCATACTGGCTGCCTATCCCACGGTCACCGAGGAGTTCATTGTGGGTCAGTCCTACGAAAATCGCACTATTAGGGGTATCAAAATCTCCCATAAGGCGGGCAATCCGGGCATCTTTATTGAGTCGAATATTCACGCCAGAGAGTGGATTACCTCGGCCAGTGCCACATGGTTTATTAATCAGTTGCTGACCTCCCAGGAGCCGGCTGTAAGGGAACTGGCAGAGAGCTATGACTGGCATATAGTGCCCGTGTTTAATGTGGATGGCTTTGAATACTCACACACAAAGGTACAGTCAAATTGGAGTCACTTTCTGTCACTTTCCAACACTTTCTGCCACTTTCCAACACTTTTTGTCACTTTCCAACACTACTTACCAACACCTACTCCTCCCTAGAACCGCATGTGGCGCAAGACACGACAGCCACATGCCACAAATGAGTGCTTTGGCGCCGATGCCAATCGCAACTTTGATTCCCATTGGCTGGAGAATAATGGCGCCTCGGCGAATCCCTGCAGCGAGACCTTTGCCGGGGATGAGCCCGGCTCGGAGCCAGAGGCCAAGGCGCTGGTGGAGTACCTAACGAAGATCCAAGATCAGTTTGATGTGTATATATCCTTCCATTCCTATGGGCAGTATTTGCTCTCACCCTTTGGCCACACAGCAGCAGAGTTTCCGGCTAACTACGATGATCTGCTAGAGATTGGCGAGGCCTTTGCAACAGCCATTGAGGAGCTGCCCTATAAGACTGTCTATCAGTATGGCTCCACAGCGGATGTTCTATGTGGGTATAAGTTTCTCTTTCCCCCCGGTTGTTGCCTAATGGAATACTCTTTCTTTTCCCTTTGTAGATGTTGCCACTGGCACCTCTGTGGACTGGGTATTCAATGAGCTGCAGAAGAAGGTCGCCTACACCATCGAGTATCGTGACAAGGGACGCTATGGCTTCATACTGCCACCCGTGCAGATTCTGCCCAACTGTGAGGAGCTAATGGCCGGCATGCTGGCACTCATTGCAAAGACCAAGGAACTGGGTTACATATAGATATAGTAGGGGAAGTGTAGTGTATTTTCATGGTTCTGTTTCAGTAAAATACCTCACATAGGAGGCCAACAGATCGTCCATTTTGTAGCCCTGGCTGGTGCTGCAGAGCAGCTTCGAGGCGCCAATCATGTTGCCAAAACGTATATGAAAATGATTCTTGCCGGAGCTCCACATGCCCAGCTGTCCGTACTCGTAGCTGCGCAGCGGCTGCTTCGTTTGGGCATCCAGCAGATGGAAGCCCGAGCCATTGATGGCCACCAGCAGGCACTCGGGCAGTGACTCATCGTTCTGCTGCTTCACCACAAAGAAGGTGGAGCCGAAGCAGGGCTGGCGGGCGAGTGCCTGCAGGAAGAGCAACTTGGCTTGATCCTCGCTCAGCGGTGTTTCGTGGTGCAAACGTGGCAGGATCTGCTGACGCCAATCGGCTAGGGGTAGCAGGGGTATCAGATCCTCCGGTATGAGGCGTGGCAACACCTCTGCGAGTCGCTGTAGACTAACCTCCTGATCCGCACTGTAGACGAGTCCCGCCAGCTGTGAGGCCTGCTCACAGTCAATGGGATAGTAGCCCTTGAGATACTTGTGCAGCTCCTGGGGATAGCTAAAGATGACATCCCCCTGGGCATCCTCCCCGGGCTGATTGTGCAGCCAGAGTTTGCGCATAAAGTGCAGCTGATAGTGCCCCTCGCAGGCGGTGCGTATGGTGCGCTGTTGCCGCAGCCAGAAAAGCAGTTGGCTAATGAAATCAAAGACAAAGTCTGCCTCTGGCATGGCATACACCTTGTCGCCGGTTTTCAGAAAGATGCTGTAGCCCAGTGCAGACTTTAGTTGCAACCTTTGGGCAATCTCCCGGATCAGCTCCGCTCCTCGTGTATGCGACTCGATTTCAAAGGCCTCCACGGTGTCATCGGGGAAGTAGATCTTGTGGTAAATGTGCATGCAACGCTGCTGTATGCCCTCCACTTCGATCAAATGCGGCGCCTGCTTTCGCTGCCCCTGTTGCACGGAGCGTTTCAGCCGCTTGAGGCATGCATCAGCCAGGGAATCCGCGCGCATGCGCAGCAGTATGAGCAGCTCCCGCATAATTAGCACACTGGGAGCCATCAACCCCGTGGCTAGATACAGCAAATCCCAGCCACGTTTCTCCCCCTCCGCGGAGGGATTATCGCTCAGCTGTTTCATCAGCTGACAGTAGAGTTCATCGCAGAGTAAAGGCTGCTGCAGCGCTGGCTGAAAGATGAGGTCCGTATTCACAGGCAAATTGCTTCGAGCTATGTCACCCATGTACTAGGGAGGGAGAGAGAACTAAGTTTAGTAGGTATAACTAACAGAAAGGGAGCTTAACTAACCTTTAGTATGTGATGATAGATGACCAAAGCCTGCTGAAACAGCTGCGGCTTTGTGCCCAGCGATTTGAGTAGCGGCGCCTTCAGGGGTTCCGCTGAATACTTCGAGAGTGGCGCTGACTCAGAACTGAAATAAATATGGATTAATTTTCATAAATTTCCCTACACATACCCTTAATGAAAAACTCACTCTAATGGCGCTCTAAATTGCATCTCAGCCAGCTGAGTTATGTTATGCTGCCGTCGTCGTAGCAGGGTTTTGCGTGGCACCACCTTTGGTGGCTCTTCATCGAAGTGGCCCTCGCGAAAGATCTCCTGCAGCTTGGCACTGGGTTCCGTTAGGGTAGCCAGCACACGCACATTGCCAGCGGCAAACTGACTCCACTGCCCCCCGGCACAGCCACGCCAGAGCTGCTGGGCGTTGCCGGACAACAGCTGGGCGCCTGTGACACCCGCCTCGAATTGCACGAGATCGCCCGGGGAGAGGGTGAGGCAATCCTCACCCTCCAGTTCCTGTGAGTGATCCAAAGCTACACCGTAGCTGGAACGCTGCTGGAGATTATCCAGCATATAGTTGATTAGCTGACTGGCATCTGCCGCTGTGCTGCATTGCAGCACAAAGTTCACCTGTTGCACGGTGCGTAGGTGCAACTCCTCATTCGCGGCCACATGCACCTTGAGCAGCTCAGCAAAGCTGCAGGAGGCCAGCACCTGTTCGGTCTCATCGATGAGAAACAGACCCGTGGCATTGATGGCCAGCATCAGTTCATCGCTCTGCAGTTTGGGTCCCTCCCGCCGCAGCACCTCGAACAGTCGCGAATGCCGCATGGGCCAGGAGAGGTGAGCAAAGAGGCAAATGTCCTCCTTGGCACGCTGCTGATTGGCCGCCAGTTGCTCTGGCTGCTGCTGCTGCTCCTCCTGCCGCACATACGAACTCCGCTCATAGGTGGCCGCAATGAGGCGACTCCAGTTCTGCACCGCACGCTCCCCGGGTGCCAGCAAATCGCTGGGCACGTACTCTGTGATCTCTGAGGTCTGCAGGCGACCGATGGCACCCGGCCCGTGCTCTATGAAACAGCCCAGGGCACAGACCATGGCTATGTCCTTCTCGGAGCGACAGCGATACTCCCCGCACTTCAGACCATTCATGATCTGCTTGTAGATCAGATGCGTGGCCTTGGGATCCACTGCGGGATCATGCCACGTGGCAAACATCTCCTTGCGCAGATACAGCTTCCAGGGGGCATCCAGCTGCCGCTGCTCACACACCGAAATGGCATCCATCACATGCTCCTGCCCGGCGCCCAGTGGCAACAGTCTGCCATGCAGCGACAACAGCAAACCAAAGCCAAAGGAGTCGCTGAGGCCCAGACCCTCGCACAGCTGCTGCACTGCCTCACGGGCCGTGCTGGCCGCATCCACCTGTAGTCGCCGGGTCTGTCCGTCCATCAGCTGAATGTCCAGCTTCAGTGGCTGACGCCCGCGTATGGCCTGCAGCTCGAGCAGCGATGGCGGCTGGCAGCGGGCGCCATTGAGCAACGTCCGCTCGAGACGCTGCAGCGAGGGTGCAGCCTGCAGCTGGGCGGTGCCCTGCTTCATGAAGCTGCGCAAATGTGGCTCAAAGTTCGCACTGGGCGGAAAGCAGCTGAGGCACAGGGACAGCAACAGCCAGCCACGGGCATAGGAAGTGCGACTGGGATTAAGGTACAGTTGCTTGCAAATTTGTGCAAGAATTTCATCCCTAGAAAGAGGGTTCCATGAAGCATAGAAAGGTTTTTACCTAGTCTCTGCCCTACCTCAGATTATCCTTGAGTATGCCATGTCCTATAATAAAGTGCAGCTTATCCAAATGGCTGCTGGGCTGATTAAGCCAATGTTGGTAGTACAACTCAGCCTCACGCTGACTGCTGCCCTGCAGCTTGGAGGGTCGCTTGAGTGTCTGACGCACAAATAGACGCGGCTTGGAGGCGCCCAAAGAGCTCAAGAGTCGCGACAAATCAGTCATAATATTGGCATCATCTAGGGTTGGAACAGGCGATGAAGGAGCCACCTCTGGCATATCGCCCATGAAGCGTAATATAGTCAACCAAATGGCCTAAGGATGGGCAAAAAATCTGATTAATAAAAGCTCCAATTATGGGTAGTAAAGACCTACCTTTGCGGCCATTTCATCCAGCGGAAGTTCATGCTTTAGCAGCGACTGCTTTAGCGGCTTTCTTTCATGCTGCGCTGTGGCGCCACCGCAAAAGTAGGTTGCGGCATATTTTAGATAACTAAAATCCGAGGTATCTATGTGTTTCGACACTGGCTTGGGCAGGCGAATGGTATCACCCGAGGCAAGAGCCTGGAGACGCCTCAGAGCAGGCTGTAAGTAAAGTAAGATTTTTGTATAATTTCTAGGGTATACTTTGGGCGACTATCTCTCGCACTCTCAAGTGCTGTATTCTCTTATACTACACTTGGACATTCAATTTGAGTTTATATATTTTAGGGTGTATTAATTATTTCGACAGCTGTAATCTGAGTGCCACTTATCGTGAGGTGCTTTGGGCGTAAGCTTTTATAAATATAGTACGTATACGCCGTGTATGCTGCAGCCGAAGATAGATATGCCCCTGCCTCGATAAGCATTTTTGTTTTGTGTGTGCCTCGGTCGCGATTATTTACGATCCGTGTTTTATTTCATTTATCATTTTGGGGGGGTATTTGTTTTAAACTTCTGCCGCCACACACACTGATAGTAGGCAAGCCAAGTCCCGTCTGGCAGTTTTGACCACGCTCCACTTCCATTTTCCATTTAGTTGCTGACTAAAGACGATACGGTGTGGATCTAACTACTAGGAGGAACTGCGCATGGAGCTAAGGAACAACTAACTAACTAAATAAATTATTATTTTTTCTGTGGACTGTTGTGGCGTGTGGCTTTGTGGTTGTTTTATTTGGAAGTGGAATTGGGGGTCTGTATGCTCGAAATAATTCAATGAATATTTCAATAAATATTTGGTATTGATTTTGAAAGTGTTTACTTATGGTATTCCATATAAAAGTGTTGAATTATTCGAGTTTTGGAAGTACAGGAACATTGTAAGAAAAAGAATATGAAGGAGGATTTTTCCTGAGAAATTCTTGACTGAAAAATTGTAGTTTAAGAAGGGAACAAAGTTATATTTGAACTTTTAATAAATGAACAAAGCTTTCTTAGAATATTCTATTAAATGTTTCCAGAGAAAAAAAAATTAATTTAAATCTAAGCCCTTAAAAATTCAATGAGTTTTTAATGAATTTCTAGAAGATATTCCCAGAGAAAATTAGGGTAAAAAGTCATATTAAAACTTTCAATGAATGGGAAAAAATATTTCACTAGAATATTGCCTAAAAGTGTTTCCAGAAAAAAACTATAATAATCAAACTAGAGCGATAAGAATTTCTAGAAATTCCTCTACTAGTAAACTATATTTTTAATAAATGGAAAAATATTACCCCAGAATTTTCTATGAAATTTTAACAAGAAATAATTATATTCATTTGAATCTAAAATTTCTTTCTTTCCTTCTTATAATTTCCCTCAAATTCTTTTAATGAGTTAGCAACAATTTTTGTAAAGAATATTCCAGGCGAAATTCCCATCGTAAATCTTAATTTATTTTTATGCGAAAACTCTTGAAATTCTACGATTATTTTCGATCAAGATAATGGGTGCTATAAATAATAGAGGAACCTTCTTTGAATGCTACGGAATGTGGGTCGTAAATAACCTGCCAGCTAATCTTTTTCCTTAATGAGTTCACTTTTATGATGTAAATAAAATAAAGGAAATATTTCCCGTAAAGATTCGTATCTGCGCGGCATAGGAATATTTTAAGAACTGCTTCAGTTCTAATCTTTAAAGTAGAAGACGCAAAACCAATTGAAAAAAATTAAATAAATATATACTATACTATACTGAATGTCGTATCTGTAGGGCGATAATCTGTGGCCAAGTTTAGGCAAATGAAATAAATAAATCAACCAAAAATTAGTCATAGGTTCGCTTTAAAATTAATTTCTGCTGACCATGTCGAATATATTATATATGATGAAATATGATCCTAAAGTGATTTTGGGGGGGACACTCACTGGGCATTGACGCTGCAAGGACAAATATATACAAAAAAGCCAAAAGGATCGATCGATCGAAAGCAAAAAATGAAACCACAACCAACGCAGGCAGAGCAGACGAGTAAACGGAAACATTTATGTGTCTAGATTCCTTAGATATCACCAGTAAAATGGGTTTTATTTACAGAGTACAATAAATATTATGGGTTATACATAAACACTATAAACACTACTACGTATACATATGTATGTATGTATGTACATTTATCGATAGAGGAAACTGTTACAAAAAGCGATCACAAAACACAGCTTTTCTTTCTGATACTACATATAGGTATATATATATTATATGGTATATACAAGCTTGACGTTTACTGCATGTAATTATTGATTTGTACATAAAAAAAAGAACCAAATGGAAACCCCAACCCCAATGGACAGTCGTAAGGCTGGAAGAACACTCTAAAGAGCTGTCTTTTAACCTGGAAGAGCACTCAAAGAAGTGTCTTTCAACCTGGAAGAACACTCAAAGAACTATCTTCCAAACCGGAAAGAACACTCAAAGAACTGCCTTCCAAACTGAAAGAACACTCAAAGAACTCTCTTCCAATCTGAAAGAACTGTCTGTCTTCCAACCTTTAAGGACTAATATCATCTACAGCCTAATGTCTAGTTTGTTCGGGATGCACCCCTCTCTGCTCCACTGTACCGACCAAACGTCACTACTAGAGGCGTGTCTGGTTGACAATCTTCCGGGGCGCCGCCTCGTAGTAGTTGACGGGCCGGGACAGCAGCTTTGTGGGCACATCTCTGCGCAGGCGCAGCTCTCGCTCGAACATCAGAGACTTCTCCTTGACATTCGGCCCCAGGGGACCACTCACATCGGGCTCATCGTTGAGGAAGCCAAAGACATCGTCCACCATCTGCTTGGAGGACTCCACATCGTTGTAGCCCTGCGGACTCTCCAGTATGGGTGCAATGCCATTCGTCTTGGCCGTGGTCTGACTGGCGGGACGCGTGGCCAGGGGAGCGGCGACAATCAGCGTGGTTGGGGGCGGTGGCAGGGACATGCGTGCCTGCAACGTGGGCGCCTTGGGTGCCTCCTGCTTGAGGGACTTTGTGCGCTTGGGCTGTTGCAGAGCGGCCATGGCCAGGGCATTGCGGGTAGCTGCCTCGGCCTTGAGACGTTGCTCCTCCTCAGCCTTGAGACGCTGCTCCTCCTCGGCCTTGAGACGCTGCTCCTCCTCGGCTTTGAGACGTTGCGCCTCCAGGACTAGTAGCTGCTCCTCCTTGAGCCGCAGCTGCTCTTGCTCCTTCTGTGCCTTCTGCTCCTGTTGCTGCTTGACTCGCTGCAGCTCTTGCTCCTCCTTCAGGCGCACCAGCTGCTGCTGCTCCTCCTTCTGCTGCTGTCTTCTCGCTGCCAGCTTGCCCTGGAACTCCTTGCGTGTGAGGTAGCCCCGTGACAGGGCCTGCAGCTTGATGGTGCGGCATCTTACCATCGTGAATTTTGTGGTCAGCTGCTGGGCAGCGATGCAGGCGCCCAAACGATGGAAGCCCTGCCGCATGATCTGGTACTTACGACGCTGGAGGCGACCCCGCCAATGCCGCTGCACGGTGATGATAGCTTGGCGGTAGCGCTGCAGATATCGCCGGAAGAGAACGCGCCTGAAGCCACGCTGTATGGCCACAATTGACTTGAGCATCAGCTGGGAGCGCTGCTCCTCCAGGCTGGCATCATCCTCGTCACGCAGAAAGAGCTTCGTCTTGCCGAACTGCCGATCCGAATCGGCGGGCAGTGTGGCCAAACAGATTTGCTGCGCCACCTGCCGGCAGTCGCACTTCTCCAGGGGACCCGTAGGTGGCACCAGCAAACGATAGCGCTCCACGAAGGCGCGATAGGCGGTTCGAATGGGATAGCCTGCGCGTCGGATGCGTGCGGTCTCCATCATGCCCGAGTAACGTAGCTGCCGCACACACAGCTCCTTGTCAAAGTTCTACAGGGTATTGGGAGAGAGTTAAGTGAGTATTTGGCAGCTTTTTGTTCTCGATTCCTCTACTCACCTTCGGCTCCTTGTACTCATTCGGCTTGATGCATCTTATAAAGTAGGGATGCGCCTGCGAGAGAGTCCGCATGAGCATGTCCAGCGAATTCCTGAACTTCACGCACAACGTGGGCTGCTTCTTGGCCGTGTCCATGGGCATTTCTTGGGGAAAGATATCCACCAGATATTTGTTAGCCGAACGCTGCACCAGTGATCGCAGGTCACCGCTAAAAGAGTCACGATTCTTTTCGAGGAAACCCAATGGATTGTACATGACGACGCCTGCATAGTGACGAATGCCAAAGAGCGAGGTCTGTGTGGTCTTGCCTTTCACATAAATCGAGCGATTGCCATGCTGGACGTGGAGCTTCTCGAGCAGCGTGTTGTCCGTGCCCTTGGGGAACTTTGATTCCTCATCAATCAAGGACATGAGGTTCATTGGCTTCATGCCAATAAGATCGAGTATTTGTTGATTGTCCTGGAATTCGATGTGCTGCCAGTTGATGTGCTCGTTTTGGTATTCATCTTGTTCCATCTAAAGAAAGGAAAGAGATTTTTGCATAAGTAAGGATTGTAAGAGGGAGAGAGACAGGTAGATGGAGCCGTGAGATGACAGTCGCAGTTCCTGCCTGCCGTGAGCCTGCGTACTGCGACTGTCATCTCTAGTTTAGTTGTGCTATCTCGCTTTGCCCTGAAGGCTTAACGCACAAGCCGCTCTCTCAGAGAGCGCATGAAAACTTCTTAAAGCTGACTGCGCTACCTGCGAGTTTAGACAACAACAAGCAGAATAGAAGAACCGTAACATGAACACACATGAGAGATAAGTCCCGTATGTTGTTGCTTTGTTGTCTATGTGTTGAGAGAGAGGCTTCGCCTGACAACTAAAGTTGTTGTTGCTCATGGAGAGCCATAGATGAAGCGGAAGATAAAACAATTGCGACTGCGCTGCAGGCGATGCAGAAAATGTAACAACACAACAACAAGAATGCATTGCTTGCACTAGGAGAACAAAAGAGAGTGCGTTTACTCATATTTGCTTACAAAGTGAGCAAGAGAGAGTGTGCGTATGAACTGTAAGAAGAACTGTTTCGCATCGTAGATGAAATAAAGATCGAAAGAAATAAAACAACATCGAAACAGTTGCATTGCCCACATGCAAAATCCTACCTTAAATATGTGTCCCACAAAGAACTGCTGTAGATTCTCATTGGCATAGTTGATGCACAGCTGCTCGAAGCTGTTGTTGTCAAAGTTCTCAAAGCCAAAGATATCCAGCACGCCGATGCTGTTCATCGGCTGATCCGGCTGCTTGTTGATCGTCTCATTGATGCGTCGCACAATCCGCACGAAGATGCCATCGTACAGCGACTTGACGAAGGCATCGCGTCCCTCCAGCGCTGACTCCTTGGACAGGCTGGTGGTCACATGCTCGCCATGGACGAATATTGTGCGCTGTGTGAGAGCCAAGTTCAGTGGAGCAACGGGTAGGCCCAGCAGCTTGGCCACCCGCTTGAGGTTCTCGTCATCGTCCACCTCGGCCGCCTCCTGGTGGGCCACTTCGGTGGCCTTGAAGCGCAGGTTTCCCAGGTGCAGAATGGCCGCCAATAGGCACAGTATGCTCCACATCTCCTCGGGCTTGAAGGAGAGCACCTTCATGGCCGCCCGAATGTCGGCAAAGTCCTTGGCATCGCCCCGGCCAGGCAGTGTGAAGCAGCCGCCCTGCGAGAGGTAATGATACTGGCTGGGTGACTGCTCCTGCAGCATGAGACGCTGCCGCTCCGGGGAGTGAGCCCCGCCAGCATGCAGTAGAATATGTGATAATTCCGCTCCTCCCGACTCTGGAAAACGATGCGGGATTTCTCGAGAAGATACTGCTGTATGCGGGCACCCTGTATGGCGCCCTCGGGCGTAAACCGAATCTCGATGTATTTTCCGAAGCGCGAGGAATTATCGTTCCTCACGGTCTTGGCATTGCCAAAGGCCTCCATAATGGGATTCGCCTCGATGATTTGCTGCTCGATCCAGGAGTGTTTCCCACTAATGGCGGCCAGGTACTGTAGGATCAGCTTGGTGCTCTCCGTCTTGCCCGCCCCCGACTCGCCGCTGATGACCACGCACTGATTCTCCTTGTGCCGCTGCAACCGCTGGAAGGCATTGTCACTAATGGCAAAGATGTGGGGCGGCAGCTCACTCAGGGATTTGTTTCTATAGAGTTGAATCTCACGATTCGTGTAAATGGGCAGGATCTGATAAGGATTGATGGCCATCAGCATGGAGCCAGTGTAGGTCTACAAAAGGGAGAGACAGAGTGAAGATTAGTCAGATCCAAGGGATATCTTTGGCTTGCATTGCTCACATATATCAACTGTTTGGCATATCGATTCTCCAAGTTCCTGAGGATTGTGTACTCCTGCAGATCGCCCAGTGTGATCATATCCTCCACATCCTCCTGTGATGTAATATGCATGGCCTTGAGCACATCCCCCGCTGGCACCCAGAATTGCTTCTTCCGATCATCGCACACGAGAGTCTGGGTCTTCTCCGTGCGTACAATGCGTGCCCCAAAAGGCACCGCAAACTCACTTGTGGCATTCTGCGGCTTCACCCACACATATTCGCCCTGTCAATGGAAAATGTTTAGGAAATTTTAGTAGGGTAAACAGGGAAGGGGTTTCCCCAGTAGCCAAGCAGCTGACTGTTTACATCATAAATGTAATGTTGATAAGAACTGATTAGGTTTACAGACTGATTGTTACCATGTTACATCGATAGTTTATAAATCAAAGGGGAAGTCCATAAAGAGCTTAAAAAAATATTCCGAATTTTAACTGATAGGAAATGATATAATCTACCATACAGAACATTGAACTTCTAGAAATTTCCATAAATAAAAAAAACACCTATGTATATATGCCAGTTTTAAATATCTCTAAAGATCCATCTAATGATTATAAATTCCCTTAATTTCTTTAACCATTATTGAGCTCTTTTTTCCTAGAAATTTTCACATATTCCTCTACCTAATCGACGCTGCAAAAAGTCGATATCAAATCAGCTCAGAACTAGATATCATGTTAAAGTGATTTACCCCCTAAAATTTCAAAAAGAATATGGAGTACCTATAAATTTTTATATCGTTTCGTGCCACACCCTACAAGATATCGTAGCGAAGAGGAAATTATTTTATGCCCACAGTAGAGTTTGCTCTGTAAACCTCTCTTTATATATATTCCCTGGCCTGATTTGAATAAAAAAGAAAAAAGAAAAGAACACAAACGGTAGCCGACTTGTGGGCAAATATTGTGTTTAGTTGTTGTGCGCCAGGCATTATCTTATCATTGGAATGCCGATATACAAAGCAGTTTCTTATCTGTATCTGAGCATCGAATCGTGAATCGGGTAATGTGAAACAGGAGACAAAGCCAGACCCAAAACAGTTGATAATTTGCCAAAAGTAGGAGAAGTAGGAGACAGAAAGGCATAGATCATACCTACCCAATGACCTTGCTTATCGAATGTCCCAGCCTATGATTAGATTACTTTCTAAGACCTATTCCTGGCCATGAACGAACGAAACACCTGCTATAAAAATCGAGACTAATGTCTTGCTAAATGTTTTGTCCACCAAAAACCATAAATACAGATTCACAATCGCAGAAAAATTCGCTAATCGATAATGTCTGTCGTGTTGGATGAGATCACAACCAATCGAAAAAAGTGTGAGTCATAATTGTGCCTGAATCAGCAAATAAAATACGAATGTGGAGTGAACTAAAAGGAATTAGTAGAGGGAGAGAGACTGTGTAGAGTTTCCCAGAAGACACACAAAAACTATCTACTGATAAATGTACTATATTTACTATTTATTCTGTATTTATTCTGTAGAACTCTAGCTAAGACAATACTATACCATTGTAGCTCTGGGTTTATAGTTTGCCCAAAGCCTTTTACAGCACTCTCAAGAACTGCCAGCGATACGGTACGGGGTATCTGCTTTCCTGTGCGCTGGGGCTGGGGGCTCAATCTATAATCTCTTTTTTTTTTTGCTGTTTTCGATAAGACATTTTTGCGGCTTGAAATCGAACCGGAATTGAATGGAAATTTGTGTTTTACTCGCTTCAACTAAGTATAGCAAAAATTCGTCTATGAAAACCCATGACTAGTTAGAGCCCCACAGTGACGGGACACAATCGTACATTTTGTGAGCTACCTAATCATAAATACTTTATGCTCATAATCTTAGGGTATTATTGCTGTACATTCCAGCAGGCAGCCAGGTGTGTGTGTGCAGGTGGCACCACAAACAATTAGCACACGTGTAGACCCCAAAAAGTGAAAAGGGAATCGTCTGGTTGATAAAGTTTAAAATTAAAATATGCCACATGATGTCAAGACGGAGGAAATCAGTACAGGGGTTGATATAGGTATGTGATAAAACGATACAGTTATCAGAGTAATTTTCTGATAAGAGTTTTGAGGGGGAGACAGTTTATTTTGGGTGCCACGACAACCAGGAAGACTTACATGTTCCCTCACAAATTCGCACATTTCTGCTGCTGCTGCTGCTACGTATACGTATTTTACACCACTACATATACACACCACACTTCACACACAGTCACACGCGCCGACGTTGCTTAATTGGCAAATGTTTGCCTGCCACACACACAGTAGTAGTTTTTGTTGTTGTTGTGTTTCCTATGTTTTCACAGCCGTTTTCACTTTCTTGCTTAGCGGCGATCTAAGATTCTCTTTTCTTTAGTTTTTTTTTCTTTTTAGTTCTTTTCTTTGGCCAAGTTCTGTTCCGTTGCGCACGGAGTCTCGCACACGTCTGAGCGAGCACTTCAATGGGGCCACTCGATAGTGTCTGACAGGGTGCTTGGTATTGGTGTGGTTCTTATCGCAAACTGATAGCGAAATATTGAACGCTTTTTGGCAGCTCTTATCGCTGCTGCCACCCCACCAACGATTCGGCCATATGTTAGATCTCTCATACGAGTAGTTGTGGCTTGGCTAGTAGGAAAATTGTCTGCCTGCTCTTGCCATATGCATACGTCATGATTAACAGGTGCTAAGTATTAATATACTATAGTGTGTGTGTTGGGGTGGTAACTCCCGATCAGTTTATCTGCCAATATGTGCTGCCATGCAGGCAGTACTGACCCTGCCATATGAGTCATGTAGATTGGTCATACTGTATCTACCCGTATGTACTACATATCGGGAGTATAACGCAAGTTTAGGGTAACCTAGTGCAATACTGCGACAAAAGAATGTGCCGCCTGAACTGTTGTGACTAAGTTGGCTTCGATGGTCAGATAAACTGTGCAGGTGTGCTGTTGCTGTGGTTAACATACCCGAACATATAATACCCGTTTTGATAAAGGTAGATATACATAGGTAAAGTTTAGAGGTGGGAAAGTTCAAAAGGGCAAAGAGTAGAGCTAAAGGTGTAATGATACAATTTTTTCCAGAACATTTCATACATTTCATATTACTTTTTCATTAATCATTTAATTACTTTTCATTAGTTCTCAGAGCAGAATTTTCTGTTTGGTTCCTTTTCGCTGTTTCAATTTAGAATTGTTTCAAATCCTCTGATTCCATTCCATTCCTTTGTTCCAATCCTAACATAACTTTCTATTTAGTTCCTTTTCACTGTTCCAATTTATATGTATTTCAAATCACATTATTCCATACGTTTGCTCCAACCCAAACATAACTTTGTTTTTAATTCCTTTTCACTGTTTCAGCTTCATTTATTCCCATGAAATGCTTTTACTCCATTTCTATGTTCCAATTCCAAGACGCATTTATAGTATGTAGTCTTACGCTTTGATTTATGTCTTACGGACACTCAAACTAATCAATTAAAATCCACTTGACAAGTGCCCATGTCCATAACAAATTTCTATAACTGCAAACTACGCATTTTTTTAATTTTCAAATTAACCCTAAACAGCTATTATTTTTAATAAAGTTCTTCATATAAAATATAAAAAATACCTGCACATTTATAATTAATACCAATCAACATACTCCTGTCACACACTTATTTTCCATTACCATAAATTTCAATTTCGATTTCGATAAAGATAGCAAAGTCCAAACAGTTGTTGACGATTCGTCATTCATTCACTTCCCCACACTGGGGGCGTTTGACTATCGGACGATACGACACATTGCCTGTCATCAATTAAAGTGATTTGTTGCTACGTTTTAATCATAATTGAATGCGTTTGTTTATTCAGTCAGTCCCACCCCCACTCCCACAACAAATACTTGATAAAGCAAACGAACAAAAGGCAAATAAAATTAACTCTACTTTAGTTCGAGTGCATAGAAGTCGTAGAAACTTTAAGTCTTATTTAAGTCACATTTAAACAGTCAGTTTAGGAGAGTGTCTGGCCTGGCCTGGCCTTTTCTTTTATCTTGTTTTAAAGCCATTTTGTTGTAGCCTTCCCCTTGACATTGCCTGCCCGACCTGAACGTCATCATTGTCAGTAGATTATTTTGGCTTTAACAAATTGTTTTTGCCGATAAGCTAACGCCTAGAGGGAGAGCGAATGAGAGTGAGCGCGTGAGAGCGAGGGGCCTCCAGAGAGGGTGTGAGGTTCGCTGCTTTAAGTGGCTGCAATAAATTTTTGATACCCGCGAGACTTGTCACGTGCTCAATGAAATACATCGAAGAAATGTGCAAAAAAAACTTCCACAAGCTGCCATCTGCCTCGTGCCTCTTGCCACCATTCTGGGTTCGTCCTTGGTGGCATGCAATGAACTCGCGAGAAGCTGTTTCTAGAGGGAGTGGGTGGGCGCTTTGTGCATTAAAAGCGCAATTAGGATTATCCTGCGAGTGCGCTTAGCAGGGCAACACGAAGAACAGTCCAACCAGCCAGTCAGTAAGCCAGCTGGTGCTTGCTCAACTTTTGACCCAATTTCGGACGTCATAAATCCAAGCAAGACAAAGCCAAAAAGAGCCCCCAAAGGGCACAAGGAAAACGGAAAAAGGAAAAGCGTTTCTCTTTCTTCGCCCTGTCAAGCGTTCGCTCTCTGTGCTCTGTTCCTCCCTCTTTCGCTGTTGTATGCCGGCGGCATATAAAAATTCAATTAAAGGACATGCCTACAGAGCTGCTAGCTGCGAATGTACGAATGTTGCCACATAAATTCAGCGCTGATAGCATGGCGTATGCGCAATGTCGTGCAATTTGTACCATGCTACGAGGTCTTCGAGCAATCATCGTCGAGGCGAAACAATTTACAATGTTTGCCGTGTACCAGCGCCGCAGATAGGAATACATTTTGGAGTAGTAGCAGCAAAAGGTGGCACTGGTGGCGGCATTTGCTACCTACCTACCATTCGTTTGTTGCAGCCGCTAAGTGACACTGATACTACCGATGACGATGTGCCGTTACCCCCCACCCCACCACCACCACCAACCACTCTCGAACACATTGCTGACCTATATTCGGGCATCAATGAAACGCGAGCAGATGTGTTTTGCGGTGCATAGAGCGGGGGGGCGCGAGAAAGCGCCAGGGAACACGCATTTTCAATGCTATTGAGTAACGTTGAGTAAAAGCTCCAAGTAGCCGCTTGCTTGGGCTGGAGCAAAAAGCTACTGCTCGCTCTCGCTCTCTCTCTTTGTTTAAGGAAGCTTTGGGACGACTGGAACTGAAAGCTACTACTGCCTTAACGCCGCTTCGCTCTCTCTTTCTCTCCCTGACTGACTGACTGACGCTTTCATTGATGCTAACTGTATGTTAAAAAGGGGTAAAGCGCTAGAAGGAAAATAAATGTATGGAAAAGAAAGGGAAACTAGAAAGTAAGCGTCAGAATTATAGATAGAATTAAATGATGAATATAATAAATAATTAAATAATAACAGATGCACAGAAATGTTTGAGCAAAAAGAGAAGAAAAATAAAATCCATTTAAAAAATATATTATGCTATATTTCCACTTTCTAATAGAAACAATATTAATCTTAAGAAATAAATGATCTTTTAAATAAAAACGATCCAAAGAACATATTGTAGTATTTTAGGGTGTATTGGATAGGCTAAATATCTGAATATATCCCTTAGAACAACCCAACAACAATCGAAACAGCTGAGAGTTGCTCCAGCTAAATCTCAAGCAGTTTTCTGTTCAATTCGGTTAAGACTCGAATCAACTGGAAATGCCCAAACAGCTGGAGCATTCGAGAGAACGCGGAACCGCTTGGCAATGGAACAGCATGGGGCAAAAAGGGTGTCAATGGAAGTACAGAAACGGAATGCCATAGATACACTCTCTCTCTGTCGCTCTCTCTCTTTGAAGGAGCAGCGGCGGCACCGCTGTATAGGAAGGCGGCACGGCAGGGCAGCTTTTCAATCCAGTTCGAGTCAGCCAGCGGAGTGGACGTCTCTCTCACTCTCTCGCTTTGAACGCTGCCAGTATCCCACGCGGCTCTCTCGCGCGTCGTTGTTGTCGTCAAGCTAACGGTACTAAATTTTAGATGAATTTTTTGTTTGAAAGCAAAAGTGCAAAGTGAATCAAATTTTGTGAAACCCCACCAAAAAAAAGAAAGCAAAATTCCATATTTTTCGTTAATTTGTTTTACGCTTTTTTTGGCTCTCTCTTTAGTGTTGCTTTTATTTTGGAAAAGCATTTAAAATGCAGTAAATTATTTAAGGAAATTTATTTTGATTCACTTTCGTGCGTGCTGTTGTTGTTGTTGTTGCTGTTGCTGCTGTTGGTTGTTCCACAAAAAAAAAAAAAAGCTGAAATTTGTTTGCCCTCCAGCAAAGAAAGAGAACAAACGAAGAGAACCCGAAAGCCCCAAATTTACTCGGCTACCGAATACTCAAAATACCGACACGAACTTTAGCCGAAAAATACCGAATCGCATTCATCCTACACAGTAGTCGTGTAGTATCAGTCGCGTTATAGCATCGCATCTGTACGCATCATCTGACAGAGCGCCTCCAAGAATCATTCTCAAATAACAAGCCACAGGCAACAGTCTCATCAGCAGCAACATCATCGGTGGTGGCAGCATCATCATCGTAGTAACGCGAGTGCAAATTTTGCAGCCTGCAACATGTCAATTAACTAAGTCCAACCAAGCCAAGTCCAGTGACAAATAAAGAAACTCAAACCCGATTACGGTCGCAAAATCCAGCAACAAAAACGACTTAACAAAGCTTCAAAGCTCTTCTTATTCCTTCCTCCTGGTTACAGGTGAGTTCCCTAGCATTGTAAGCGGTGTGTTGAGTGGGGGTGGGGTTGGTTAGTGGGTGTTGGGGATGGCACTTTATGACCTATTTGAAACGTAAAGGCAGGGGGCTTACAATGCAATTATTTTGGCCAAACCACAAATGGATTTTGTCTGTGTCTGTGTGTGTGTGCAAATTCCTGCACCCTTGATTAAAGTACCCAAAAAAGTAAGAATTTTGGTGATTTTTTGGTGCAATGAAATTTTTTTGGGTCAACTAATGGCTAACATATAGGGCTGATAAATGGTATTTAAAGTGGATTAGAAATCCGAATAAAGCAGTTTAAAATATTAGCAAACATTCAATAAACATTTAATACAATTAAAATATCGCATAACAAAACAGAATTCATCAATTGAAGCCTTAGGTAAGGTTCTGCAGCTGCATAACATTTATTTTGAAGTTGTTTTTCTCCAAGCATAAAACTTTAATGCAAGTCTGTCAGTACCTGCCAGCAGCCTCCTCCCCTGCTTGCTGTAGAGAAAACTTCTCCTCGAACCCTCGTAGGAGTTCAACAACTTTTGCCAGAGAACTTTCTGCCCCCCCCCCGAGTCGACTCGAGTGCAATTGCAATTTGCCAGCCATTCAAAGTAATTTTCCCTTTTGCTACGCTGGCCCGCTGCATATGCCCCCGTATCATTATGATAGAATATTACGTATACGCACCATCAAACAGCAGTAAAGAGCATAGAGCAGGAGCTACTCCACTGGGCAAGGTATGGGCTGTCCATTGATATTTCCCTTGCTCTTATTGTACGCTCGTTAATTGCGTCTCAAACTGCCTGAATTAAATTTCTAAATGAGAGACAGTTAAAACGCAATCGTCAGAGGCAGAGAAGTGGACGTGGCTGGGGGGGGTCCTGTGTTTTTCTCTCCTGCCCTGAAGGACCCTTGAGGAATGCGCTTGGATTGCTTTGAATGCCGCTGCGCTTCTTACTCAATCTCAATTGGAATGCATTGAGCCCAAGGACATCAGCCAGTAGCAGGAGAAGCAGAAGCAGCAGCAGCAGCAGCATCTGAGTATCGCAGGAGGCCTCTCTCTCTTTCTGTTTGCGGTACGTTACCCAGTTTATGGCCGGATTATAGCCGTAAACCATTCGGAAGTTTCTTGTTTGGTAACCGAAACAGCAGACAGGCAGAAGGCAGCTAATGCTGTCCTCTCTTCATTTTTATGCATTTACCCCCGGAGGGGCGACAAAAACTAACCAAAAAAAGGGAAGGCTGCCCTAAAGGCAGAATCAAAAACATGAAGCACTTTCCCCACGATGTAAAAGGCGAAATATAACGAACACAAAAACGGAAATTCAATTGCGGGACATACTTTCGGGGATTTTCTTGGAATTTTCTTGGGAATATTCTTGGGAGCTTTACAAGATTCTCTTTAGCTTACACTTAGTCATGCACTGAGATTTTCTGACAGTGCATGTCGTTGTCCCTTTGTTAAGACAAAAAGCGATTTGTTTTTGCTTCGTTTTTTATGTCTCTCCTACTCTCCTATGTCTTTCTTTCCTTTTCCTTTCCTTTCCTGTCTTATTTGTGGTTTGCTCCAAACATTTCCATTTCGACTTTCGCTTTCTTTCTTCGGGGCTGTGTGGGGGCTTTCACCCATTTGTTGATTTGATTTTCATGTTAATTTTGATCGCTCTGCTGAATCGATATTGTACTTAGCCTCCTCGCTGTTCCACAGATAACACTTAAGTGCGCCCAAGTGTCGCCTACAATATTCACGAAAAATTTATGCTAATTATGCAAACGCCTCTCTGCCTGCAGCTAGCCAGCCAGCCCTGCGTATGCGTAATATTTTCGGCACATTTGCTTTTGTTTTTTTTGGTCTGCTGTTTTGTTTGTGTCAAGAGTCGAGTGACAACAAAATGCTGAGATTTCCTACCCTACAATAAGGATGGGGGCGTAGGGAGATTCCAAAAATATACAACTGAGCTCATAGATTGAATAACTTTTTGTTTGTGTGGGCCCGCGCACACAAGTGGGTGTGTGTCTGGGCATGGCTTAGGGGTGGGAGAGGCTTTTTTTTGGATTGAAATCTCGATTCACAGGCGTTTGATTGTAGGGAGCAGAATTGGTCTTGCTGGGCACTCATCTTTTTTAGTCAGGGCATGGAACCCATTTCTCAATATTATTTTGGATACCCTTAAAGAGCTGATACTAGAGGGAGTTTCTGATGGCAGAAAGAGCATAAATTTCTACATATAAATATGGTTTTTTGCTACCTCAAATATATATTTATACCAGGACCGATTCCCCATATCAAAAGTCATAGAAATAATCGTTGCTTCTACGTAAAACTTTCATTTTTAGATCCCAAATCGAATGGCCTTATCCCCGATCGCGCTATCAGGGCTATCAAATACTCAACCCTATAACCTTAGCTACCCTTCCTTGACTTCTATGCTGCCACAAAATCGTTTTTGTATCGACAAAATGCTTTTGGTTTTTCGCTGATTTATGCCTGAGCTCCGACCCCACCCCCCTTTGAGCCCTTTTATATTTCGCTTCCTTTTTTGCGGAGAGTGCCCGAGAATTAGTTCATTCTGCCATGTTGGCCACGCCCCATCACTCGCCATCACGCCTCCACCACCTACCATCTACCCATTCTCGTGGCTCGTTTCTCGTTTCCCGTGCCGACTCATGGTTTGGGTTTGTTTTGTGTTCGGCTTTCAATTTGTTTGTTTTATTTCACTTTTCATGAAAAAGGTCAAAGTTGGCCACAGTTTCGCTTTGGCTTATGCCTGTGCGGGGGCAGCCTTTGCCTTTCTACCATGTGGTGGGTGTGTGTGTGTGTGTGTGTGTGTGTGTGTGTGTGTGTGTGTGTGTGTGTGTGGGTGTGTGGGTTGGGTTGGAGGCGTGGCTCTTGAAATTTTGTTTATGTGCTTTTTCGACATTCATTAAAAGTCCCGTCCAAGCGGCCAGAAACTTTATAGAGATTATCGACTCCCGAGCGAGCGAGCGAGCGAGCAGTCATAATATTTATGGGGCCTTCCGCCTACGCTGCCCTGCCGCTCTCCCTCTGCCAAAACTACGCTCCCTACCCACCCCACCCGCTGGCAAATTTAGGCTCCACTTCCTCCCTCCGCTGTCAAACATACTATCTCCACCCACCCCTTTTATAGCTCAAACCTACGCTTCATTCCCTCCCCCACGCTATCAAAACAACGCTTCCATCTCATACCCTCCCTTGCTGTCAAACGCACTACAAAAGGTCAAGGCTTGACCTTTGCCTACCCCAAAAGTGGCCGCATTGTCGCAGGCAGCCGTCCCTCTCCCCTACCTCGTTGTAGTAACAAATGACAATAACACATGATCTGAGATACAAGAATTCAAAATCAAAGACAGCTCCACAAAAGGAAATTATTTCTTATCAGCGAGGAGCCAGAGAGGGAGGGAGAGACTGTAGCAATCGCCGTGGATGTGGGTGGGTGTGGGTGGTGTGTGTGTAGGCGGGGCTGACATTTTACAAATGCCAGCAATAAAATTAGCTTAAATAACGTTTATTCAGCGCATCGAATTTCACTCAAGGCGGTGGGGGGGTGGGGGCTGTAAGTGAAATGGCAGGGGGTGGGGGGGGTGCGGGAAAGACAACCTTGTGATGGTAAATGTCTTTGACAGGCAGGCAGCGAGGCAGTAAGTGGTTGGGCTTTTGGGAGGTAGAGTGCTCAGTAGGGCAGGTACAAAGTGGGAAATGCTCATTGAGGGTTAAGCAGTGGAGGTTTCGGAAGGTAAAAGTCGTTGCTCTTACTCTGAATAGAATTACATAGAGCTATAGATCACCAGCATACAAAGTGCCAAGTCCAAGTTCAATAGATTGTAGCTGTCATATATTGTTGCACTGTAACCTGCCTCACTGCCACTGTAACCTGCCTCTCTGTCACTGCAACGTACCACTCTGCCACTGTAACCTCTCTTCGCTCCTCAGTGTATGCCAAACAGATGCATCATCATTCAAGACTGAAACACATAAAGAGTGTCCCCTATCATCATTCAATAATGAAACACATAAAGTGTGGCCCCCTCCCCACCTTATCAATATGACATTCATCCCATCCATACCCACACCTACACAGTGCCAATGTCAAACCCCTAACCCCCACAATGTGTGAGTTATTATGACCTCCAGGCAATACCTCTACACCACCTACCTTACCCCCTATCGCTGCTTCAATCACATTCATAAGGGGAATATGCAAATTTTTCTTATGTCAACATATTGACAGAATATCGCATGCTGCCTGCCTGCCTGCCTGCCACACACACGGCAGCACAATATGATTCTAATTTATGGTGAACCTGAAATCAACACAAAATATGCAGCGTCAGTCAAAAGATATGATAGGGGATGCTGGCTGCTGGGGGAGGATGGGGCTGGGGTCAGGCAGGGGACTGTGGCAAGGCAGGGTGCTGGTGCCAGGCAAGGGGCTAGTGCCAGGCAGTAGGCTGCTTGTGTCCCCCATTTTCTGATGAGGCAACTAATTAGAAAGTTTTCCAATAAGTTGTGTGTGTTTGCCAAAGAGATTTTGTTGGCAGGAGTAACTTAAAAGTTGGGGCTACAAATTTGCGCATAAAAGTAGGCAACGTTTTTTATATCCTCTGCAGAGCAGAGCAGGGAGGAGTAGGAGAAATCATCCTTGCAGTGAAAATTATAAGCAAACATTGCAGATACATATACATGCACCTCTGTTACGCTCTCTGACACCGCTTCCGCCTTAATAAACAATTACGAATTCAATTAACAATCAATTTGCATAACAAACGAAGCCACAAACATATACCGCAAACAGATACACACTAGCACACACACACATGCCTGTACACACATGCCCGCACACAACAACATACAACACCATACACACATATACCCGCACTTACATGCCCGCACACACATACAACCATAAGCAAACAATTAAATGTACAAGGTACATATCTATAGCTATCTGTTTACTTATGTATTTATATGTATGTACAAACTGACCAGACATACCAGTACATATGTACAGTGTGTGTGTATGCTGTGGCATTAATCCTTTATCCCAGAAGTTTGCACGCTCCACTTCGACATGCGAACAACAACTTCCGCTTCCGGCGCTTAAAATCCGAAACACACACACAAATCATACGTACTTCCTGCCCCAAAACGTTTTTTTGCAGCCAGCCAGGTAATGGCAGCAACATTTACTCAAAATTTGCAACTAATGGGGAGTCAAACATATGCCACAAGCACACATGCAATACTCTCATGCCACACACACACAGGCAACATACTCTTGCCACACACTCTTGCCACACACAAGTGGCACACGTTCCATGTAATTATAAAATTAAACATGGCGCTCACTTGCATTTGAAATTTTCGCATTTCCGGTTCGCTTATTTCGTTTTCATTTCGTTTTTCATTTCGCTTTTCGTTTCGCTGCTGTTGGCTGCCACTTTGGGGACAGTTTCATTTATTTATTAGCAACACAATCTAAGGGACTGGACCAGGGGCGTCCCAGGAGGCGTTGCAGGTTGACCACTTTGTCCTAGTTTCCTACACATGCAGCAGAGAGAGAGTGAAAAATTAGAGAGAAGGTGGCAGTGCAGGGACTCGACTGTGATATACTCAGCAGCTATGGAGATACAAGTTTAAAGGGAGCATAAAATGGCAGCCTTAAATGAGGAATTTTGAGTGGGAGAGAGAAAGAGAAATGGTAGGGCTACAGCTGGGAAATTTTGCTAAATTTTTAGACAAAATAATTATAATATTTATTAAAGAAAAATCCATTTTGGAAGCTATACAAAATAAACAAAAATAGTTCCATGTTTCCCCTAACTATTCCTTTCTCTACTCGCACTTTGCTACTGCCACTTACTTTTAGCCTAAAATACCCTCGTTAACCCCCTCCTAGTACCCTGTACAAAAATCAGTAGGGAGCACCAAGGCAATTGAAAAAAAAAAAACCACGGTCAGGTGGGAGGGCGTCTTTCAACAGTCAACGCTGCAGGTGGTAACTGTTCAGGGTGAAGGTGTGGGTGCGGGTTGCGGATTGCGGGTGCGGGTTGCGGGTGCCGAGTGCGGGTGCGGGTGGCGACTGCGGCTTGCGGGGGTGCTCAGTTTACAGGTGAGCCGCACTCTGACGACATTATTACGATGTGCGGCGCTGCTTTTCAGTCTCTGTCCTTTTTCCTGTCCGTTTTTTTTTTTGTTTTGTTTTGTTTTTGTGTGTCGTTTGGCCTGTCCTGTCCATTGGCTTAACAGCTAATGGACTCAAATGGTTCTTGCGGCTTCCGCTTTGCATAGTCTTTGGCATTGCCTTCCTTTTCATCACACCCACTCTATGGTCTGCAGGGGTCCTTTCCATCAGCCACTTTTTGGTCAGCTCTTCTCCCTTTCATCACCCTCTCTTAGGGTCTGCTGGTCTCTCTGCCTTAACCCACTCTTAGCTCAGCTGTTCTCACTTCCCTTACCCACTCTTTTTATCTCCTTTCCTCCTTCCGCCTGCTCTGCTTTCTCCTTTATATCCTGCAGTTCAGGTTAATCAACGTTTGTCATTTGTTTTCGGGCTTATCCATGGCCTTTGACGGCCTGACAATTATAATTAAAATGGTGGACAGACCACACACTGACATGTGGCATGCGATAGTTGCATAGTTGCATGCCACATTGAACAAAATAATACTCACACACACACACAAAGCAAATCCTGTTGCCAAAGGGGAGGCTTTGTGTGTGTGGGAGCTGCACAAAGGAGGGCATATCTTCAGGTATGGCAGGTATGGCACGTATTCCGTATTCGTATGCGGATATATGTAGACCACAAGCCGCATTTAAGCATGCACCAATCCGACCTCACCCCCGCCCCTAGCTCAAAGCTAGCTCAAAGCCTATTCAGGTCACACAAGCAGAGAGAGAAAGAGACAGGCAGTGAGGTATAGAGAGACAGAGAGAGACAGGAGCATAGAGGCACAGTGATACAGGGGCATAGAGACACAGAGAGACAGGGGCAGTGAGACACAGAGACAGAGAGGCAGGGGCAGATATACAGAGAGGCAGGGGCAGTGAGACAGAGAAAGACAGGGGCAGAGATACACAGAGACACAGAGACCGAGAGACATCCACACAGAGCTTGGGAGCGACCGACTGCCTGTCTCAATAAGCAAAATGTCAAATTGTGGTAGCCTCCAGCCTCCCGTTATGACCAGAGACCAGAGCAGAGAGAGAAGTGCAGTGGAGCTGCATATGCAAATAGGAATCAACGACTAGAATGCAATTTTATTGTAATTTCAAGCATAATTACTTATCCAACAGAGATAATGGAAACTAGAGCATACAGCTCCAGAGGGGGGTAGCTTCACACAGCAACCAGGAGGGGTGGGAGTTAGGGCGAACGCCTCAAGTCAACGTACATTCATTTGCAATTTGCATAATCCTTAAACTAACACAGCAGGGGAGAGAGAGAGAGAGAGAGAGAGAGTGGAATGAGGAGTGAGACTGCAGAGTGGTGAAGAGTGTACTGAAAGGAGACCTGCATTAGACGCTGTCCTGCAGTAGATTAGCACTGATTCTCCATATCTCTCTGTCTCTGCCTCTCTCACTCTCTCTCTGTCTCCCTCTCTCTCTGTCTCCCCCTCTCGCTGCTCTGTCTCTTTGCTGACCTGCGAATGAAAATTATTTGAGCAGCAAGTTCTGTGTCCTCTCCACACATTTTGCTATGCATAAGCTAAGCGAATGGGTTAATCGATTGTGAATGAGACATTTACTCAATCGACTAGTTTGAATAGCTGAACGAATCTCTCTCATGAATGAATCACTCAACGGAGGAGGAGCTATAGCCCTTCGCCATTGCCATAGCTATTGGCCATCATTGCCCACACAGTTGACTTCACTTCTTGGCTTGGGTTTCTGCTGTATTAAGAGATAAATGATTTGTCTTTGCATTGAAACTGAAGCACAGCTGAGTTTTTATTGAAAAATGATAGCCAAAAAGAGGCAAAAAAAAAAAAGGCAGCACCCCTACACAAAAAGGGTCCTGGAGAGGACTGAAATCCGACAAAGACTTGCGGCTCAGACGGAGGGAGGGGGCCAAAAGCAGCGTCGCGACCAATATGAATGACAGCCATAGAGATAGGCACTGAGAGTACGTAATGGAGAGAAATGGAGGGTAATTTAATTATGCAAAAGACTGGACAGAAGGGAGGTACTACGACTGCAGATTGCCTGCGGGGGCATACATAAACGTAAACGGTCCTTTGCGGATCGTTTGCCAATAGACAGGACAACAGCAGGGCAAGGGACATGGACAAGACAGGAGAGAACAAGAGCGGACAGCTGGTCCAATCATTAATCATTTATGCACATACATACATATAAACATATACACATGCTCTATGTGTGTGAGCACGTATGGGTGTGTTTCCTTTATTAATTGGATACGTTTCAGGCACGCAAATCGCTTGTTTGTCTCATATGTTTTCACATGTACGTAAGAGACAGAGACAGACAGACAGAGTAGAAAGAGAAACAGAGATACAGAGATAAAGGAAGAGAGAGAGAGAGAGAGAGTGTGTGTCCTGTACGTGCGAGCATTGTGAGAAGTGATTCACGCACATTTTGCTGCTATCGCTTGTCCCTCCCGCAAACCCAACTACAAATTGAATGAATGAATGAATTATATATGAATCGATTTTAATCATTCGCCAATCAATGTAATTGACAAACCCTCAGGCTTCATATGGCTTTGCCAGCAAACAAAAGTGTAAGTAATTAACAGAAAATAAACAATTTAAAGTACTCAGGACTTCCCTTTTTTTGTGTGTATGTAGCCCATAACTAAGCCAATCAGCCAGTAAGGCTGTTTCTCTTGTGGCTTATACGAAGTATTATGATGAATGGGCAGACTCTTTGGCATTCAATACAAGGGGACACCAATTGATTAAAGATTATTAATTAGGGGTGCTGTGCAGTGTGTTATCTTTGTGTGGGTCACCCAGAAAAGCTGTCAACCATGCTATTGTGGATTTGTGGCTTTTATTATGACAAGTGACGCTGAGATAAGGAGTGAATGTTAAGGAGGTTAAGGAGTGAATGTTAAGCAACAACAAAGTGGGTATAGTAGTGTTAGGGGGGTGGGAAAGTCTTAGAGTCACCAAAATGTTTGTTTTTGTTGCGCTCTCAGGGTCAAATTTCAATACAATAGGCTTAAGAACATTAATCAACAAGGAAGCAACATAATGAAAGACAACTATAGGTGGTAGCAGAGAGAAGTTCTTTGAATGGGTAACCATAGAAATTTTATTGAATAAATGTGGCACTTGGTATTTGACATTTACAGCACAAAGGACAGCTGCTTATTTGTGGTTTTAGGTCCTCATTTGTTTATATTATATAAGATTAGTTGGATTAGCTTTTTAATGTACTGCAAAAGAAAAGCGCTCTTCGAATGCGCGTGGCTTGAGAGAGGGTTTGACAGAGAGAGCGCTTAGCAGCGATCGCTTAAGCTTGGCTCGCTGCTCTCTTTGTTAGAAGCGACGCGTCGCGACGGCCGCTTCGGATGCTTCGGATGCTTTGGTTGCTTCGTTCGCTTCTGGGCGCTCGCTTTCTGTTACTTGCGCTGTTAACTGTACAGACTCTGTTACTCTCTGTGGCTGCACAGGAATTCCCACATGTGTTAATGTAATAAACAAATACCCTTGGGTAGAGGTCTTTCTGTTACTTGCGCTGTTAACTCTAAAGGTTGGTGTTACTCCTGTAATGTTACTTGCGCTGTTAACTCTACAGATTAGTGTTACTCCTGTAGTGTTACAGATTCTGTTGCTACCTGTGGCTGCACACCAATTGCCATATTGTATGTAAATAAACAAATTCCCATTGGGCAGAGTTCAGAGTTGTTATCTTTGGGAATGCAAAAGGAGACTACTTTTAGAGTAGATTCAAGCAGCCTTCTAGCAGTTTAAACTAGAAAAATCCTCTGCCAATTGGCAGTCCTTTGCTCATTTGGGTCGCTACTTTTTAATTCATTTTGACAGCAGTTCTCATAACATGTTGATGTAACTCATATTTGGACAGCTATGCGCACAGCCCCACCAACCCCCCACACTGATTAGAAACCCATTCCATTCCATTCCCTGCAATCATGCAATCATCTACCAGCTAACAATTATTCCATCCCTTTTTAGCCCATGCCCATGGCTGCAACCCATAATTTCACATCAAGTGACACAATCCGTGGACGAGAGCAATTTGCTTGTCTGATTGCCGCGCAAAACAAAAGGCTGCCACTGACACAGACACAGACACACTGCCACACTGCTACAGTCATAGCCATAGCTGCCACAGTCATAGCCACAGTCATAGTCATAGTCATAGCCATAGTCATAGCTCTGCCACGGCCTCACAACTGTCAGCCATCTTCTCTTGTGACTGACATTTGTCAGCGGAATATATTTCAGAGTTTTTGGTTGTGTGGTTTTTGGACCCAAGATGAGTATTAATCGGAGGCTTTGTCAACGCTGCCCCTCTGCTGCTCCGCTGTTTGCGGTTCCCTGATGTCAGTTTGGCTTTTGTTTGAGCGCATCTTCCGACCTATTCCGCGCTAATTAACTGCCAAAGAGAGAGACAGAGCGAGAGAGAGAGAGTGAGAGTGAGAGAGAGGCAGCCGGGAAATGTGGCAAGTGGCAGCCGGAATTGGTTAATTAATCTCTTTACCGGTTGCCTGCTGCTGCTGCTAAGGCGTAAGAGAAACCGAAACCGTTTCAGCAGTTTTGGTGGCACTTCCGCTCCTCCGGTGGCTCCTCTGTGGTGGGTCGTGGAAATGTGTGTCAGGGCTGGGCACTGCACTAAGGGTAAGGGTAGGAGCGTCCTTGTGAACAATATTTGAATGCAAATCAGCGTGAGTGTGGCACAGAAAACATGTGCCCAACCGAAAAAAAACAAACAGTGCCACAAATATTGCTGAAATCCTGCCACAGGCGGACAACACTATAATAAACTTATTTGTACTTTTTTTATGGACAATCAGACACAGCACAAACACACACACACGTCACACACATCACATGCCACACACACCACATGCCACACATGCCCCATGCGACACGCCACAGTCCAAGAGGAACTTTTCAATTTTTTGACAGAGATAAACAGTCGAAAAAAATCCACAAAAAATATATACGAACAGCTAAGTGGGGGAAGGACAGTGAAGGTCGTAGTAGGGGGAGGCAGACGTGTTTGTGCCATAAAATAATAAAAACGTGTGAGCCAGAACTCAAAGAGATTTCAGCTGAATTCAATTTTGCTGTGGCATCAACCAAACCAAACCAAACCAACAAAAAAAAAACAGCCAACACCGAATTACAGATGGAGCAACAAAAAAAGAGAAAGAAATGGCGACAACAAGGACATGACCGGCGGGGCAGGGTAGGAGAAGCAGGGCAGGGCAGGAGAGCCAGGGCAGGAGAGGCAGTGCAGGAGAGGCAGGACAGGAGAGGCCAGGCAAACGATTGAAGGATGTGGCTTGCCAGAGGCAGTGGAGTGTCTGTCTCGATGACATTTTAATAAAAATAAATTTGATGAACACTTTTGTTTACTCAGTCTCGATTTCGCTCCCCTATCCGATATTCGCACATATGAATAATATTGATTTATGCCCTGAGCCAACAGCCAGCAGCGGAAAATTCAATGAAATCTGAAGTACCACAAATGCTTCCATTGCTCACAAAATTTCTATAAAAGTGACTTATAGATTAGCAGGGTATTGCGCGCTGAAAAGTTCTAACTGAAATGCTTAAAATAGATTTACAATGACCTTCAGCATTCAACCTCTACTAGGGCACACACACAACCCCCTTCTACTGCCCCACGGCACACACATTTCTTTAGATAGAAATCGCAATTTATGGTGGCTGCCATTTCATTTCATTCCTCGACTGGCTGACTGGCTGGACTGGACTGACTGGACTGACTGGACTGGACTGCCTGCCTGGACTGGCCTGGCAATTACAAATGTCACCTTACACATAAACACATTGTTGTGCAATCAAATCAGACCGTAAATAGCAACAACAAAAAAACATTCGAAAATTTACGAGTCAACACAGAGTCAGTGGGAACCTCTGGAGCCCCCCGAGTCCCGGTCTGGGGCTGCACTTCCGTTGCATGTCCGTCTTCGCTTCGCTTTTTATTACATCCGGTTTGGGCGCGGTGCGGGGTTGGCGCGTACAGCTGTTGCGGCCAGCACATGGAAATGGCCTTAAAAAGTCCACAGTTCCGCAAGTCGCACAGCCGTAACATCCGCAAGTCGCACAGCCGTAACATCCGCAACATTCGCAACATCCGCAACATCCGCGACAACGACGACAGCAGCGACAGCGACAGCAGCGTTGAGTCTTTTGTCATTACCACATTGGCCATTACCGGGGCGCGGCCAGAACATTAAAAACGCATTTTAAGATTCCGAGTGGGAGGCACTCTCAGAGCCAGCTCTCAGTCAGGGTGGGTGGTCAGGGTGGGTGGTCAGTGGGTGCTCAGTGGGTAGGGGTGGGTGGTAGGTAGATAGAACATTACTGACCTGCACAACAAAAAGTCCCCAGTGGAAGCTCTTCGCCAAAGAAAAAGCTTTTTTGCCACTGGCCTCTAGCCACTGTCCTCTGGCCACTGCTTTTTCTTTTTCTTTACTTGTCATCGCCGGCCCCTACTTTGCTTTTACTTTACGTACCCCACATTGCTTTTTCTTAGACCACCCTACCTATCCCTTTGCTTTTACTTTCCCCACCCTTTCCCTTGGCTTTTACTTCCCTTTGCTTTTACTTACACCCTTCCCATTGCTTTTACTTCACCTCCTACCACTTTGCTTTTACTTTCACCCCACCATTGCTGCTACTTTCTACCCGTACCCCTTTGCTTTTACTTTCACCATCCTACCTACCCCTTTTCTTTACATTCACCCTCTTTCTTTTTGTGTGTGTGTCTTGGGCTCTCTCTCACTCTCTTGATTTGATGTTTTTCTGACCTGCAATCAATTTTATTGATTTGAATTCCCCATTTGATTGCAAAATGCATTCCATTTGTCCAGAGTTCTTTTGCTTCAGAGTTTTACTTCTCACTTTAATTGAGTTTTTTTTACGCAATTCAATCACACACATACACAGAGACACACAAGACACACTCTTTATCTTCTTTAAAAGGACATAACGTACTTTTCTGTGCTGTGGATAGCCGGCGTCCATTTTCCACGCAGACTTGTGCGAAACTGAAAGCCCAGAAAGAAAAACCTCACACACAGAGAGCAGCAAGAGAGAGGCATGCCCCGCGGCGTGATTTGTTTATTTGCTAGCCACATTATCGAGTTTTCCTTTTGGTTTTCCTCTTCTTTGTTTTCCCCACCCCCTTCCAACATTCAAGCGATTTTCTTGGCCATTACCATTGTCAGTGCCATTTGGCATAGCGGAAATGGTAGCACAAATGCTACAAAATGAATCCAAATGAAAATGGAGGCTAATGTGGATAGGCAGGCAGCAGACCCACATAAGGGGAAACCCAGAATACAGGAAGCATTTGGTTGCACACCACTTAGAGGAATGCTTAAACCCTAAGACCCCTCATTGAAAGCTATCAAAAAGTTGTTTGCAACTCTCCCAAAATAATACTCTATTTTTTGGTAATTATTTCAACCCACTTAAGAGCAAATGCTGAGCATTTCCCCCACTAAGAGCAAATGCTGAGCATTTTCCCACCCAAGAGCTAGTGCCCTGCATATTTCCCCCAAGAGCAAATGCTAAGCATTTTCCCCTACCAAGAGATAGTGCCAAGCTTTTTCCCCACAAGAGCAAATGCTAACCATTTCCTTTTCCTCCCCCTTGAAACTTTCTTTCTTTTAATTAACTTTTACTAATGCCTTTTCCCATTGACACTCCAAAAGCACACAAAATGTCTTAATTAATGTTATTAAACGCCCAACAAACCCCTCGCACACAAAACGCTTTTGCCAATGACCTTCTAATTAATGTTTTCGTAAGCGATAATCGTAATAATATATAGAAATCCGCCAGACACGCCTCCCCCTGCGGAACACGCATCAAATTGAGCGACAAGAAAGTCTAAGCGAAACTTTGAGTCGTGCAGCCAAATTATGAGTTTACACGCAACCCCAAAGATAGTGGCAGGAGGGGCAGGGCACACACACACGTTCTGCTGCTGGAGGGTGGGGGAGTGCCTTGAAAGTTTTTACTCAACGGCTGCTGCTGCTGCTGCAAGTAAGCCAAGCCCCCCACACACACAAAGAGAGCGAGACCCAGAAGTGGGTGCGGTTTTGCGGCTGGACTGGGGCACAAGCCAAGTTCCAGGGGTAAAATTTGATTCGACTGGCGTCAGGACAAATCACGCTGACGGGCTCTACATGACAGCTGCCCCTGCTCGCTGCCACTGTCCCTGCTTCTGCCCCAGCTCCTGCCACTGCTCCTGGCCCTGCTTCTGTCGCTGTCCTTGCTCCTGCTCCTGCCACTGTCTATGCCGCTGCTGCTGTCCTGCCCTTGCTCCTGCCACTGCCCCTCCAGCCCCTACTCCTGCCCCTGTTCTTGCCACTAACCAGTGCCACATCCTGTATGAAACTCAAGGCAAAGCGATGATAAATGAACAGGCGACTGAAAGTGACACAGATTTTCGGTCAGCTGCAGTTGATTTTCAGTCATCGAAGAGCGGCAACACGCTGCGTATGAGTAATCTCCCTACCCATTGACAAGGGAATACTGCTAACTTGTCCCTCAGTCTCTCTGTGTGTGTGTCTGAGTGTGTGTTTGAGTGTGTTTGTGGTAGCCACATTATTGACAATTTTATTAGCACTTTTTTTTTGTTGTTTTGCGGGTGGTGGGGTGCCCGCATAAAGTAAACTCGTTAATTTCATAGCCATATGCGAGAATATTTGGGCTGAATATTTCGAGCAGGCAACAGCTGGGAATGGAAATGGTGGGATGCAGATGTGTGTGTGAGTTGATGATGTGTTGACACATAAAAGAAAAAACGACAGCAGAGCCAGGGGAATAAAGAGTACCAGTATGAGTATGAATACCAGTATGAGTATGAGTATGTGTACGAGTAAAAGTATGTGTACGGTGGGAGTACCAGTATGAGTAGGAGTATTCCCTGGTCAGCTGCAGCTGTTGATCGTTTGTCATCAGCGTCTGATTCAAACTGATTTGACTGGCTGCCTGTGGCAATTATAATTTATAACTAACAAATGTAGTAGCAATAAAATGGAAAATTGTGACTCGTTACAAGTGTCAATAATAATGGCAAATGTCAGCTATTTTATTTAATTATTTAAAGCACTAAAAGTAACGAAAAACAAGCTGAAAAAGCCATCGTGGGTATGGCTACTACAAAGTCTAGACTTTTCTTCAATTTGAAGCTTGTTCTATTCTGTTCTTTCCTTAACGTTAATGCCTTTTCCATTGAACAACCAGCAGACTTTCAAAATGTAGAAAATCCTTCGAAAATGCCATCACAGATAAACCATCTTCAATCCAAGGCAAAAGCGGCTTTTGCCATCTATCAGTTTCGAACAGCATTTGGTGTGTGCCATTTGTACACTCGAAAAATCAAAGCCATATTGGCTAGCCCTGCTGTCTCCTTGCCTCGTTCTTCCTTTTTTCTTGGCCCTCTCTCATTCCTCTCTTATTGCCTCTCCCTGCTGTCTGCTTGTCCCTCTATCTGCCCTCTCTCTTAGCCTCCTCTATCTGCCATATACTGCTGCATAATTTTACCATTTAGGTTTTGGTTTTCTTTTTTTTTTGGTAGAACAGCAAAAACCATTTATGCAATGCACGCAAGTGCCACACTATGCAAATTCAAGGCGTTTTTGGACACGCCTTGCTAGTACACTCGTAACCAAAAAAAAGAGAAAAAATTGATTACACTCAAAGAGCCCGAAGAGCCCGAAGAGTCGTAGAGCTAAGGCAATTTGCATATCCAGGAAATATTGACTAAATCGGCTCAACTATGGGCCATTCAATATAGGAATTGGCAGCTCCAAATTTGAAGGGGGGGAGGCATCCTAGAAGGCCTTTTGTATCTATGTCAAATGGAACCCTTCTAAAAAACAAAACAACTATACAACTCCTCCCGCATAGACAACAACTACAATTATTTACTACAAAAAATTCAATTGAAAATATACAAAAAATTCTTCAAACAAAATTAAAAAAAATTCTCTCTAAACACAATGTACAAGCTGCTGCCCTTTAGCAGTGATGTAATGCGTTATATCTTCAAGCCCGTGAGTGCCAGCCCGAATGCCTATTCCATATGGAAATTCTGTCCAATGAAGCAGATGAACCAGGCCTACAATCAGCTGAGTTATTGCCAATTCTGCAAGCCAGATTGGTTTCCGTTCATATTTTGGTTTGTGCTGGCGCTGAGCTTCTGGGGCGTGGCCTGCACCGTCAAGCAAATCTTTAAGCTGGTTTTGTGTCCGCACAGCAAGTTGCCCATGTGGCGCAACCGGGAGTTTCATGTGTTCAGCGCCAAGGTGCTGCAACGCACACGCTTGATTGGCTCCATCTCTAATATCATCGTTTGGTGCATGCTCATCGGTGGATTGCTCATGGTCAAGCCGGAGTTGATGCAGCCCTGGATCATGCTTTACACCTGTGTCATGAGCTGCGAGTTCATTTTTTGGATCTACGAAGTCCTCACTGGTCACATTCAGCTGGAGCTGCACACGGGACTGACGCTGATTTTGCCCTCGCTGAATGTCATGATGGTCAAGTGTGTGAAGGTGGTTATGGAGCGGTCTCTGAAGGATCATGTGGAGGACTCGCTGCGTATTTTTTGATGCTTAATAAAAACTTAAACAATTGTTGAAGTTAAACGAAGAAGAGCTTTGATTTGGTTGTTCGGGGAGAGCCTTGCGAACGCGATCCTCCTTTCAGAGAGCTTTCACAGAACGCTGACAGTGTCACAGAAAGCTAACAGTGTGCTGTCGTAGAGCGCTAACAGTGCGCTGTCTCTGGGCACTAACAGTGGGTCTGGGCAGCTAGAGTGTTAGCGGGCAGCGACGAGAGAATATTAACGGAGAGCGGTCACATGCTGTTAACGGAGAGCTGGTACAGTCTGTTAACCTGTGCTGTTAACATTGCTGCTGCTGCTCTGTTCGAGCTGCTTCTCTGTTCGTGCTGCTGCTGCTGCTGCTCTGTTCGACTTGCTGCTGCTACTGCCCTGGGACACAACCGAAACTCTTTCTTTTTCTAGACTTTTTTTGACACTTTACTTTGGCATTACATATTTTCACCTTCTGCTTTCCCTTTTTTTCCCTGTGTACCCAACTGAATGTCAAACAGTCGCCATGTCACCTCGCATGTCCGTCCGTAAGGGAATATTTTTTATTCGGGAGGGGGAGGGAAGGGATGGCAATATTTGTGTTTCCGCAAAAGTTCAAAGTTCAGGCGCGTGTCACGAGCAACGACGAGGAAACATGGAGCATAAACATGACATGGCATTTCCAGAGAGACTAAATCAACAGATTGCCCCCCCCCACACCTACACTCCCACTCACACTCCTACACCAGCTCCCACGCCCACTCACACACTCTCAATCCCACACCTACACCCACTCCCACATTCTTTACCTTTTGCCATACCGTTTCCAATTTCATTCCCATCTCCGCTGTGCTGTGGAAATGCCAAAAGCCAACGCGAGAAACATTTAAGCCCAAAAATGTTGCCTCCTTACAATATGGGGGGGAAGGCCTACCGCTGCCCACTGCCCTCCCTCCCCCCGTTGGCCACGTTGATGATGATAATTGCGAAGGCGGCAGCCACTAAAACACTGAGCGAAACACGCTCCATTGAACAAGTCCTCGTAAATCAAACGCAATGAGATTTCACCGATGGCCCGAAAAACTTTGGCCAGGATGCTGGGGCACAGGACATCCGTTCGGCTCAGGCGGGTCCCACACCCCCCCCGGTCAGCCTTCAATCAAAACAAAGTGCTCTTGAAATACGATGAGCGGAGCTAATCTCTCTCTCTCTCTCAGCGGGCACTCTCTCAAGCAGCGGGTGGGCGACTCAAGCCGCATTGTTAGCTATTTTGGCAATTATATTTAGGCAAAAACAAATCAATAAATGGGTAATTACAGCGACAGGACATCGAGGCGGCAAGTCAATGAGCCAAGACAAAAGGAAATCGCACAGGAAAAAGAAAATCCAGACAAGCAAAGGAGGGATTTAAGGGCATTCAGGGCTAAGACGTGTAGGGTTGCTGGTTAAGAAGTTTGGAAGGTATTTTTGTACATTTAAGCAGTTGTGGCATAAATAATTTTATGGGTGATTTGTAAGCAGTTTTTTTGCATTGATTATTTATGTTTATAATTTATTTAAATGCGATTTGAAAGGAGAAAATATTTGGGTATATATTTTTCTATAAATTACTTACAAATGTTTGTTAGAGAATTATTATTCAAGTAACCATTGCAAGTTCTCTTAACATAGTTTCATTAACATAGTTTACTTAACATAGTTTCCTTCACATCATTGCCTTAACTTAGTTTCCTTAACATAGTTTCCTTAACATAGTTTCTTTAACAAAGTTTTCTTAACATCATTTCCTTGACATAATGTCCTTAACATAATTTCAAGACATTATATTCTTAACATAGTTTCCTTAACATAATTTCTTTAAAATATTTTCCTTGACATAATTTCCTTAAAGTGATTTCCTTAACATAATTTCCTTGACATAACTTCCTTAACATATAACTTCTACTCTACTGGACATACTCTTACATATTTATTCCTTTTACAATTTATTAACACACTATTAGCCTTCTCTTTCTCTTTTCCACTTCTAAGCCCCCGCAAATATCTCTCCATACTCTTCCTTCTGCTCCTACTATAAATACTCTATTCCATGTACCTCCATCTCTTTGTTAAACTAATCTGCTGCTTTTTGCTGCCATACAAAACTTGCAGAGTTAGATAAACTTTTGAAAAATATTCTAAGCGAACTCTGTGTTGAAAATGTTCGTTTACTTTGTAAGAACTTATTCTATGCATACGTAAATCATTGCTTAAAAGTTTATCTCATCCTCGTATTTTTCTTCTTTTGCAGACAAAACCCAAACTGTGACGTGCTCTTAGATGAAAGGAACGTGCGATGCTATTGAATTCAAGCAAAACTACTGAAACGCACTACTGGATTGTAAGTACTATATATATATACTATATACATAGTACATACTATATACATACATACTACATAAGTACACGACCCTGAACTTTATAGTTTCTATATAATTCTTTTTCTCTTTGGTTTTTATTTTAATTTTCACAACTTGACAACTCCTTGTGGCCGCAATTATCGAGCCATAAAAAAATATTGTACTATAAGCGCCCCCAAAAGTCGGGGCAAACGTTGCCAAAAAAAGTTGCACACACACAGACACACACACACACATGAAAATCTAAAATAAAATTCAAAAATCATACAAAAAGGCTGACATCGCGGCATTGTCGCTGTATTGGCAGCATGCCAGATAAGAGAATGGCAGCAGGAAGCTGCTACCGGTTAGAGAGAGAGAGAGAGAGAAAGAGAGAAAGAGAGAGAGGGAGAGGGAGAGAAAGTGGGAGTGGGAGCCGTAGAACGAAAGACAAAAGGATGCCTGGGTGCCCGGGTGATAGAATTTTATTGCAGCCAAAATTGTTTGGAAAATTACAAAAATTGTTCGATGGGAATATTCGCAGCTGCAACACCCCACACACGTAGCACGTTGCACGCTCCACTAAAGACTCAATTGATAGAGTTGAGACAGTGCCAAATGGCCTTTCTTTCCACTTAATTGACTAACCAGAATGAAGATGTTTTGGGGCTCCTTCGATTAGGATGCCTTCGGATGCATTTTTCATGATACCCCCAGCCACAGAGTTACTGCTACAAAGTCAATAAATCATCCAGGGGCGTCGTCGTTTGTGGCATAGCAAGTCGTACATTTCCATGCCACAATGAATCGACAGATTCGCATACCACACACATACACACACATAGAGACAAAGAGAGATTCCTATCACATTCTGGCCTCTGACCCGGAATGCCAACTGCAATTGACATTTCTTGGGCTGCAAAATTGATGATCCAACGAGGTTCTGCCTGCCTGTCTGTCTGTCTGTCTATCTGTCTGTCTGCCCCCATAAAATTGAAAAGATTTCTGCTTGAAAATGATTTGCAAACTCCTTTGGGATTTTGTCTCCCCAGCTCCATATCTGTCCTTTTTTTTTTCTATAAAGCGTGAAACACGCAATTTGATTAGAAATTCGAAAGCGGGGGCGTGTGACCTAATGAACCTTTTAACCTTCACTTCAAGAAAATGTCAAGTTGTTCACTGAACTTGGCTTTGAGGGGAAAAAGCCAAATTAGTGATTATTTCGCTTGGTTTTGGCAAAAAGAGAGACGACCTTTTGGCCAGTGAGACAAGTGACAGGCCAACGATTATTGAAATGTTCGAGAAAGGCAGATAATTGATTAATTTATGGCTTAAAGTTTAAGTATTTATTGAAGCGGAATTGAAGCAGAGTTTAAGGAGAAATGAAGCTGAATTGAAGCAGAATTAAAGCAGAATTTATGTAGAAATTAAGCAGAATTGAATAGAAATTGAGCAGAATTGAAACTGAATTTTAGCAGAATTAAAGCAGAATTTAAGCACAAATAAATGCCATATATTCACCAGGACCATTCACCATTCAATGAATGCCAATAAGTAATTGTGGGATTATATTTGATGACCATTGATGTATGATTAAAATTAAACTAATTTTTCACAAAATAAATAATAAATATCACATGCATTTGCTGCATTGATTTCTATATTTTAAATTGCATATAAAACCCACATATGTATGTATGTACAATCAATTTCAACGAATAGTAAGGAATTTTGAATTAGAAAAGCTTATCAAAGTACTATTCAAATGAATAGCATTTTTCGCAGAATAAATAATAAATATCTCACGCATTTTCTACATGGATTTCTATATATTTAAATTATACAGAAAATCCCCTCAAAAATATGATTGTCAATGAATAGTTATTAGGAATTTGAAATGCTCATTGAAGTATGAATAAAATAAAATGCATTTTTGGCAGAATAAATTTAATAATTCTTATTAGTTTGCTGCATTGATTACTATATTTGTGAATTCCACAGAAAACCCGCCAGCAATGAATATCAATGATTAGTTATTAGGAATTCGAAAATGCTCATTGAAGTAGGATTTAAATAAAATGAATTTTTCGCAGCAAAAATAATAAATATCTCATGCATAAATAAATAATAAATATCTCATGCATTTTTCCACAGTGATTTATATTTTTATATATATTTATTTGTATATTAATATTTTTATATATTTTCTATATATTTCTATTTTTTGTTTTAAACCCATTTTAAAAACCCATATAAAATCACAACCTAATTTACAAATTCTCTACCTTTATGTGTTTTTTTTTTTTGTTGCAGACCCTTTTTTGGTGTGCCTTAGGAGGTTTGATATTAGGTGGAATTGTTGTCATCTCATACTGGATACGACGATGCAGGTATGTATCCTCCAATCATGAACATTCAAACTGTCCCTGCCCCCCTTGTGCCACCCCAACTGGGAGGCAAATATGTCGTTCGTTCTACCCTCGGTTATATCTGTCGTTCGTTCGTTTCACTCCTTGGCCAATATCTGTCGTTCCTCTATATGAAATTTTCCCCCTCCCCACCCAATATGAAGACGAATGCGAATGCTGGAAAAATATGCGTTTTGGCCAGCAAAATCCAATTAGTGTGTGTGTGGGGGTGAGGACCAACAAAACGCATTCCGTTGTGGGAATTTATGTTTTTTTTTTGTGTTATTTTTTTTTGTGTGCTCATATTGTCAGCGGCCTAAGCCCCGCAACACGTGACTCCCGGCGGACAATACAGAAAACAACGTGAATGGATGGATGGGCCAACGAAACATTCCGGCGGATGCACGTGGGGATTGTCGTGGGGCTGGCAGTGCAACCATTATAGAGATAGGGAGAGTAAAAGAGATAGCTAGGGCGGGGGGCGGGCTGGCTGACATTAGAAAAGACACAAAATTGCCAGTTGGCCGAGCACTAAACAACTGAATAATTCAACTCGGCAATTGGACCGACGACGACGACGAGACGACGGACGACGACCACTGACGAGCGACGTCGGGACTTGCTGTTTTGAGCAATTAAGTTAATGATGCAAGGTCACTGGAAATGGGCCTGGCCAACGTCTGTTTGTGCTCCTCTAACTGCTCGTCCTGCTGCCCCTCTTCCTGCTCCTCCTAATGCTCCTCCTTTTGCCCTTCCTTCTGCTCCTCCTACTGCTCCTCCTACTGCTCTTCCTGCTGCCCTTCCTTCTGCCCTTCCTGCTCCTCCTTCTGCTCCTCTTTCCAACTGTCCTGCCCATTTGCCATTTAGCCAAGTAGGACGAGGGCTAGTTCCAAGTTCCGCCCCAACAATGACGCAGTTGACTTTCATGCCGCCACCCGAGGGCGGTGACCAGTGCCCCACAAAGCGCAGAGCATATTACAGAGTAGGGTAGGGTACGCCCTTAGAGTGTGGGGGAAACGTATGCTCATCCCTTAGAGTGTGTGGCAAACGTATGCTCATCCCTTAGAGTGTGTGTAGTAGCTCTACCTTGCCTTTCAATATACCCTTCACTGTCCATGCCATAAATTCTCATACCAAACGGGCGCCCCTCGCCATTACTTTTTTGCCTTGGCGCCAGTTCGTCCGCCCAGACAGTGAAATAAATTGTATGTTTAAATGTATGGCTAAAGGACACACAGACACATACAGCCAAAAGGACGCAACGCACTAAAAAGGACAACTGAACCAGGGTACAGGCACGAGAGTCCGAGCTCTGAGTTCTGGTTTCTCTCCCCCTCGCATTTCCACCATTTTCGGGGCTTTCCATTTTTGCCATTTGACGTGACGTGACGCAAGGCCAGGCCAGGCGCGTAAAAACTTTTCCAATTTCCATATGGAGCGATCAGAGAGAGCAAGCAAACCCCGCCAAACAAACAAACAAACAAACAGAACTGAAAATATATTTGCATACGCGCAAATGTCCTGGGAGGAAAGAGCATGGCAATGGCTGCTTGCTGGTTGCGGGGTGGGTGGAGTGGGTTGAGTGGTGCTGGTCGGCTATTGCTGGGTGGTTTGGGAGGTTGAGTGGTGCTGGTGGTGGTGCTGCTGCTTCTGCTGGTCAGTGCAAAGGTAAACAGTCGTTGAGCGGGTCATGATTAATGTGTCACGAAATGGACAACAACACGACTATTTACAGCGGGCATACAAATACATATACAAATACATAAAATAAAATACGATAAGGGATGGACATGGCGGCACAGTGGAGCAGGCGATCATATTTGGAATTTAAAGGGGGTGGTATAATAGAAGGAGATCCTTAGGTTATCGGTCATTAAAAATAATATGAAAAGGCAAACTATATGCTCAGAGAGGTACTATATATACAAGGAGATTCCTACATTATCAGCCTTTAAAAAATATTATTTAAAGGAAAACTGTGATTATGTAGTGAAACCTCAGATTTGCGGTCTAGATTTTCATCTTTTTGTTAAACTCTTTCTCCTCAAACTCTTCTAGAATCAGCGGTACATCTCTTACATCTTAGATCTCTAGACTGCTGTCATTTCTCAACCGTAATATCCACTATACTCAACTCTATTCTACTACCTTTAGTTTACTCTACTCTACTACCCTTTTAGTCTACTCTGCTCTATTAATCCTTTAGTCTTAAAATATCATCAATTAAAGTATTGCCACATCTTTCCTAAGAACCATTTGAAGTTTTTGCCTTAGCCTTAGCCTCAGCCTTAGCCTCAGCCTCAGTCTCAGCTTTCAGCCTTAACCTTGTCTCATCACCTTGTAGCCATTATTTTGTTGTCCCACTGTAAATTATCCCCTTACATTGTTATGGCCCATTGTCATAGTCAAACAAACAGACATGCCAAGTTCAACAGGGAACGAAATGAATGCCAAAGAAGAGCAAATAAAACGAGGAAAGAAAGGCGACTACGACAACTCGTACACACTCGCCAGCCGTGAGTCAGTTTGGAAATTGTCATAAAAATTAAAAATCAATTTTTATAATCCAGTTAGTAGAAGGGGAGGGGAGGCAGAGAGAGTAGAGCAAAAACGCACGCGGCACACGGCATACAAAGACAGTGAGTACGAAAGAGACATACAGAGAGAGAGAGAGAGAGAGAGAGAGAGAGAGAGAGAGAGAGAGTGAGAGCGAAGAGTCGCAACCGAGCGACGATATTCCACCACAAATACAACCACAAAACATAAAGCGATATGAACACGCAAACACCCACACCTAAGGCGCTACACCCCACCCACAATCACACACACACAAATACACACAGCCAAATATACACAACCACAAATATACTTGCCAATACACACACACACAGGCACACACAGAGACAGAAACACACACAGAAATACAGACAGACACACGCACACCATAGAGAACACACCTCGAATCAGTGAGTGGGTAAGTGAGTGAGTGAGTGAGTGGGTGGGTGGTTAGTGGGTGACTATCGGGTTGGCCTGGGGGCCTAACTGGAATGAAGAAATTTTCATAGTTTTTTTGCGCGCGCCCTGACCGAAACGATATTCGAACGGGGGCACCTTTCATTAACGGACGACCCGAGCAGCACGTTGGCCGCGTTTTTTCTTTCTTTCCTGTTCACAGTTACCCCACGGTACACACCACAATACACTCGAGTTTTCCGTAGCCACAGCAGACACAGATTTTCGTCGCGTTAGCGAGTGGCAAGTGGCAAGAGAAAGTGAAGTGAAAAACTTTTTGGGAATCTAGTGAAAAGTTGTCTAGAGTTTATCGGTGGAAACTCAGTGACTAGTTAAATATTTATCATAATTTCGAACGAGCCAATCAACGGCACCAAACAGACAATAACTGGTGGCATAATGAAGCTGCAGCTGAAGCAATTGGGGCAGGTTGTCCTACTTGTATAGGAGCGCCCAGCAAAAGAAAAAGAAACAGGTGACAGTGGCCCCCATTCAGGCTGGAGTTTTCTTGTGATTGTGTCTGTATCTCCTTAGTCCTCCTCTCCATCTTCATCTTCATTTTCATCATCATTTTTAATGTGCAATTCTGTTTTGTGGCAAGCAGCATTATTTGTGTGGCAGCAGATTAGACCATTTTTTGGGGGTATTACAACATTTTTTGTGGGGTATGTAATGACCAAAATTATGATCTAGTTAAGCAGATGGACTTAAAGGGGAAAGCTAAGAAAGGAGAAGGAGATGTACTTAAAAAAGAATTATTTAAAAAGGTATTAAAGGCGGTTTTGTGGCAATAAATATGAATTATTTTGCAGCTATAAGAAGGTTTTCACAAATAACTCTTAAAAAATCGCAATGGAAGTGCAAAAGAATTCCCAAAAAAACCACTTCAAAGATCTCCAACGGAAGTGTAGAAGAATTCCCAAAAAAACACTCAAAGATCTCTTAAAAAAGTGCAAAAGAATTTCAAAAAAAAACTCTTAATAGTCTCTAAAGGAAGTGTAGAAAAAATACCCAAAAAACTCTTAAAGATCTCTTAATAAAGTGCAAAAGAATTTCCAAAAAACTTAAATCAAATTCCCCAATAAAAGTAACCCCAAAAAAAAAAAGACTTTCCATTACCAACTGCAGCCTAAAACTTAATTGAATTCCCTTAACCCTCAACGCCTTTGCCTTTCCGCTTTGCTAAATGTTGCCCCTTAATTTTATAAATATTTTTGTGTGTTTAATTAATAATCAACTAAAGACATGCCAAAAACGGGCTGCTACTATTTTTAAACTCTCAGCAATGAGTAATATCTCTGTGAACTAAGCCCTTTTCGAAAGCGATTCAATTAAAATGCTGAGTATTAATGTCTGGAACATTGAACTAAGCCCTTCCCCCACAGGGTTTAGGTTAAGCCCCAGTCCACACCACAGATAGGGAGGGGAGGTGCCAGTGGAAGAAGACATGCACATGGAGTAAAACGATATTGATTAATGATGATACTCGTAGACTCATAGACTTGTATCGGTTTCTATACCTAGACCTATCTTCGTGTCTCTCTCTCTATCTCTATCTCTGTCTTCTCTGTCTCTGTCCTATCTCTGCCCCTCTTTCTCTTTAGTGTCTATTCGAATCGCGTTACTTTGGGCAATTTACCAAAATTGACAATTTAATTTGCAATGAAACAACAAAAGTGAAGGAAGAACAGACAGAGGGACAGACAGATGGACGTACAGAGGGAGGGTCAGACAGACGGACGTACAGAGGGAGGGACGGAAGGACATACAGACGGACGTACGAATGGACGTGCAGAATAATGCAATAATCATAATGGAAGGATAAACTGAACGAAAGTGAACTGGCAAATGAATATGAATTTGACACCACAGACAGGTAGGGGAAAGAGAGCTAGAGGCAGGGGGAAGAGGCCAGAGCTAGAGGCCAGAGCTAGAGGCAGAGCTAGAGGCAGGGGTAGAGGCCAGAGCTAGAGGCAGAGGGAAGAGGTCAGAGCTGGAGGCAGAGGTAGAGGCCAGAGTCAGACCCAGACCCAGACCCCCCCGCCTGACAGCCAAAAAGAAAATCAAAGCAAAGACCACAAGAAAATGCAGTACCATACTACCCACTGCCCCTGCCCCTGCCCCTACACATGCCCCCCCCCCACCCCCTTAAGAAAATCAATAAAATGTCTTGAAAAGTAAAAGGCAAAATGGAACTTTGAGCATTTTGTGTGTGTGTGTTGTGGGTGCCCGCCTGTCCCTGATTAGATAAATGGTCTAAGGGGGGGGGGAAAGGGTTGTGTGCAACAACACAAATATACAAAATACAATTTAAAATTAGAATTAGACAATTAGGCAAATGGGCTGAAGGTTGGGCAGGGCAGGGCAGTCCAGGTGGAGAGCCCCTCAAGGGCGCTGTGCCTCGTACACGTGCAACATACTACCTGCTGGCGACACGCAGCAGGAGGTGCAGCGGGGGCAGTGCACTTCGCAGTATATAGAATTCAATGTCACGCAGCCACACACACACACCAACACACACACACAAATACAAACACAGAAAAGCACTTGAGGGTAGGCAAAAGGTGCGGCGCGTCGGCATACGAGGCGTATGATTTATTTAAGCGTCTATTAAAGCGTCCTTTTCCATTGTGCCGCTGTTCCAGCTGCAAACTGCCACCAGCCACCTTTTGTTGCTACATATACTATTACTTGTAGTGGTTGCAAATGCCCCTGGTTGAGGGTAATGCTGGAATGGGGGGAATGTGGCAATCTGTCTGTGGATCTTCCCAGAATTTTAGAGAATTTTTCAATGGGAAAAGTTTTAAGTTTAGCAGCCAAAAGGGAATGCCCATCATGTATATCTGCCTTTAAGAATAATCGCTAGAAATAATGCTTAGTTTTTATCTAAGAAAAATATATTTTTTCCTTGAAGTTGAACCCACAAAGCTTCAATAAAAATATTAAAAAAAATTACTAAAAAATTCGAACAGCCTCTGACAGAGTATCTCAAATTTCGTCTCGCAGCTGGGCATTACTTCCATATAATTCTTGTGGTTTCTTGTGGTTTCTTCTAGTTTACTTTGTAGTTTTTCTTTTTCCCTGAAGGACATTCGTTGAACTGCAAACGCATTTGGCTTGCGGGTGGGCCAAAAGTAACTTCAAAAAAGTTTTGCATGGCCAAGTGGGCGGGCGTGTTGCTCTTTAATTAACAAAACAGAACACAGAAGCCAACAATATACGAGTGGCATGGAAAAGTGTGTGCTGTGTGGAGTGGGCACTCACGAAATGTTTTTTTTTTTCAAAATTGAAATTTGATCTATTGTGCCTCTGCGTCAGACATTTTAATTGTAGCCTAGCCCAGGGTCTGCCCCCAAAAACAAAACAAGCAAAACAAATGAGGGAGCACTTGAGGCACAGTGGAGACTAACACTGGGTGAACTGTAGCTAAAGGGGGAAGCTAAACAACAAATAGAAAGCAGCACTAGGGAAGTTGATTTGTGCCTTCTTTTATGGCTCATATATGGGCATCATTCTTTATGGTCGTGCATTCACTGTACGTTCCAAACCAATTACAATCACAGAAGCCATAAAATACACACAGCAAAAAAAGCCATTTACCCCCCCCAGGCAGCAGCAGCTAAAATGAAATCAATTGAAATTTAATTATAGCCATAAAGCCATGTCTGTGTTTATTTCTAAAATCCAAATTGTGTGCAGTATAATTATCTATCTCTCGTATCTAAAATTGCATTCATAATTCACCCACACCCCCTAACCACCCCCCTCGTTAAGTGAACCAAATTCGAATTGTAAACTAAAAAATTTCTGTACACATATCGAACTCCAGATTTAGGTGTCCTCCTACTCCTCCTACTGCCTTACTGGTGGATTGTAGCGAAGGTTGCGCAAGCGATCACGAGCGGTAGGTAAAAAAACTCGTAAAAAAAAGCAAAAACAAACTACTGCCTTCGTTACACCAAAAAGCAAAAAATTGTCTGATATATACTATAGCCCAGCAAAGTTTTCTGCGCAGAGCAAAGCAAAAGCAAATAATATACCACCAGCAAAGCAAAAAAAAAAAAAAAAAAAAAATACAATTTATAGTTTATTAGTTTTTCCAAAACTACCAAATTGTCTGCAAAAAATTAGTAAAAAAATTAGTTACACGCTAAAATATTATAAAATTTTATTTAAATTTTTAATGCAAAAATTTTTTTTTTTTTTTTTATTGTAAAATTTGTATAATTAGATAACGCTTTTGTATCCGTAACTATCGTATCTATACAAACATTGGCTGCAAATTAGTTTAGTTTGAATTGAATCCAAATATATATTTTTCGAGTATGAACGAGATATGAGCATAAAAAACACGCATGAATCACCATTTAACAGTTAACTATTTATCAGTTTACATTTACCGCTTACGTTTCACACACACAAACACACACTCACACATATACACACCCAATGGACTACTGGTGTGCCATTTTTGCGAATTCCAAAAACTGCTTTTGTGATTGTCACTTTTCAGCGCCAAAAAAAAAACCGCAAAAATTATTTTCTACACTCTTTTTAAACAATTGTTGACGGGGGTGAGAGCAGCTGCAGCCTGAAGTTACTTTTGATTTTTCCGTTTTTTGTGTGCGTCTCCTCCATTTTTCCACCATTTATTATGCCACGAAAGCGCTTCTGTCCAGTTTTCTTTTTCATTTCGTTTGCTATGTTTCCACGCCCCCCCCCCCTGGGCCCGTGCCAAATGGACTAGAACTCTTTATTAAACGACAATTTTTTTATGCATATTTCTTTCCATTTCTTTGTCCGCGCCACTCAACTTTTGTTCGAAACTCAACGACCACGACCACGACCACGACACACGACACGTATCGACCTCCTACTATCATCACCACAGGACACTTGCAGCGAGGTCAGTGCAGCGACAGCGCCGCATCCGGAGTCGCAGCTCATCAACGGCTGCCCTCAACAGCGGCAACAGCAACAACAACAACAGCAGCAGCAGCAGCAACAACAGTCGAGGGATACAAAAGTCATCGCCAGATCACAATCATCGTCGTCGTCGACGCCGCATGCTCCAGTGCATCAATTGAAGCAGCAACAGTCCCTGCCCCAGCCACTGCATCAGCAGCTGCCACAGGTGCACCAGCAGCATCCGCACCACAATCCCCACGCCTCCAAATCCGTATCCATACTCGTCTATAAGACACTGAACACCGTGTTCAGGAGCAGCCGCAAGATCATCGTACGCGTCTGTGATTTGGCCAGCTCCAAGAAGTCCTTCACGATGTTCAAATTCAACAAGGCCTCTGCCCAGCAGCGGATGGACAATCGGAATAGCGCCGTTACCGGCCACGATCCGTTTGTCCGCCCCCGGTGCCCGAAAAGTGAGTGTGCAGCGCCCAAAAAAACTCAAATTGGAAAGTGCAAACCAAAACCAAAAGGGGGTTGGAAAAGCATTTGAATGTTGAGTTATGCCATTGGATTTGGTATGGGAATTTTAGTAGAATTTATTGTTTAATTTTCAGAAGGTTTTTGTGTATTTTGGGAGCAATTTAAACGTTTATTTTAGGTGGAAATTTGATGGATTGATAGGTAGAAATTTTATAGAATATTTTAAGCTTCAAAAGAAGTGGCAGAAGCAGAGAAAGAACTTAAAAAAATAAATACTAAATTGTATTCAATTCGATTTTAATCCAATCAGCATCAGAAATTTAACATTAATGCCTCCAAATCATTGAACTAAAATTGATAATTTATATGCTGATAGATTAATTAATTATTACCGAAAGTTCTTCAAACAAATTAGTCCAATAATACTACAACAAATCTTCAAAAATATCTTCAATAAATCCATATCAATTTCAAAGTATCAAAACTATCAACAATCAATCAGTTAATCGTAGCTCAGTATACCCTTAAGGGGTTTAAAACTTCAGACAGTCGACAAATGCTTTTCCAAATCCCTTTTTTTGACAATAAAGCACACCCCCAAAATGTTACGCTGATACCAATGCAATTCTGTGTGTGTTTTGTGTGTGTTTTGTTTCTCATTGTGTGGAAAAATGCAACCCCAATCCAAAAACACTATCGTTATCGATCGATAGGAAGGTGAAGCACATTATGAAGAAGCTGCACAAGGCGAATGGCTTGAAGCGCTCCAATTCGGCCATCGAGTTTGATGTCTCGGCCCTCACAGCGGCCAATCGGCGTCAGATCTACAGTAGGTGAGTACAATCGATTGAGTGATCGATAAAGCGATAACAACGTTGCAAACAACTGTATATATATATAGAACTTTCGTTTGTGTGTGTGTGTGTGCACTGCAAAAGAGAAGCTAAACTTTGTGCCACACACACACACACAGCTCTGGTAACACTGCAGAACTGTGCACCTGCGCCGCCTGGTCACACTGACCAAATGTTAGTTTTACTTTTTTGGGTTTCCTTTTAAAGCTTTTTTCGTTCTTTTTCAAAAGCTTCTTCTTGACACTAAACGAATTAACTAAAAATGAAGTAAAGAAAAAAACACACACTTATTGTTGTACTTTTATTTCAACCCCACCCCTCCAACCATCCACCACATAACCTACACCAACACCCACACCTTTGTGCACCCCCCCTTCTACTTTCAGCAATCGTTCGGCAAGCTCGGAGCAAGATAACATGTCTGATATGTCCGAACACTCGGAGAAGTCGCCGCTGGTTAGCGCGAGGTTAGACAATCTAGCTAGGCTCTTCTTTAGCAAATCGATGCCAGCGGAAACCGGAAGTAGAGATACCATAGATTCAGTACTGACAACAAGGTTGCAATATATACTACTACTCTACTAAACTACTTTCTACTACTATTTTTTGTAATATTTTTTACATACAAAATTCAGCATTTTGCCTCACTAGTTGTACAGCAACATTAAATATTAATAGTTTTTTTTCCTACATTCGATCGGCGGTTTTTTGCCAATATATCTCAAGTGCATCTTTTACGTTCTGCCTGCTACCCCTTTGTTTTCCTTCCCCCCTTAGTTTTTCTTTTTTTTTTTTTTATTTTAGCTGCTGAGCACTTTTGCATGCCAAAATAAATAATGATAAAAAACAACTTGAAATGCTTTCAATGTTTTTGGCCACACGTAGCATTTGCCTTAGCGAAAAAAACACTTTACAATTATTTTCAATTTGTTTTTTTTTAGTTTTAACGCACACACACAAAATATATATCTAAACTAAACACTAGAGAGCCCAGAAATATATAGTATATATATTTACGCGTAGTATTTACCATCTGATGTGTGTCTCACAATTTTGTTCAAGAGGTTCAAAAATAATTAACTTGAAAGCTTTTTTTTGGGGTTGGGAAGTAAAATAATTTTTGTGATGGATAAAAAAAATACAAAATAAGAACCTCGACCTCTGGCTACAGATTCCTATCAAGCTTTGCCCCTACCTCAGCTCTCTCCACTCTCCCCCTGTCACTATTTTGGTGATGCTGAAATATTTTCTAAAACTTTATTTGCAAAGTTTTCTCATTTCAAATGCAAAAAGCCAAAGGCAGGCAGAGTCAAAAGTATTAAATGTGATGATAGAATGCATTTTCCAGAAAGGCAGGAACCGCCCCATATGTTTCATGGGTGTGTGTGGATGTGACAGGGTGTGGGGTAGGGGTAGGTAAAACTTTTACCCAAGGTGAAAATGCCTCAAATTAGATGCCCGGGAACACACACAAAAATTGCAAATTAAATTATCAAGTCGGGGTAAAAGTTCACAGAGACGCAAAAAAAAACGAGAAAGAACGTATGGAGTCGCTGTGAACGCGACTCTACTTTTATACCCGTACTCAGTCAGTACACATGTAATTTATGTGGAATTTTCAAATGTTGTATCAGTTTCTTACATTTTACATTTAACATTTGTTTGATGCATCTGTCATCTACATCTACATCAGTTCTCACAACAACACACGTACACTGCACGAGGCAGCATGTTTGAGCGTGAGTGTGTGTGCTGCGACAATCAACCCCAATAATTGACTTATGCTGCAGCGCGCTGCAAGAGGTTTGGGGAATTGCTTCTGAAAATTCATTTGATCATTGTGGCTACAATAACGATCCGATCTGAACCAAATTCGGGAATCTGGTAGATATGGTCATTTGCTACCAAACTGGATTTTTTTTTTTTTTCTATCTTCAAAATTGTGGATTTTCGTATTTTGGGGGCGGGAGTGGGCGTGGCAAAATTTTGAAATAAACTTGCACTGAAGCGATATCACAGGAGTCTAGGCAGAAAATTTGGTTGTTCTAGCTCTTATAGTCTCTGAGATCGAGGCGCTCATTTATACGAAAACCAAAATTACTCGATTTTGTGTGAGTGCGAAAGGGATGGAGCGAAGTTTTTGCGTATGTTTTTGTCTATTGTGGCTATATTAATGATCAGATCCGATTCAGATTTGGGCCCCTTATAGATATGGGCTGTCTCTATGATTCTGCATTTTTAGTTTTTGTTATTTTTTCAAAATTGTGGACGCCACAGATGTGCGCCCTTTGTGGGGGCGGAAGTGGGCGGGGCGAAATTTTGAAACACTTTCCTAGGAGTGAGATAGCACATCAGACTGGATAAAAAGTTGGGTTGCTCTAGCTCTTATAGCCTTCGAGCAATGGGCGACAAACAAGACGGACGGACGGACGGACGGACAGACGGACAGACGGACGGACAGACAGGGCTATATCGACTCGGCTATTGATGCTGATCAAGAATATATATACTTTATATGGTCGGAAATTACTCCTTCTCTATGTTACACACATCCACTTTTACCACAAATACAATATACCCTTTTACTCTTCGAGTACGGGTATAAATAGAAGGGAAGAAGAAGGGAATATGCCGACAGCACTCAGCCAACAGGAGAGCATTGATGAAAGTGTGTGTGTGTGTATCTGTATGTCTGTGTGTATACAGGTGAGTGTCTGCTCAACCCTCCCTTTTTCTGCGTCCCTCTCCCTTGCTGGCACTTTGCTTTGCTTCCCCCCTTTCAGCTACGTGCTGAGCCGTGTGATGAATGTGCAAGCGAGCGTGAGCCTCTGTTCGTCTGTGTAAGTGTCTATCAATGTGTTGGTGTGTGTGTGCGGCTCTAACGAGCAGCAATCTATGTGGGTGTAAGTGTGTGTGGGTGCAGGGTGTAGGGTATGTATGTGGGTGTCTGCTTGTATGGGTTGTGCTGCAAAGTATGCAATAAAAAATTTCACACACGAGCACGTTAATTACGCGCGCGGCGGCATCAGGAATATTTTTGAAAAAAAAAAAATTCCCCAACCACTTCAAGGCACACCAGCAGCAAGCTCCATCGATTGAGTTTGGTATCTATGCAGCTAGGAGTTGGTTTTGGACTGTGAGAAGTATCTGTGAGACTGTGAGAGGTATCTGTGTATCTATGTGGTTTGTCTTGGCTGTGGGAATGTGTTTAAACTCAGGCAGGTTTTATTCATTTGGACAGTGAGGTATAATATATTTAATGTGATTATTTAGATGAGAAATCTTAGGGAAATTTAATGCACAAAAATTCATTAAAAAAATTAAATCTCTTTAGAAATGTTCCCTTAAATTTGTCACCCCTTTCTTTGCCCCAAAATAACTCTTTTAAAGAACTCTTTTTGAACGCGTTGCCAAGTGATTTGTTAACTTTCTTGAAGCAACTCCAGTGATATGGCATCTCCTGTGTGTGTGTGTAAGTTCACGTCTTCAATCTTGAGTACTCTTCATTCTGCCTCTTGTTTGGGCTCACTCAGTGCTGCTCTCTGGGGGCCCCCTCCTGTACTGCTCTTTGGTCTCCCCATTGTACTGCTCCCTGGACTCCTCCCTGCATTGCTTTCTGTGTTCCCTCCTGCAATGCACTACTCTCTGGGTATCCCCTCCTACACTGCTCTCTGGTCTTCCCTACACTGCTCTCTGGTCTCCCCCTTCACTGCTCTTTGGTCTCCCCGTTCCGCTGCTCTCTGGACTCCCCCTGCACTGCTCTCTGGTCTTTCCTCTTGCACTCTCAAGAGGGCCTCCCCCCCTCCTATCACTCCATTGTTGACAAACAGAGCAAGAGTGTCGAGAGCTGGGCACATATTTGAGCTGCAATATTACCAAAATAAAACACAAACAGGACCAACAGCAGGCTCTGGCTCTGTCTCTGGCTCTCCTTTCTTCCTTCCTTCCAGGATGTGTGCCCTCGCTTCCACAACAAATTCCTCCATTGCACAATTGCAGCCCAAAACAACAACAAAAATTAGCTTAAATCAACATGAAAACAAGATAACAGCGAGGGTTGGGGACTGCAATCTGCGCCAAGGCCTTGGGTAAAAATGTAAAATATTTCACATACGCACCGTTGGCCAAAAGCGCAAGCCAAGCGCTTAAAGAGACAGCCATTGGGGGGGAGCGCTCCACAAAAGAGTTTTGCCCAGTTTTTCCATGTTTTTACACATTTCCGTTTTTCCGTTTTCTGCAAGTTGCTTGTGACGCAATGAAAGTGAAATGTACACAGTGTAGGCTGGCAGGCAGGCAGGCTGGCAGGGGAGGTAGGGGAGGCAAAGAGAGGCAACAGCCAGAAGGAGCCTCTTGGCCAACATTTTATGCAGCACACGAACACGAACAGAGCCACACACACACACTTTCCCTCTGGCGCTCACTCTCGCTTTTCCACCGCTCTCCCACCTACTTTCTCTCTATCTGCTACACTACTTTCACTCACACACTCTCTGTCGCTCCCTCTCGCTCTGTCCCTGTCTGTGCCGTGCCTGTGCCTTGCCGTTGGGCGCCTTATTAAATTTTCAAACACATGCTAAACTTAACCCAAGGATGTGCTTAACCTTCGCTCTGTTTTGATTGAGTGGCCTGTAAGTGTTTGTTTATGAGTCGACTTGTCTCTCGCCATCTCACTCTCCCTTCTCTTATTCCCCTTCCCCTTCCCCTTCCTGCTCTTCCACCTCTTCTAACCTGACCATTCCGAGTGCTGTCAAGTTTTTTGTGTTACAATTTTCATATGCGACTTGCAGCAGATACTCATAGCACCATGGGTTTGCAGCAGATGTTTCAACCAATGCAGAACAGAACCCTCAAGAATTATATATTCACAGTATAAGCTTTATATATTCTAGATCTATGAGGATATATGAGGTTATAGTCTTGTCCGTCTGTCATAGCAAACTGCGCCTTAACTGCGCTTCAAGTGTTCCCTTAGAGCTCTACCGAAACCTTTCCAAAAATTAGATCAAAACTAAATAAAAATATGCTACAAGTGCATTAAAATCTTCGTTCAACCCGTATCTAAACTCTTCTTAATTGTTCTTTCTTTCTTCTTTGTGTATTGTTTTTTCTCTCATTTTATTTCTACTCGTCTTCTCTTTCACTTATTTCTCTTTGACTGTCTGTCGAGCCTCTAGCCGAGTGCAGTTTATTTTCTTTGCATTTTCTACTTGTGCCTCCTTCTCTTCCTTTTTGCGTACTTACTTTCATTTCGTTTTTGACTTTGACACTATTTTTCCATTTTCCTTTTGCCTAACTGCACACTTTTCCTCTACTCTTCTTCTCTTCTTTGTACAACTCTTCACTTGCCACAGTCGACCTTTTGTGCAACAAATAAACTAAATAATAAATATTTATTTTTTTTTGCGCTCTGCCTATAAAACGAAAACAAAAAGAAAAAGAAACAAAAAGAAAAACGAAATGAAATGATAAACTCTTGCTTCCGTTTCCGCTGCGCCATTGTGCAGGCAGTTGCTTCCTCTTTCTGGTGCTTCCTTCCCCCTTCCGCTCACTGTGTGGCAGTCATTGAGTTGCAAATTCCTTTGCCCCCGTGTGTCACAACACGACAACACACAAAAATTTGTGCAAATTATTTCTGTCTACAGTTTTTTTCCTTCAATTTTTTGGCAACATTTCTGGTGCTCATGTCGATGGGTGGGTGGATGGTCTGTGTGGTGGCCATTGCTTTGTGGTAGCCATTCCTTTGTGTTTTGGCCAGATAAAGAAAGTTTCACTCATTGAATTGTTAAATAGATTCTGTTGTAGGATGTGGGCTGAGCTAGTAGAGGTTGCAGTTGCAGCTAAAAATGTTTAGAGTGTTGCATAAATTGTGGGATTTGTTTAGGTACGTGCCAAAAAACTTTGAGTAATATTTCTAGCAACAATAACAATGGATTAAAATGTAAAAAAAAATGAAAAAATCAAACAAGAAATACACTCATACTTGTGTTGCTTTTATCTACTTTGAAAGTGTTTTATTTTGGTTCGTTGGTTTGGAATATTTTAGTTGTTCTTTGGGCCTCTACTTACACTCTAAATATTCCCAAAATACTCTTCAAAATGGGTAGAAAATTGGCACAAATTTCTCTCCAAAAAATTATACAAAACTCTCAGGTGGATTACCACTTCTGAAACTTCAGAAATACCCCCTTAAAATACCTTTGCTGCCTCAGTAAATAAATCATTCAGTATGAAATGCCCACATAATTGAAATGAACGAACAAAAATTAAAACATTTTCCTCCTCCTCCTCCAGTTGTTGTTGTTATTTTTTGGTTGTGTCTGGGTTAAGTGCGGTCGCTTTTGCAAATTAAGGACACTTTCAGTATATTAAATTCCTGCTACCTCTCTGTGGGTCATGTCATCACTCCTTGTATTATATATACATGAAAACCAACTCCTTGTATATACATTAAAACAAACAGAAATATAATGAGTATAATGACAGCCAGACCTCATCTATCTGTAGGAGGCATTCATTGGCCATGATTTAGTGCTAGTTTTAGTTTGTATCCTTAAACCTTTAAACTTTGATATTCTGTTTGCAAAATGCTCTCTCTAAAGAAAGAAATTAACCAAAGTAAATACCTAAATCTAATGCTGTTGAATTAAATTTACAGACCGAACATCAAATATCAGTATTCCGCATTGGACAGTGGCAATGGGATCGTGGAGCGTAGTCCAAGGGAGCGTGCCCAAAGGGAACGAGCACTGAATGCCACACAGGAGTGGATACAGAGCGCCAATGGGCGATATGAGGTGATTGCACATCTGGATGAGATTGGTTCGAGGCATGGCAAGAATTGGTTTCTGGTCACAGATGCATCGGTAGGTGGCAGTAAACCCAAAAGAAGTTCTTTCTCTGCACTCATTTATGGATATTTCTTTAGGTTCGCACAGATCGTCTGTTGACGCTGCTGCCTCTGCCGCCCGATTGTGTGGCCTTTGAGGATATGCCGCCCAATGAGAGTGCCAGGGATATACTAATGGAGCTGCTTGGCTCACTGCATCATCCGTATATCTATCCCGTGCTGGATTTGGGCTTCTTGCGCAGCAGCTCCAATGGCTATGCGTGCCTTGTCACGCCCATTCAATTCACGCGGCAGCCTCAAGGATCTCATCTATAAGGTAAGAAAGATACGAAGATAGATAAACAGATGGATTAACCATATAAATTATATACTTTAGGCACAGTGGAATGAGCCGTGGGTCAAAAAGTACACACGCAAGCCGAATGGTTTGCCTGTCAGTCAGGTGCAGCGTCTGGGCAGACAGATCCTCGAGGCTTTGCTGTTCCTGAAGGAGCGCGGGTTTCCGCTTCACGGTCATCTGCACAGCGGCAATGTTATATTACAGAATGGAGCTGCCAGGTGAGTGTCCGGCAGCTGTTCACTCAGCTGTGAACTAATTTAATTTAATTTTATAATGGGTGGGAAATATTTGTTATCAAAATGGAAGTGGCAGTGGCTGGGGTAGTGGCCAGTGGCTGGCAGTGCCCAGTGGCAGTCACTGGGGCTGTGGCAGTGGCAATGGCAATGGTTGGGGCAATGGCAGTGCGTGGTCGGGGTCGGTGCGCCACTTCCACTCTCGACAAATATGAGAATGAAAAATTCAACGAGAAATGGGTCCCAAATTTTAATATTCAGCCTAAATGGCAAATTAAAAGCAATTCCACGGAATTGTTTGGACATTTTTCGGCTGCAGGGGGAAGCACTTTAAATGCATGTCCCTGCCGGCTGCGTGTAACTGTTGTGTGACAACGCGTACGCCCATACGAAACACCTACCTCCCCCCCGCTTCCAACCAACGAGCACGCACACACAGGCACACACAATCACACACACACTCACACACAGACACACACCTCCTCTTGAAAAACATCGAATGGGTGTAACAAAAATAAAGCTTTAGCTCTTTTGCCATTTTATAAAAATAAAAATAAATGTTCAGCGAGCAAAAAAACATTAAAGAAAAAAAGAAAAAACATTTGCCAATACTGTGCTGCAGCATAGCGAGGGGGCGTTGCGCGATAAAGGGCGTGGCCATGGATGGCGGAACGGACAGGGTCACAGCCGTGTGCATACAGCAGCAAATCCTATAGGTGAAAGTCGATTAAAGTGCGAAACGCTTTTGTTCAAAGTTTTGCCCCCAAGTGCATGACCCAATTTAGCGGATGCCTTCAACGTACCCTAGAGTGGGGAAGGGGGGGCATGCCATTGGGGCATTGCAAAAAGCTGATTTTCATATAAATTGGGTATACATATAGTATGTCGTGTGTGTACAGTCATCGATAGGGATAACGATTGGGAATGTATGGGAAAATGAGCGTGTAGCGGGGTATGGGTATGGCAGATAACAAGAAAAGCTGATTGACAGGAATGAAAATAAATCACATGGTTTACACGGAGATTTTGGTTGAGAAATTAAATTGGAAGGTGTAGAAACTGAAGCATAAAACACAGCGATGGGTCTCTAGTGCGGAAATATCAATAAAAGTAGCCAGCAATTAAAGAGAAAGAGTGTTCAGAGAATTTATTTTGAGAATTTGGAGGAGTGTTCCAGCGTTGAGTACGAAAAAAGTATCGGTGTGCGGTATTTACTTTACATACTGTAGGTGTCCTGGTTTATTTGCCCGCCACTGTATATTCACGGCTGCTTTAACAGATCTAACTCACAAGCTTAGCCTCGCTCAAAAGCTGTGTAGATCGTGAGAGCGAGCGCTTCCCAGAGACCGCTAACCAGAGAGCGTCTACCAGAGAGCGCTGCAGAGTGAGCATTAACAGTGAGCTGTAAACGGCAGAGGTCACATGCTGTTAATGCAGAGCTGTCACCAGAAGCGATATCACGCTGTTAATCTGTGTATGGTTAGTGGCGCTGCCCAAGGAGCACTAACAGTGAACTGTAAACGACAGAGGCCGATTGCTGTTAACGCAGAGCTGTAAGCCAGAAGCGATATTATGCTGTTAATCTTTGCTTTTAACAGCGCTGCTGCTCTCTTGGAGCTGCTGCCCCGCACACGAGCTTTTGGGCTGTAAATTCTAAAGATTAAAGACAAAACTACAGGAAAGGCCACATGATGTTAACGCAGAGCTGTAAACCAGAAGCGATATCACGCGGTTAATCTGTGTTCTTAACAGCGCTGTTCCCCTGTTAGAGCTGCTGCCCGGCACAGGACCTCTCTGCTATAAATTCTAAAGATTAAGACAAAACCACAGGACCGCCTCTCGCTCATACCCTAATTAGCTCTGTTTAACTACTTTCCAAATTAAGAATGGAAAAACTTTGTTTTCTTTTTTCCTCAACAAAAACACACTCATAAATCTCTCAGCTGTCACCCCGCTGACATCTCAAAAAACGCCTTTTGTCAGCCAATAAACTTGTATGATATTTGTGGTAGTATGTACATATATGTGCGCCTTCGCCTAGTCAGCAGTAATCTGCACTAATAAACCTCGCAGGGCAGGTCTCGGGGTCGCTTGCCCCAATCTGCACAAGCACAATACAATCTGTGGTGGCAGTGGCGGGGGGGCCATAATATTTTGTGATATAAGCACAGACTGACATACGCTCTTTTGTCATTTGTGAAAGAGTGCAGCAGTGATATACGTCGAAAGATATACACCACTCAGCCATACATACCTCTCGCTCGCACAGTAATCCATAAAAGTAGACACTTTGTGGCGGCCGCCATTGCTGCCACGGGGTATCCATCGTCATCGCCATTGCCGTTGCCACGTGTTGGCCATCAATATGCCAGAACCATCGAAAGTGTTGCATAATTAAGGGCGCAAAAACAAAAGGGTTGGGTTGGGTTTGGCAGGGCTATCCCCCGCTCATTTAATTATGCATTTTGTTTGACATTTATCTTGTATCCCCCGGCAGGTTATCGGGCCTGGAGAACGGCCTGCTGGGCCTGAGCTCGCGCAACAATGCCGTTATGTGGTCACGCTCAGTGACCGAGATCGAGAACGTTGACATCGTGTGCTTTGGCCATCTGCTGTACGAGATGTGCACGGGCCAGGAGCTGAACACACCGAAGCCGTCCATACGGGTGCTCGAAATGGAGCTAAATCATTATCCACAAATTGGACAGGTAAGCAATCAAACTATCTATCTATATATCTTTACTTATGTGATCTTTCGTAGATACTGGAAATACTGGGCCTTATCTTTGAGCCGCCTAGTGGTGTCTGCCCCTCCGTTGAGGATCTTGTGCTGTGCGATCTGTTTCGCAGCATCGATCTAAGGGAGCTGCGTGGTCCCTGCTTCAGTGTAAGTAGCAAAACACAAGTCTACTATAAGTACACCTTAATCTCTGTGTTGTGTATATATCCTATTCTGTAGACAATTAAACCGAGCCTCAGCAGATCCACACTCAATCTGCTGCATGCTGTAAAGAAGCGGCAATGCGCCTCCTTGGGTCATTCACTTAGCGAGGCAAGTTCGCCCTGTACGCCGCCATCGACGCCGCACGATCGACGCACTGGGTAAGTGTTTGTCTCTGCTGTTTTTGCTTTAGCTCTACACACAAAAACACACCCACAAATACACTCAAACACAGTCACACACATACACTCACACACACCTAGAAACAAACTCTGCAGCTGTCTCACACTCTCAGTCAGTCACAAGCATTACTTACATTACTCTACCCCCACATCTCATACATCCCACACATCCCACACACCACACACACACACAAATATACTACATGTACTCCAAGACACACTCACACACTCATACAGAAATCATTTCGTGTCTTGTTTTGGTGTGACAGGGACAACAACAACAAACAGTCTTGTATGCACTTCGGATCGGCTTATGAAATCGGTGTAGATTATTGTCCAACCCAACCCCCTGTCAGACACTTATGTATCTTCGAGTCAGTGGTGGGTAGTAGCAGCGCAGAGTAGCCAAAGGAAGAGTAAAATTAGCAGGGAAAATGGAGAAAATTCTATAGAAAATGTTCAGTAATGAAAGAAGCTTAACTTACCCTAAAACTACTTCCAATCATTAATTAAAATATGTATAAATCAATATAAATCAAGCGAATATTCCTAGCTGAAACGCACTGTACTCTCTCCACACAGTTCTGAATCTGTTGTTGAGTTAGGCCCCCGTTTTGTTCGCCATTAATGGCCACACACACCGCTGCTCTGCCCCTGTTAATCCACTTGGCGTGCACTCGCATTTTGGGGCTAATAAAGAAAAGCTCACACGCACACACAGAAGCATACGCGCATACAGAGGCTAAGAAATTGTGAAACAAAAAGAAGGCAAAAAATGGCAAACAGGCGAGAAAAAACTAAAACACACACAGAGAAAAAAAGAGGAAGGCTGGGCTGGCCAGAGAGAGAAAGTGGCAGCAGAGGAGGGAATGAGAGGACAGCAGAGACTAAAATGTGGCCATAATGCTCTGATGATGTGCGTGTGGCAATGTCTCTTTACAAGTATGTGTATGTGTGTGTGTGCGTGTCTAAAGGTAATTATGGTAATGTCCTGGACGCTGCTCTGCGCTGTTACCCCACCCCACCCAAACCTACCCCACAGCAGAATTTAAAATTATGCATACAAGACAGAAAACATAATTAAGTGATATAAAATGAGAGGAAAAACCAGAAGCAGCAGCAGACAAAAAAAGTGGAATACAAATAGAACCCGAAACAAAAAGAAAATAGAATCTCATCCGTTGCCCTCATGTATATTTAAGCATCTCTCTCCCACTCTCTTTTCTCTCTCTCAATCTCAAACTCAAACTCTCAAATATGTCGATATTTTTCGAGTCCCTTGTAAATTAACTCCGCTGCCTTAAAAATTCCAAAAAAACTTCCCCCTAAAAAACTTTAAATCAAAAATTAAAAAAAAAAAAAAAAATACTCAAACGCATGTTTTTTACTTGTAATAAACTTTTATATAAAAACAAATTAACAACAAACAATTTATGTAGTTGAGGATTTTTTCAACTAAAGTATTTTTTTTCCGTATGCCATGTTTTACTCTCTCTTTCTCTCCTACTACTACTACTACTACTACTACCAAAACCAAACCAAATACTCGTACTACTACTACTACTACTACTACTACTACTACCAAATACGCCTACTACTCGTACTCGTACTCCTCGTATTCCTGTAAAAACTCTTCACCAACAAAAAAAAAAAATATATATAAATTAAAATAAAATACCTATATACATACATATACTATATCTGTTTGTTCTGTGTGTGCGTGTGCGTGGTATGTGTGTGTGTATGTGTGTTCGACCAGAATACCGTTACAGTTACCGTTACCGTTACAGTTGCCGTTACACCAAACCCATCATCTAATACTCCACACATACCGATCCGCTCTTGAATGTCTATCAACGTTCATTTTCGTTTATCTAACCTATGTGTGTGTTTTGTTTTTGATTTACAAACTTTTGCATTTCTGCATTTGTTTATTTACATAACCAAAAAAACAACCAAACAACAACAACAACAACTACTACTACTACTCCAACAACAACAACTCCAACAACAACGATTTAAAAACTACTCCAACAACTCCAACAACAACTATAGTGTTCTGCCTGCGCCCTATGAAGTCTTTCGTATGTACTAACCCAACAAGCAACCAAAAAAAAAAAAAAAAAAAAAAAATTCAACAACCCAACAACCAAAACCGTACCGTACCAAAAGTAAACTTGAGCCCGAAACCCCAACCAATTAAAAAAAAAAAACCAACCTAAAACCACTCACCAATAAAATTTATATAAAACCAAAAAATAAATAAAAACAATTAATGTGTAAAAAAAAAACTCCCCAACAAAAAAATGCATACCTGAATAAATATAAAAAATAAAAAAACCCTTAAATAAACAACAAATGAAAAAAAAAAAAAGAAAATATATCCCAACAATTTTTTGTACGAAAATTGCAATTTTTTATACGGAAAAATGAAACAATCAAGCAAAAAAAAAAAGAGAAATTTTTGTTGTAGCTAAATGTGGTAAGTGGCAATATTTTTGTATGAGCGGCCAAAAAAAACCAACAGTACCACCACCACCCAGCAAGCAAAAGCAAAAGCAAGCAGCAAGCAAAAGCAAAAACACTTTCACACATACACCCAAAAAACAATAAAGCAAAAGCAAAAGCAATATTGAAACTGCAACGGAGGAGAAAGCAGCATAGAGAGGAGACCATACTGCTCCTTGTATGTCTGTGCAAACAATATGTAAAATCAACCACATTATATTTGCCAAATGCTTTTTATTTACAATGCTTTTTTAGATTGTTTCGATTGAATAATTATTATGCATGTTTTCATTTGCTTTGAGTACAGATATTTGCCTGACCCTTGACCCATAAGCTCACCCAATATTTGTATTTTTATGCTTGAATTTTAGGTTGATTGCTTGCTGTATGGAATAATCCTATCTTTAAATATATAACTACTATAAGTCATAGATATATACATACAACTATGTACATGTATATGTAGTTAAATTCACTTGCTATTACATTGTAAGAATTTAAGTAACATTGGCCATTTGATACCCAAAGTAGCAGCGTTTTTTTCTATCTAGAATTTCATTCATTTACCATTTTTGCACATGACTTTTCCAACTGAGCTGGTTGCACGTTCCTTAGTCTGCCATAAAACATATACATAAATATCTACATTGTTTTACACATACTGAAATGTTGTTAGAATTTGTGCTAGTACAGAGTTTTCTATTACTGAGATTCAGCAATTTTCTGTCCATGCAAAAGGGTAACTAAAATTCCACAAATTGCCATCAGAAAGCCTTCTCCATATACCCCATTTGTTGACCTTCTCTTGCCTCACTTTAATCCAATAAAAGACAACAAACAACTGCAATATCTGTCTGAAAAATCTCTGCCTCAATATTGTTTTAAACATAAAGTAAATACTAATAATTGCATTTGGGGTTCCAGTGGCCGAGTGGCCTTGTTAGAGTATCCGAATTTCAAATTTCCCATGCATTAATTGCATTTCCTGTGTGGGAAAAACTTGCCCTTAACTTTGTTTACTTTTCCGCATCCAACTTTGTTTTTTTGGGGATATCAAAATGCAAGTCTCTTTTTGGTCACTAATTGAGTTTTTGGTCCAACCCAAATCCACACTTGGCAGCTTAATTGAAACCCCAGCACGTATTGGATTTGCTTCTAACCCCGTATGCACGAGTATGTGCAGCACTCGAGCCTATTCATACATCCACTCGTACGCAACACTCATGAATACCAGCCCAGTACACTGAAGAGAGATACATATCTACACCCCACCCATACACAATGACATGTCATGGCTTTTTTGCATAAAAACCCGAACCCGAACACAAAAGAATCGAAAACTGAAAATCAAATCAGGTGCCCCAATATCGGATCGGGGGGCTTGGGGCATCACATTGCATCCCGCCATGTGTGTGGTGTGCATGGAGGAAACAAAATGCTGAAATTTCTGATTTTTATTCTCTTCCATCCTGTGCTCTATTCATACTCACACACACACACCAACACACATGTATACACACACACACACATAGAATCAGCCGAACAATGGACTCATTTGACATATCAAGCGACTCGGAGGAGGGTCTGCTCGAGGAGATTGTCGTCGGTGGCAGCTGCCACCAGCAGCACCTGCTGCGCCTGCAGCAATGGCACTCGGCCCACTCCTACACGTACGAGCCGGCCACGGAGTCGCCCATCCACTACTGTGACCATGCCGCCCTCTACTCCGATGACAATAGCATCCATGACCAGCAGCCGCCCACCATACGTTGCAGCACCAGCAGCCAGAGCAATCTCAATGTAATGTTAGCCGAGGGCGTTGCCGGCGGGGAGCAGGAGCAGGAGGAGGATCAGGATGAGGACGTTGCACTACCTGAGGGGCAGCAGGATGAGATTGAGGACTATGAGGTGGCCAGTGGCTCATCGGGCGCACAACGACTGCATGCACCCTGCCTCCTCGGCCGCGGGTGGTGCCTCCTTCAATCATCAGCTAACGGCGGACATGTGCAACTACAAGAACTCGAAGAGCCGCCGGCTGGAGTACTCACTGAAGTGCCTCAAGTATGGGCGCAGCAATCCCTCGCAGGACTCGGCCTTTGGCTCCCTCACCGACAACGATCTGTCCATCGCCTCGAGCATACGCCTGAGCAGCTTTCAGTCCATCTCCTCGCCCATTGACGAAGGCGTCGAGGATATCATCATAGCCACCACGACAGGGGGCAACGAGACATGCCTGGAACTGGCCACCATACCACGGAGCATGGTCTCGCAGGACTCGGCCATATCCTCGCCCTGCCGCGAGAGCTCCCCCAGTAACTTTCTGCACATTGACGATGCCATGTCCGGCACGGGCTCCACGTCCTCCGGTTCGGGCTGTGGCTCGTATGGAAATATCAGGCCCCAGCAGTTTCCCGTCTCGCTATCACCCAAAATACTCGTGACTGCCACCAGCAATTCGAGCAGCTCCTCTTTGGCCTCCAACAGCAATGCAGGACAGGGACAGGGACAGGCACAGGCTCAGGGGCAAGGGCAAGGGCATGCCCAGCAACAGCAGCAGCAGCAATTTGATCCGCCCAAGATCCTGGTCAATGATCAGAACTCCATCTACACGACATCGCCCTCAAAGCGCTCCGGCATGATCGAGGTCTTCTCACAGAAGTACAGGGTAAGTTATCCCCTACCCCCTAGTCGATGGGTTAGCAACAAAAGTGTGTTTAATCAGCATCCCTTTCAGGTGAGCTCCTTCGAGGATATGTCCCCAAGCGGGGCAACTCCGATAAGCAGCATCTGAAGCATGTGAATCGACTGGCCTTTCGCTCGCTGGAGGAGGAGCGGCGCATCGATAATGCCTTCATGCCCATGGCCGATCGCACCCACTCGGACAATCGCGTCAATATGCAGAGCGAGAAGTACAAGAAGCTCACGCATGCCTCATTTCGCATTAGCAAAACCTCCAGCCAGGATTCGCCCACGGCCACGCCCACCACCCCGAATGGCGGGGGCAGCAACAGCATGGAGATGCAGCGCACGGGCCGTCAGACCCTGTGGCGCGATAGCAAATTCTATCGCAAGAATCGCATAGCCAAGAGCAACGATTCGCTCTTGGAGAATACGCCCTCGAGCCCGAGGTTGTCGCCGGGTTCGTACGAGAGCCGTAGCAGCTCCCAGTCGGCCAGTCGGCGATCCCTGAGCGGCAGCCAGCAAATGCTGAGCGTGACCACCAGCTTCTGTGGCAATGGCAGTGGCACGGCGGCACGGAATGCTGCACGCTACTGCAGCTCGAAGAGCGAGGATCTGGGCGAGTCGTCGGACTATCTGCGGGTAATGGATGCCCGGAAATCCTACTCGGAGAGACATTTGGTGCGACTCAAGCAGACGGCCATCAACAACACGCACAGCGAGGATGATATGAGCTTCAACGATGACAATAATCCATCAGCATCAGGATTGGGTTTAGGATTGGGTTTAGGCATGGGTCTAGGCATGGGTTTGGGTTTGGGTTCATCAACGCATGGCCAGGCGCACAACCACCACCATCAGCACCAGCAGCACCACCAGCAGCAGCAGGCGCAGCAGGGGGGACGCTGGAGCAGCTGCTCCATTAGTAACCACCTGAAGACGACCAATATAAAGACCACCTCGTTGGCCACGCTCACGCTCTCCTGCCAATCGAATTTAGTAGCCAAAGCTCCTTCCGTTCCGTCAACTGCCAGCAGCTATCGCACGCCCTCCAAGTCCCTCGACCAGGCACTCAACATCAAGGTCCAATGCAACAACACCAACACGAACACCAACAACACCAACACCAACACTGACAACACCAACAACTCCAACACTAGTAACAGCACTAGTAGCAGCAGCTCGGTGGATGAGTCCTCCCCATCGCGTCTGACACTTAGCGGTGCTGAGCTCTCGCGCATCTTCGTGATGGACATGGACGATGCACCGGGCAGCAGCTGCAGCGAGGAGAAGACACCGCTTCTGGACAGCGTGGAAATGTCGCCAATTAGTCCCACAGAGCCGGAGGAGCCAGATCTAGAGAAGCTCTAAGGGAAGAGCAGAACACAGAGATGCCCACAGAGACTCTACAGACAACCCACAGACACCCTACACGCAACCTACATGAACCCTAAAAAACAACCAACACACACCCTAAACCCTAAGTTACCCCAAAACACAACAACACACACCCCTACCCTACACACACACACCTATTGAGCAGCCGAAATGCAAAGCATGTGATAAAGAAACCAAATGAAATAGAGATCGAAATCGAAATAGAAGAAGAAGTGAATGGAAGAAGAGAGGGAACCATCAAGTTATAGAACTTTAGGCTAGGTACGAGAGGCAGTTGCAGGCAGCATTTGCCAGTGTTGGTTAATGGCAAAGGTATCACAAACGACACACAGACAGAGGGAGGAGAAATAAGTTAATTTTGGGGGCTGCTTTCGCCTTTGCTTGGACTCCACACACTCAAAGCTTTCTTCTGGTAACAATAATATTTTCCGCTTTATATTGAACTTTAGCCGATTTGCTTTTACAGCAAATTCAAGCGACAAAATTACACTAGCAAATTATGATCTACTATATAACTCTCTACAACAAACAACAACAAAAATACTCTGGCAGAAATCAGAAAGAAAAGAAAACAAATGAGACACAGAGATGAGTTCTTTTTTCAATGTACAGAGAATAGTTTTTTCGGCATTATACGGAATTATACACTGTTTTACTTGGTAGATTGGTCAGTCAGATTGGATAGTTAAGACTTTTGCGTAAGCTTTGCGCCAGATAATATTTTACTGTAGCTTAAAAAAAAAAGATAAATCGTTTTAAGACCCCCCCACAAACCGGCCACCAAAGGGGCATGTTTTAAAAAAAGTATACATACATAAATAAACTATATATTAGGAAATTAAAAAATACAAAAATAAAAGAAAAGAAGCAAAAGAAAAACAGCAAAAAAAAAACAATGCCAAAGATAATATCGATACCAAATGGAATTTGGTTAGAGGAAAATTCAAAATGGCAGAGGCAGTGTTAGAAAAGAGAGAGAATTACAGTACTTTGTTTGTTTCCTTTGTTACACACACACACGTATAAGCAAAAGCACACACAACTTTATCACATAAGTGTTAGACAAAACGATAAACGATAACGATTACAATTACAATACAAGAAAGCAATCAAATTTACAACAAAAGAATATCGCAAACAAACAAACAAAAAAAATATCACAAAACACGAGTAATACATATTTACCACACAGAAAGAGTATCGAACATACATACATACGAGTACATAGATATATACATATATATAGAGATAAATTATAGACGCACGCACTTAGACGATCCCGAACCATGGAACCGCCATAATGGAAACCAGCTCGAACATCACAGAACCCACCCACCCACCATTGAAGTATCCAAAGAGTCCAGATAAAGGATGTACCGGCACGGTATCCCCCCTTAGTTTGATTATTCGTAATTATTGAAAGCGTAGTGAGCATTGTTTATGGGACCCCTAGCATGTACTATATTGTATGTAATTGTATTTCCCCACTGAACAACCCAACCCAATCCCCTCCCAACAGGATGTTATATCTAAGTTGAATTTGCTTGGAATTATTTACCTTTAATCCCCATCCCCCCATTTACCCGTTTACTTGTGTAATGTAAAACAAAACAAAACCCCCCCTGAGAATAAAAATTAAACGAGAAAAGCAAAACGATAAAAGGAGTTTTATTTATTTGGTGGGTTGAAAGGGAAGAAAACAGGACAGCCACAGTGCAGCAGCGCACATATAATTGTTAAAGTAAGTGTCCAAGCGGTATGTTATGTTAACTTTAACGTTAGTCAGAATTAACAGCTCTGTTCATACCAGCGCCACTACATGTGACATCTCTGTTATAGATGGCGCTGACGGTGACACATTTACATTTTACATTTATTTGACACCAGGAGCGTGTATGACTCGGTAGTTCAATATTTCGCCGCTAGGTGTCTGTTCAGAGTTATTATTTTAAAATCGAAGAATAAATTGATATAAATTGAAATATTTCAATTAAAACAAAAATAAAATAAATTGAAAATATAAAAATATTAAATCAATTTATGAATTTTCTTTAATATTAATATACACACACATATTTAATTTTAAAATTATTCAAACTACCAGAAATGGACATCCAGAACATAACATTTTTCTATATTTCCCAATTTTTCTGATATCCTCTATTTTTTATATTACTTTTTAGTTGGTTTTACAATAATAAAGGTCAACAATTTGAGTTAGCATTCAATTCCATTTATATTCGTTATTTTAGTGCAGTTATAGATAATCTTTCAGAGCATCTCAAAATACCTGTCGTCAAATTTAAAACCTGAACTTGCACTCCACAAAACGTAGCCATCAATCAGCGTAACAAGCTGGGCTGATTGATACGCAAATATGTAGTCAACTTTCATTTGAAATTCATTCATCAAACGACTGGCACAACTGGTTCGACAACCAACCCCAACCCCAACAACTAACCCACTTCTGGCAGATAGACTCCTCTCATCATCTTTACATGTTTCTTGCAATGCCATCAAAACGTACACCAATTTCGCTTAGTAATTGATATAGCCTAGGCATACAGCTAGAAGGTGCGACTAAAAACAAGGCGCTGATTAAAGTAAATAATGGGACAGGCAGCCAACACAACGAATTGCGCAAGCGTGACCAAAGACCATGCCAGGAAGGAAGGGTAGCTGGTAAACTGAGGGGTAGGGGTAGTTTGTGCCCTTACTTCATAATTTAGTTGCCATATTTATTATTATGTGCTGTCATGTACTGTATTCTCCTGTGTTACTGTTGCTCCTGCACAGCATCTCATCCTAAATAAACAATCGATGAGGCATATGACAGCAAACTAATAAAATATTGTATCCCACTCCTACCTGACAGCAGGAACCCCTCCTCCATCCCTGGGGCATGCCATTCTCTGTGTGTCTGATTGCCTGTCCAGCGGTGTGTCCTGTACGTTCTATGTCCTATGTTTGCCCGTCCAGCGGCTTGTCCTGTGATTGCCTTGCCCATTGTTTCAGTAGCTGCAATTATGAGAATTTTCGACAATTTTACGGCCCCCCTCGCACATCGCACATTGGACATTGGTCAGTTCGGGTTCGGCTTCGGGGTTCGACATTTTCTAACAATATAATTTACAGCGCTTTTGTGTAGCGAGGCGTGAATTTGCTACTCAAAACTGGCCTACAGCCTGCCACCAGTTCTGTATGTGTGTGTCCTGCGGCGCTGACTGGACTTTGGTCCAGTTAATCGCCTTTGTTGGTTTTTGTAATTATAATTTGCATTGAAATGATTTTAGCATTTCAATTTGTACTGCCAACCACAGGACCGGGGCGTTCTCTTTCGACCCCTTTTGGTCACTTCTACATGGCGCAGGCGCAGCTGCCACAGCCACTCTCCCCCTCGACACGTGCCGCACACAGCGGGTCTCTGTGTCCAGGCAGCGAATGTTTTCCATCAGTTTTTCACCTTTTGAGTGGCAATTCCGAATGTTTCCTCTGGCCCGCTGCGCTGCTGGCAAAAAAGGATTAAAAGGACTTCTCGCGGTTGCCATTGTGCTCAGCCAATTTACCGTGAAATTCATTGCGCTTCTCCTTTTATGTACTATAGCAGATACATATATAATGCCTTTTATTTCATTATTGTGTATAGAATTTCTCCTTTCTTTTTTTTTTTTTTTTTTTTTTTTTCCTGTTTTTTTTTTCTTGGCACATTTGTCAACTGTTTTTGTCGCGGTGAAAGTGACACAGAAAATTATTGGCTGTTCCATGAAGATTTATGTGTGTCGATTGTAGAGACTCTGCCTTTGAAGTGGTTGAGTGGTTGGTTGCTGCTACCAATTGTTGCCAACTCTCTCAAGGGTTGCGGGGCGTTGCCACAGCACGAGAGAGATTTATGTGCTAGGCAGATGATTTCCCGGGGGAATATTTTGTTCGATTCAGAAAGGTGCAAAATCAGTCGATCAGGAAACTAAACATTTCCTTCCGTTTTGGCCTGCATTTAGAATATTTTCATGGGCTTCTATCTGTACCACAAATTATTTTCTAGCTCTCCACTTTTTGTTCACTTTTTGTAACCAAAACGCAAAAACCGTTTAGCCAAAATGCCACAAAAACTGTCAACTGAATTTGCAATTGAATATTTCTGCGACGCTGTCAACTAAACCTGGACATGGACATGGTCAATGTCAATGTGTTGACGGCTTGATGACTGCCTGGTGTCCGGTGTCCGCTGTGGCCACTGTCCGTTGTCCACTTACCCGCTGGATAGTCCACTGTCCGCTGTTCACTGGCCTCTGTCCGTTGTCCGCTGTCCGCTGTGGCCACTATCCGCTGTTCACTGGCCACTGTCTGTTGTCCACTGTCCGTTGTCCGTTGTCCACTGTCCGCTCGTCCACTGGCCGGCCCGCTGGCCATTTTCACAGCCTGTTGGGCAGGTGTTTTTGTTTGTATTTCATTTAGTCATTCTCTTGTTCCGCCATTCAAAATTATTCTCGCATGAAAATTAGAAAACATGTTCTGTCCGCCGCATGGAAACCCAATACGCGTGTGCGCACAGCAGCCACAGGCACAGCCATGCGCACACAGAGATATTGTCATTCGTTCATTCACTTCACAGCTCACCCATTCATTCACTCACTCGCACACTCACTTACTTATTCATTCAATTTTCAAAACAAATTGCCAGCGACAGATTTTTTTTTTTTTTGTCGCTGTTAGCTATTAAAATTCATGTTTTTTTTTTAATTAAAAAACATTTTTCATAGCGAATCAATCGAAGCGGTCGACTGCTGGGAAATTAGCCTCAAGTGCGCCAGGGTTGTCAAGCTGTGCGCAGGCGCAAAAGCAGTGGCAGAAGCAGGCGCAGTGGCAGTGGCAGTGCCAGTAGCAGTCCTTTGGGCCTTGTCCAGCTGTCCATAAATCATTCATCTACGAGTATGGTGCGCATGCCCAGTCGAATTCCGCTTCCAATTTCAATTCCGTTTCGTGTAACGCTTATTTTCGCTATTTTTTACGGCCTTTTTTGTCGAGTGACCTCTTCATGTTGACCTCCTACAAGCGCCCAGCACAACAGCAACACAACAGAGCATCACAGCACCATTTCCATTGGGTGGTTAATCCTTGGTCCTTAGTCAAAGTTTTGTCAACGTTTATGATGATTTTCGCTGTTTTTTTTTATGTTTCCGGTGGATGATTTTATGACTCGCAGTTTTTTCGGCCAGTCAGTGGATGTTGCATGAGGCGCTGGCTGATGTTGCATGAGGCATGAGGCTTGGCTGCTATGCTACGGTGAAGTGTTTTCCATTGTTTCGCTGATGATGATTTTTTTTTTGTTCGCTGTTTTGCTATTTTAAGAGATGTTAAACAATATTTAGATGTTGTATAGGGGTTGGTAGGGGATTAGCATGGAAGTGGTTGGTAGGGGAGGGTAGGATATTGGAATGGAATATCGGAATGGCTAGTGTAATATTTAAAGTTCATTGTTGCCTTAAAAAGTATTTCAAACTAGAAAGAATTTATTCTGATTTTTTAGATTTATTTATATAAATTTATTTTAAAAATTTATTTTTTTCAATAAAATATTCTTCAAATTTATTTTTTTAGAAGAATTTATTTAAATTTTATAGATAAATTTACTTTATGTTAAATACTTATTTTCTTTCAGTAAAATGTTCTTGAAATATATTTCCGATTCAAAGGAATTTATTCTAAATTTAAGTTTTTTTTCTAGATATATTTATTAAATATTTGTAATATTTATTTTCAATCTAACATTTCAATCAACAAACATTTACAATTTCTTTGCCTAAATAATACTCTCTTTTCTCTTCAGACTCTTTAGTCTGTTTATCTTTGTTTGTGCACTTAATTTGCTCCAATTTCGTTTTCAATTTAATTTCCAACATAATTTCTATTGAATATTAATCACAAACCATTTAAATAACTTCCCATTTCCCCCATAACGACCCTGTTGAGGCCTCTCACAGCAGCATGCCGCCCATTATCGCAGCTATTATGACATAATTAAATATAAATATGTAGTATACTATTTCCATTACAAAATAGTTTTGTGTGGCTGCTGTTGTTTCTTTTTTAATGGCTCATTGCCAAAAGTATAAAAACTTTCTTTTATTTTCGTCACCACATGTGGCACACGGCACAAGGCACAATTATTGTACAATCAAATTATTGATAGACATATCAAGTGTGGCCCATCTATACTCCATCAAAGTATGCCTCATCTTCTCCATCAAAGTATGCCCCATCTTCTTCATCAAAGTAGTCATCATCATCATTATTATTATCTTTATCATCATTATTATCTCAGAGAGAGAGAGAGAGACGCGCTTTGTCATGCTGTTTTCGGGACCAGGTGACAGACCAGAGGCAGACCCCAAACTCAGACCCCAGACTCAGACCCCAGACTCAGAGCCCAGACTCAGACCAAAGACCAGACCCAGCTTCAGACCCAGTCAAACCCAGAGACCCAGAGCCCAGACCCGATCAGACTCAGCCCCGAACTCGCGATTCATTTTCACTTTTCGAAAGGGGAATCTTTAATATCAAGTTTGATTTCTGAATATTTTCGAATTTCAGTTTCACTGCACGTGCGAGCGATTAATTTAAGATACGAGTACTTTTCGATAGCTCAACTCCTCTTTTTTTTACTTTTTTTTTCTGTCGTGATAATCCTTGTGGCAGCGTCCTGCGGTGCGTGCTGATTGTGTCTGTCGCTGCCTCTCGCTTTATGCACATTTTCTTCATCGCATTTCGCCGTTGCGGTTTTTTGTGTCATTCAATATGCCTTCGCTTCGTAATTGTCACCCGCGGAGAGCACCCAAGTGGAGAGAGAGTGAGTAGAGAGAGAGAAAGGGGAAACAATGCGCGGCTTGGCTGTGCTGCCTGTCATGCGAAATTAAATGCCCGATAATTGTCAGTCGATTGCGGTCGGAAGATGCAATCGATAAATGACAACAAAAACCAGTACAGGATGTGGGGTATGAAAGGGAAATGATAAGGGAAAGGATAAAAGGAATATAAAGTGAAATGAAGTTATTAAAGTTTGCAAGGCAGCAAGGGAGAGTGTCGCTTGAGGGGGTAGAAAAAGGAAAAAAAGGAGCAAAAGGGAAGGAAAGGAAGCAAAGACATGATAAAAGTGGAGGAAAAATGCTGAAAAATCTTGCCAAGATTTCTACTTTAGGTACACAAAAGCATAGATTAAAATTCTCATACTATTCTCCCATCACAACTCAACCCACTGGACATAAAATCTTTTCAGTTTTTTTTCTTCAAAAAAAAACCTCCCACTTCAGCCATACCTCTCTGCACTTCCCCTTCTCCCCGTTCAACCCTTTACTGGCGCCACCCTGATATCCAAGCCCATTTTTTTCTCACTCTTAGTTGGCGTGCAAATCCTGACAATTATGCGGGTTTTAAAATGATTGCTAACCCAAAGGCAAAGCCAAAGCCTAACCCGTTGTTGTCCCCGCCCCTCAGTGGCGGCGGCACTCTGCCCTTTGGCTATTTGCGCAACTCTTCAGCATCTGGATGCCAGAGTGTGTGTATGAATGTGTGTGTATGTGTGTGTGTTTGTGTGGTGTCTTTATTAAATGGAATTGCCATGTACATTACAATTTTTACGGCTGAGCTGAGCGGACACACCTCAAAGCTTGGCGAGCATCCTTCACAATAGCGACGCCTCTGCAGAAAATATCATCATCGGCAGCAACATCAGCATCGGCAGCAGACAAAGCAGAGGAAGCTTCGGCAACAGAGGAAGCTTCGGGTTGTCAGCATCGGTAGCAGTGTGAGCAAAAGAAGAATGGGAAACAGAGGAAGCTTCGGCAGCAGAGGATGCTTAGACAGCAGACGAAGCTTCGGCTGAAGTGGATGCTTCGGCGGCAGAGGATGCATCGCCAGCAGAGGTAGCTTCGGCAGCAGAGGAAGATTCGGCAGCAGAAGAAGCCTCGGTAACAGTGGAAGCATCGGCAGCAGAGGAAGCTTCGGCAGCATAGGAAGCTTCGCCAGCAGAGGAAGCTTCGGCAGCAGAGAAAGAATCAGCAGCAGCGGCAGAATCGGCAGCAGCACTGTTACTGGTACTAGTACTGGCTGATCGCTGTAGGGCAACTGTAACCGAGAGACCTTGTCCAGCCCAGGCCCAGCCCAGCCCAGCCCACAGCCCAGTCCAGCCCATAAATGCAATCAACCACTTCATATCATCCAAGAACAAAACATAACTCTCACTCTCTTTGGCAGGGAGGGGGGTTTTAGAGGGAGCAACTCACATTCATGTGGTGTCTGTACATTTGCAACAGATTTTTTTCAAGTGCTGCCAACGGTCTCCGGTCTCGAGCCACTTCAGCCAAAAACTGCTACAGGCAACCCTTCCGCTTTTAACCCTTTTTATTTCGCTCGCTTCTGCCCTTCCATTTCTATGGGTAATTTATGCAAATTAAAGCGCACTCCATTTCGCGCCATCACATACTCGCGTACGCAACAAAACAACAAGAACAACAACACAACAAAAAAATGATGAAGAGAAAACAAAAATATACATATATATTCTATATTCTTTGATTTGTTGTTTGTTTTGCTGTTGTAAGCGGGGCGCAGGCGCATGTGGCATGTGGCAAGGCTACAGCCAGCCTACAGCTACAGCTACAACAATTGTTAATTGTTTTTGCTTTTTTTGTCGTTTATTTTGGAAAGGAAACGGAAATATTGAAAATATTACAAAGAGAAAGAGAGAGGATGAAACGTGCCACGGGGGGGCGCCCCTTGGATATATAAATTGCCGTTAATTGATGGCTAACTTTACAAAAATGTCATAGACTGTACAGAGCATGCATAGAGTACATAGAACATGGCTGTATAGAGGTTTAAAAACAGTTTTTTAAGTTTGCCTAGTACTACGGGCCTTAAATTATTGAAATTTTTGGAGTAGAAATGTTTAAAATATTGTTACTGCCTTTCTGTATATATAATATGGCTTAAATGTATCTGAAAATGTTAGTAGAAATGCTCAAAATATTGTTCCTGCCTCTCTGCATTCTATGCCCAAAATCTCCCACTGATCATAGCTTAAAGTTTGCAGCTTTAGGAACCAATCTTAACTCTCAGAACACAGCACCCATGTCACATGCATATATCCCCTCTAACACTCATATCTTCAATCCTTCATTCATTCAAAAGATTCATATCTTTTCCCAATCTTTATACTTCCCATCTTTGCTGTCAAAATATGTACACAAAAATCCACTCATAAGCATCAAATATGTTTTTCTTATCTATAGTAGACGGGAGCGATCTCCACACCTTTTATTTTTGCTCACTTTCTGCCTCAAAATATTATTTTTGGGATTTGTCAAAATAAACCTAAAGATATTTAGATACAGAGAGAGGGAGAGCGAGAGTGGGTCCTTGCTGCCGGACTCTGTTGATTTTTAATCTATGATATCGCTGTGACCACTTCAAATCTCCGAGTCCTAAAGGTCGCCTGCGCCTGGGTCAAAATGTTTCAATTTTGAGCGGAGATTTTAACGCGGATGCTGTTTAATGTCGGGTTGCAGCTTGTGGCATCAACCCCTAGGCATCTAAATCTGCATGTTTGTTGTTTTTTAAAACGTTTTTAATATGAAAAACGTCACAAAAAATAATCAACAGCAGCAACTCTCTGACGAGAAACGGGTTCATTTGAATGACAATCGAGGGAGGGGAAACGGTCACAAAAAAAAAAAAAAATCTACTGATGATGATGATGAGGCTGAGGCAGAGACTGACGCAGGAGGCTGTGTGGCATGAGTTTGATGAGCTTGTAATACTCTCGATGGGTTGAGCTTCCATGGGTTTTTGAGGGTTTGAGTTTCATATGATGTGCAGCTGCTGTCCGAGGCGGAAATTGTTTTGTCTGCTCTGAGGTTTATAGTAGATCGACGGCCCAACACACCATGGGGCGTGTCGGCTGCTCTTTTTTTTGTCTTTCGCTTATATGATAAGCTGACGTTTTCTAGTCTCAATTATGCATGCCACATTTAACAATTTGTGTAACCAAAAAATGTGTAAGGCTGAAGCTGCGCGTAGATTCCATCACAGCAGGTCATCGGTATGATTAAGCTGTCATTTGTGGCCTGAACTCGAAATCAATTGTCGCATAGGCTTTGGCCGGGACGGGCAGGCCCTGTAGGTGCCCCCTTTTGTGCCCAACTCAAGTGCCGCCTTTAAACGCTTTGTGCTCAGATATACAGAGCTATGCCTTGTCCTACTGTTACCCCTCCACACAGAGCTATGCCTTGTACTCTACCTATGCCTTGTTCTACCTTCCCCACACTGCTTTGCTTTTATCTTAATTACAAAAAAAAAAAGGTGCACAGGACATGAAGAGCAGCGGAGTAATTTGCAATGCGGAAATGCGACAGTTGAGATGAAGTGTTACCCCCCTTCGTCCCTCTCCCTCTCTCACATTCGTTTACTTGCTAGCCATTCTAGGTCCTTTTTTTTTAATCGTTAAATGAAATTGCAGCAGCGGCTTTTCTTGCTGCCAGTTTTTGCAGGTGAAGTGTCAAGCAGCCCCTGACTCTGGCTTGGGGCCACACACACAGAGCAGTAAAGCTATTCCTTCACTTCTCTTTCACTCTCTCTCTCTCTGTGCCAGCTTGTGTGTCTTTGGTCTCGCTCTCTCCCTTTACCAGATTGTGTGTGTCGCTGCTCTCTCTCTCTCTCTCTCTCTCTTTGCCAGCTTGTGTGTGTCCTGTCACTTGAATATGCTACGCGGTGCTGTGCTGTGGGGGCCTCAACTCATGCTGTGGGGTTAACTACCAGGGAGTAGCAGCGCGCAATAAGCACTGTGGAGTGGAAGTACTAAAAATAAGTTGGTTATAGCTTTAGAGTTTACAAAAACATTACTTAAAGTTATAGTCATGACTGAATATATGTATGTAAGCTATATGTAATGTTGGGAGTGTCTTCAGCTTAAGGTTGGGGTTTTGCTGCAGAGCTGGAAGCCTAAATCATTATCTTGGCGGTGTTTAGTTTAGAAAATAGCTTAGCAACTAATAACAGAGGCAAGAGATTGCTTAAGGATTGCTTTATACATTTTTATATTTTATATATTTTTCCATTTATTATTCAATTAAATTACCTTTTTTTTTTTAAAGTATTTTTCTAGTTTTTTCCTGTATTTTAAATCATCCATTCCCCACTGTTACCACATGTTCTTTATGCCGGAATATAGTATCTTTGAAATTTTAATGTTCATTGCGCTCAAAGAATTCACGGCCTGAGCTTTGCCTTCTAATGCTTGTCCCTCCTGCATGTCCCTTCTGCTATCCCTCCTGCTCCTACTGCTTCCTCCTGCTGCCTCCTACTGCCTCCTGCTCTCCCTCCTGCTCCTGCTGCTTCTGTTATCCCTGCCGCTGCATTCCCATAGCCCTGCTGCCAGCTGCCAAGTGTAATTACACTAAACAGCTAAACAGAATGATAATTATTATTGCATGTCCCTTTGCCAGCGTCAGAGCCAGATCCAGGGCTTTGGGTTAAAAAGTATTTAGACTTTGCTCTGGGTATGAACTAGGATGTGCTCTAGCCTGGCATTGTGGTTGTTTATTTCGGGGGCTAATTCTTTGTAATGAAAACAGGGGGAAAATGGAAAAACATTCTTCGTTTGGTAGCATAATCAAAAATAAATACGCACTGAAGTACAAATGAGTAAGCACTTGGAATAACAACAAAAACAACAACAACAGAATGCAATGCGGAACAACTCTTAACTAAACAAAGTTGCAATTTTCTGTGTATGTGTGTGTGTGTGTGTGTGTGTGCAACAAAAAGAAAATAGAAGCGGAAAAGCAGTTACAGTGGGAAAAGCAGTTACAGTGGTTACAGTGGAAAAATGGAGAAAAAGTGCTAACAGTGGGAA